>OZ018310.1:4375163-5575163 GCA_963969455.1 Arge pagana
AAGTGAAAGAAATGATGAAAAAATAAAAAAAGGCGCGGAACACGTAACGCGGAGTGAAAAAAGAGAAGAACGCGACTTGTCGCGATGGTGTATGCGTGTACATCTACGCGCCGGATGTACGCACGCGGAGTGTTCTTCGCCCTTCTTTTTCTCGGGTACCTAGCCGCTTGGCGGATACATTTTGCCGCGTGCAAAGGACGAAGATGGCGGATGGTGCGCAGGTGCCGAGCGGCGCCTTATCAGTCGGCGACATGTGCTCGGAAAGCGACGAACCCTGCGAACTGGCAGTTTTACCTAGAAACCGCGTGTATCTCGCACCACGGTTTCCTGCCGCAGAGTCTACCAACCGACTTTGATAACCGACTAATGGAAACCGAGTCCACGCAACGAGATCCTATCGGAAAAAATATCTCGCCGTCACCATTATTTCTCCGAATGAAATCGACCGATCAATCGCGCACCGTGGAGTCGCGACGAAGATCCAAAAACTCCGGACTCGAGTCTCGACGAGAGAGAGAAAATCGACTGCCAGTCCCAGGCGAGACCATTTGCCAACGAAATCCTGAAAAATCTAATATTCGACCTTGAGGAAACAAAAAAAAACTGACTCCTTTATTCTCCGATATTAAGATGAGATGCTGGTAAAAAAAGCTCCACCGTTAGATTGCGGTAAAATTTGCTTGTAATGATATTCGAACATGGATGTAGAAATAAAAAAAGGAAACGATTTCTTCGCATACTGAAGCTTCGCGATTCCCGGACGGGGAATTTCTCGTAGCATAGAATATTTCATCGTGATAAATCAGAGCAATTATGTCGTTCGGGAGAAACGTGCGTGGTCGAGGTGGGTGGCAACGAATGGTAGTCTATCAGACAAAATGTATGCGTGCTCGAAGAGGAGAAGATGCGTGTTCGGATAAGGTGTGAATATTAACGTGTCATTTGCAATAGAAGTTGTTAAAACAGCGTGAATAGTTATCATGCAAATAGGAATCTATGGCGAGGAGGCAACGTGAGCGCGGATTGTAGGGAACGAAAATTCATCGAAACGAAACGAGGCACGTTGTCTCGATTTCTATGGTTGTCGTCGAATGGAAAATAGCTTGAAAAATTGATCATCTCCCATTTCTTTCGTTAAGAAGTGGAAAATAAATATAGCGACGTTGCTAAAACGATTCCCAACATGTCCGTTCGCATTCTCTCTGACATCACATTCTCGGGACCGTGTTGCGTTGAAATGCGTAGGTGTACGACGGTAAATCTGCGAATGTAAAAATCCTCTTTCGGTTATTCTTTTCTTGGCGGAAAGCGGTCGAGAATTGGAATGGGACAGCGTGACACATAATGGGAAAACGGAACGTGGAAAAATGCTCGTGAATGTCGATGGGGAATCGAGGAGGGTTAAATGAAATAACGACTTCCGGTTACCGAGTTACATTTTTCACGGCTCGATCGAGGGAATTGGTCGTGGATCGGAGATGAGGCGAGAGATAAAAGTACGAAAGGGTAGGTTTCAAGGTTAAGCTTGACACGGCGCGGTATAGAGGCGGTGGCCAGCGGGGAACATCACGAAGGAAGGGTCAGTTCGCGGTCGCTACATTCCATCGTCGATTTATGTCTCGATCTCGCTGGCGCACGTGGGTACCTACCTATCTACCTACCTCTGCCTACCTACCTACCCACCTTCCTACCTCTGCCTACCTACCTACCTACCTGCCTACCTACCTCTGCCCACCTCGGTCGCAGCATACGTGCATACGCTCGTACGAGTGTACTCGTACGTGGAAAGAGCGGAGGTACGTAACCGACGACCACGATCGCGGACCGTCGGCGAACTCGGCGACCGAAGGGGAACAAATATATCGAGGTATTTGCAAGGAATTGAGCGCGCGTTACCGAGGTCAGGCAAAATATGTTCATTCCTTCAACAATTTGATTCCTTCGTTGAGATAGCATTGTGCCCTGCTCGCGGTTCGCGATATTTATAACCGCGGCAGCCTCGGACGCTTAGATATGCCCTCACTCTCCTTTCCGTGCCGATCCTCTTCTTCTTATTCTTTCGCTTCGCTTCTGCGTCTTCTTCTTCTTCTTCTTCTTCTTGTGCGCGGTACCGTTGCGCCGTTTTCCACAGCCGCGACTTTTTTCCACGCGGAAACGAGTACGAATTTGATTCCCTTCGTGGTATTGTTTTCGCCATTTTTTCTAAACGTAGCTATGGAGTAGTTGTAAAAGTAGAAATTTTTTCCATGTCGTTTTTGAGGATATTTTCGTGGTTATATTCGGGGAAAATCGCATTCGGCGAGTATATTTGGATAGTTATCGACGTTTAGGTGAATTCAACGAACGTACGTGTGTCTACTTGTTAGTTAGTGGAAAGAGCGTGGGTATATTTCTGACTGGACGGAACAGGTGTTACGTTTTTTGAATTTTATTACCGCACAGCGGAGATAAAAATGGAATTTGAGAAGACGACGCGACGTTGACTGGAATAACAGGTGAGGTGGTCGGAAACAGCCCGAAACTGGAGGCCGAGGGACCGAAAAATGTGGAAAGAAGAGAGACGAGAGAGAAGAGGCGAGACTCGTTGTCGAAGAAATAATCGATGGTCGTGTTCCTTTATTTTTCAATTCGAGCCACGTTTGCCGCACGGTGCTCGTGGCCCTTGCACTTTGCAACCGACTTCTCTGCTACTAACCCACCGCTAATATTTGTTCCCTGCCAACCGGCATAAATTCCCGAGGTTCTCCGTCCCAACTGCCGGCAAATGCCGCAAAAGGCGCGAATCGTGATGAGAAAAATAAATGAAACGCGACAAAAAATTGGAAAACAAGCAGAATGAGAGAAAGACGATCCACCTGACACCGCGAAAGTTCATTCGGCCAGCGGCTCGACGTTGCGTAAGATGAGGACTCTTATTCTTTGTGTCAAGGTCACGAGGACCAATTAGCGAGATTGCCGCGCGTCTGGTTTCGTTTCCGCACCCGAGTTCTGCGGATGGTCTTCGCACGTCGCGCTTCCACCGAAAAAAGAGAACGCACGGCCAAGAAGAAGGCCCAGGTGCGCGCGGCCAACCGGTCCATAATTCGCCGCTCGTGAGTTATACGCCTTGTCTACAGATATACCAACACGCCTCGTACGGATATCTACCAACAGCTAAACTCTATCTCATACGCGAACTCGTGTCTCCGTTTGTTACGAGTACAACCGTCTCGTCCATTTCGCTCCGTCCGTCGCCCGCGGCGCGAAGCTTACGCGAACTAGGAAGTGAATAACATTTCACTCGCGATTCGATCGAAGAAATCGCACAAAAAAGTTACCCGTGCGAGCAAAAATTTCCGCGTCATTTTTACCCCGCAGCAAAAATATGGCAAAAAAATCACGACGCATTCGATCGTTATATGTACCGATTGCACGACGTGCTATACCAAAAAAATCGTAACCGTCCATTTGTTAACGCAGCTGTCAAAGAATTATGTTGGATCATTTAGCTCGGCTTAAACTATAAATACAATTTTTAACAAAAGCTGGTTTCTTCCTTCCAGAAAAAAATGTCGAATGCATTTGCGAGTTCTCTGAACTTTTTCGTATTTTTTTAAGAATGTTTGAATTTTTGCGGTTTGGGTACGTTTTTTGGCAGACTCGGAATAGTGTGAGAAAAATGAATATTCGACGAGGCGATCGCAAAGGTAATTTTCATTTTGTGGGGGTAAGAGAACGGTTTTTTGTGCTCGTAGAGTCTGTGACAGAATTTTGTAGTCGAAAGTGCGGGAATCGAGGATAGCTGGACGAAATGAATATTAACGAGACGTGATATCTGGAGAATTTTCATACAGGAAATCCTGTCACGTTTTTTGGCCTAAGAATTCGAAATAGCCTGATGGAAATTCGCGGTTCTTGGGAACGTGGTGTAAAAGAAAAATGTCGAATGATAGAAGAACTCGTTAAGTTTTATTCGGCCGCGTTGCATTATTCATGGAACTAAAAGATAACTCGAATGCTATCGCGACGGAAAAGTTAAAACCCATTTTCGAAGCTTACTTGTATGGTCGAAATTGTCAAATTTATGGGAAAAAATGTCGAACAGGGAACAAAGCCGTGGTAAAACTAGGGACAGGTGCAAATGAGTCGAAATAGTAATCGGAGCATCAACCGAAAGACCTCAATGATAATCCCAGAATAAGACTGTGAAACGAGTTATTTTAAATATCCTTGACAAATATTTCTACGACGCCTACTAAACCATCAACAAATTCGTAGATTCCTTCCTGTTGGTAGAAAACAGACGGAGAGACTCATTTTTTAAGTCAGTTCGTTTTCTCCGAGATTGATAATTTGCGGGATATGTTCTAATTTTTAAATAAGACCTTTGAAATTACAGGATTCGACCTAATTCCTTCGGTACTCGACAATCTATGATAGCTACGTGAAAATAGCAAGAATACTTATTTATAGAATATATAGAGAGCTTTATTTTTTGATTGAAGTTTTTTTTTCCAAAATCAATATTTCGCGAAATATTTTCGAATTGTGGCAAAAACGTTCCAGCTGACGTGATTAAAAGTGATATTTTGTGCCATAGCGGCCAAAATATGTGAGTTACGAAAAAATTGCATGGATATTTTTCGATAGGCGATTTAGTGAGCTTCATTTTTTGTCAGAAGTTTATTTGGCTGAGACGAATATTTAGCGAGATACTTTTAATTTTATCACTATGGCTTGTTAATTTGTAACTAAACGTTGCTCGTACGGCCATTTTGCGACGGCTCTTTGGGCCTGGAAACGTTGCAACAAGGTGATCGTGCCAATTGTCCGGTAAAAATGCCGTGACGGTGAGCCAGGACAGAGCACAGCTGCGCAAAGAGCGGACACGTGACATAAATGTGGAATACATTCGTAATTGGTAATTGGTAATGACTCGCGATAACCGATGTTTCGACGCTTGTGAAGAAAACGTTCGACGAACATGGCGCGTCCTTGCGATTTTTGCGAGCTGAAATATTCGGCCGAACGAGCGGCTAATAGTGTAATTAGTTGGTGCCGATCGATGGCGCAACGGCCAGCCCTTCCGTCGCCCGCACTCCGGATCGCGCGGTCTACAATCGACGTCCATCCGCGTATCGAACATTATATGTATGTGGTGTACCCACATCGGCCTCGTGTCCATTTAAAGCGGCGGTCCGTAGGAACGAACGTCCCGTAGAAGCGACCGCCACGATGCATTATGTAGCGCTCGATCTGATCCGTCCACCCGTCACTGACAGCCTCCAAATCACTTGGAGCAAAAAACCCCGATCAATTTCAAATTTATAGTCCAGGTACGTTAATTAGTAACTCCGAGGCGAGCCTGGTAAAAAGCGAGCGGAGAGAGACGAGCACCGATTTCGCGACCGTTCCCTCTCTGCCGCGCAACAAGAACAACGGAGCGAAGAACGAAGAACTGAAAAAGAGAAGCCATTCGGGCCCCGAGAAAAACTATCTTTGCATACGTTGCCCCCCCGAGCAAGCCTCGTCTATCGGCGGGCTCGAGACTTGGCGAGAAAAACGAGCAAAAACCTCGTCTCTGCCAGAACTAACAAGAATAGTGTGAAAAAACCAATCCAGAGCGCAGATAAGCAATCGTTTTTTACCGCTCGACTACGATCGTTAAAAAATAGGAATTATCGGTCAACTTCGGTGAGAAAAACTTTGTCGACGTGTCATAAAATATCCGAGAAATGCACTTTTCGAAAACATTGAATATTCAAATACTGAAAAAAGAATTACGATGAGATTACATTTCGACTCCTCGCGTCTGCTCGGGAAAATTCATGTCAACGGTAATCTACGTTCCTTCTGAAGCCCTTTGTTTCACGGAATGTCCGGAGCATTCGAGGATGTCGGTCGAAAACAATATCGAAATATTTAGTAAGAAATGAAAGTGTAGAAGTTGGATGAAAATTTGCAGAGGAAACTCAAAATCGCGTCCGGCATCATCGTTCGGCTGATTGATATCAGCGGGAAATATCGTCGCGGCGGGCGGACGCGTGTCTCGCGACGTACGCGATGTACCTACTTTAAGTAGTACTACCGAGTCGTTCCTCCGGCGTGACGTATCTCTGTCCGTTCGAGGTGTCCCGCACCATGGCGACGCGGTCGCTAACTAAGTTGTCCCCACCACCTTCGGGGCCGCGGGGAGCCTTCTCTTCGAGGCCTCACTCTCGAGGGAAATAACGAGGCTGTCTCACCGTCACGCTGACTTTAATCTTATTTCACAGACTCGACGCTTCGCGAGAGACTTTTTGACAGGTCCGAATTACATATGGCCGCGTTTACACGCGTGTTCGTTATATCGCGAATGCGCTGTAGCGAACATCGGCCGCGTTTTTCTACCCGTGAATCGTTATTTTCAGACTCGTGATTTTCATCACGAGAAATTACACGCGGATCGAAATCGTATAATTGAATAATTTTATTCTTCAAGCCGAAGAATCACGGAGACAGACTCTGAGATAAAAAAAAAACTCCACTCTCACTCCACAAAAAATAACGAACTGCTGGGAAACAGGTCGAAAAAAGAAAACCTGGCATTTCGAATACATTAGACAAAAATATATTTAAGGAAATGAGACGGACGACGAATTTCTGCTTTTTGGACGTAAAATCTTGGCAATGGCAATTGGATGAACGAAGAAATTGATTGGCTACTTTCATCTATTTGGCAGGTAATTGAAAAAACGTGGTAGCATTATGACAAGTTTGTTTGCAAGTATTTGGAGAACTTATTTGATATTTGTTGAAACGCGATACGCTGATTGGTTGTCAAACGCTCGACGCGGAAAAGAAAATTGGTGCGAATGATGCGTAGGTGTTAGGTGGCGTAACGGCGCGTACGCAGGCAGAAGATACGTGCAGGAGGCTGCCTTAGCTCGGGCAGTCGCCGACCGAGTGAAATACGACTGAAATACGGCGCCACTTGCTGCCACTTGCCGCCACTTGGCACAGCTAATGGCGGCTTGTATCACCCTCATCGTCGTGTCAGTTACTCGCTATCCTGCACCCTGGTTCTCGCCTCCGTTTCCCTTGCCTCCGCCTCGCGGATATCTTCTCCCGGGAGAACGAAACATCCGTCGTCACACCTCGCACGATTGCCCCAACGATACATCTACGTATGAAAGAGCAGGGACGCCAAAAAATGATACGATTTCAGGGGCGAGCAGCTATAAGAGCTGGAAACATTGCGGAGAGGCGAGCATCTAAACCAACATTGTTCCGAAGTCGTTCATTTTTTTTTTCATTTCACTTCGTTCAGCTCGAATACGAATGAGTGTGAGAAAATTGAGAAATATGAGGAAACAGGAAGGCAATTACTTACACTTGATTCGCGTATGTCACGTTGAACAGTAGCATGAGATTCGTCGGTCGATTGTGATTTTCTTGGACTATTCCACAAGGAAAATCATCGGTCCTCTTGGAATTAGAATTTAACGAAAGCTCCGCGTTTTACGGGAGTTTCCCGGATTTTTACGTGAAGTTCCAGAAGCTTCGCGGGAATATCCCGCCTGGTTTACCACCGCTCGAGCGCGGTGGCAGCGGTCAGGCTATTTTACGACTCGGAGAGATGCTAGCAAGAGTCCATTAATGACGGTAAAATACGACGATTGGTGTTCTAAAACGCTGAACGGCTACATCTCGTCTAATCTGGTTGGTCCAAGTCTCTAATCCCTCGGTGATCCCGAAAGATCTCGCGGCATCGAACATGTGTCCGACATTTTTAATCGCGAGATTAAAATAACCGACTCCGAGTTGTAGCGTGGACTTGCTTTTATCCGCGGAGACGCGCTCGGCCACCCGGAGGGTGGTCGCGTGTCTCCGCAGTCTGTTAGATCCTCGTACACGTCGTCGTCGCTTCGTGGATCTTCGAGACCACTACTATCGCGGAAAAAGACGGTAAGCTGCTTCGAACGAACACGGAGGTAAAAAATGTAGAGCGGTGATTACGTCAGTCATGCTTATTTGGTCGGGACAGCATTCTCCGCGTTATCGCAAAAGTCCTTGGACCACCTACCAATTTTCCCCCGACTACTCGCCCTACCACCTTTTTTTATGCCTCCTTTCGCGAAACACTTTTGAACAAACATTGTGATTTACAGATCCGGAAAACCGATTTTTCCCCTCATCCCTCTGGAACATCCTTCCGAGCAAATTTCGTGAAACTGGAGCCACGAACATTCGTAGTTCCAAAATTAACTGCGAGCTACCGCCAGATTCCGCGAACACGAACGAAGCTTGAAACACGGTGAAGTTTTAAATAGCCAGTCAATTTTTCGCACCATCGGAAAATCGAAGGAACTCTGTTCAATTTTATTTTTTTTTGGTCTCCATTTTTTGAAGAAATTTGACACCTCTGATCACAGTTCCACAATGTACCGACGACTCCACGCGAGTAAAAGAAATACCTCTTTATTTATGATGAATCTTGAAATTTCTCAAGGTCAAACTTCAAATCGATTTTCTCACGACTTGCTTTTCAAAATTCGGTGCTCACTCTCACTCGAAATCTACTGATCCCATCGATTTGATTTTTTGCACACGTTTTCTACACATATTTAGCGAGGTAACGCTGTCGACTTTTTTTTTCAATTCCAAGTATTTTTTATAGAGATTCAAATGCTGTTTTTTTGGTCGAAATCGGGTTTTTGACTGTAAAATACCACCAAAGGTCCAAAAATTAAAGAAAAAAAAATTCTCAATAGGAGTACCTAGATAAACTTATACACTAACAGAATCGCTTGGATTTTTTTGTTTTAGATGATCCGGTCTCAAGCTCTGATGTCCGCCGCAAAACACCTTTTTCCCGAGCCCCCTGACAAGAGTTGCTGTCACTGGCTCAAATCTTTATATCTTTTCACGAAAATTCCACGAATAATTCTTGAAATGTGACTTGACAATGCCCCATTAGAATGATCTCGTTCGTATTAACCGTTTCTGCAATAAAACCTCATAAAAACATGCCATTTTTTGCCCGATTTAACCCTACCTTCCCCCTTAAAACGTCGAAAGGAGGGTAAAACTTATGGAAAACTTCTCTAATTTTTGGCTCTTCTATCTACTTCGCAGTCAGAGACGATTCGTGAGCGGCGGCCATTTTGGTCGTAGTCAACGTAACTCAATGATCCTACGTTACACGAGAACGACATTCGTCCTCAACGTCTCGCGAGTGTCTCTACAATCCCGATAAGAGGAAGAGATGTTGTCCATCTACGCGACAATTCGTCAGGTGCTAGTTGCCGTCGCGAGAGGAATCCTGAATATTTTCACCTGTTTTCGAAAAGGAAGGAACGTTGTACGTTCACGGTACAGCAATTCGGTCACGCTACGCGGCGCGTTGTCATCGCAGTGCCGAAAAGTGCGTCTAGCTTAGATGCGGGAGGAGTAGGCGGCGGTGGACTCGACACGAGTCTAGTTCCGGAGGGCGGGTCTACCGGCAGCCATGTTTTTTCTAGTAGCATTCTAGTTTGACTATCCCGCGGTGTTCCTTGATTCGTGGCCTCGTCATGGCCATTGTTTTCGGTAACGATACAGAGTGGTTATTAGCGTTTCCACTATCTCGTCTCTCCGCGTCCTCGTTCCCGTCCCAACATTAGCTTGTCGCGAGTGCGTAGATACACAGCGGATGAAACGCGAGTACGAGCTTGTGTTAACGAGATTGGTGATAATAACATGGGCGTTACCTTTTCACCCTCTTCGCGTTCACCGGCTTCGACGCCAGTTTGCGGTCAGCAGCCATGACGATTTTCCCTCAGATAGCGTGCTCGAGGAAGAACCGTGGCAACGGAACGAGAAGAAGCTACGCCGCCGATACATTCGAAACACCCGTCAAATAGAACGAATATTCGTTGGGGAAGGTCGACGAAAATGGTGCGAAAACGAATCTCCTCTAAATTCGTTGCGATCCTTGTTCAATTTTGCCACGAACAAACGACGGTCTAATCTCTGGTAAAACGATCCTCGTTCGGTGGTGAACCGGTCTTACGAGTTATATCCTCATTTTCGACTCGTTTACCGGTACCGATGAATAGCAGCAGGAAAAAGCTCGCTGACGTCAAAATCTACGAGGACGAAAGCTCGTTAAGATTCGAGATAACTCGTCAATTCCGCCGTTGGTGGTATCACGATGGTGATCCATCGTGATTTCGGGACGCGACGCGATTATTGGTGCGAATGAGGTCCAGAAATTATAGGAAGGCATTAATTTCCGAGCTTTGAAAGCTGCGAGCTGTAAATATCGACGGACGGAAATAGTTGAGTATTGGAAACGCGATGCAACTTTTAGGCTTTCCGTTTAAGCTCATCAGCGGCGATGGCGAGACGTTGCAAATTTCACGAGCCAATCAATTGCTACGCGCGCGGTAATTACAACGGTCATTATCGACAGGAGATGAATGGAGTGTCGCAGCCATCGCTCGAGCTTAAGAGGCTCGCGTCACGTCAGCGATGAAATCGATGCGATCGGAGCGTGAAAAAGCTCGTGCTTCGAGCTTCGTTCGGCTGTTCCTTTTTTTCAACTCTGCAATTTTCGGACACGAAGTTTAATTCCGTCGATTTCGAGGCTGCGCGGCAAATTTCTAGCGCGATGACTGCGAGCTCGTCGAAACGCGACGGGAATCGAGGAACGAGGATGTAAAAATGGTGAAAGCGATGGCTGCTAATTGCTGACATTTTCACACGTCATCTGTTTGTACGACGTCGTCCGTTGTTACGTCAGTTACAATCAGAGGGGCCGATGCATATCGCATAAGTCTATCATTGCTCGCTCGGCTCGGCTCAACGGATTGAATTCTCGGAGGAAAGCGCGATAATTTAGCGGTTAATAAATATTAAAATTCAGATGGGAACTCGCTCGCGCATCCAATTAAAAAATGAAGTGCTTTTTCATATTCTTCCTGCCCACTGCTCCGCGCCGAATATCGCTCGCACCCCAGGTCCCGGAGAAACGCGTGCCCGCTACCTATTTGTCTGTGAATAATAATTAAAAAATACTCCCTCGAATCCTGTCTCGTCACGCCATGCTAATATTAATCTAACTGCACTGCTTCCCTCCGCGAAATCACTTTTCCCAGACTGCATTTTCCACTCTCGCAACTTTTTTACCTCCGTCATTTCGCGCCTCTGACATTCAAAGATAACTGCATCCAATTACTAAATGCTATTCAGGGATCCTACCGACTTTTTTCATCGCTCTGAAAAGTCGCTCCTCGTTCCTGCAAATAACCTTCCCCGATTCGACCAAATATACGCCGCGCAGCTACGCTTTCGCGAATCGATTTCCATACGATTTACCAGAATTTATTCCAAAAAAACATTCATTCTCGTTCTAAAAATATTTCCTCCTCGATGTCATATTTCTGGGGCTGCGAGGCAGTTTTGTTATATCCAATTTTTTTTTTTTCTGCATAAGATTACAGATTTTTCCATTGTAGCTCGGAAATTCACGGAAACGGGAGCCTAAAACGTCGTATCGCTTCCATCCACACCGCAAACAACTTGTCTTCCTGAATTAAAGCCGCTTAAAATAAATGTATTAAGATGTTATGAAGTAAATCCCGAAAATCGTACGAAATATACCGAATTTCGCGAAAATATTTTGACGACCACGCGAACGTTGCGAATAAGAATCTTAATTCGGTTGAGGCCTCCTGTCAAAGATGTACGAGTAGTTTTTCGGATTTATATGCCACGCTCCTTGAAATTTGGGCGCATTATTCCATTTTCCAAAAACCATTTCTCAAAATATTCAATATCCAGCTCGACAAAACTACAAGACGAGTGGAATTTTCCTCGTTGTCAACGTGAAAAGGGCAAAACAATTTTTTTAGCGGCGCATCTTAATTTTTTTAAAGTTTTTTTCTAATTTTTTTTCTCCACTTGAGTAGAATTATTCCTTGGTTACGCGATTCGAGCGGGCGCGTTCGTTGTTTCGAGAGACGCGTGTTGCGTAGGTGATTTTGTGAAAACTAGTCGAATTTCGGGACTGTTTAACATATCGCCGCGAAGATAGGTAAAGTGCCGGAAGTTGGACGTCGTATCTAGTTGGTATAGCATTCGCCAGAATTTACATTTGCTGTTTGAATTTTTATAACATTCGGGTCAGTGTTTGTTTCAGGTGTGTTTACAGTTTGCCGACATTCGACGGGTGTATTATCATACACTACCTTCGAAACTCGTTGAATTTCAACACAAGTCTTACAGATTATCCGCCATGCAGGCTATGTAGTCTTACATTTGCATTTCTTCAAACATTTTTGTTCATAGCCTAGATAACAATGTACGGACCGCAACTACATTATAACTCGAATTTGCATTACAAATTCCGGAATTTATTCACAGTTGGATAGTCTTCGTGAAAAACCGACCGATCGAAGATAGGGAAACAGGCATTTTATGCCGCGACAGACATCGAATATCCTTCCAACATCGAAACCTTGCGGAAAATATTGTAAAACGGAGTTTCGCTCGAAGACAAAGAGTACGATTATTCCTTTTCTTTCCCATGCTACAAAACGTTTCGGCCAATTGGAAAATGCAAATGTACGAATTTTAATTTTCGAGCACGTAAATACAAATTTGGAGGATAAAGAAAGACTGCGCGTGTTTCCCATAAAATATGTGGTAACCCAATCTGCAAATTTCACAGGTCAGAGGAAATATTTCAAGTTGACAAATGAAGCAGAAAAATCAAAATTGGAAAAATACGAACAGTTGCATGGAATTTTGCTGAAAAAAATTATATTGAGGTGGCTTTCTCTTCATTTCTAGGGATGTTAACTATTGATGATGGACAAAAATAGGATAGCAAAACTGCACTCGAGGAATCGAAAATGCAAGTGGGAGGAGAAAATTACATGCGAAGTTTCAAATATAATTGCGGGTAATCAGTAGAGATGTACGCTTTATGCCCTCAAATATGCGTCGCAATATGTGAAAAAATGCGACGAATATGCGGAGTACACGTGCGAATCATGCAACACACAGCGGAGTTTTGAAATTGTGTAACCAAGAATGAAGCCAGCGGACTCTTATACATATTTTTATCCATTTTAGAATAATATACCTGAAGACACTTGGAACCCAACTGTATGTGATATAAAAACTGTAAAGAAAAATTATATTCAGCATTTTGAACATAGCTATAAACAACTGGAATCGCAGATATTAGAAATTAAGATTCTAATGTTAATACGTTAACACGAACATAAGAGTTTTGTTTTATCTCTCATCATACAAATAAAACGAAGCTCAATCTGCGTTATGCTTTGACTTACCTAGTGTCGTATATGTAATCACAGAAATAAAGTTTTCGGGCAATTTAAGCCGAAAAATGCTATTTACGCGAAATGGTGCGTTTATTGCTGAAATGTGCGATTTAACGCGTAATAGAACGAAACTTCTGAAGGTGTAAGGATGTCAGATAAATTGGAATTACTTAGATCTGACGATGTTTCGAAAAATATGGAGCAACGCGATCCCATGAATTGTAAGTTTCGTGCGAGGAATAAGGCGGTGGATTCCGGATGGTTGGGTGAAAAAATAAAAGGGCATCGAACGACGAAGTTACAGTTCGCTAATGAATGAACGGATGGACCGTGGAACGGAGGGATGGTCCTTGTATGGTAAGAGTGAATTTTTGGTCACGTGCCGTGGGGAGTTGTTTGCGTTGATAGAGGAAGGCGCGAGGCCCTTCGGGGCTTTCGGTTGTACGGCAAATAATAATTCGCATGGTCGAGGAGAGAGAGAGAGAAAGAGAGAGAGAGAGAGAGAGAGAGAGAGAGAGAGAGAGAGAGAGAGAGAGAGAGAGAGAGAGAGAGAGAGAGAGAGAGAGAGAGAGAGAGAGAGAGAGAGAGAGAGAGAGAGAGAGAGAGAGATGTAGCCGAGATATCGGTTAATTAAGATTAACGAGAAAAGTTTGCGTGTTCGAGTTTTCATCGAATCGAGGTGGATAAATATGGCGTTGTAAGGCAGATTCGAAGCGGCGCGAGTCTAATCAAAGATCTGGGAGCGAAGTGGCGTGATGGGTGAACGGACGTGATTCGCATATCGCATCGCGCGATTTCGCGAGCGAATTGATTGGAACGTTCGGAAAGGGTCGGTTGGCGCCTTTCACGCCCTCGCATCTCAATTACTCGAGAGTCCATTCGTTCTCCTTACGATCGGGTCGTGATGCCGTTCCGGAGGAAATCGAACGCGACGACGACGACCCACGCGCGACTACGAAACGGGCGTGTAGTTTGAATTGGAAGTTCTCGAGGCAGAGGAGTGGCACCGCGAACAAAATCACGGGGATGCCATCGAGTAGGAATGTGTCTGGACGGAGGAAAGGAAGGACGATGATCGGAAGCAGAAGGATTCTCAAGAGCAGAGTTTGCAGATGACGGTAGAACGTAGGCGAAAACACGACGAGTGGCAAAAAATGTAGCGGGAGAGAGAGAGAGAGAGAGACGAGAGGTGGAAAGACGGACTCGCGGCTTTTCCGGCCACGAAGGGGATGGAACTCGTCCGCGACAATGGGAAGTCGCTTCCGGAGAATCCGAAGGTTTATTAAAGCCGTGGTTGCCGATACAGCTCACGTTCTCCGTGTCCCTCGCATCCCTTTTCACCTCGGTCACATTTTCTACCCTCTGTCCTTCCCTCGGACTCGAGAGAGATCCGGATCTCCGGTCCCCGAGGCACGGTAACACGAGGCATCGCGGTAGCACCGCGACGACTCGTGTTTTCTCGCAAAATAATCCTAAGCTCGGGTAAAGAGAGTAGAGTGGGCGAAGGTCCATCCCCGGTTATGAACGATCGTTGGAAGGATTCTCCGGAGAGTGAGATCTTCGAAGCAAAATCAGGCTACTAGCCTTTACGGCGAACGAATTGTGGACAGGCGTTGCTGAGCCTGGCGTGCGCGCGCGTGTGAGGGTTGCGCGTCGTGCACGAGAAACGAGGTGGAGTTCGACGAAAATGTGGAGAACAAGCGTACACGTTCGCGCGACGTTGCGATCCTCCGGTCTGGGCAAGAACGTCGTAACATAGATTTTGTCGGTACGTAGAGCAGAGGGTGCGAGACGGTTTTGCCGAAGGAAGCGTGATCTGGGCGCTCGGGGGCGCGAGGATGCAGCCGCCTAATGCGGGTTTCGTGTCGTCGATGAAGAGGGGCAGAGAGCAGGGTGGTGGATGCTGCTGCGAGACGGTGCACGGTACGGAGAAAAGGCGACACGTGTTCCCAGGAACCCGATTACCCATCGGCTTACACGACTACGTCACTACAGGCTTGATGATCCTGTTCGATGCTATATATGGGCGTCGATATTATACGGGTACCGATATTACACAGGCTCGCGTGATGTATCTTCTCTATCTATCCGCATTACCATTGTGGATCTCTCCGACGAACCCTTCCGCTCCTTACACCCGACGAACATATTTCTAGGGATTGTTTTCTCGCCGGAACGACAAAATCGGACCAGTCGTTTTTCCCCCGAACGACGAGGATTTTTCCAGGATGGGGGAAGCGATGACAAGCGATTGGAGAGTAAGACGCGTTGGCAGGTCTTTTTACGGAGCCGTCAATCGAATTGGTCCTCGGTTCGTTTGTAGGCGCGCGGATCCGCGACACGACGGACCTCGAATCCGTAGGTGAAACTTGCGAATCGCGACGGGGGTCCTAGAGTCGGGCAAAGTGATAAAAAACACGAAGTAAACTTTTATTTTTATGCGAGCGCTACATTTTTATTTCTGCCGGAAGTTGCATTAGCTCGCGTGGGAGGGGTACCGGCGCTACACTTCCTGGACAAAGTAACCGCCCTATTGTCGCGACAGCCCCCACCATCCCTGTCACCCCCGATGCCTCTCTCCCTCCTCTCTCCCTCCTCCCGCAGGTTTCGTACTAGTTCGCCACCTCGCTTCCATTGTGCTGGTGCTCGACGCGTTGACTTACGTAACAACGTAGGCAGGTAGGTACGCTCGTTGGCGCGCGTATGTACCATTTATCTAAACCTACTACGCCTCGAGCGTTGGCCAAAATTTTATCGACCACGTCAATCGTTACGTTATCCACGTTTTCGATACTTTACGAACGGCAGCTATCGAGAAATACGAGACAGAGGGAGCGTGAGCGAGAATTCGCGTTTATTATGCACCAAGGCGAGAGAACAAGCTACCTTTATATTTCTTCTCCTACGTAACCTCGCCTCCCAGAGTTCAGGCAACGGCTTTAAGGCATCGCGCACCGGTCAAGAACTCTACCGAAAACCGGTCCCTTATCGACGCTGAACTTACCTCGGATGCCGAGATAAATTTATTGCTCAATTCGCGCCTCTTTGTTTCATAAAAGTGAGAAACACCTTTAATAACGGAGCAAACTGCACGGTTAATGAAAGGCAGAGTCTCGCGTCTTGATTTGTCGTCGCCTCTCCTCGTCGCTTGCCACTTTTTCTTTTCGCGGCGTTCCTCCGACCGCCATCTCATTCTCGCTGAAACGCTGGTATCCGTACACCTTTTCCGGATTTCCAGCTTTTCACACATTTTCGCGAACTTGGATTTCGCTCGCGAGACTTTTCGTAAATTTTGTAGAAAGCGTGCTGAAATTACACTAATCTTGGGACAAAAAAAAGTCGTTGACACGTATTTTTGCGTTTAAGTTTTTACCGCCCAGTTTGGCTGTTGGTAGCTCGGTGTTCGTGATTGCGGAGGGTCCTCGCAGATTCGCTGAGAATGCGCGAGAGGTTGTAAGATTGTATAAAAGTTAACTGAGTCTGAAGTTAACAGGGAGTATTCGCAGCGGGATTCGCGCGGAGAAAACACTTTGGACCGCAGTCAGATTCGAGTCGAGAATCTTTGTTGTTGTTGTTGTTTGAATCGAGCCGAGGCGAGGAGTCGAGAAGGATGGGCGAGGAGGATGGGCGAGGAGGCAGCAGCAGTAGCAGCAGCAGCAGCAGCAGCCGGGACGTCGCGGCGTCTCGGTACGTCTATGGCATTCCGTAACGACGTCGATTGTCGAGGGTGCGAAGGCACGCCTTAGATGTGACAATTGAAGTTCCAGACTGTGAACTTGCAATCAATGCTCCGCGCCGCGAATGGAGGCAGAAGTTCGCTGGCGGAAGGGAACAGCTTTGTCTGTCGTTGAAAGCTGGCGGATAGGGTGGTATTTCGAATAAGCGACGTATCTCTCCGAGACAGCGTGAATCCGCGCTTTTTTCCTCGTCGAACAATAATCGTCGATTCATTCGGCTTTCACAGGTTCATTTTTCCCTCGCCCAAGCCTCGTTTCCCCGCGAAATTCGTTAATACGAACGGGAACGTGCTATCGCGAGTGTGGTAGCATTTTCGATCAGCTGTACGCGTGGTCCGTCTCGCGGCGAGTACCGCTACCAGCTTGTAAAAAAATCTGCCTCGCCTCTTATTTTCTGGCCCGCGATTGACGCTTGATAACGAAACTGGTTTCCATCAAAGGCTTGTACGTTCGGTCGCAGCGCGCGTCTCCCGGAGGCCTCGCGACTCGCCAGCCGAGCTTTCGGGAAATATTGGAAGAAGTTCAGCCGGACTCCTCTTCCACGTGGCAGACGCTGTTTTTCTACGTAGCCGTCTTTCGACGAAAGTTCGGGAGCACTGCTCACGTTTCGTGAAAGATTAGCAACGGCCTGTCGCGACCATTAGTTAAAACGTGTCCTCGTGTGTGCATGGTACTCGAGAGATCGTGTCAGGTGAGGTGAAACTCCGTTGACCATTTGGCGAGGAACGATGCCTGTTCCTTTCTCGAATCTGTGTGACATGTGAGCCGATTAGAGAACGAGCCGGGTGCTGCTCGAGGGCCGGTGAAAGAAGGGCAGATGGGGGGAGGGGGCGGGATGATCTGGGGCTGTTAGCTCGTAAAGCCGGAAAAGGTTAAGCTTCGGAAAAAAAGGTTGACCGTAGTCGCATGTGTGGATGGAATGCTGGTAGGTGAGTTGTTTTTCGTGTATATAAAGCACTTTCAGCCTAATGGAGCCAGCGCTGTCAATGTTGGCTGAGCAATTAAACTGGTCGCGTCTGAACAGAGAATAAATAACAGATATACAGGAGGTTAAACAGAGATACGGCTGGTAGAAACGAAGCCTTATCCGTTGCTCACATATGTTCAATAACACTACAAACACGTATGATCGACAGAAACTAGGCGTGATACTCTCCGCCGCGAAGGTTTACCGATCGACTCTTGCTGCCGAACTCTCCAGTCGTCCGCGGCGGAATCCGATCATCCTATCAAGCAGCGTAGCCGAAGCCAGATCTGCAACCACCGAACAACCCCGAAGATACGAAATCTCTGAGCCAAGGAGCGCATCTTTGTCTCAGCGGTAGCCAGGCGCCTGGGCTACAACGGGGCTGGGGTTTCGGGCGCGACGCGGCAAGGCATTCCGCGTTTTCGACTGTCCTGGCCCGTTCTTCTTCGTGTTCTTCGGCAAGATCCGAGACGATGCCGTGAATTTCTCGCGAATAGGAGGCCGGAGGGCCTCTTTCCTTCGAGCTGTGGTACTCCGTGGAGATAAGTCGCGTGGGGACTGCTCGTCATTCGTGTTTGGAATTCTAGTTATCGCGGCGGACGTTTCGTATGCATCGGCCAGTTTTATGATACGAGACGAAGTTTTACGGCTTTACGACTCATCTGCGAAATTGGTATCTAAGAACGTGGTCCACGCGTGGAATTAGGGTTATTAGGTTTATACGCGGCAATTGGAGGCGGCAGGAAACGAGACGGAAAGACTCGGGGGGAGAGAAGTAGTAGCAATGAAATTTTATCGTCAAACAAGTCTGGGAGCATCCGATCCGTGTAGATATGAGGAAAATAAGAGAAGACACCGGTACCCCACCGCGAAGTGGTACCAGGAGATATACGAGTCTTTTCGTGGTCGTTACTTCGCGAGCGTGTAACTCGTCCTCGAATATCGCGATTCCGTAACAGAGTTCCGTTGTTTTTCGATAGCGAGGTGTGTCGCAACGCATGGCGTCACAGTCGACAAAAATGTTCAGGATTTCCTGTTTCCTTTCTTCGTGGGAAGGAAAGAGATCGCGGTTCCACTGCTCGTGCCACGTTGTCGGCGAATAAAACGGGCCGAACGAAGGAAGACGAAGCTCGCGGCGAGGGGGCCGAAGGAACGCGAGAGGCGAGAGGAGGTACTCGAGAGTTTCAGTGCCACCCTCAGGTTCGAGGAGCCGCTCCGCGCCCGGCGGCGGACGGCATTTAATGACGCGACGGCAGTAGTCGGTCTCGTTAACGTTGCCCGAGGGCATCTAGCGGCGGCCACATCGCCTCTACGGCTTCGTAATGCAGGATATTATTTGTTTCCACTTGTTTGTGCGCACGAGGCCTTCCAACAAACAAACAATCTGCCTTTCCGCGCGCGAACTGTACCCGCGCGGAACCGTTCGCACCGTCAGGATCCTTTGTGTCGTATTTATACGACGCGAAGGGCATCCATCTTCAGAAGCATTTACCTCGTCTGCAGACACCATCGCATCTCTTTATCTCCTCCTCTCTTCCTAGCGATAATTATTTCTGTAGCGGATCGTAATTGCTCATCGTCCTCGCGTATCATCTCGCACGGTGAGAATCTCCATTGCCCACCGCAAGAGACGCGCCGACTAGACGATTGTGCTACTCTAATCGGAGAACAGGATAACGAGATGAAGTGGACCAGGTGGAACGCGCGTTCGTGAATAGTCCGATTCATCGTTACGAACTCTCGAGTGTTAACTCGAGTCGAGTGTTAGTTGTTCTCTTAGCCTAGGGATAGGGGTACGAGTCAGATCGTCGATGCGACGAGGACTGATATATGAATGTAGAAGAGCAAAAGAGCTAAAAGACTATGCAGAATCTGCGAAGTAGGCATATTTGGTCAACGCTATGCTGGACGAGGAATAGCCGACGGAAGGCTACCTCGATGCTCTACCAACTTCCATCTTCTTCCTTTCCCTCTGCTCTTCTTTGGCATCCTCCTGTTTCCACTCCTCTCTTTCACATCTGAGTTTTTGGACCAGTCTCTTCCACAACTTCGAAACTGTTATCATCTTCAGCGTCGAAGTCTGGACGCCGTTTCACACGATTTGCCAGTTTCTCCCTCTCAACCCTTCAGTACTCGCCTCTTTACGTATCCTATCTTGCTACACAGTGGGTGGGGTCAGTACGACCCACGAACTTGTGGAGCTTTGCAGTATTCATTTCCTAAATTAGAAATTTGGTACCCAAAAATCAAAAGAGTCTCGAGGACTCTGGCAGGAATGTTCGGAGGAAAGTTTTGCTCAACTGAAACGGGACACGTCGTCGGAATTAATCGGCGAAGAGGCGTTTTTGAGGAAGGAATGGGCCTCGAAGGCTTGGAACGTCTAACGAAAAGTGTGACGGAGCATCTGCTACAGATTACGAAGCCGATGGAGCGTGCGAGGTTTGAAATTGATCGAGACTGGAGCTAATATAAATTCTCGTTTCCGAAGCGTACGAAGAAGAAGAGTGAAGAGATTACAGCTATATAGCCGAAGAGAGTTGTTCAATCTTGTCAAACCGAGCGTAACGATCTCGGTCTTCGAGAGAGTCGAGTTAATACCTAACGCCAGAGCGGGATTTCAGCTCTGCCTTTGGATCCGATTAGAAGATGCTGGTCGAGTCTGAAAGCAAAGTCACGGAGCACCCATTCATTCGCTGCCGGAGGCTGCAGCAGGATTGATAAGAGAGAGATCGTTACACGCTTACTATTACATCGACGTACGGTCGATACACTCGTACAGAGGGTGTCACGAGATGTCATCGTCTCACCTCCGCAGCGGGACGAGTTGACGCAACGGTGGATAAAAAAACTATCCACCAACCTACGAATCCTGCGAGACAACGAGCAGGAGCATAAGCTCGGATGACAGGCATTCAGAGCTTGTACTTGTAATTTTGGAAAACCTTGGCACAATTTATTTCTACCGAATCCGTAACTGCGTTTGTTGTCAAGTATCTCAAATTGCTCACATTGCTCGCCATTACTCAACATCGGAAGATAGATGTAATCTGAGAAACAAAGTTGAATAATTTTTTCACCCAATTATGTCCTGTGCTTTCGTGGTAATCGCTACGAGAATGGCTTTCTCCGTTGGTAGCTACCGTTCGCGTTAATCTTCCCATTAATAATATTATACCTGAGTACAGAAAATGAGAGTAGCCTACAAATCACGAAAATTGTGGTAAAAACCGCGTTTCCCGGCGCGTTTTAATTTGATACTCGATTCGTGGTACAGCGGAACGAAGATCTACGATGTGTGCTCGACGTATAAGAAAGTTCGTAATTGGATACAGCATGTATCGTAGAAATCTGGCGCTTGTTAGGCCGCAAATTAATTAATTGATATCGATCTCGTTTCCCTTTTCATTTTCCTGCTTCACGGCTGGCTCGAGGCCTCCGTCAGAAATGAGATGCTTGAAAATCCCAGCACCGTGCGTACGCGAGCGCGCACCTTGTTTCTCAAATCTGAAAGCCGCGAGATACTCGAGTGGGAATAAAAATAAAAGCGAGTGGAAAAAAAAGAGTAGAAGCATCAACCCTTGAAACAGCTGGCGCGAAGCACCTGTCCGCGCTATTATTTCTCGATCGTCGTTAGATCAGTCGATGACGGTGAACGGGGAGACAAAGACGGGTAAACGGACCAACTACGCGTCTATCTTGACACGCGCGTCGTTCCTGCGTGATTTAGAGCGACGCGTATCGAATAACGAGGAGGATCGAACTCATCAATGAATCGACGTACGCCGACGCGATTAACAGTCGTTTAAAATTTCACCGGGACTCGAGTCGTTCATTTTTCGACGACGCGCCCATCCTTCGTTCATAAAGTTCCGTCCCATCTTTTTGCCCTCTCCGGTATGAGTCGTGAAACTTGATTCGGTCGACGATCGCTTTAACGAGAATTCAAAAAATGAACCCGCTTTTTCCCGTCGCATCTTTCGCATAACAAATCGCAAGGTGGACGCTCGAGTCTTACGAGACCGTTTCATTCACGACGCACAGTAGCCGATTCCGGATTCGCTTACAATAAATTCGCCTGACCACACAAATTTCGACCGATTTGGACGATTTTTTTTTAAACGCTCGCGAATATCTCTACTACTCACAAGTATCGCAACATCTCGTTTTCGATTATTCAAAACTCTGGAGAACGTCGATAATCGTCGTTGGTCGCCAAATCTCGAACGCAGGATATAGGCAGCATGAAATTACCTCTTGGAATGAGAAGTGCGATCGAAAAAAACACACTCGTATTTTTCCTTTTGTCATTTCGAATTTTTTTGAAAAACCTATTTAAATAAATTATAAAAAGTTCGTAAACAATTTTTTCTCGCCAAATTAAATGCAGCAATCAACTCTGCGGGAAAAAGCATCGATAAAATGTTCCTACCATTTGTTTCTCAGAGTTCATTTTGCCACTTAAAAATGGGTAAAAAAACTGCATGATACGAATAAAAATGAAAATATACGCCGATAAAATTGAAAAAAATATTAAGGTGGAAAAAAATAATATCTCCGTTTGTTTCACTTTAACTCATCGATTATTGTAGCAATATTTGTGAATATTAGAAGTATTGACGAGTGTCTTATGAAAAGAATCGTTTAGATCGGTCTAAATTTGTGTAGTCAGTCGAATTTTGAGAGACTGCGATGCTCGTTGTTTTCTTGAGCCGGTTGTTTTGTTTCTGTCCAATTTCCATATTGGATTTGAAAATTGATGAAATCTGGGGACGTAACGGATCGGGTTGCCCGTGAACAGATGTCGGCGCGGCGAACGGCCAAGTTACACCGAATCTTCAAAGTCGTTCGTTTCCTGGGAGCTAATTTTACAGATACTTGTTTAACAATAAATAACGTTCTTTATGATCAGCTCGGAGACGCCGTCTGCCGATGGCTTTGGCTTCACGCTTCGCCGGCAGGACGAACCTTTTACGGTACCATTTGAATTTCAAGGTCGTTAAACGATCGAGATTGAGTCGCGAGCCGATCTTCTCATTTTTTTCCTCTCCTCGTTCTCCTCGACATTTGTTCAGACTTTTACGATGCTATTTATCCCTCTCATGCCATTTCACGGAAACGACGCATCGGAATAATTTCCTGCCCCGTATTAAAAATTATCCGGGCAACCGAAATGTATCGAGCATAAAAGTAGACATTTTCTTCGTTTCCCCCGATTCAATTTTTTTCTCCCATGCCAACAGATTCCCCGTTCCGGTTCACCTTCTCTCAGCTTAGTTACGATCGGTATCGGACAAGAGACGTTTCGGCAAAGAGATAATTAGAGATTACACCGCGTTCATATATTTTCTTATTTCACCGTTTCTAGAAATTTCGGCGCGAGGACGCCAATCTACGGTCAACGAACGTGCAACGCCTCACGCAGAGAGAGAGAGAGAGAGAGAGAGAGAGAGAGAGAGGTGAAAAAATCCGACAAGAATGCACGACGCCGCGCGGAGAACGGCAACCGTTGAATTATCGCGAGGATCGAGAGACAAATCCGTGTAATTTAATGGTGGAATCCTGTTCGTTTATTATTCTTGCGTTGATTCTTCGATGATGGATGTACACGTGTTGTTGCGATAATGATTGTCCGGTACCACGACGCGACGGTCGTACCGTTTTGCAAGAGCCAAGGCTAGAAGACGAGGAGCGAGGGTACCGCGAGAAACGGAGAGCTGGAGCGAGCGAGTGCGAGAGAGATGCGAGTATCGGAGGCTAGTTACCAAACATTCGTTAATTATCCCAATTAGAGTGACGGCGATTGCCTCTAATTAATTCGTATATAAATGAGAAGTCCGGAGCTGATCGCGTATGTATCTTCGTGACGATCTTCGAGACGGATGTCAGCGCCCGTTTATTCGTCTCTTGCGAGTCGAGCTCGCGATACACGTCGGCATGTGGCCATCCCCGCATACATACCTACTTACCTATCGCGGCGCAATGTACGTTTATCCTCGCATGTAGGCAGTACAGCTCGTATCCCCGCCTGTCCATCCGTCCATCCGTCCCCGTTCATCCGCCCGTAGTTGAGTCGCCGTTGGTTGCTCTTCGAGTACGCGCTCTGTGGGCAGTTTGTCGCGCGAGAGTGGGAAACCGGTGACATCCGCTTTTATGGTCGACTCGATAGCTACCCAACTACTACCTCCTCTTCTACCTTTCAGATTAAAGGTTACTTATATGGCTAAGTTATTTGTTAACAGTCTCATGGAGCTGCGTGCCAGGTGCGTGTGAACCGCTATCTGGGACTCATAATGCACGACTCGCCTCCTCTCCCTCTCTCGTCTCCTCTCTCTCCTCGCTCCTTCTCGCTTCACGAACGAATCGTCGCGTACGCGTACCTAGCGCGTACCTACGTGCATGCTCTGCTGGTCTCGCATGTGCCATAGCCATGACCGTAACGCAACGTTCCCTCTCTGTCCATCTCTCCATCTATCCTCCCACCCCTCTCTCTCTCTCTCTCTTTCTCCTTTCAGCCTCGCGGACTCGTTCGCGCGCGTGTGTTTCTCATATTTACGAGCTCTCCTACGAGAAAGAGAGAGAGAGAGAGAGAGAGAGGGAGAGACATGTCTACGAGTATGAAGCACACGACGCGTTGGAAATACGCGCGAAGCTGTCCATGTACGTAAGGAAGTCTCTTAACTTAACGAGTAATCGCGGAACAGTACATTTATTCGAATGCTACTTTTTAAGTGCTTGTCGCGCACGTTCGATCGACGGTCGTTCAGACCATTGAAATTGTATAATTGCATACTCTTACGAATACACGACGCTTTTTCCAGACCAACGATGATCACTTCGACGTTCGCTTTATCCAGTTTCGCTTCTTTTTCCTCTTTCCTTCTTTACGGAACGTCCACTTTTCGACGCTCGATGCATCTCCTTGACTTTGAAATTAGGTTTCTTTTTCGCTGATAATTATTAAAGGCCACACGCTACGGGCAAAAAAAACTTTTGCTCGGCCTGCCGAGCGCCGATGTTATCGCCGACTATTCCCCTCGAGTGCTTTTTCTCATGTTATACCGAATTTGGCTCCGCGAACGACATGTTCTACTAACTCTCGCATCGCGGTGGCACCTCGCTCTTCTACGGCGCGACCGCTCTATCGGTGGAGAAAAAAAACGAAAAAACACAAATTCCCAACGATAGAGGAATCTCCGTGTTCCATGGGAGTCTACCGTTATGGAAAATATCTACTTCCTCTTGCATTATTCAAGGCCGCGTTGATTTCTTTCCGATCCGGAATGCCGGATGCTGATAGATAGTACACGTTTCATCATCGAGGATCCTCGACGCTAGGCAAAGTTCGGCCAGTCATTTTGTCCTCCCGAAGAACAGGCAATCGCGAATCGCTGGATTTTTTTATCACGCGGTAGCTCGTCGCAGAATCGGTTAATAAAATGCGCTGTGTATAATAAAAAACGTGACCGATCGTTCGTCAAACGGGATTGACAATGTGTGTCGTTGTCTCGCATTTTCGTGGCGCATTGCTCGCGTATCGATGGATTGATAAGAACGTTTCGAGCCGTCCGGTGAAAAAAGTATGGGATAAAAAAGAGAGGCACGAGAGTCGGAGGACTAATTAAAATGGAATGAAAATAACACGAGGTAGGTATAAAATTATATCGACGTTGCAACTGACTCGAGCAATTGCTTGTTCGTATTTAAGTACCTTAGTACGATAATTTCGCGGGAAAGTGCTGGGGCGTCGATGATTACTCGGATAGCAGAGGAACAGAAGAGCGGAGTATAAAATTAACTTCATTACGTGTAAATTTAAGACGGAGGAGGAGCGATATTTCGCGGAGGTTCCGAGATACGATCGGACAAAATAAATTTTATATTTCACGGAACGATAGGAATTAGTATATCGCGATGGCGTTGCGTTAGCGAAACGAATGGATTTCGACTCGTTCGTCGGAACGGACGCTACGGACGACGTCGAGGAGATCTCGATTTCGTAACTTTTATAGTCCAGAGTTGTAGCGCTGATCTGATAAGGATAAATAATTGCGTGGGATGTAATCACTTAATTAGCAATTGATGAGTACGCGTCGTCGATTGTCGCCTCCTAGTTGTGCACGCGCACATCCACCCTCCGCGCAACATTGGGGAGAGAGAGAGAGAGAGAGAGAGAGAACATTTCAGACCTCCGGGCAATCTGAACGCCTCGTTATAATACCCTATCTGATTCACGTATTATTGGTTCACGGTGCACGAACCCTCGCGATGCGGCATGCAACCGGAGTGAATTAAAGTAATTATTGTAACCTCCGCGTTCTAATTTCAATACGTTATTTTTCGACTATCTGATCGAGGTATCGCTTGGATCGGCCAACGAGAGATCTCATGGAAAATCGAACCGTCGTTTCGAATAGCCTTTTCATGGAAATTCGTCGTTCACTTTTTATCGACGGAGTCAAATTTATTCCATATTTAATATTCCACGATCAAGCTGAGCGTACAAGAAAAATGGAGAACGAGATACAGCAACAAAAAACTTGGATAATTTTTCACGGTCTCTCGTGTTTCGGTTGTCCTTTGGTTTCACGTCTTTCGCTCAATACGCGAGACATCAAAGTGCGAAATTCACCACACCACGATTTGTAAATCAAGATTTCGGTCATATTCGCTAGTGTCGACAGATTCGGTGGGATGATCGTAGACTAACTAGCTTTCATCCCGTACGCGCGTTATATACGTATGTACATATACAGATATACCGTCTAAACTAATCGAAAATAACGTGATACGTTTAAGAATTCTACAGCCTCGTTTTGCCCCGCCTTCGCCGATGTAAATGAGATTAAATCGTATCGGTGTATTCAGTTGTCCGTTATAAATTAGAGGTGGCCAGGTTTTCAACGATCGTACGTAACACCAATCAAGAGATCTACGCGTCGAATAGTTGAGATTTAATTCAATCGGTTGAAAATTAATTTCAGATTTTTTATGATCAGGAAGCTAGACGATTAATAAATCGAAGGGATCGGCAATTTTATTTCTCTACTCGCCCAGACGTTAGGCAGGGAGGAGAAAGTTTGAGAAGGGTAAATTACACGTGCGATCGCAGTACCAGGGTGATGGGCAAGTGAAAGTCGGTGGGGTGCAAGTTTGCGCAAACACAATTCGCGTTGCAGGGTTGACTGTAGGCGTGAGTTTGAGCAGGTTGGTTCGCGGGCACGTCGAAGGTAATGAGGTGGTAGCACGGGTAGGTAGGTAGGTGGGTAGGTGGTAGGTGGGTTGGCATATCGCGTGTTCGAAAGTTGACGCGTAGCCGGTTATAAATATACGTTGTGGGATGGATGGGTTGGCATTTGTGAGACGGAGCATTAGCCCTCCCTTTCGTTGCACCTTTGGCTCATGTGAATCGGGTGAAGCAAGGGTTACGTTGAAAACGACTCTTCGGGATTAGGGATTTCGGATTTGTCGAGTAGACTCGAGGCTGTGAGGATAATAAGAAGAGAAGCGTGGAGGGTAGGTGAAAGTTGGAGGCGATATTATTCGGTCCAAGGTGTCCGACGAGGCGGAGTTTGAAAAGAGGGCGCCGCGAGGGGACGGAGGTTTCGGGGTGAGGGGACCACCGCGGCGAAAGAGATGCGGGGCGAGTTCTAATATCCCCTAGAGAGTTTGGGATCAGATACACATTGGTAGGGTTCGAGATATCTATTCAATATGCCTCCACCATTATTTGGGAGGTGATAAGGCTAGCAGGCGGAGTGCTGCGGGGCAAACGACGGTTCTCCGCGCGAGGATCACCCTTCTTTTTTTCCTACCCTTGGACCGCTGCCCCTCGCTTAAACCAGAGGCTGCATCGTATCGATGTCTTACTCCTGGGAGTGGTGCGCGATGAGCGATAGCAACACCCTTCTTATCCACCTCTATCACCCCTCCGCCACGCGGGAAACCGAGGTGATTTTTCCGAGGTGACTGATATTAGGTTCACCTTTTGTTACGTCCGTAGAGTCTATTTCACAGGCCGCGGTTTCACCGCATCCAGCCACCCAGCGAGTTGCTCCATGCGCACCCGCGTAAGCAGCCCTTTGCTCGACTGTACTCGGACAATCGTCCATCGAGACCAGCTCAACCACGAGCAGCTCGGCGATACATCGTTGCTACGTCCGCGATACCAAGGTCACGTGAACGTCGACCATCCAGCTTGCCTCCCGGTTTTCGGCTCGTGCCATATTTCATCGCGTTTTGGTTCCTTTTTTTAGGCCTCCCTTCGAAGTGCCGGTGAGAGGTGTCAAACATTTTCTTTGTAGAGCACAGACGGCTTTTCACGGGTGAAAAACATGGTGTAGATTCTAAAAAGGTTCGCGTATCTCGGCTCGTATCTAGACGGCGCGCGTAAAAGGGAGCAAGTGTACGCGGGGGGTGAGAGGGGTGGGGCGAGAGAGAGAGAGGGTGTATTCGGCGGTGTTCGTATACACGCGGGCGTACAATAGGTCCCATATGTTTGCGGGGGTGTATATTGCCGGGTACGGTACGCCACCCCCGAGGAACCACGAGAGCCCCGAGACCCATGGGACCTCGATCAACCCCTCAACTCTCGACCGATTTTCCTTATTTTCCTGCGAGCCGGATATCGTTGCCGAGGAAAAATACCTCCGCCGTTGAATCAGCGATGCATGATATGCATGAAATACGAACGACCCGTGGTGTTAAACTAGGTAGCACTCCTTGATCAACGTGGCCTTGGGAGGGTGCGGATGTGCGCCGATTGAAATTTACCCGACTTACGGGCGTCGCGCTGCCGTCACCATTTTCTTTTTATTGTTAGATCGACTATCTATAACTCTTCGTATTCAACCTCTCTTCCCCTTCGCAAATGCCTCTACGTACAACGCCACACGTCCGACCCCCTTCCTCTCCGTCGCTCCATCATCATCTTCGTCGCGAAATTATGATCGTTTTTTCATAATTAGGTCAGCAGTTTTTTATCGAGCCGATGGGGTATTTAATCGGCTCACGGATCGTTAGCGACGCGCGAAAGCATCAAGTCGGTAATAACGCTTCTTACCTCCAAATTAGGGACAAATAATCAGTGGCACTGAAACGAGCGGAACCTGTTACGGAGAAATGTCTCGCAACAAACGGCGGGGAAAAATCAGGTTCCATCGAAGCTGACGCCAGTAAATTTATCAAGGTGCAAGTTAGATAGATGAAGATTCAAGAATTCCCACAATCGGCATCACAGGCTGCTCGCAAAGATTCGTTTCTCCCCCTCCTACTCCTACAACGTCAAACGCTACCAGCTATACATCTGTTTGCTAATCCCCCTGCAAAATACTTATCACGCGTTCCCCATGATACACAATTATTCCTGTATTCCACTATCTCGCCATATTTTTAATACCTCTACCGCTACTTTATCATCGACACTCGCGTGCTGATTGACTATCACCGTTATTACGCGAAATACTCCCTGTCAGTTCCTGGTTTCTTTGTTATGTCATCGCTACTTTTTGCAGTACACCGAGAGAAAAATGCCCAATTGTGTGAGGTAGAACGTTACAAGTATAAAAATAGAGTTTTGTTAACTAATTTTCATAATTAATGTAACTCTGCACGAGTCGAAGAAAGTATTGATAAAAAGTCACATGAACTATATTTTAATAATTGTTTTTCTATTGTACTGTTAATTATAAAAAATGAAGTTTCGTGACTTTTGTGACTCGTAAATACTTTTTCCACCGAGCATCTTCCTGTCAAATTTCCCATATTTTTAAATTGGGGCAAAGGCAAATAAGCTCGCACTCAGCTAATTCTACTGTAATCATAAATGAGAAATCACTCTATGTAGCGTGAAATAAAATTTTATTTGGATTAGGGCAGTAGAAAATTTTGTGGTATCTGCACCAACACCTTGAGATATTTGCCCACCGAGTACTTCGCTACTTCGAGGCATTGGAGGCGCTCGATCAATGCGAACAGCAAACAATTCGAATCTGCCGAGATAACGAAAATAAACGACGATGGGGAGAGGGAACACTTTGAAGCGAAAATTTTCTGGATCGAGTGAAAATCTACGGAGGGCTATTCGTTCGAAGATAAATGAAGGCGATTCGAAGGAGTGGAAAATTTTCTATGAACATACGTGCGCAGGGTTAGCAGCTTCGAAATGCTACGGTCCAACGAGTAGAAGAGCGTGAATCGAATCTAACGAGGTCGACGTTAGCCGGAGATTTGTCGATGATACCAACGATCGGGAGGCACTCGAAGAAGCCCAAGTTGTTGATTCAATGCCTATTCTCCGGCGCAGGTTCTCGTACACCTTCGTCCTTTGCGCGCGTCCACGTTCGACCAACTCTGTACCAGCGTCAGTTTGCTCTCCAGCTTCGATTATTCTCGAAGTTATTTGGAATAGACTGGGCCCGTTTCAAACTACCATTTACCAGCTTGGTCGAGACCACCGAACGTTTTCCCTAAACCATCGCCGCGACGCTTTCTATTATCAAAGTTATTACGCTCTCTCCAATTATTTACAATTGGGCGTAACCTATTCTCGATGTGAAATTAATTACCAACCGTTCTGTTTCCTGGTAAGAACAGGCCCAATTTATGGCCTTCCCAGCAATATTCGATGCTTACACCGCTTCATTCATTTTTTTTTAATAGCACCTTTTTACACGCTGCATATTTTACTTCGACCACGTAACGTCTCACGTTTGTATGCTCGTTTCGTTCGGGAAGTGAATTATTTTTGGCGAATCTCAATTGCCACATTTTCTCACGACTAACCCCTTTTTGTCTCTCGTTACCTTCGAATGTAATACGCACACTCGCCGTGCATCTTTCTTCGTATGCTCTCCATTCATCTTGAAAATGCGCACCGCATTTGGGAACATCACTGAGGTATTGAAAATTGGATAGAAAGTGACAGACACGCCTAATTTTGCTATTGTCATCGAGCTGAGTAGATTTTCTGGCGAGCCACATTTTTCCTACGAAATTATACCTAATTCGTGGTATTTTCATAATTAGGGAATGGATAACGCGGTGTAAATTCTGATTGGGTAAAATCATTTTGGCGGAAAATAGGGGGGAAAGAAGTTGGATTTGTGACGTGGAGATATGGCTTCCCGCAGCGAGCTTTGACTGTATTTTATTTATTTTTCCATCTTCAGTTTTCCTTTGTTTCGATGTTAGGCCGAGGCACTCCGTATTCAGCGTCACTCTTGAGAAAGATGTCGGTGCAAACATAAGCGCGCATTTGAACGAGTTGAAAATGTGTTTGGTCAAACAAACGAAAGTAGAATACAAATATGTACGGAGTGATCCGCGGTAAGCCGGAGCGCGCGAGCTTTCCCGTCGTACAGACTACCGCGACTCCGGCGTCTCGCTGTCTGTCCGTCCGTCCGTTCGCCGGGGCTCTTGGCGTATGCGACCCCGTGTATACGCATCCATCCCTCGGTCATTTCTCTCTACTCGTCTCGTCGCGGTTTGTCCAGGACGCGTTGACGTTTTCAATCTCTTATCCCCTCGCTCGCGACTCGAAGTGGTGTTATTGTATTACCCTGGCTTTCGAGGACCTTTGGTGGGATTATATAAAAATTCTCGTAGACAATCCCTCGGGGCTTGCTAACGACGGATTCTCGCGACTTCTTTGGCTCGACTTCGTATCGGCGAACCCCGATTCGCACGAGGTACGTGACCGTTGAAATTGACGGTAAAAACAAGACTTGTTCGACTGAGGCTGGAAACAGGATTTCGCCGTTCGTTTCGCGGTTCGTTTCGCGGTTCCAGAAATATCTCAAGGCGATCAATTTCATCGGTGGAAAAAAATTGGGGACAAAAACGGACCGCAAGAAGTAACAAATGAGAGACACATGTCGCTCGCGGTTAAACCTTTGACGATATCGTGTCTCGGACATCGGAAATGGATTCTGCGATGCTGGAAACGTAGAGAAAGAGTACAAACAAGACCCTAGTGAATTGAATCTTTCTCTCCGATAATTTTCGAAATCGCAGGCAAAGCTAAACGCAGACTGAAAAAACGCTTTAGACCAGTACGTGAATATCTGCCAGCGGATATTCACACTTGCGGAGCGAAATTACAGCCAAAAATTGCAGATGAACGGCAAGAAAATCGAATTACGGCTCGAGCGTCAGCGTTATCGACTCGGAGTCCTCGGAAATTGATTCTACGACCCCGAAAACGTAGGAAACGAGTACAAACATGACCCCGAAAAATTGAAGTTTTTGTCGTTGAAAATGAGCCATTCGTGAGACGAAATCGGTAGCAGTAGCCTCTTGGCTAGCTACAACTGACGCGCGACTATTGCAAGAGAAACAGAACGCGGCAAGGATGCCCAAGGCCTCGCGGGTCAGCGAAAGAGAAGAAAGAAAGCGCGTCGTCGGGCATTAAAGACAGCAAAGATCGTCGATGCACATAAACTCCTCATTAGTGCGACAAACCGTAGGGGCTTAATTATCGCGAAGCGGGTGGCCCACCCGCAGGCGATCTCTTCTCGGTGGCGTTTCGCGTAGCGGCGGTAGTCACGTGTAGCTCTCGACGATTTTCGGCATATAAAATCCACCGCCGAGCCGATACCATTATTCTTTTCACGGAGGCACGACTCAGCGTAATTAAGCATCGGCAACTCGTGGCAAATCTTATCGAGTAAAAATCTTCGACCGCCTTAAATTGCCTCTCCATGCGAATGCTCTTCGCAGGTTCGATTCAGCTCTGGATCCAAAGGTCCCAACGGTAAGCGGAAAATCAAACCTCATTTCCGAAATCCAGCTAGGAATACACGTTTCGCAAATACTTTTACAAATCAAAATGCTCCCTCTCGCCGTCGCGCGAATACCTTTCGCAGATTCGCAAGGGAACGGAGGACTTGATATTTCGATTGATTCAGCCGAGATATGAAATAGCGCCGCGTCGACACGGAACGCATACAGATCAGTCCTTTACAATTAATCGCGGAGCGTCGCGATGCTCGGCGTCGGCGGTTCGTCGATCGTCAGTTTATACTTTATGCAGCCCACGCATTGAACGTTCTTGCGCTTCGCGCATTATTAAGTTTGATCGGCGCATTCCAATGAGATCCCATTGAATAATGCGGCCAGATTTTATTCCGACGGAATCTGGTCCGCGATCTCTATAGGGTCTCGAGAGTGGGGACCGCGAGGCCTGCGATACGTGTACACTACACCTCGGCGCACACATCCGGCGAGATTCAACATCCATCGCGATATACAGATCAGACGGCACGAGACAATATCACCGAGCATCGAACGGCAAATCGCAGTACATCTCTTCCTCCGAGTATCTCTATGCCTACCAACGCAACTGATCCTCAGGCTCATGGATCTACTAATCCCATCGCTTGGATCATGACTAAAAAAAAAGTGATACTCGCAAAAAAAAACCCACGGCATGAACGAATTCGCGACTAAGATTTCAAGTAGCCGAACTAGAAAGCTCGGAGGGGTTACGTTAAGCTCGCGTACAGTGGCGCCATCAACAAGTAAGAGACACTCGTCAAACTACCACTAAAAATGATCGTGAGTGGAAGCGCGAGTCATCCGTCACCGGACGGTGGGGGTCTGACATAGTCTTGTGGAGAGCGAGTGCGAAGAGCCGCGTGGCATTGGGCGATAGACGGACGTTCCCCCCAAAGGTCAGATATCGTGGTCTAATTTTGGTCGGTGGACTAGAGAAGGTACTCACTCGTCGGACAATTTATCCACAACTAGATTTATCCACAAACCGATGTGGAGCTTGTAGACTCTTCATCGTCGCGTTCCGTATCCTGACGTTTACCGGTTCGAATGTGAATCGGTTGCAGTTTGTCTTCTCTCTCAAACGAATAGCCGTGCACTTTTGCGTAGTCAGATCGACAACTTCGTGGCGATGCATCGTCGAATTCCGTTGGATGAAACTGGGAACGGAGGAAAGAACTCGCGAGCGCGTCGATGTCTGGAAAGACTACAGCTGGAACTGAAACTGACCGAGGCAGGAAAGCAGCCAGAACGAAGGGCAGCTCAAAGTTACCGTGGGTAGAGGTCGGCGGTCCTACAGTCTGGTTTCTCTTAGCTTGACTCCGCTTCTTCCACCATACGGTGGAATGTTAATAAGGCTGGTAGTAGTCGTCGGCGCGGGGTTTTAGATAACCCTAGAATCCACCGTCCGATCAGATAAATATGATATATACGTGTCGTAAAGTCCGTTGTTAGATCTCATTAAGCCAGGAAATTTTAATCGTATTATTTTCGGGTCGAAAATAACATCGGGATAAAAGGTGGAGGACTTATAGCAAATAAACGGACGATAAGAATCTCCGTGTCAGAAAAGGGGGAGCGAGTCGTAGTCGCAATTAATAGCCGAAGGTATACGCGCTTCCTCCTCTCTACCTTCACTCGTGTTTACTCGAGCAATCTTTCGGCAATCTTGATGCCTCGCCGTTTCACTTCGATTCGTGAGACGCGTTCGATATTAAACGACTCGTTTCTTTCACTCGTGCAGTTTCATGAAAGATCTCTCGCTATCTCTCTCCCTCTCCCACTGCTCCGCGAGTGCTACCGCCGAGACGGTGAGACTGGTAAGATGGAACTCTGACAAGGAGAACCGAGAATGTGGGCTCCGCTCGCTGATCTGTGTCGTGGTTACGAGTTGGTGTTGCCGATGTCTCCTGCTCTTGCGCTCGGCTACCATTCTCGTGGATGCTGCCCGCGGACCGCTGCGCTCTACGCCAAGTGTCGATGCATTTCTCAAAGATTCTCGCGCATATCCACTTCTCTATCATCGCCACGTCCATGCATGAGACTCCAGTCGTCTCATTCCAAACGGCTACCACTGTCTTTGTCTAAGCATTATCGTCGGGCCCGTGGCTAACTTTTCCGTGGTCTAGTCTTTGATAGAGCATCCAAACCTTGGTAGCGCAAAACTACTGGCCGTACCCTGCATGCCTATAACGGCGAGCTGCATGGCGCAGGTCCGCAGCGTGGAATACATCTACCGTCGTGGGGAAAAGAGACGAACGCGTGTCTTCGATTCACTCGCGGAATGTTATCTTGTGGTATCTCCCGTGTTTTCTCTGTCATTTTATCTCGATGAAGCTGCCGTGAAAAACGCATTTGATTTATCGCCAACGGTCCTTCGCCGCTTAAATCATTGCGCACACGTCTGCAGAGCTCGTAGAATACATGTGAAAACCATACACGAAGGAATGTTTGTCTTACGCACACGTCGCGCGAGAGAAGTCGAAGGTACGATAACTGACATTAACGTTGGATATACAAGACAGAGAATGCTTCAGGCATCTGAAAATCGAGGGTAGGGTTGTCAACGGTGGTCGACATTGATAATAAAACCAACGACGGAGCAAATGATGTATAGGGGCATCGGCCACTTTGTTTTCTTCTCGATGCCAATCATCGTATGATCCGTTTACTTTGTTCGCGCGGGTAAAACGTTACTCTTCTGCTTTCTTATTTCTAATCTGTGCATTCATTCTATCGACACGTGACATGATAAAATACTTGCATTTCAAATCCTCGTCATTCGCCAACCAACCAAACCTCGCAACGACGCTCTTAAAATCGCGAAAATTCGTAGCCTCGCGCTTAAAATATGAATACGTACCTACAGCTACTATCAGGACGATTTGAAACTACATTCGTCTCATTCAAATACCGCAGAACCGAAAAATCGACAACTACGAAAAGACAGTTTTTTCACGTTACACCAAATTTCCAGTTAGCGTCGCTGAAAACCCAAAATCGGTCGTGTATTTGGCAGTAGGAAGACGTTTAGTTCATTTTTTTTAACGACAATAGACGATAATGTGGACCAAAAATGCAATTTTTCATCCATGCTTGGAAAAAATAGGAGAAATCGGTTTTTTTGCTTGATGCCAGCGTTTCAGACCGCATGAACGACGGATTTGTGAGATGATACGATCAATTTCGTCTAGATTTCTCGGACGATGTGTATTGTCGAATTAGTTGCGTTTAGCCAAAGGGTATCGGTGGGTCGCCGCGAGTGCTCGATCGTTTATAGGCAGAGAGAGAGAGAGAGAGAGAGAGAGAGACGGGGGGAAAATTGGTTCGCCTGTTATTATAGGGCTTTGATCCACCGTATCATTCTTTACCCGTTGAGATCGGGCCGAGCGCGATCTTCGATAAAAAATAAGCCAGGTGTGACGTCTTGTCCGAACCGGTGCGGCACGCCGTGTCGAAGCGATCGATTGCCGTTAGCACGGATGAGAGTTTAACGCGCGTCGGTAATGCTAGGTTCGCGAAGTTTTTATCCTTATTAGAAGCAAAGTGTGGGTTGCATCTGACGGATTACCAAGTTGGCGTGAATCGGACGTATTTCTTCGGTCAGTTATCGCCGATCGGGTGTCTGCATGTAGGCGCGATCCATAGGCGCGCGTGGCCCTCGCCTTGTTAGCGCTAACGATTCACCTTGTCCAGTCCGTCTCGGAACTTTATTCGCGTTCAGCAATTCCCACCGTTCCCACAATTTTGAACCCTCGTTCCCGGCGTTATTCGCGATCGGAATAGTTTTTATCCCCGCGTTCGTTGATATTTTCTTCACACGGGTATTTCGCTTGTTACACCGAGGAGCGAATCAGACTCGCGAGGTGCATCCGACTTAACGGCGATCCGACTCGATTCGCGCCGCCATTTTCTACTCGAGACGGATTTCGAAAGTTTAATTTTGTTCTTTGAGTGGTGGCGGATTTTTTCATTTGTGACATGACCATGCGCGCGAGTCGAAACATTTGAAAAGTTCTTTATCACTCGGTGAAACACGTCGCGGCAACCGAGTACCTGCTACTTGGTTCTTCTGCCGCCCAGGCAAATGAGAAAAGTTTCGAGACTTTAGCGAAGAAGCAATTTTCCTTGCGTCTCTTCGCGTTCCGTTTTCAAACTCTCTTCGCGCATACACATCCCCGGTTCTGTGTACATTTCCATTCGGATATAACGGAGCGGTGGTGGCTGCCACTTTTCCTCGTATAACTCAACTGATAAACTTAAATTCCTCCCCCAACTTTCGACAGCGAAATCGACGAGAGAGACGAGCCGGAGCGTCGTATTTCACGTAAACAAACACACGCGTACGCGTAGGAATTTTTCTTACCGTGAACAGATTTTTCGTTGGTTCTCGAGTAACGTTTGTACGAGGCTTCTCATCGCGAGTCTCGTAGTCAACTTTTACATTTGTCACTCTCTTAATCCCTATTAGATCAGAACGGATTTCATCTTTGCACCCCTTTTTAACCCTGTCAGAATCCAACGCGGTGCAGAGCGTAAGCCTGTTTGAAAAGTGAGCCATCCCCGAGAGAGCAAGAAAAGTCGAGGAGAGAGATGAGGAGAGAGAGAGCGAGAGGCCTGGGAGAACTCTCCGACCCTAGAACTCCCCGATAAAATCAGTTTCCACCACTAGCAATCACGGCTCAACTTACCCTACGTATCTGTCCGATGGTCGAAACCACCCCAATTATGACCTCCGGATAAATCTTCAAATAGAAATGTACGAGGACCGAATATAATTGAATCAGTCGGGTCGAAACACGATAAAGATCACGTCGCTGATGAAATTAGAGGGAAGCCAACCTGACAATTATAATTCACGTGGCGATGGCAATCTGCCTGTGGAAAAACAACGTTTTGTTTCCAAATAACTCAAAACCAAACGATTTCCACATTGCGCCGAAAATCTGCTGCATATTTCCTTCGCAAGTACAGATAACAGGAGACACGCGCGAGCAACATGCATAGCATAAGAAAGGTGGCAATCCTGTTCGTGCGTTCGGCGTCACACACCGCGAAAGCTGCTGCGATTGCAAAATACGAATCGAATCTTGGAAACCAACTAATTTTGCTGCCTGCATTTTGCATTTTGTGAAGCATCGAATATTATACGAGAGGAAAAAGGAGAACCGGAGTTGTCGCGTCGCGAGTTGGACTGGAACATGCGCGATGCGGAAAGTGATCAGTGTCGCCGAATGGAAAGTGGTACGGCTACTCGTTCGTCGGTGACAGATTCCGGTTCGAATACGCGAACAGGCGACGAGTAACCGGATGACATATCCTAATTCTCATCACGAGTTACTAATCCTTTAAACGGATTATCAATTAAACGTGTCGTTTTGGACGGAGGGAGAACGTGAGCCGTCGCGGGCAGGGTGATCGCAGGGGTCTCCGGTTGAAAGGCTGCAGACACGGGGAACGAGAGTCGAAGATCACGTTGACGGGTGTTGCGTTTCAAATCTCTACGGTAGCCTAGATTTCGTCTCGCGAGCGAGCGTATTGGGGAAGGGAAAATGCGACGAAGAGAGAGAAAGAGAGCGGAGCACGAAGAGAGGTTAAACTGGTAGCTTAGCAGGCTGCCAAGTGGTACGTATTGGCTGTCACGCCTGGGGAGAAACGCGACACGCTTCGTTGGTGATGCCGACGACGACAGGGAAAATGACGTTGACGAAGATGACCTCTGCGGCGCGTCTGGCCACTCCCAAAGCTTTTTCGACGCATTAACTTGTTACGTGAAACTGTTTTCATTCCAAGGGGTGAGCGACGCCGAAATACAGCTGTCGAGATAGCTCACACGTATCGCGCCAGAAGAATTTCAAATTTCAGGGAAACGCGCGAGAATCCGTGTCGCTGACCTTCGCGCGTTAGCTTACATAGGATGCAGCACGCCTAGCATCACGAGTATCGTCAAGTATCGTTGCTCGATTGATCCGAGTGCGAGCTATCGGTTTATAATCGAGTAAGACGAACGACGTTAATTGGAGTTACGATGCGGCCTTCGAGTCAACGGAACGAAATTGGCAGGTGACGAATGTAGATGCGACGAAGCAGATTGCGGAGCAGCGGCTCGTCGACGCAAACGGACCTAGAGAAGGCCGGGAGACGAGGAAGAGAAATATATTTGTGAAAACATTTATGGAAAAATTTGCCGGCGACGGTTGACGCTAGAAACGTCAGATACGGTGCGTCGATCTGGCTAACGAGACTGTTCGTCCGCCTGTGTATCTGGTGACAGATGTGCCCCAGCGGCGAACGCTTCCTAGGGGTTCTGTTGGCTTTGACTGACGTATTTTTCCTATTTTCCACGATTCCCAACGTCGACGGTGCGTACCTCGTGTTAGGGCAGCCAAATGGAATTAACGTGTTTGTGACTCGAAACGCTCGTGCTAGTCAGCAATTAAATCGGAAAAGTTTAACAGATCCACGGATTGACGGTAGCTAGACTCATCCCCGAAGACTGGGCCGCTCTTGGAAAATCTACGGGCTTCACGCGGGTTTCTGGACCTATCGCGAGAACCTCTCACTACAGAAAAGCTCTCAGTAGTAAGTTGTCAGATGACGGCGGTGACTTACGTTTACTAACGATCCATCAGCCTAGTCGAAGCTGCGCCTCTCGCGTTGACCACTAAGAAGCCTAGTCATCGCGCTCGTCGAAAGCAGAACCTTCTTTACACGGAGACACCGTCTATTTCCTTGTTCTCGCCGGTTAAAAATAATCGGAACGTGATCATTTTCGCGATCGGGTTGGCCAGCCTTAAAATGTGGAGGATTGGCTCGAGCTTAAAGCCGCAACTAGGGAAATTATTCTTCGTAATAAATGTTCCTCGGCAACGTGGCTTGGGATTTCGATATTTCGTCGTACGAAAAAGCTGGGTGGATCTTGACAATGGTCGAGGTTGGGGAATACGAAGCTCGGTCTGCGAGCTCGAGTTTCGTACGAGAACTTGGTACTCGATGATGTTTGAATCTGTGGCGTTTCAATCACATTTCAAGCTCGAGATGCTAATACGAAATGTTTCGTGTTAAGGCGAACGCCGAAAAAATGGGCAGATCATTCGATCTATGAAAGGACCAAGAGTTCTGAGATGTCTACTCGAAATTGGGTAATAGGACCATTCGGTTCCGAAGCTCGGCAGTCGAAGCGATAATTCGCAGGCGGGTATACTTCAGAAAAGGTTCAAATAGATTATAGAACCGACCAAGGTGACAAAAAGTTACGAGTCAGCAGTGATACCGCGTAAATATTGTTCGGACCTAGACGAATAAATTGTCCTCGCACCTCCGTCTCCTGTCTTGAGCCAGCGAATCGTATATAGGAATCTAGAGCTTCGTTTCGGTCGAACGTGGTCATTTGTCACTCGTGACAGATGTCCTCTGTTTCGATTTCTAATCGTCGCGATGCTACTACGCGATCGGAGGATCGTTAGCCTCGTTGGAATTTGACCTTGACGCCTTACCTCGACCTTGGAATGGTCTTTTGACACTTTTAGAGAAGCGTACGAAGGGTGACTCGACGTCTCTGCCCTTCTGTAATGTCAACTCGAGGCTGTAGATTCGAATAGCGAGTTGATGGATGAAGAGGTTCGTCGTGGTCGATATTATCTCAGGTGACGAAGTCACGCTTCTGGACGCTTAACCCGTGCTCCGCATCTCGGGGGCCAAGGGAATCACCCGTCATCTTCCTCGGAGGAAGCCTTCGGTATAATCGGAGTTCGTGAACCGCGGTGAAAATTCATATATTGAAAGAAGCGCTTAACGAACCAGTCCAGCTATTGTGGACAGGATTCATACGGGCGATTCTGACTGGCACACGTTCCTTTTATCGAATGTTACCAGGAGGTAGCCACTCGCACTGACTGCGCTTTTCTGTTTCTCTCTCTCTCTCTCTCTCTCTCTCTCTCTCTCGCTCTCTCTTTCTCACCCTCTCCAGATTCATCAGAGTCCAAACCGTTCTCTCTCCCTCTTTCTCTCTCTGTCTGTCTGTCTCTCTCACCGGCGTTAATTAACTCGCCAGTCTCCCCTTCCTTCGGCTACGTTGGAATTTACGTTTGTTTCACAGAACCTCTGACAGGCTGGTAGCCACGGGGACGTGACAGCGTCGCGGCCGGCCGAATTTTCCCCTTGCCTTTTCGCGCCTCGTAATACCTCGGAGAAAGTGATGTCATCCAGACTCCGAGGGTTAGATAAATGAAAAGCGTCGCTTGACCTTTCATTTTTCGACTCCCCCGCTATAACCAGCCAACGTTACCGCAGCGTAGCCTCGACGATCGCGCGTGACTCGCGCGGCCGTACGAATTTCGTCGAGGATCATTCTTCGGGGCGACGAGAAACGGACAATTTCAAAACCGTCGAAACTCCCGGCAGATCTTCCCCGATTCATTAAGACTTTTATCGGTAAAACACAGAGACGTCTATGTACCAATTCACTTAACGTAACCAATTTAAAAATGCTCATCAGCAATTTAAACCCGCGGCTACGGGGGGAGGATTCGGGTATCCATTTACGAAATGCTCATCGACCGCGAACCGCGTTAGACTTTTTAGAACGTTCCTCCTCCGTTGGATTACTTTGATTCGTTTTGGTTTGCAGATTTTACTTTCGGTAGAACTCGCACGAGGCCGCCGGCCCCACTTCTTCCAACGCCGCGTTAAATCCTCCCGGGTTTTTCTGGGAAGAAGAGTTTTTTTTCTTCCTTTTTTTATTTTCACCCGGAGAATCGTAAAAGGCAAGTGGAAGAGCGGGGGACTCTAGCATGCACCTTGGTGAGCGGGAGCGAAGTCAAGTTTTGCGCGAAACGAGGAGCATCCAACGAGGATCGTTGGTTGGGAGGAGAGGGCGCGAGGCGGAGGCTGGAGAGCATCGGGCTGAAGAGTGCGAGAAAATCCTGATATTCGATCGATAGAAAAATGAGAAAAGCTCCGTCGGACGAGGGACGATCGCGTTCGACGAGAGAATCGACTTAGGTATTGTCTCGCATGCGAAGATTAGCGAGCAACGAGCCCCGTGTCGAGTTGTTATCGCGGTGAGCGATACGAGAGGAATCATCGGAGTCGCGTAATACAGTCGTAAATCATAGTGTTTGCATAAAATATTAATAAGCAACACGAGTCAATCCGAGATTAGGAGTCCCCGAGCGAAGGGTGAGACGGGATCGGCTCGCCCTCCGACTTTACCGCTCTCCGCACTTTATCTATCTCCATTTTATTTTGTTTGCGTTGCCTTTTCCCACGAAGGGTCCGTCTGTCTCTTGGCAAACAGTAATAATGCGAAATGACACGTGGCGACGCTGTAGCAACATCAACAAACACCCACAGCTACACCGAGATGCGACGATCGATCCGCCGATTTCCGTCTCCCCGAGCGAGAATCCAAAATCGTGGATAAGGAGAGAGAGAGAGAGAGAGAGAGAGAGAGAGAGAGAGAGAGAGAGAGAGAGAGAGAGAGAGAGAGAGAGAGAGAGAGAGAGAGAGAGAGAGAGAGAGAGAGAGAGAGAGAGAGAGAGAGAGAGAGAGAGAGAGAGAGAGAGACGAGTTTCCTTCGTCCCTCGTCTTTCCAACGTGTTCGCAATGATTTTTTCTCTCGTCTCTCCCTTGTTTACGCATACAAAGGAGCTTTCGCGACCGGCGGCGACACTCGTGTATAATAATTGGCAATGCCTGTATCAGCGGCTGTGCAGAGTCGTTGACACGTGCCGCCTCGTGTCTCTAAAACTTTATCGTTACTCTGCTCTGCTACATCGTTGTTTCCATTATCCGTAATATAATATATTCTTCTTATAATCTTGAGGGGCGGGGGGCGGGGGGTGGCTGCGAGAATCGGTCGCACGCGTCCGCCCCGCTCGTTTGGATCACCTCGGTGTTGCTGCGGCGCGGAGTGTCGACACCCAACTACTTATGCAAATCATTTAATTTAACCCCAGGATCGGAGATGGTATCTCGACAATAAGTCCCATCCGTATTCATTGGTTTTGCAGGGTGTCGCGAAGGAAAAGTGGACAAACGATTGATTTTCCCCGTTGTTTTTCTACGCCCTCCGCAAGCTTTCCTCGAGAGACCAGACGGCTCCACCAGTCAGATCGAAACTCATCTATTTCCTCGCGGAATATCGCATCGCAGCGCGTCAGGCGGGAAAAATATCCTACCGTTCGCGAGCTTTGCAAATCTTCAGTCGAAACCGTTCTCCAGTTGGCTAAGATTCCAGATTATCTACCCAGATAGGAAGGAGTCGTTGGCCAAGGTCAAGCCGAGTCTGGGTCAATCGTTCTTACAGTGTCCGAGTTTTTGCGCAATCCACGGAATTAATCGGTTAACATTTGGCGAATAAAAAAGCGAAAAAGAGATCGCGGTCCCTTGAATTCTCGTTTATCCAGGTTCGACTGCATTTGTATGCAATATCGATAAACATACAAAAATGAATATAAATTTGTAGAAAAAAAAACTTTGAACATTCCAAGTAGCGGAACACGAAAATCGAATTCAATCGAAAACTTGGGCCACATTCGAGACCCGAAATCTGTAAGCCTGTCGCATTATCGATCATGCTAGTCGCGTCGCAATTTAATTCGTTTGACTATATTTGGCAGCTACGTTATTCCACGACGTGTTCGCGCACTCTTTGGGTATCGTCCGTTACTCGCCGCCAGATCGCATCGAAAATTACACCGATCGATTACAACCTCCGGGCAATTCGCGACGTACGAAATAACGCATTGAAAACGGGATCATTTCGACGGTTTACATCGGCTGCGAACGACCTCGCTCTCGCCGAAGCGGCGATACTACCACTCCCGGCGTTGGCACCCGTGTATCGTCGACCACGATGTACCTGCCGCACACGGGACGCGGTTCGCAAGGCTCTGGGCACCAACTGCTGATGGTCGGACACGAGTCGTATTGACCGTAGTGTTAACCTAGCAATCAACCGTCTCGTCACTCAATGATTCAACTGGACGCAATGGCACATGTATGCTGCCTCGTAGTACATCGTGTCCGTTCTCGTCTAACGTCATCTCTCTCTCTCTCTCTCTCTCTCTCTCTCTCTATTTCTCCATTTCTCCCTCTCCCAATGCCGTCAGTTAAAACGCATCGAGTAATTTGTAATCTCCAACTCAGAAAGCTCGAGAAAAAATCTTTCTCCCACCACTTTCCACGTCTCGCTACTTTACGGAAGCTTTTCTCCGTGACGGATATTTTTCCTTCTCCATGAAGTAGAAGGGAGAATTGCCGATCAGATGGGAGAAATGGGCAAATAATTTCGAAGGGAACGACACGAGTATAATTTTGACTCGATTGGAGGAAAAAAAATGGAGAGCGGTTTTTCCGTTGACCTTCGCTCATTTTTCCCATGCAGGGAGGGAAAACAGGCGAGTTACCGCTGCAACGAGGCGGGAAGCTCCGTCCTGCTCGCTCAGCCCTTCGTCATACGAGGTAGTTGTTCGTCCGTTTGTCAAAATGATTGCCATCATTTTATATTCAAAGCGGAATTTACCGGCCCGCGAATCCACTTCACGCCGTCACATCTACGTAGAAGGTCGTTTTTCAAAAGCGCGTTGCGCGCGTACCGCCCCCCGAAAAACAGGCGATGCATCATCGCGCGGGAAAATGTTTTTTCCGCTGCGACTCGCGGCGAGCAAAAAAAAAACTGTGCGTCCGCGTTGTTTTTTCATATTTCCGTGTTTCCAGTGTACCCGGTCGATTTACAAGCGCGGTGGCGAGAGAAGTAACTTTCACGCGGGCGAGGCGAATTAGCTGCAGGGATCTCGAATAAATATTATTGCAGCAGCAATCGACGGGAAAGCGTCCTCTTCAGACTCCGGCGAGAGTCACTCGACGTCTCGATATACTCAATAATAAAATGCTCCCTTTGTCCTTGCTCCAGGCAGCATCTAGTATGACAGAATGTTTCCCCTCCGGGCTTCTGATATATTGAAAGGATTTCGACAAGACTCGGTATAGGACGGGGTGTTTGCGCCCGAGCACGCGTTCCTTCTCCCGCATCCGCGGAAGCGAGGCTGAAGCCAACCACGTTCGACGATAGTGGAACACGCAGTACGTCCACAGATATCTAGTAGCTGGATGTCTCGCTTCGCGTGACGTGTCGACGAGTCCTCGCGTCTCTCTGCAACGAGACGCGGAGGAAAAACCACTCCGAAGGACTCTTTTCCGTCCCTCGACGATTCCACCCCCGCGACTCTCGCCTCGCCTCGTTCGCTGACATTCGTGTGCCGAATAAAATCCATCCAACTTCATTTTTCCGCGACTAGATACTTCCGCTTTATCACAAACATCACGTCTCCTTGGTCCGCATTTTCCCCGAAATTTCCTCTCGACAATTCGACGAAGCGAAAATCAACGGAGGGAAGAAAAAAACGGAAAGGATTGTCGCGCGAAAAATGAGCGGAAGGGTGGAATGAAATATTCTTCTTATCCCGGGGCGGCTGGACCGGCGACTACGCGAACGTGAAAGCACCGTGTTCGCGTGCAGGTCTGAGAGGAGTCGTAGCGGGGGAAACTACTGCTCGGTAACAGAATCACGTTTCCCATAATCTGCGGTAATCTCATAAATAATGTGCAACGCGTACACTCGAATTTATACAGTCGTACGCGATACGTATAGAGAGAATCCATATACGGTTTTGTGGGGGTGCCGTTCGGCGCGCGCGTGCACCGCGAAGCCCCCTTCGAATGCTCGCGAGTAACGTGACGTTGGCGTGAGACCGACTAAATCTGCCTCGTGATTCGACGCAGTGCAAACACATCAGCCAATTATTTACAGCCTCCCCGTTCCCAGCGAATCTCGCGCAGAATATGGTCGAGCGTTGTGCTTTTTCCGTTGCACCGAGCTTTTTCGCCTTTTCCAAAGACAGCGACGAGGACGGTGAGAGAAAACAGCTCGCGCAAAAAATCTGAAACACCGACGCAAATTCGCTTCCAGATGCCAAGGCGAGTCCTTCGAAAACAGATTACGCGCTCCGCGATTTCTTTTTCACGTTGTGTCACATTTTTTTACTGGATACGGAAATTGCACAATTTTTCTACAAAGATGTTTTACCAAAGCGGTAATGTTCGTAGTTGTGGTCCTAAACATGATCCGAAACTAATCTAATCCGTCAGATTCTTGTTTTACGAAAAATACGTTTTGTCCCGAAGAATTTATACGAGGTAAGCGAGGCGATGAGGAGCTTTTTTTTAGAAGATGGATTATGCGTCGTTTTTGAATGATTATTTTCCCAACTCTCGCGCGCGTGCGTATTGTACGCGGTGTTATAATGATTCGCGTGGCTTTGTCAACGTGCGAAAGTGCGGGGTGAAGGCGCGAGGTCTTTTTCGGGCGAGCGTGACCGATACGAGGCACAGGGGAGAGAAGTTGGCGGTGGAATCGGGGAAGAGTCAAAAATCGCCTGCTTACGACTTGATTTATTTATCGTATCGTGGAGGCCGCGACGAATCGTCCCCAGTTGACTCGCCACGCGTCGGATTAGTCGTTGTAAGTATGTTTTACTCGTGTCTCCGGCGTCGTACGACGAGCTCCCATAGTTTTCGCCGATTCGAAACGGAGTTCGCGTCAAGTTTTTTATTCGCGGGAGAAAAAAAAAAGATTTTATAAATCGGGAGTTGGAAGGAAGTTGGATGGAAATCCTTTTGCGGATCGCCGTTGCCGTAGTCACGCGAGTCGAAGGAGCAGCTCGGGGCGAACGGGAGGTTCGGATTACGGATGGATGCGAAAGTGATCGGGGGAAGCAGCGTTTCCGCGAGATGACGAATGGATCGCAAAGTCACTTATGACGTCGCGCGATTGGTAGCGTTAGCGATGGGTCGGGGTTCGCCTACGGCTTTGTTTTCCGCTCCGGTGATCCAGCAGCCACCGTTGGGATTACCCTGGGTGATCAGCTATGAAATTAACTCAAACTCTTCGACGCTCTGTGACCAGGACGTTCGACGTGCTCCGGCTCGATTATCTCCGCGGATTAAAGACTCCGAAGAAATCTTTCGGTAATCCTTGTCACGTGCGAGTCTTACTTTACTTTCCGCCTCCTAAAATCGTCGGTGAGTCGGTAACGATCCTCTTTCATTGGTCGCTCGCGCGGCGTAATCGCTCGCTGCCACTGAATATCTTTTATGCGAAAAAAGATAAACGCGTTTCATTAACCAGGTTTTAGTATCCGAACGAAACTAAGCATCTCGTTACCACCACCAATAAAATTCGTCACTCTTTCGTCTCGCTTTTCCCGTTTTCATTCAAAAATTCTCCCGCTGCTGCGCCAACCTAAAAAAAAATATTCCAAATCTTTTTCAGAAATTTTAAAAAAGTTTCTGTTTTATTCCGAAGTTGCGATGCTGATAGCCGCGAAAATATTGTCGCGTATCTCGACGATTCTCACGAGCGGACGAGATCCGGCGAGGAACAACCGACCACAAAAGTTTCCAAATTTCACGTTATTTCCAGAGAGTGGATCGAGATTCGGAAAATTTGGACGTCAATCACGCGTGAAATGGAGTTTGGCGTGTAGTAGGATGTCGGAACATCGCGCACCCCTCGCTTCAAAAGTCCCTTGCATCGATGCTCGACCAGAAACTATTGTGACCCCGAGATGTTGCTCTTTTCAAGTCGGCGACGAACACTTTCAATGGAATAGAGGTATCCGACTAGTAAACTCGACGCTCCCGTCCTTTCAATGAAACCTGTCAATGACAAAAAAATTCTGGACGAATCTCGTTTCCGTTTTCGAGACGCGACGACGGCTGTACAAACATTTTCAAATCCGTTTCTCGCGAGATACAACTAATTACTATCCTCAAAGCCCGAACGTCGCGTTTCTGCACACGATTCTCCACTTTCTACAATTTTTCTAATACCGATTCCGTGCATCGTCATTTCCCACGTTGCCAACTAGATGTTAATCCAATTTTTGATTTTATTTCTCGATCCATAACCATTCTTTCCAATGAATATTTGGATTTTCTCATCCATTAATATGACTATTTATACTCGTACCAGCTGACTCGACAGACCTGTCTTAACTATGAACATCGAAGTCGAATTCATACCTATCTATCTATCTATCTATCTACTTGTATATATATAAATGAATCAATTTTTTTTAACCGCGCCAACTGTCAAGCAGCTCACACTTATTACATGTGAAATGTTCCTCGCAACTTGTTTAATATTCTTTAATAAGAACCTTCTTCTGGCACTAACAGGCACAGCAGAAAAAGAATTAGCAAAATAGGCTCAAGAAAAATGGGGATTCATTTTAATATATTTATGGTAATAAAAAGTGACAGAAATATTTGAAATCTGAACTTTCAATTTCGGAGGTTGAATATCGTTCGAGAAATCGGTCGGAAAATGGGATTATTTCTTTCCGATTTATCCCTGCGCCGCGTTTATGCCGGGACGCGAAAGATCAACGTTTTTCGAACGTGACTTCGGCAGCTGCATCCTCGCGAAACGTTCCGGATCAATTCGACGCTTTTGTCGAGAGGTGCGGACGAGCGACGAGAACGAGAGAAAGCGTCGAGAGTGTCTAAACTTTTTTCCACGGCGATGCAAGTCTTTGGTGCTGCTCGGATACAGGCCATAGGCGATGCAAAGTCTCGACGAAGAGACATTCGCTTGATACTTTTTCCGGTAGCCAGTCGTTGAAAATGTCGAAAGTTTAAATAGCCCCTAGGATTGCGAGCGTTTCCCTTCGCAAAAATGGCTCTTTCTCCGCATACCAGCGGCAATTCTCGCCTTGAATAATAATAATGTCGTTATCGTCGAGTTTTACGAAACTGCCAGGATGCACCGCGAATAAATCACCGCGGGAGTCGCGACTCATTCGTCCCGAAATCTCGAGCGATCTGCCTTACTTACGAGACAGGTAAGTAGCGTTGTAAGTGGTTGTAGACAACAGCCTCCGCGTCATAAGCACCAGCCGTTGCCTAATGAAACTACAAATCTCTCCCCCGGGCAACGGCGTAGGCGAAGTACTACGACTACACCTGTTCGTCGTTCCCTAACCCTCGACTGCGAACCAAAAAAGTGTCGAGATCGAGATAAGGAGAGGAGGGGGGGGGGGGGGGAAACAAAAAAATGAGGCGAAAAAGAAATTCGAAGTTTTCTGGTTGCGGGAGAAACAAAATAGAGAGTAGAGCAATCGAACGAGGGGACACATCATTGGAGCGCGGCGAAAGTACCTACGACGAGGGGAGAAGAGGAAACGGAGAGTCAATTTGGATGGATGAAAAATTGACGAGGTGCGAAATGACGGTGGAATGATGGAAAGTGTAAAAGTGTCCGGCGCCGAGAGTACGCGATAATGAACGCGGTTTATCGGGCTTTTCGACGCTTCGAAATTCATTTGGAACGGCAGACAGAACACGGCTGAGCCGTGGAGATGGTAGGTACGCGTTGAAACGGGCGGCGAGTGCCAACAATAATCATGACACGCTGGATTGCCGGCAATGACAATGGAATTGATGATTTATTGATTGGCTGGCGACACCGTATAATTGTTTTACAACGCGACGGTGTGTCGAGCCTATCGGCGGCCTCGTAAAACCGTTCGCAAACACCCATCCCTCCGTCATCGAAAGCTTTTCAATTCGCATCCCCGACTATCCGTTGTAAATATATATACTGGCGTGAATTATTGTCAACGAACAGAAGCGTCGACCATTTCATTCTCCTGCTTTTCACTCGAAAACAACTCGAAAATTACGGACGCGAATGCAACTAATTTTCCGCGAAGATACGGGGGTAAATCCAGCTTTAGCTGCTTACTGCTTCCAATTGCGCGGGAAATATTTCAAGGTCGGATGAAAGAAAGCAGACGTAAACGATGGTCGGAGTAAAATAAAAGATGAGTTGGAAGAAATGTATGCGAAGCAAAATGATTGCAGTTTTGTGGAAGGGCAAAGAGAAAGCGTAAGTAACAATTGGTTGGGTAAAAGCTTTGAGGTGTACGTAATAAGAAATCGGGTCGCGTTCGTCGAAGTGAAGAGCTTCGGTTCCGTGTGTTCGGCTGTGTTTGGCGTGTCCTTTGGTATCGTAAAAGTACGGGTACTCGCGACCCTCCGACGACATCGGATAGTTAGCCAGATATTCCGTACGTATGACGAGAGCGCTCGTAAAATGATTAATTTGATAAGAGCTTTTCGTATGTTTGCGATCGTCGTAAATTTCCTCGTTTGTCAACCTCGCGAATTGCTGTCAATCTTTTCTCTGTTTGATCAATTGAAGAGCATAAAAGTAAACAGCGAGTAGATATTCGTGGATTCGATCGGGCGGAATTCCCGGAGAAATGCTATTCGCCTGGGGGCGGCAGGAGCGGAGGGGAAGAAATCGAACTATTTCGCGCGAACCTGCGGAGAGCGACGAGAGCGTTGAACTTCTTCTTGTGCTTCGTCCTCGTCTTCGGTACCATCTGTAAGAATGCTAGATGCAACGCGTAGTGTTCGCGGGTGTGGTGATTAATGAGGGTAGAATCTATTTGCCGCGGTACTTACACGGACGATATGTAAAACGGCATAAAGCTGTAGCATGCCGAAAATACGAAGGCTGACTGAATTGGTACCCCGTGAAAATAACCCTTGGCAGAGGGGAACTCGAGGGTGGTTGTGGGGCGCGGCGAGAAAACCTCGCATTACTTACCCCTGCGCTGCTGTGCCACTCACCGTTATGGGCTCTGGGATATGCGGATCTAGGCACCACCATCTCCACACACACACCGGGGATGCGCGCGTGTTCGCGCGCGTTGGGGAAGAATAGGCTGAACCGAGTCTCAAATTGCCCATCATTTAGAAGTCGTTTTCACCATGAGTGCAAGTGCATACAAATATATGGTGATTGGGGTGAGGGGTTCTTATTTGATTATACGAGCATCAAGCAACGCTCATTCGATTACATCTAGCGTACGTGCATGGGACAAATATGAATTCTTCGTATTAATCTAGTCAAACGATCTCGCGACGATCCATCCGTCATCCCCTCTTCGGGAATGGACGCGGATGCCGTGAGCGTGCCGAAAACTTGGCAGTACACGGATACACGACTGAGGAAAAAAAAAGCTTTGGATCGTTCTCGAAGAGGGTAGGCGAGAATTGGATAAACGTTGTTTGCTGCGGTTGGAGAATAAAAATGAAAGAAACGTTGGTTGCCTCGTAAGCGATCGTAAAAGCTCTCATTACGCGACTCTGAACTGAAACGGTCACGGTGAATTTTTCAGACTAGTTCCATAGACATTTCTAGTCGAGGCGTGCGAAAATGTACGGATTTCGAGCCAATTTCGTCGGTGGGGTCTCGAATTTTTGAAATTGGATGAATCGAGCAAAAACGAGTAGAATTCAGCGGCGTTAAGAAAGGAATGTGTTCGATTTTTGAAAGATCGTTCAGGGGCTCGATCCGGTGTGACTGAGAGTGGAATAGCAGGCGTTGAGTCGGAGGTAACGTTGTCGACAGCTGACTTATATCCCAGATTCGGCACAGAGAACGAGCAGAAGCGAGAGAACGGTGAGTTTGACAAATTCGATTCGCGTGTCACAGGTCGTGAAACACGAAGTGGTAGAAAAGTGTCCGAGGGTGTTTTTCTCCGCGAGTCTCTCTAAATCAGCTAAATGGGTGGCAGGCGAAGAACCGGTGTAACGCGAATTCTGACAGCCGTGCCAGGGGCCTGGGCGCTCTCTTCCCTCTGGGAGCACGGTGAATATTTGATATGCGAAGGTGAACGAGAAGAAACGATGGGCTACCATCCTCTGCCGCCGCCGCCGCCGCCGCCACCGCCGCTCGTCACCCGCGTGCGAGCCTCCTTACACGCGAGCACTACTCCGCTATTATAAAAATCTCGAGTAACGGAAAATTGTAGCTCCGACTCGTCAACGAGGGGGATGGTTCCCTTCGGTTGATGCCTCCAAATCCAGTCGCCTCTTCATCGCCGCTGGTCCCCAGCGACGAGACGAGGCCGAGCATCGGTAGCTGCAGGATCCGCGCCACTCGACGAGTACAAATTATTCACGTGTAAGAGTGCTTATACACGGAGAGGTAATCATTTTTTCATCGGGTCCTGCGCGCGCGAACTCCGTCATCTACGTACTCGGCGATCCACGATCGTGGATCTCGCGAACGAATGCTTCCTCCACGTTTCGACGATTATTCTGGCGAAGGAATTCCGTCTCGTCAGAGTCGTTTTCTTGGTCCTGACAACTCTGGTTTTCGTGGGTCGCGAAGAGGATAGATTCGTTATCGGACTTATTGTTAGCCACGGATCTCGTGCTGCGTTCAAGCCTTTGGCGAAAGAATGGGGCCAACGGAATATCACGCATCGCAGACGGACGAGGAGCTTGCAAATAATACGCTTCGAGAGGATTTAATTTCGGACTAACAATAGGGAGCCGACTGACGTCGAGAATAGCATGTAAACAAGATGTTAACAGATCGATTTGGCCTGTCTGCTCTCGCTCAGGCTGACTGACTGCAGCCGGCCAACTCGACATCGTAATGCCTACCTACCTTCCCTCGCATGTCTCTCATCCGAGACAGACGCTGTCTCTTCTTCCGTTTTCACGCCTCGCTTTCCCATTCACGCGTGGGATTAGCCCGCAGAAATGACCACGTACTGTTCATATGTATAGCACATTGTTCATATGTATACATCATGAACTATATATTGTATATTGTATATTATATATTTTATAATAATATAAATCGTATATTATATATATGTTATACCTTATAGATTATATTGTGTGTATTATATACCCGAAGACTAGTTGTTCATTTCAATAATTAGTGCGTTAATAACGAGACAGTGTGAAAATGAATTGAAATCAACTCAAAAAATAAGTTGCAGTGACAAAAATTGGTATTCATGGGGATCAATAGAGAAAATAAAGTTTGTGAATTTTCAAAAATCAAAAATTGATAGTACTTACCTAATTACAAAGATTCCACGTTCAGGCTGTAAACTTGTTAAAAATATAGTAGTTTGTGATAAAAAATGTCAAAAAAATCAAAACGCACTCACTTTCAAAAAAAAAGATTTGAAGCTTAAAATTAGAAATCACATATGCCAATATCTAGACTTTTCGATAATAAAAATCACATATAAAAATATATAAAGAAAAAATACATAAGAAAATATGCAAACGTGAGATTTGATTCGAGAGTTTTTTGGAAACGCCAGTTTTTGGGTGTCGTTGATCCCGCGGACGAACGCCTACGAGTCGACAACCGAAGCTACATCGGAGCACGAGCGCGCGATCATCCGGAACGTCCGTCTGCTCGTCGCATCCAAACTGTTTGCCGAAGCAGCGATACGAGTCGATTCGTCGGTGCAGCGCGCCGCGACGAGTGTTCGTCAAATGTTTGACGAAAATGTTTGACATTTCCGAAGCGTACCGAAATTAAACGTAATGTTTGATTGCCAATATTGGTAGCTACAATGCAGAAGCAACGATCCGTCGCGAAGGTTTGCCATTCGGAGAGAAGTTTGCCCCGTGCGAGCGGCGACATCAAATGAAAACTGCACACGTACCGTGGGCAAATAAACAAACAAACAAACAGAGAAACTGACGGACACGCATCAGCGATATTGCATTGCCTGGATGCACCGCGCGAGTTTCGAGTGTCGACTCGCCAAATTACTCGCCTCTCAGCTCCTCGACTCCTGCGTCCCGAAAAATTTGTGAAAATTGAACGAAAAGTGCAGCGAATTCCGGTCTACATTTCACCTCGCATCTAAAAACCTTCGGTCCAATCCGAAAAACATAACAAATAAATAAGTAAACGTACGAGCAGACGAACGGATAAGTAAACAAATTTTTTTTCAAGCTACGAGTTGAAATCTCATCACGCACACGCACAATCAGCCATCCTTCAGCACGACGATCGAAAATCTTTTGAGAAACTATGACGCGGAGATGACATTTCGCGAGGAAGAATGGCTAAGAGGCTCGACCGATCGTGACTGAGAGTAAGAAAACGCGATGACGGGGAGTGAAATCGAGGAGAAAAAAACGAGACGTCTTGTTAGCCCCGATTGTTGCGCGTACTTGGCACAGATGTTATTTTTTCTTCTTCAATTTCGGTCCACAATGACACTTACGTACGAAGGTTTCTTCGTGGCGAGAGCTCGCGAGGAGAGACAAGAGGATTTGTAGTTGTTATTTCAGGCCGGAATGATGACACAATCGTTTTGTTAGTTGGACCATACAGAGCCACTGAAAAGCTGAGTTATAGAAGCCAGCAACGTCACGCCTCGATAGACCCCTATGCGCCGAGCATTGTGCGGTGTGTCAAACGGCAGAAGCATCGCGGTGTCTGAATAAGCGTTAAATGATGCTGCGAGTGGGTGTCGGATCGATCGTGACTCGGTTATTTCGAGGCACAGGTCAAAGGCCACGACACGAGGGCGGAGATGAATTTTTCAGCACCAACTTCCTCGTCGCACCCACGAATTCTCGCCAAAGCTACTCCGCATTCTCAAAATGAGAATGAGATGAGATGAGAGGCTACGCCATCGCATGTGTCACGCCAGTGTCTCAAGATTTCTGATTCCACGCGGAAATGTTGCCTTGGCTCGGGGAGAACACCTTCGGATGTCGTTACCCTCTTCGGCGTAATTTTTTCATGGCATACAGACCATTCCGTTCCGTGACCTTGAACTCGACCGCTGATGAGAACTCTCGAACGCGAATTTTCGACTTTTTTGCACGTACCTCTTGGAAAATGTCATGGAATGTCGCAGTGGACTTGGTGGTGAGAATACGAATGGCGGAAATAAGCCAGCTCCTCGCTGCCAGCATCTGCTGGCCGATATCTTCTTCGCGCGGCTGCTTTATTAGTGGAACAAAAGAAGCGCCGGTCTCTATCAACGCTAACAGCATTTGTGATCCTAAGTAAATACTAACCGGTAAAATACCACTCTAAGCGGTGGTGTAACGAGGATTAATCTTCGCACCTGGCCGACTGCCGAGATCTCGAGTAGGTATATCTCGAGAGGAGGTACTTCGGTGCTTCAGCTGGATTTGAGAAGAGGCTGGAGGCGCGTGAAGCGCGCCGCTCTTCTCTCCGAAGAACCGATCGTTGTTCTCGCCACGAAGAATCGTTCACGATACATCGACGATTACAAGTGTGACCATGCATCGTTGTGCAACGGAAAACGAACGCAAAAAAGATCGTCCTCCCCTTCTTTTCGCTCGTTTGTCGTCGAGCGGGCGCATAAAGCGGGGAAAATTGTTTTTCTGCGAGGAGATATTTCGGAAACGTGTCACCGAGCGGGAATAGATCCGTCAACCGGCATATAAATATTCTCGAAGGTTATCGGCCGGTCGTTTTGATATTTCGACGCGATTGACGGATAAGTTCCGTTTCACCTAAATTCTCGCGTAAATAAAAGAGACGCGGCGTGCAATTTTTCACCGGCGGGCAACTAGGTCGCGACTATTAGTACCTACTCGCCGAACAAATATGCGGAGGTCAGAGTTCATTCCTTGCGAAATTTCGTATCACGCGATTTGTCGAGAGCGCGTGCTCGTTATATTGTACGTACCTCCGCGTCTGGCCTACGCGTTACAATGCGCCTCGAAAACGACTGTCTGCCGTATCGCTTGTATCAATTCATCCACGGCAGTGAAAGTTGATCGGCGTCGTGAGAAAATCGTCGCCGGTGCGAGAACTGCGTGACTATTTTTGTGACATTCACGTCGCGTTCCCGTGGAACATGGTAATGCGGTGTCGACGGTTGGGTAAGATGAAATTCGAGATACCACAAATTTCTCTGTAAATCGATCACTTCGAAATCTTCCGTTTTATTCCGACTCGCCGCGCTCATCGGGTAGAAGATCCGACCGAGCGAGTTGAAAAGCTCGAACGATTCGTACCCACCCGACGAGTAGATAAATATTTGAGGGCTGAAAAAAACGCGAAATTCGAAAACCCCGCTGAATATTGAGAATTATTAAAGTCTTCGATAAAATCGATGTCCACATTAATATTTAAAAATATAATCCAACAGCGGCGAGCACTGCGGGTGTTTTTCGCCCTTTTTCCGATAACGCTCGACGCTTTCATCATTTTTTTAACGGTCGACGCAAAAAATTGGTATCCGCTGGATGTTGACAGTGATGTTCGACACGAAAGGTTTTATAGATATGCGCGGCCAGAAATTATGATTGTACGAGCGGTGGTCGAGGATTGTTCGGTAAACGTGAAGCGAGGAGGGGCAAAAAGTTGGGTAATCCGGCTAACGATGCATCGAGAATCATTGATGCGACGAATCGTCAGCGAGGTCATCGACTGCTGTATTCGCGTTACTCCTACTTTGGTGTTCGTTCCTCGACTTGTAAAACTACCCCGAGTCGGAGCTTTTTTACAACTCTAGCGGATCGACCTGCTCGCGAAGCTCTTCCTCCTTAAAGCTCTGCACACCGAGACACGGTAACTATTCGTCAGATATCCCGTTTCGCTCTACTCTACACGAGCGCGGGGGAGGAAGCGGGGCACAAGAAGCGCGAGGGTTTTTGAATCGCGAAAGATGCGGCTGTTGACTAGAGTTTAATAATTGCTGACGCCAGTGGCATCTGGCGCAGTTGACGATCCTTCGTTTCCTCCCCATCCACTGCCTGCCCATCGCGCGTCACGGTTTTGTTTAATTAATCATTTTGTATTAATAAAAGCCCTCCTCTGCTAATGAATTCAGTGATTTCACACCGTTAATACGAGTTTAATTTAAATTGAACGAAGTACCCCGAGCTTCGCAGCCCTCGGTTCCCCAGCCCAAGCCCGCCCCAGCCCAATTCGTTTCTTACTTCTTTTTTCGTCCCGTCGTTTATTGATCTTCGTCTCATCGCGCATCCGAACCGTTTCGTTGGAAGTTTACCAATTTTTCAGCCGCCCCTCTTCACTCGGTGGAAGTTCGCCCAGCAGCGACGGAGTATCCTACAAAATCCTCCCCATAGCCTGGAAAGCTCTCTCCGGCGAAGCTTTTTTTTCCCGCGGGTGCGCGAATCGAGTGTGCGGAGCTTCGATGTTTATCGGGTACTTTGTCGAAGGTTGCTCGCGAATCTCCGTCCTCCTCGCCGAACAGCCGTCAGTAACCTGCGTCGAACTGAAATCGGGCGTCAAATGCTTCAGTGGAGCTGCCGCCGGTGAATCGGACGCGTGTCGCGGGCTCGACGATGCTCGGTGGAATACCGGCGATTTCTCGGAACCACCGCGGGGCGCGCCACTGTGCTTGCAAGCTCTGAAGATCCATAGGAAGACTCGCCGACGCACCTCCCGGCACAGCTTTCAAGCTCGGGGGCGGGGCCAGCGGGACCCCGCCTCCGACTCCGCCCCTCCACCATCATCCCCCAGGTGGCGCTGGCGTCGCTCCCAACTCGCTTTCTCGCAACCCATGGTACGCGAGCGGTCGGTTCGTGAGTCGGCGACTCTCTCCTTCTCGCTCGCTTCCACGCAGCTCGATCTCGCTATTCTCCTTCCTCCTCTTCGCGATACGGAGAAAAGGAACATTGATACGCGTATCTATGCACGTAAATGCCTATATGTTAGAGATAACGTATACCTGTCACGAAATAACTCCGCGCCGTTGTATCCTGGAGGTTGTAGGATCATGGCTTGTTCATACGTTACATACCGTAACACGATTCGCGATAGCCTTACGTCCTCACGTTTCTTGCTACCCTTCGGCGTCGACCTACTGGAAATAATGCGTTCAATTTTCTAGAACACTCGCGAGGAATCGACGATGCTTGTGGGGTTTTTATAACAGATTACCTCGAAGAACCGATTACCCTGGAAAAATAATCGATTCGCTCGTGCGAAAGCAGTAACAAGTAGTCAAATGAGAAATCCACTTGGCAACCCTATCAAAAAATGGTCCAAGCTGCTGACTTTCCGCTGATCAGCTGACGATCGTATGGGAATGAGAAAACGCTGGGACGTCGAATGCATGCTGAACTTATTGCAAGCTTTGACCTTGGGCGTGCGCGAAATCGGCTGTGTGCAAATGTTATAGCATCTGGGAAATCGACAAGAAATCGAGCGAAATGCACTTTTGTGGAATATTCTGATTTTCTATCTAAGTACAGCCCTAGAAATCAAGTGTGAAACCGCACTCCACGCAAAGCATCTCGATGGCCCTACTGCACGTCGAACGAGAATTACCCTCATCGTATTTCATGAAAAGGCAACTACGCGAATTTGTACGCGTCACGGGAACAAGTTGAAAAGCTTTGTTGGGTAACGCTGGACTTTATCAAGTGCTCGAGGTGTGCTGACGCGATTAATTTCTTGGGATCTGGGATAATTATTTTTCTTCCCATCATACAGCTAGGATAGGAGCTTTGGATCTGAGTCAGCTCCGTCGAGCTTTTAGGTTCGATTTTTAAAACTGATTTGAAAAATTTGCAGTAGAGGTTGGTTCGACGAGATTGGAAGATGAATTCGGTTTGTCGTGGAATTTTTTTCCGTCGAGTGATCACCGGAAAATAAAGGCCCTGGTTCGGGGGTTGAATAGGGTGCGTCGATGTTTTTCCGGAGCAACGAGATGGCCTTTTCACTTCAATTCCACTACGACGTTGTCGAGCTTTTCTAAGTCGCGAGGGGTTCTCGTCGAGTTTATTCAGTCCACCAAACTTTGTAGTACAACGTGTCCACCGCCAGAGGGCAGCTCTTCGTCGCGTAACTTCCTCCCACACGTACAGCGATCTCTTCCCGTGGCTCGAACACGCACACGCGCGTTCCTCGCAGACGCACGCACACGAGCGAAAGCTCAGGTCGACGTGGATGTAGCCAAGCCGAGGTACGTACATACACGAGTCTCGCTTTGTCCGGTCTCTCGGTCGCAATTAGGGTGGGACCCAGGCCCCTCGCTCTCCCGCTCTCGCCCTCTCGCTCTCTCCTCCGGCACACCGTTCAGCCCTCGTCATCCTCTCTCCTCTCGAAAAACAGCGGTGAGGGTGAGCTGCCCTAAGTAGAAAAGCGTGTATCCACCCCGTGCGCCAGGAAAGGAGGCAGCAGCAGAGGTAACCGCGCGGTGTTCGGACGGACGGATGGACGGCTGACAGCAGCTGACCACCGCGGGAGTTCAAACCTTTGCTAGGGGATGACCGAGGCGTTGAAACTTTGCGTTTTCATCCTCCCCTCGTTACGCCTTCTCGGTCGTGCACGCGTTCGCGTTCGCAAATCGTTATTCCGAAAAGTCCGCAAGGCGTTGTTCGATGCCCCGTCTATGGCACTACTTCCGGCAAGGCGTCCGTATTGATCTGATGAAATCCCGAGCAAAGTGACATAGTCATGCTCAAAGTCCGCGAGACCCGGAAGCTTCTTCGCGGAAGTATCCTGATCCATCATAATCTCGAGTCCGAGCGAAGAATACCGCGGATGAGTCGAACTACCCGGCAGCATGGAAGGGCCACGATGTGGCGTAGGGTGCGAAGGATATGAAAAATCGAATCAATATAATCGGTTTCCAATTCGGTGCGGTAAAGAAGCGAAAGCAGCGGACTGCAGCAGCGTTGTAGAGTTGATAGAAAAATTCCTCTGGATCAGAGGCCACCCATCGATTCGCGGCAAGTGCTGTGAACAGCTGCAAAAAGGGAGCAGAGCAAATGTTAAACGGCCCGAAATTCACGCGGCGAGTGGCGAAGAGTTGCGGAAAAGGTGGCAAACATTACGACGCTACAGGGAGAATGCGCGGAGGGATGATGGAACGTGTGTATGTTTGTCGAAACGAGGTTCATGGCAGTCACGCGTAAACTGTGGAACACTCGCTCTAAAACTTGCGGATGTACGTACATACCATTAGACATCCCTACTTATGCCGGGAGCTCTGACCGGTGTGGTTGATGTCCTTTGCAACATCCCACGCGGGGGTAGTTTGTCTAACCAGGTCGGCAGCGTGGTTGGAATTGGCGATGTGCAGCCACCGCTAACAGAGCGATGGTAGGTACCCTCCGTGAAATTGAGACAAATATTGACGAGGCAAAGGAACTTTTCGACACCCCGTTGTTCCGGTTATACGATCCCGGGCATCGCTGGTCCTTTCAGCCGGAACCTCGAACTGCGTGTAGCAGATAAAAGGGAGTGAGAAAAAAAGAGCATCGGAGGACTCGCGCGATTCTCGTTATCGAAAGAGGCGGATAATGGCATCGCATGCGTGTCGAACGCGAATCGAAAGGGTGATTCGCGATGCGCCGAGTAGATAGGAGAGATTGCAGAGAGAACACTGGTTGGTGGCTGCGGTGTTCGGTGATGGTAGAGGCGTCGGGTCGCGCCTGGCTAACGCTGATACGGTCAGCCGGGGGATAAAGTTGATATTAACACGAGATGATCCGTTAATGAAGCGTATGTTCTCCATACTCTACGTTTCGGGTCGCTAGTTACGCTTTAGTCCGACCAACCCGGGTCTACTCTACTTGCCTATTAACCGAAGCCTTTCCCGTTATCTTTCGCGGACACCGTTTCCCTCGTGTTGCCGATGCTACGACCAGCCCCGAATCATCATCAAGTTATTACGTCCCACTTGGTCCCACTTCCAGCAACCTTCGATAACTTCGCTCGGATCTTCATCCGAGCTGCGTCGAAATTCAGAGAATATCGTGTCGAGACAAACGATAGGGAACATCGAAGGACTAACTGACTAAAATCCCTAGGATCGCATGATTAATCTACTTTTAAACCCCAAAAAGATTACGATAGTCGAAGATTTGAGAATACTTGGGTTGCGAATAGATGATGATGGTTCGATCTTACGACAGATCAAAAAGTAGACTCGATTTCGAGAAGCGCGAATTTTCTAGTGGGCTGTGAAGTCGGAATATCGGAATTCGTGGAAACTGGCGGTGCGATAAAATCACGCGACGCTACTTTGTAAAAGTAAGATCTGAGGATGTTTGGTGAGCGTTAAAAAGGAGTCATCGAGTGCACAGCTGTCGCGAGTCGTTTGGAGGAATAGATTAATCTGTCGATTATTGACGTTGCGCGCGAGATCAAGGATTTCGGCATGATAATAACTCGCGCGGAATGAATTCCACGTAGCGTGGAAGCTGGGGAGAAACAGCGTCAAAGAGATATCTCGGAGGAACGAAGACATCTCGTCATTAATCGTGGCGGAGTCAGAGCCGTAAGAGAATTGAAGGTAGCATGTTTCTAGTGTCTTCTCTGAAGTCCCGATGCTCGTTTGTTCCGCGAGCCGGATTAATCCGAGTAGAATATGCTCGGTTTTTTGTTCCTCCGCGCTCATCACTAATCACTCGTCGCCGAGTTGGTCCAGAGAAAGAGAGAGAGACAGAGGTGGAGAGCAAACGTCGGCGCGGATCCCAACGCGCGAGTGATATACATCTCGACGTGTCGCGAACGCGGGGGAAAAGTGAAAAGGGGATGAATGAAAAAGTACGAGGAAAAGTACGGTCAAAGGGGCCGGATGTCTGGAGAGAGGAGGGCTCGAGGAGCTCGGTGACATCAGTGGATGCATATTTCTAGAGTAGCGGCACGAAGAGCGAGGGGAGGAGGAGAGAGGGAGCGAGAGAGAGAGAGAGAGAGAGAGAGAGAGAGACCGAGTACGTGTTTACTATTAATAAGCGAGCTTTTACAGCCGAGATCAAAACGAGGTGGCAAGTCTAACGAGCACTCGGCAATAAAGATTCCTACGAGCGAGTCGAGTACATCGGGACTGATTAGGGAAGAGGACCCTACCGCCGTCTGATACGCGCGAACGGGACGCGATGCAAACACGAGCAGTTACACGACGGATGCCGAGAAAACGGCAGCGACTGACCGTTCCGTTGTGGGTGCAATAAATTACGGTTGCAGCCTCCGTTTGTGCGTCGACACGGTTAATTGGAACGTCGTGTCCCACCGCGCTGGATCAAAATACGCGGCTTGTACGATTATAACGCGTACGCGACGAGAGCACCACGACGCAACGATGGTGAGCGCAGCAACGTGTTCATTGCAATTTCCCGAATCGCAGGGTTCGGGGGCGACGATTGCTGAAAACAGGACGAACGCGATGGAAGGTCGAGGGGTGCTCGGTCCACTGAAGTACCTGCTTGGAGGATATTTTGGAAATCGTTGAAGACCGAGCTTTTTTGCTTTTTTACGACTGTACTAATGATACGCCCGCAATTCTTGCATCATCGCGTCCAACACTGAATTCGTTCGACACGACACATCAAACTGCATCGTTGTGGTCAGCTTCGAACACGCGACCAATTCGAACGCTACCCAACCGAAATAGAAGCCCGAATATTTCCGGAAAGAAGCTTGCAAAGAATCTCACGGCAATATGCTTCGTTGACGTGGCAAACACGACTCATTCGGCTCAATATCGTATATCATCATCATTGATATCTTTCCCATCGAGTATCACGCATATTGTACAGGGGAGCTTAAGCCTCCAAATTATTTATTGTGGCTTTTGACCACAGCGAACCCGCGGTTTTGGTCTATCTCGAACAAGCTCATCGTTATTTGGCGACAATTCCAAATAAAAAAAAATCCGGGTCACCCGGACCCCTTCAAAAGAATTATACTTTTTATTCATGTAACTTTACTTTCCACACTTTTGTAAAAATCAAGGACTCGATAACTCGAAACATAATTGCGGTTTGTAAGATGAATAAGAAAAGTATTTATATTTTTTAAAACATTGAAAATATCCCATTTTATCTCTTTTATCAAATACCTTATTCCATTCTGTATCGAAACGTGAAGGCGAAGCGGGTAATCTGGTCCTCTTTTTTGGATGCGTCGTTAGAGATGGAAAGGTACGTTTCGTTGGAGTAGCGGTGTAGCAGAACTCTATCGTTGAGCAATGACACGAGTTCGGAACAAGACAGGTCCGGAGGCTGCTACATCGCGGTTGTACGAAGCTGGTACACGTTGAAACGGTGAAGTTAGGTGTCGTTTTAAAGGATACGGGACAGTTATCGAAGGGGGAATCTTGGCGGCGCCAAGGCCGAGGCTAACGAGCCGCCGTCTGGCCATTGAGTTTGGATTTTCGTCTATGTCCCGTGCTTCGCGAGTTGCCGAGATGTCGATTGCGAGGCAAGTCGAGGCAGCGGATGGTTCGGTTGCGTGTACCGCGTATACCTGAGGCCGTGGAACAGCGGATGCTGTAGTCGTTTCCTGGTAGAGCGTAAATCTGGCCGGTGTATTCGGGGCGAAGACGCGGCTGGGTTCGCCGAGCGTCTAGCGTTTATCCGGTGTTGGTATCCTTTCCCGGGCGCTCATTGAGGGGGCCGGTTTCCGCGGGATCTCTGTTCCATTCACGCGGGACCTTCGAGTACCTGGAACTCGCCCTAATGATATGCTCCTCCCGGGCTGAATGGACCTTTCGGGAATTCTCCGACGCTTTCGAAGAATTAGGAATTCCGAGGTCGGCCGAAATGGCCGAACCGCGGCGACTTCCGACGAAGACGCGGCGAGGGGGAGGGACGAGACGAGCGACGGAGGAGAGAGGATTGATGAACGCTTCGCGAGGATCGGCGGCTTTCGCGCAGCGAGATTTATAATCGTGCGCGTATTTTCTGGCCGGATTAGAACAGCTCGCGTGGATTTCCGAAAAACAACAAAGAATTAAGCCGAGAAAAAGAAAATAGCGGTGAAATAGTAGTGGAAGCGGCGATCGTAATAATAGACGAGCGGAGAGGAATCGTCGCGAATGGAGACCGAGCTCGGCACATTGGTCCGCGTATAACGGACTGTTAATTAATTTAATTACCCACTATCAAACGATTCCGTTGATCGAATGTAATTGAGAAATTTTCGAAGCGTGAAGCCCGGAGCCCCTGTTCTGCTCGCCAGAAATACATCCGCGATTGCTTTGCTCGTCGGAATAATCATTTAATTGGTTCGCGTCGCGAATCGTGGGTGGCATGTTGCTGATAGTTTTGCGACTCGCGCTTCCAAGTTCACGACGAGGAGCAACGAGTTTACGAAGACGTTGCCGGCTACCTCGTTCCCGTCGATCTCTGCCTACTTCGCGGCCCTCCGAGCGATGGGTTCAAACTCGAACTCGCAGCTTCTCCAATCACATCGAATCAAACGTGAGCGCGGCACTGAACCGGCGAACCAACTCGAAGTCTGTCATTCCGCGTATTTTTAAAGAATCTTCCTTCGGGCACTAGATTCACTGTTAAACAAACGATTTTTGTGATTCATTAATTTGAGATGATCCACAAAAAAATTATTGAGAATATTTACATATATCGAAGCGTTTTTTCACGAGGAATCCGAATCGGTGCAGGTTGAAGGGTCTATCTCTAATAGGAAAGAAGTTATGGCTAAAAAACCGACTCAGGACGTCAAAAACGTCCATTTTCGACCATTTTCGACCATATCTTCGGCGGGATGGAGCCGAAGACAGGTGACTGCATACCATATCGAAGCGTTGTTTTACGAGGAATCCGAATCGGTGCAGGTTGAAGGGTCTATCTCTAATAGGAAAGAAGTTATGGCTAAAAAACCGACTCAGGACGTCAAAAACGTCCATTTTCGACCATTTTCGACCATATCTTCGGCGGGATGGAGCCGAAGACAGGTGACTGCATACCATATCGAAGCGTTGTTTCACGAGGAATCCGAATCGGTGCAGGTTGAAGGGTCTATCTCTAATAGGAAAGAAGTTATGGCTAAAAAACCGACTCAGGACGTCAAAAACGTCCATTTTCGACCATTTTCGACCATATCTTCGGCGGGATGGAGCCGAAGACAGGTGACTGCATACCATATCGAAGCGTTGTTTCACGAGGAATCCGAATCGGTGCAGGTTGAAGGGTCTATCTCTAATAGGAAAGAAGTTATGGCTAAAAAACCGACTCAGGACGTCAAAAACGTCCATTTTCGACCATTTTCGACCATATCTTCGGCGGGATGGAGCCGAAGACAGGTGACTGCATACCATATCGAAGCGTTGTTTCACGAGGAATCCGAATCGGTGCAGGTTGAAGGGTCTATCTCTAATAGGAAAGAGGTTATGACCAAAAAACCGACTCAGGACGTCAAAAACGTCCAATTTCGACCATTTTCGACTATTTTCGACTATATCGCGGTGGGGTGGAGCCAACGGATGGCCCACCCTGTATTTTCGAGCACCGGACTACTCCTGAACGCTTAACTAGCTCGTAAAAGACAACGTTCGAATTTAAAGGCGAGTTCTGGGATTATTTTGTAGCCGCATCCGCACGTGTATCGCTAATAAACGTAAACCGTTCGTCGCAATTCGCGGCTCAGCGCAATCTCCGTCTCCAGCGTCTTTATAATTTTTTCCTAAAGCAGTAGATATAATCGGTATTAATTAAGAGGGAAATTTATTCGAACAACGAAGTAGGAAAGTAGCTAGCGGTCGAGCGTAGCTAGCATTAGAGCCAGGATTTCCAAGGCTTAATTGTCAGAAAGCTCCGGCGAGTAACCGCAAAGAATTTTAAGTAAATCAGGAAGGGGTGTCGCGGCAAGCAACCGAATCAACCGAAACAACGAAGCTGTACTCTCTCTCTCTCTCTCTCTCTCTCTCTCTCTCTCTCTCTCTCTCTCTCTCTCTCTCTCTCTCTCTCTCACCTCTCGCGCCCCTGCTGCGCCCCCTCGCGACTTTGCGCTCACTTTTATTCATTTTATTTCGTTGGCCACAGCTAAGGCGTGAAAATCCGCCCCGCGCCATCGAGAAGACCGTTTCGCTGGAGGCTGGGAACACCGAGGTGTAGCCTAGCTGACGTGTCACCGGGCCGTTTTATTTCCGCTATTCAGAAAGTACGAAAGTTTAATTAATTTAAACCCGGTATCAAGTGATATTACCTCGGAAAAAAAATGCCAACCCGGCTCCCCAGAGCGTCAAAAAGTTTTTGTGCTCGTCGCTTTTTCAGCCCCTTGCTTCGCGTCCGTCGCCGAGTAATTGATAAACACCATTCGACGATCAACGTCGCGGTGGGAGGCGAAGTAAAGAAGCGTAAGGTACGTAAATCCCACGATTCGCTGTTCATTCAGTGGAAATCTGAACGTTTCTTTTTTTCAGCTGCGAATAAGAGACAAATAGCGGGGGGGGGGAAATGGGGGCAAATTGGACCACGGCCAAGCGGACGGAGCCGCTTCGTTGTGACTCGCGAATTCGACGGCTGGCGGAATTGAAAACCGAAAAGAAGTTGACGCGAAACGGTGGCGGAAAAAACGATGAAAAGGGAAAAGGCGCAGGATTGATGGTTATTACTCGGCCAACGAACTCTTTGTAGCAGGGGCAACAATGATCGGGGATGACTTCGTCGTTCGTTAATTAACCGGCGAGCTTCCGACGCCGAGGTCTTATTTCGACTGCATTGTTTTGGAGATGGGGCCGGGTTTTTCGTAGGTGTGGCACTCCGCTCGGAGAGATAACGTTACTCCTGTACTCCTACCATGCTCTCGGCCCCGGGGTCAGGATGCTACGGTTTGTTTGTTCTGCTCGCCGGTTCTAAGAGAACGGTGAGTGATGACCCAGCAACCCGCGAAAAGAAGCTGCTAAGCCTCGACGACACGGGTCGCCAGCATGGCTTACCAACTTCTCCGACCTCTGCAACCTCATCTCACCCTCTCCGACGCTCTCGCTCCGTGACTCACCGCACCCGGTCTTCGGCTCTTGCCCCAACCAAAACGTGACGACCTCCATTTCACGGTCCATCCTCGCCTGGCGTAGTCCTACGGTGATCAGTCCAGTCCATCAGATATTACGCTCTGGTGCGAGATTGCCAACGGCCACATTTTTCGAATGACCTTGAACGTGGAGGCCTTGCGCCAGAGTCTGCGGGAAACAGGAGTCGCTTCTCGGGGTTCTTACTCGCGGAGTGACGTGGTCGTGTAGATTTTGGTGCGGAGTCCACGTCGCCCGGGGGTGTCGATTGGTTGCGGGCGGACGATGGATGGTGGAAATTGAAGGAACGCGCGCCGCATTTGGCTGGCAGAAGAGAGGAGACGATTTTCTTTTTTCGGCTGGCATTCTTGCCGTCGAGCTAATTGCCCCGATGCGAGATTCGAGTGCGCGTTGTAGCTACCGCGCGCGGAGGCCCACCGCCGCTTCGTTGACAAGAGGCGAAGACAGTAGGCGAAGAGAAACGTGGCCGAAGGGGTGCCGATGTAAAATATCGGAACGTGACCCGCGAGGTCGTTCTCGTCGCTGGGAAATAGCTGGAGGAATTGCGGAGAACGTCGAGGACGCGGAGAGAAAGAGAGAGAGGGAGAGAGAGAGAGAGCGAGAGAGAGAGCAAGAGGGAGAAGGTTCTGGAAGAATCGTCGTGAAAGTTGCTGCGAACGACTCGACTCACTCGATCGTCGCGGTTGAGCAGAAATAAAGGACGGGGTTAACAGCCGGGGCCGTCGCATTCCAGAACGACGACGTCGCGTCAATGCGTTCCTCTCCTCGTGGACGTTGAGCTGCGCGTCGTTGGGACGCTATTCCCGTCCGGCTTGCCATGAATCTACCCGCAAAGATCCGTCACTCCTTCGCGCGAAGTTCTTCGGAGCTGTAAACAGCCAGACTTCTTGTCGATGATTTGTTGTCGTGGCATGCTTTGCCGAAACGCGACTTCCACGTCGACGCGAGGAGCGCGGCGCGTGTCTGGTACCCCGTGCCAAAAGTTCGCCACCGTCTGGCCACCGAGCAAATCAACGCGCTTACCGGGCAAAGATTAGCCTACGTCTATCGTCGTACGGAGCTCCCTCTTCCCTCCGTCTCTTTCTCTGCCCTATCGAGTTATAGAGAAGAGAGAAGAGAGAGAGAGGAGAGGAGAGGAGAGCCGACGGCGAAGAGGACGGAGACATCGCGACGCGACGAGCGAGAGCTCTGCAATGTTAATCCGGCCAAAAGGACTTTTGCATAAAATCGACGCGAGTTATAAGTAATGGGAAAGGATAAAAGAGACGAAGACGTCTCTCCAACCCTCCGAGAGTTCTTCCCGTTGGCGTCGCGAGCGAAATTATTTAAATGGATTACCGCGAGAACTCGCGGCAAAGTTTTCCGGAATCTGCTAATCTGCCCTTAAAATTTAGATGGATTATAAGAGGAACAGGGCGGAATGGCGTACGGAAACCGAAGCATAGGGGGCGGAAGAAGGTGAAGAGGCGGACGAGCTAGAGGACTCGGTACTTATTATACTTAACTGTACGACGTCTTTTTAGAACCTAACAATGAGGAATGGCGGACCAGCAAGACGTTTAATGCCGCGGAAAGTAAGAAACGGTAATTAATATCAATTATCTTTCTGTTCGCGACCTCTAATTACCCTACGATGACTCTTTCCGCGAGAAGACAAAGACGCATCGCATTAGAGATAAGGGACCGATGCCTTCTCGAGGTTCTCCCTTTTTCTCCCTCTCTCTTTGTCTTCCACCGATGACCCTCGATGAAGCGAGAGAAGACTCGGAAAGCGGATATGGAGAAACGGGAGGAGTACAAAACGCGTGAGAATAAGGAAAATGCGAAGTGATGTTTGGGACAGCAGATGATAATTCGTGGATCGTGTCAGAATACGCGCGGGGATGCTGCTACCGCCTCGGTTGCGCGTGCTCCAGGCGTACGAGGGTCGTAAATGCCTTGTGATTGTTGATCGTTGTTATTAGAGTCGAACACAGAAACGATATCTGGTCCACGGTTCTGTGGTATCCCGCGCGTCGTTGTGTCGGGTTTCCGTGGTATCGCTACGAGAGTGGCCGGTGCGTCGTTAAAACTGGTATTCCTACCGATTCAGGACCGTGTACGGTTCGCGGCGAGCTCGGCGGGTAGGTAATCGTAAGAGGTTCCATTGCACGAATGTAATTTGCATACAGGTCGTTAGTCGGTTATTAGCGGTTATACGACAGCATCAGCTGGCTTAAGCGTATAAGTGATTATGAAATCAACATATGTATCTGCCAGCGTTCACTACCTTCTTATAGGGTCGTGAAAACAAAAAGGTTGACTCGTAGGACGAGCAGCTTATTACGGCTCGTACGAGCCTTGCTACGCGATACGAAATGGCGCCGGTTTACTACACCGCGATAACAACGTTAATAACGGATCTGATAGACGATCGTGATCCCCGTTTCATTGGATTGTTCTCGAGCCAACGAGCAAACACCATTTTCCCTGCTCTCCGTGCCGCATCGATCGTCATTTACGCTCTCTAGAATCTCGCGCTCGTCAACGTCCGTCTCCTCGCGAAGGATCCACGAAGAGTTGCGGTCGGGGGCGCGGCGGGGGGATCTCGTGCGAAGAACTAAAGCCGAAGACCGCGACCGAAAGACCATGTCCTCGGATCTAGTTTTTCTTCGTAGTCTCGACCTTTTTGTCCCCTTTCCCCCCCCCCCCCCCACCTTTGTCGTTCCCCTGTTTCCATTCTATCTCCCCCTCGAGTTTCTCGTTTTTTGTATTTCGAGACGAGCCTCTCGTCGTCGTCGTCGTCGTCGAGTTTGGCTCCGTTCGACGCGGTGCCACGACAGCCACGCGGCGTCCCTTCGGCACTTCTCTCTCGGCTCCCTAATCTAATGGGAGAGACAACGGGTTCGGCGCAGAGGATACCAGAGGAGCGGTGGGACGGGGCCGAGGAGCGTAAGAAGGTGCGGACATCTTAGGAGCATACCTGCCGGCTGATTGTCACTCGAGTGGGAGCGAGAGGGACTCCGGTTGAATCGAGAGGGTGCGAGGAAGTTTCTTTTGAACGAACCGACACCACTTGTAAGTTCGATCGGCGGCGTTTCGTTTTAAATCCGATCTTCTCTACTACTCCCCTTCGGCCATCCCGTCTCCTGCCCCGCGCGCTGTCCTCCTCGGTCCTCCTCGTCGCCCGTCTCGCGCGGGTACAGGTTGCCTGCCTTTGCGATACGCTGTCAGGACACATAGGAGAAAAGTAGATAGGTATAGCCGAGGCGCAAGGGAATACGACGCGCTCGTGTGGAGAACACGCATTTCGAGTCACGCAGACCCACGGACACGATCCTCGATGGTACCCCTCCGTTGCACGGTTAACGGTCTCCGGATAGGCGCCCTTTTAAAAAAGGATTCGACGAGGTCAGCCTGGGATGCGACGTGTTCTTGTACGCCTCATTGCCTACGCGATACAGATTTCCTTTACATTTATAAGTCCGCCACAATGCCCGAATAAATTGTCTGGCAGTGGACAGCCTTTAGCGCCATCCGGTCTCATTCCCTGCCCTGGCGTCAACCCTGGCTCCTACTTCTTCTTCCATTTTACATCGCCTCCGTCCTCACCCCTCCGCCCCTCTTTTTCCTCTCTTTCCACTCCTTTTCGCTCCTCGCCCGTATCTGCTTCGCGTTCCTCTCCTCACGCCAATCTCTTTGCCTCGTCCACTCGCGCCAACGATTCGTTCTCTCCCAGACGTCACGCCTCGACGAAGTTCTCGCAAAGTATCTCTTTGATCAATTGATCAAACAGAAGAGACAAACATCCTCGTTGAATAAACAAACGGTCTCGTGGCGCACTCATCGATCGCTAGGAGTCAGAGGACGCGATATGAGGACTACGGGGTTCTGGTCCTATATATCCGAGTCGTAAAGTGTCGGGGAACAGAGCGAACCCTTCGCCTCTGCGTCTCTACTCGCACGCTTGTCCTCCTCGTCGAAAGCTCTTCTCCTTCGCCCACCCCCCGCCCCCGGGAAGTTTCGCGGAGGTAGAGCGATAACCTTTGGCTCTTTCGCGTCGCTGAAAGCCACATCACTCCCAGCTCCAGCCACGACCCCGGCCTATCTCTAATATAAGACGTTTCTCGTCGTATCAGTCGCTGGATGAAGCAATTTACATGGGGGTCGCGCGAGCCTCGAGTCGATTCGGGACCTCCCGCTGTAGTGTCAGGGCCATCAACTGCCCGAGGGAGCAGAGCCGCGTCGTCACGTAAACGTTGCCCGGCATTTCGCCAAGAATGAAATTAAGTCCGAGTCGTACAGCCTCGAGGACGAGACAAGTTTTAAATTGTTCCTGCCTCGAGAGGAACCCCGAGAGATAATGCTTCGCGAAACCATCCACTTCTCCGTCCCACCCCTCTCTCTCTCTCTCTTGCCCCACGTCTCACCGCGCGAATGAACATCCCGCAACGACGAGCGTAAGGGTTGTCTCCTCGCAGTGCTCAGCTCCTAGAACCACTCATCGCATCGACCCATGTTTTGCAGGAGCCATTAAATTCCCTGGTAAGACATACTTTTTACCCCCCAACGAATAATCGCGAGACGTCTACGAGCCGGAATTAACCGACCTCGAAGACTACCCAGAGACGAGTCGCCGAAACGATCGCACCAGCGGAAATTCCATTTTCCGTAAACGAATTACTCGGCTCGTTTTCCTACAAAGCTTGCTATTTTATTCACTGATCGTTGGATAAAAATAGCAAGAGCTACCTTCTGGCGTTTATTTTAACTCGAGCTTGACGAGTGTAGGGAGTAAAAAAGTCATAACCCAACGCTCCAGTCTCCAAATAAGTCAGTCGAGCTCTTCCCGTGTTTTCGGTTAACCCCCTTGTTCAACTCACACGACACGTTCAAAAAAATGCGACGGGATTTTTTGTCGAGTCTCGAAGAAGTTTACTCTGCTTCACACTACTAATCAGAGGCCATCGAAAAGTTCACGGTATTTCCCATGAAATTCGGCACGATCTGTGTGATTTGAAGTTCGACGTTTCACGAGTGTTCGAGCAGCTTTCGCGACGCGAGGTCCGTATTCGGCGTCTCGGCGAACCCCTATAAACCAAAACTGCGTTCTACCGAGCATTTTGCTCGAGCGATCTCGCAGGTTAACGAGCCGTGCCGATGAAGCACGTAGTGTGTACCTGCAATTGCGAAGGGATCCATAAAACAGTTGGTTGAATTTATCATCAGATACGATCGACTTTCGTTGTCGGTGCAGCTAGGCGAGTTCTCGGTATCGTGAGTCCTCGATGCGCCCGTTATATATGCTGCTCTACGCCGAGCACGGAAGCTCTTTGTAAGGACTATCTCTACGCGCCGTGTACTTGATAATGTCGAGGCAAAGTGTTGTCCGCAGACCACGTTACACGGATACCTTCGGCGAGGAGTGGACGCGAGACGAGTACGACGAAAGGAGAGAGGGCTGCGCTGAGTCGGGATGGAAGGGCGAAGAGGGGAGGAATACGTAGGTATACAGCGTAGATAAGTTGGGAGGTGGACTCGCGGAGGAGTCGAGGTTCGTGGTCGTCGTCGTCGTCGTCGTGGCGGTGGTTGCATCGGTGGTGGTGGTTGTTCCCGGTGGTGGTCGGGCGAAGAAGGAGGTAGGTGAGGAGGTTGCGAGACGGTAATAGCGGCCATGTTGGAACAGGGGGGTTGGGGCGGACGACGAAGCCGTAGAGCAGCGATCGCGGGCGACCGTCGATCGATCGTGTTAACCACGACCGACGGGGAACCACCGTAGTCCGTCCGTCCGTCAGTCCGTCCGTGGCACGAGAGAGCACGACCAAAGATCGACCGCACGTTGGCAACTCCATCTTGTTGACGTCCGCGTTTTTTCACATCGTCGCCAGCGCCGATAGGCCGTTGGTCGATGGTGGGCGTTCGGCGTCTTCTTCCTATTTTGTCCGATCTTGCTCCGCCTCGATTTCTTGCCGCGGAGCTATTGCTCTCGGGGTGATCGGGTTCGATCAGCTCTACGCGCGAGGCCTAGGGAGTTTGGGCTCGTTGGAAAAATGATCGTCGGAATAACGGAGCGGAGGAGGAAAACTCGATTGGTCTGCTCCAACGGTGAAAAGGAGGAGAGTGGAGTAGGGAGCAGTGTAGGACGCGGAGGAGGAGGATGAGAAGGAAAATACCTACCATCAGCCCTACTATCAGCAGATCGTCGTGTGTTCACGAAAAGCTGGAGTCTTCGGCGGGTGTTTAACGACGTCGTTCGATTTGCCGCGTAAAGCGCGAGTTAATCGGCGGAGTTTGGAAAAAAGGAATTACCTGTAAGTCACAGGCAGTGGGAGAGGCGGAAAGGGATCGGGAGGAAGCGTAGGGCGCGCAGACGTCGCGAGGAGCTTGGAGAGGGAATCGAGGCGAGGAGTACCTAAGCAGAAAGAGAGAGACAGAGAGATAGGGGCGGGGGGTGGATGCTGAAGGGGAAAAGAGACACGAATGGGAGGGGGAGGGAGCAGAGAACGGACGAAAAGCAAGAAATAAGGCAAGATACACATCCATTACCATCAGCATGCAAATTAGATCGAGGATTACCGCAAATCCTTTCGTTACAATCCTTCGCACCGCGATGGGAGGAGGGTTGGTTCTCTCCCGATTTTCCCTCGCGAACGAGCTCTTTTCCTCCTCTCATTCTCGCTCATCCGCGCCCTCTCCTCCTCGGCGTTCTCGTCCAACGCCGAAGCTAGTGGCACCGCGAGCGAATCGAGGAGCGAAAGGGAATGGTAAAGCAACCGCAGTCGGAGGCTATACAAACTCTTAAACAGAACTTAATTAATGTCTGCCATTGCTACCGGTGAGATTTACGAGTGGCGGGAGATCTTTCGTGGCTGTGAGTACAGCGAGGCTCCGATAACCGGGCAGTAGATACGTACAGGGGATTTACTCCGCAGAGAGAGAGAGAGAGAGAGAGATAGAGAGAGAGAGATAGAGAGAGAGGGCGAGAAAGAGAGAGAGGGTGGCAGAGGCACTGGTCTCGGAGGACAAAGTGTCTATTCCAGAGCTTTGGAAAAATAGAAACAGTGAACCCTGGTATCACCGGCAGAAATGAGTTACGATCACGTATTAGCGAGTAAGCGACGCGGAGGACGTTCTTCATTCACGATCGACGACGCTTCCGAGAAGAGAAGAAATTCCTTTGACGCACCGCTCGCGTTGGTTTCGTAAAATCCATCCGTTTATCTCGATGCCGTGAGTCCGAGAAGCAAGTGTAACGCGTTGGCGCTGATTTTTGCCCGCCGCTCGGACGGCGACGAGCTTTTGCTGGCGATGAAATTGAAAGGGGGGAACAAAAGGCTCGTTCAGCCGCGGAAAATAATATCTTCGAGGTGGTCACGCGCAGAGTACGCGGGTATCTCGATCGCGTGGATCCCCGGGAGCGTCGTATCTCTCGTACGTCGTGGTTTACGACCTCGTCTCGATATTAATTTATGAAACGGAAGAGAGAGAGTCCTTATTCATGGCTCCACGCGATTCTTTCATTCACCACCGCTGCAGCCTTTTCGACTGATCTCATTGACGAGTCGCCGAACGTTATCTCCTTAATGGTCCTTCTTTCGAGAATCGAGGAGCCATAAACTACGGGGCACGCACATCTGTGCAGGATTTCGTTGAGGCCTCGTAATTTTCACTCTACGCAACGCGATAAGCGGAACAGACGTAGTTGATTCCTCCGTTGATCGTGAATTACGATCCAAAATTATCAAATTTATCATTCATCGATCTGCCCCACACGTATACGCGAATGCGTATACGCGGACGTATAAATCAGGCGACTTCTTACGATTGGAGAATTTGTCGCTCGAAGCAAACGTCGCGTCGTTAACTCGTTGCGCGGGAGAGACTGAAGCGGCTGAGCGGAAGCTTTCGGTAGCTCCGCGGTTTTGCGACCGAGGCTTTGACTGTGGAGAGGATTTGAATTGAAATAAAATTTGATCGCAAACTAAGTAAGGCTCGTCGGAGCGAGGGTCGTTGAAGCTTGACTCGAGGGAGTTCTCCTGCAAAGCGAATAACTTTCCCCGAGGAAACAACACGTATTGAAGCGATTGTTTTGCCTTAGTCTTGGTTTTTGCTCTTTCATCCATAGGCTCTGTTCCCCGGTTTCTTGGCCTTACCTCCCGACGATTTTACGTGTCTCCTTCTCTCTCCCTCTCCCTCTCTGTCTCTCTCTCTCTCTCTGTCTCTCTGTCTCTCTCTCTGTCTCTCTGTTTCGCTCCCCTCTGCCTTTGTCGATGCTGCAGTACGGAAAGTAAAGCAAGAGGTGAGTAGGTATCGGTGGCAACCAGAGAGGAGAGTTTTCATTAGAGGCGAAGGATTGTCAGCTACACTCCTCCCCGTACTCGGCGACAAACTGAGTTTACCGGGTCTCAGACCTACCACGATAAATAACAGCACAAATTACTTAATGCTACCAACTTATCCTTCTCTGACTCGCTTCGTTCTACTTCCCTTTTACTTTGCTCTACTCGATCCTTTGGTCTGTTTTGCAGAAACCTATACAGCTACACGACCTCCTCGCACCCCCGTCGAACTTTGCCTTCGCGAAGCTCCCACACAATTCCTGAGAAAGACATCCGGTATCCGAGAAGAAAACAACTCTCTCTGCTATCTCAGCGATATAGGTAGGTACGAGTACAAATCCGGTACAATGAATGCTTCCAGAGGGTCGTGTCGGCGAAGAAGCAGTTGCGAAGAGTTCTTCGTTCTACGCCACGTTTTCCGGAAATATCCAATCAAATCAATTTCGCATACGTACATTCACGCTACTCGAGGAATCTTGATGCCAGGGATGAATAAATCAAACCTGTGCGGTGGCGATAATTTTTTGGAATGGCGACAGAACAGAGGATATTCGAATCACGAAGGCTGAAGTTGCGATGACAATAAGAAAATCGTCGGCTCGGGGTGTAAATAATGAAAGGGGGGATGAAAAAGGTGGGTATATAATTTAGTCACGCGTTAAAACACACTGGTCCATTATGCTTCAGCAAACACTCGTGAAGTGTGGCCGCAATATATTACTCTCTGATGGCCACTGGCTATACGCTCGAGCACACTTCAGACGCTAAACGTCGAGCGTTAAACGCTCGAGGTTAACCGCACTCTCGAGCCGCCAGTCTATATACATTTGTCAGATTATATTTTATAAGTAAACAGAGTAAATTTATTTGTTAGCCCGCGCCAAGCTGTTCCCTTTCTTCGCGCCTCGCTGCTTATCGTCGCGCCGTAAATTCAAAACTGTACGGGTAAAAGAGAATCTCGCGAACGTTTCTCGAAACCGGAGGGGAAAAAAAATTTCAAAAGCGTTCGCGAGGGCGAATGGTCGAAACGGTGCGGGGGTGGAGGATCGTGAGATACACGCGCGAGACGATCGGGGAAGGCCGAGTTACGTGTTTGGTACACGAGGACATTCTTATCAATGATACGCCGCGTATAACCTAAGTCAAACAATCCGAGTTCGTATATCAACTCCGATCGTAAACTCTTAATTATCTCCTCGTCTGTCCGTATAGCTATAGAAACCTGTTGGATTTACGGGACGCAGGCGATCGGCGTCCCTCCGATACGAAGAGAGCTGACCGTAAACACATATTTCAAAGGACTTTCCCAACGTGTTGACCGAAAAAATCTACTTTTATGATCTAATAACGACACGCTGTTACGCCGCGACGAAATACCGGGGAAAATGATTACCCGACTTGGCAAAGTGATAAAACTCACCCGCGATAATTCACGATGCCGAATCGTTCCGCGATGGAATGTGAAGAAAACATGGCGAAAAAATAACGAATATTATTCATGATGGATATTATATATAATTAATAATACATCTATTGTTAATAACATTCGTTGGTTGCAGATACGAGTTGTAATACTGTTCGAAAGACCAAAAATAATGCGCATTAGCGGTTACCTATCTTTATTAACCTTTCAGTCGCAGTGGAACCTCTACGGTGCCACCCTTTAAAAAATCACCTCAGATCTCTAATATCAAATCAATGCGCTGAAAATACTGATCTGGAGGTTCCTTGAGTCGCTGGTCCCGAATATGAGGTCAGATTTTGAAGATTCAAAACGGTGGATCCGATACAGTCGATCCAACCAGGCAACGTAATAATGTAAATTTCAATCACATAAAATCCTACTTTGCCAGGAATATTCCTTCAAATATACGTCAGAAATAAATATTTCAGTTGATTTGAGATGTGATAATCGATATTCGGAGTATCATAGATGTAACTATTTTTAAACTCGGCGTAATTTTAGCCCCATTTCAATATTGTATTCTGGATTCAAATGCCATTTTCATTATACGTGGGTCAACGCCAATTTAGAATGTGATTTCAGTGTCACTGTAATTTTAGTTGCACTGACATACGCGTCGGAAGTAATTTCGATTATATTCGTCGCGTCGGAAGTAATTTCCCGATATAAATTTGACAAACTTTGCAAGTGCAACATAGAGTAATAAATTGGCCTCGTGTCGTGGATATTTTGATACTGCGCGATGTCCGTTCGCGAGCGTCTCAAATTTCGATTAGTCGTGGATAATGGACGACGCGTGGTCACCGATGACGTCGGTGTTCCATCATCTCTGCATCGGTAATTTCAGCAGCAATTAGTTACGCGAACGAAGGTAACGATTAAGCTGGGCACTCACCCGTCTCCTCGCGAAAATTGATGGATAGAGCAGTTTTTAATTTTCGCGGGATGCGAATAGAAATTCACGCGATTCATTTGCGTTCGAAGATACGGAGCAATTGGCGGAGTATAACTGCTAATAATCGCGCGCTAATTGCAACCGTTCGTGATAATGAAACGTAGTTCCTCGTAAATTATCCGAGCTCGGCGTCGCGACGCTTCGATAAAACATCGATACATACGTGTGGGTGTTCGCACCGTTCGGCAAACTACCATCGCACCTGTACGGAGTCGAATCGCGGACGATGCAGGTATATACGATCGCCAGTTGTACAACATACATATCCGCGTGCATGCTCCCCGGTTACCACCGATGATATACCGCATTGACGACTGTACTGCTGTAGCCAGGTCGTAATTCGTGATTTATAAGCTATACGAATAACGTAAGCTGTTGTGTACCACGACCAATCCAACCAAATTTCAGACCTTTTTTTATCTTTGTCAAACAGATTTTCCGCTCTCTCTCTCTCTCTCTCTCTCAACTTTCATCTCTGCTCTCTCCTTTTTCAGCCACCATTTTCATTCTTTCCCCATGAAAAACAATCCTGCCAATAATTTTACTCACGAGACCTGCTCTTACAAAAATTAGGAACGTCTGTTATTTTGGCCCAAAAAATTGAAAACAAGTGAAATTATGAAGAAATTCCGATCAAAAAATCAACGATCGCTAAAAACTTGGGTAATTGTATAGCTTGAACACTTTTCGGGAAAATGATGCCAATTTTTTTTCCTCCGCGAAGTTGTTAGTTCCGTTATAATAAGTGATATTCTATGGGGGAGCCGAACATTTACCATTACTTCCATGAATTATGGGGTATCGAAGTTTCAACTTTCAACGTTTAAAAGTGAACCGTTCTTTTTTTTTACGCCGATGTATCATTTGTTCGGAGTTGGCGAATTTGGAGGCAAGGACCAAGGACTTGGTCGCGGTACTCCGGTGATGTAACGTTGCGAAGGCGTTCGCCGCGGAGCAAGAGACGCGGGCAAGTTGGCGTCTGGTTAGCGTCGCTCGCTCTCGCCTCGACTTATCGATGTTTATGTTAAGCCGACACATTTAACAGCTCCGTTTATCTACTCGATAAATAACAAGCGGTCGCTCGGTTCTTGTAACGACCTCCGAGCAGACGGAGGTTGCAGTCCGCATCTTCGACGTCGTCACCGAGAACGGCATCGCGGTACATGCCTCTTCGCATTGTTCCGTACGTCGTAACGAGAAACGATCACGCCGCTCGAAGACTCGCCGTCACGTCTCGAACTTGAACCATAAAATGACGACGGTCTCGCGTCAGCCATGAGAGTCTCGACTCGCTTCCATACGTTTGTTTCTCTTACTCTTAATCTCTCCATTCATTCGCGTCCTCGATGAAATTCGCGCGTATCTTTTTTCACCGTCCGAAAATAATTACCGCATTTGTTACGATTCTCGTCTCAGCTGTCCGACTCCTGGATCGGAGACTTGTAATGAAACTGAACGGTTTTAGAACGACGCTGTTTTTCTGAGACAGATTAGGGTGGATACGGAACGTGTTTGTTGGGATAGTCGCGCGAAGGTGGCGCAGCCACTTCATTGACAAAGATCATCGCTGAGCCGCGGTAAATCTCGAATGTTTCAATGTTTACGAAGAAACGTGTGGAAAACGTGGGGCTTACGGAGAGTCTGGTTATTCTCAGACCGATATCTCCAGAGCTCCTCGGTCTCTTCGAGCACCGATAGGCGATGACATATTTCGATGAAGACAAATACGCAGGTATTTTCCGACTCATCTCTGAAACAATTCTGATCGATCTTGCATAAAATTAAGTGTTTTCCAAACTAGACAATCTTGCCTACTTAAAAATCGACTCGCCAATCCCGACCTCCATTCCCAATTCGGCGATTCTCGCCGCAGAATTCGTACTCTTTTCAAAAATATCCCGCAAGCTTCGCGCTGTGATCCACGGCGAACCAAAACATTCTAACATTCCAAGTGCACGAAAAAAATGATCAAAACTTGCGAAAGAATTTGTTTCCCACATCCAAGCCTTCTAAAAAAAAAACTCAACCAATTATAAACACGAAACCTAAAAACAGGCTCGAAAAAGTCAAAAAATCTGGAGAAAAAAAATAGAAAAGGCTGAAAAAAACGAAAAGAAATTGTCAAATAACATCGGTTCGCCGCATAAAGTAGACTAGATCTTTGGGAAAACGGCATTTGTTAGAATCACGTTTTTCGAGCTACACCGTTGTTGTCTGCGCATCCCCTCGAGTATCGTTCAGGGATGGTGAATCGGGAAAACGATATCGCGATATTAGAGAATTCGTGGGGTCTCTTCGCGCGTTTTACGCGTATCTCTTTGGCGAGCTTCGAGACACGTGGACAGGGATAAAGTAGACTTAAGAAGTGTCAAAATAACGAATGTCCACCACGCCCCTCGCGGCGAGTGCCGTTCCGCCGCGACGCGTCGCGCGTTGACAGACGCTGAACATGCGCTCACAAATGTTACAATTTTTTGTCACGTTTGAAAGCTGGCCCAAAATATGGACATTAGGAGCGAAAAGAAAAACACGGCGACGAGTCTGTAAACACGCGGCACTCAGGGTCGAGGAGACTCTTCAAAAATGTCTCCCTTGTCGTCGAGGAGGTTCTCGAGGGGGATGGAAAAAAACAGCTTCTCGGGATGAAATTACGGAATCTTCGGTCGATAAGCGTACGAAAGCGCGCGCTCGTCTCGTTCGTGTAACTTTCTTGCCGTTAAATTTATCGAATTTACTTTAGCAGAGGATGAAACGCGCTCTAATCTCGTGATCCCACCGCTCAGCGGCGAAGAATAACGCACTTTCGGGAAAATAGAACGGACCGGAGTTGTTTATTAGCCTCATCCGTTATTCTCGCGTCTTGTTTTTCCACCGAATGGAAACTCGAACCACTGGATGTTGGTGATGATCCCTCCGAAACTTTTTCTACCAAAATACACTCAGATCGGTTGATATATCTGCCGACGCCCCGTTACATAACCACCGAGTCCCAGCTGCGGCATAATTAAACGCTCATATTTCCTCGTCGCCAAGAAAAATGATTGACAAGTTCAGCGCGCGTGAGACTCGAGTGAGAAATTAGACCAGCCCAATAAATCAAACGCAGCGTGCTAGACGAACGAGTACGGAAAACGAGAAAAGAACGATGCACACTGAGAGTTTTAGGAAATCGACAGATTTGCAGAACGAGACGAAGAGCTGCGAAGCGAAAACCAATCGTGATGGAATACTCGACGAAGCATGGAAAAAACGAAGGAGCTGGAAAAGAGAGGCAAGACGAACGAATCGAGAGCGTTGGACGTCGAGCAGAGAGAAGGGCACGAATAGAGTTGGGAAGAAGTGGGTAAAAAAGATATACATCCCTGTGAATTCTCGGAGTCAGTTGTTACCCAAAACGACGGGGTTTCTTACCCCGTAGTTATCAGTTTCTGAGAAACTCGTAGAACACGTGTAGCCCAATGGGTGGTCGCGTATCGACCGTCGCTCGTTCGAAAATTGGTAATCGGGTTCGGTTACGTCGGCCATTATCGGTACATGTGCCGAAACCACTTGACACTTCTGGTCTGGATAGCGTTACCCACCGATACTTCGTTACTTTTCCGAATCTCCCACTCCGCACGTCTGCCACGAATTTTCCGCGCTCGAAAAAAAAGTATTACTTTGGAAACATCACGGGAATAAATAGACGATTGAATTATGTAGTTGAGAAAATCGGAAAAGATGCAAAGTATGGTAATTCGCACAGCGTCTAAAAACTTGGAGCTCTCGACGGAGTTGGTGCGAGTAGCTGGGAATTTGTTGATTTTCCCCCAAGTCGCCTCGATTGTACGGACCATTATTTATGTAACATGTAATTGGACAAAAAATACGGTATTCCGGTTTTTATCGGCCTCCGCGAGAGAAGCAGTTCTGTGAAAAACGAGAAGAGACATTGTTGTTGCTAAAACCGGCAACGATTCCGAAGGGAAGATGCCAAAGCTCGACCGATGGCGGTGGGCATCGGCGAGTCGAGGTGGCGGTACTCGAGAGGGTCCGAGAACCGGCGGCAGAGAAGAGAGAGAGAAGGGCCTCGGAGCTTACACGGACGTGCGATGTTCGGAGTTTTATCAACACTCGCCAACACTTGACTCGAGTTTAAATCCGTTGCTTGAACAGCTTGAAAGAACTCGTAGCTCGCGAATGGCCGCGGCGCACGAGGAAGACGCTCACGGGTGTAAGTAGGTACGCGAGAGATACCAGCGCAGATTTTCCGAGTCATTTGGGAAATGGTGCGACTAGGTATGTAACTAGTCTTGTTTGCGTTGACCGCAGCTATTTGCGAAACAACGAAAGCGGAACTCCTTTGACCGGCTCCTTTTGGCGGCGACGAAGGGCTCCCCGATAAAGAACGAACCGGCACTCGAGCCCGTGCGTCGACCTTGATCTTCCAACACTAACCGGCCAATCCTGCGAAATCGCTCGTTGGTCGGAAAAGTTGAATACTAGCAACGAAACGACGCTCTTCGCTCGCGACCTTCCACCGTATTAGCGAGCTTGCGAGCGAGAGTCACCTGTTTGTTCGGGTCCTTCCACGCTAACGACCCGAGCCCTCGTGACGTCACAACGAGCTATAAATCAAAGCTAGACCTGCCTGCTGGTAGCCGATGCCTTGTAAGTTCTTGGGCCTATCGATTATCGGACGTACATGGGTACGACCGCGTTTGATACAATGGCGAAACGATACACGAGCGGGATTCGAATCGCTCGCGTTAGTAGACCTCTCGCTCTCGATTTGTCTGCCGTTCGAGAAATTTCATAATCCGTGGTTGCAAATGCTGGTCTAGTCTGGCGCTAAATGCTTTAGGGCGCTGCTTCCCATTTGTCAACGATTTATTAACCGACAACAACAAACCTCGAGCACCACGAGTTTTCTCAGCAACGCGCGAACCAGTTTTTGCCTGACAATATTTCTCGATGGTGCATCGATTTGTGCGAGCTTCCGAATTCCGTACGATCTAATGTCGTTTACTGAAGCTCGGAGCTGTGCGCAATGGCAGATTTTGGATTCAGTCAGTTTTAACCTCGCTGACAATGCATTAAAACCATTCTGGTGCCTTGGTTCGAATCTTGGCGTGCTCGCTAATTTTGCTGCAACATTCTGCAGGTCGAGTAGACTACTGTGCGAGTACTCAGGTCGCGTTTAATATAATACTCAGGGACTGCTAATATTTCTAGCCTACCTCGCAGCTATCGGTAGCAAATCGGTAAGATTTTGGTGAAGCGCGTACGCACGCGTCTCAGAGCAGCCTGGGCGCATGGATAAATGGAGACGAAGATAACCAAAAAGAGGGAGAAAGAGACGTCGTCGGTAGGATTGGTCGGTCTGAGAAGACCAGTGGTCGGGAGTTGGTCAGAAGAAGAAGGGCGAAAAACAGAGAGGGAGAGAGAGAGAGAGAGAGAGAGGAGGATAAAAAGCGGAGAGACCACGCTGGGCAACAAGCTGTCGGGCAGCGATAGCAGCGATACCATCGCCTATCGACCCCTAGGATCGGCCGAAGAGGTTTTCCGTGTTCCTCGTCGTTAGACGATCTTGTAGGCGTTCTTCGGCTCGGTGTTCTCTCCTCTATTCTTTCTTTCTGTTCGTTCTTTTCGGCGTTGTACGACTACGATACAGGCCTACGGGGATGTCCACCTCAGGGCCGTGGCAAAGGCGCGGCGAGGCCACGCGAGAAGGACGAGGAGAGGGTGGTGGCCAGGGTGCGCAGGTAACGAACACTCCCAATTATGTCAGCCTGAATTAGTAGAGCCCCGGTTATTTTAGGGCTAACGAGGCGGCCGCCGCTTTTCTCTCTCTTTTTTCTATCTCTCCCTGCATCTACTGCCCGCATCTCTCCGCATCCCTCGTCCTCGACTCCGTATCTCACCGTCTCTCTTCCTGATCCCGACCAAGTTCTGCATCGTGATCCGTGACGAGTCTTCCTTCTTCCCAGGAAGCAAACGATTTCTCATCGGACGCGTCGAACGGTAGCCGATGCTGACAAGAATCGATTTCATTTCTCAACCAACGTACCGCGGAAAACTCGAACCCCGCGCTCGGTAATTTATGGAAGCTGATTTTCCTTCGTTCGTTATGTCGTCTCTCGTTTAGCCTCCTCTGTTCTTCGATCGCCGCACTTTCGAAAAATTCTTACGTTCCGCGCGATTAAGTGGTGGCAGCTGTGGGATGCCTCTCGCGTCTTCGTCGACCTATCTGTCGCCGCGTGAACAGGCGCGGGTAGACCCTGAGACAGCGGGCAGCTTTTCCCAAGCCAATTTGTTGCTGCCATCCGTATACCGTTCACGACGCGACGTTTTTACCTCGTCGAACAGCGTAACGAATGACGAATGTCGATCCCATATTGTAATGGGGAAAAAGGCAGAGAGCTTTTCACGGCGGGAGGGCTGCACGGCGTCGCGAGGGTGGAAGTCTGGTTATACTACCGCGACGTTGTGCAACCGACCGATTCGAGGATTTGTCGAAGCGGTCAACTTCGTTTTTAACCTGCTGCGTTACGAATGTCTTCTCCGCGTCTGTCGCCTCCGTTTTTGCCTTCGACATCCCCGTACATCTCTGTCTCTCGTCTCACCTTTCCACCGCCTGTCCGAGCCTCGGCCTTCGAATCATCGCCCGAACAATACGCCACAAAAATGCGGAGATCAACGGAAAATGTAAAGCGATCCTTTGTTTTCTCTTCATTTTTCACCGCGTCTCTAGATCCCCAGGATTTTTTCTGCCCTCCTCATTGGTCCAAGCCTTCCACCCCTCCATCGTCGCTCCCGCGCACGACACTCCAGGATTCTTAGACTAATACGGTAAAAACTAGTTTACTTTCTATTAAACAATATGCCAACGTGTAGATACTCTCCCAAGTCGGTCGAGGAACTACCTTGAAGACGTTCGCGTCGACGATCATCGTTACAAGCTATCTTCGCGAGTCGGGTAGCTGCAAAGTTTGAGGATTTCACGAAGCTAGGTCTAAACGGTGCTGCCATCGGATGGCCAACGGTCACCTGCCCAAACACCCAGTTCGCCCACGCAACTTTGGGCTGGTGCAAGTCGTTGGCAAGATAATGGCGGCAATGATCGTGTCCTTCGTCATCGCTCGGTCATTCCGATCGTCATCGGTGTTTCGAAGGTGTCCTTGTCCTCGGTGGCGTACGCAGTCCGAGAAGAACGGTTACTACACGCAGCGAATGGCCAATCTTAAGCGCGTTGCTTTACAAGATAAGGAGTTAACTATACGAGCCGGTTATACCTTCCCGCGACAAGATAACTCAACGCTGCTCCGCCCACGACTCGTTATCTTTTCCTTCCCTCTTTCCTCCTTTTGTTGTTGTTTTTTTTTTGTGTATTTTTCCGTCGTTTCAAAACGTGCCAAACGAAAAAACCTTCCAGTTTAGTAATGCTTTGTCCCGGTTTATCACCTCGCCAATCCATTATCTCACCCTCGTCAGTCTAAGGCTCTCGAAGCAAGTCGAAGGAAGACTCATCCTTCCATAAATTCTTGCCGCGTCGAGCGTAACTTTTTATCGCGACCGGTCGCCCGATATCGAGGAGGAAGAAAGAGGGCGAAAAAAATCGAGAGGAGTCGTCGAAATTTCGGAGGGACAAAAATTCTACTCGCTTCCTATTGTCTGGCAACGTCGCGTCACACCGCGTCGTGAAAGCTGTGCTCCATATTCTTTGCGTGACTTTTTTTACCCCGAAACGTCATTAGCGTTAGTCTGTCAACTTGACCGTTATATTAATGAATTAACAGGCCAATAAACTTTCTCCGCGTGAGCCACGATGTACACGTAGTCCAGTCACATCTCGTCCCAACAGCGTGGATAATTATCTCTGATTATACTCAAACGAAGATAATTCCATTCAGTTTATAAAATAAACGGATGATCACGAATGCGTGAGCCAAACTGCGATTCGATACTTCGTTGTCGCCTACCGCTATTCGTTGTTATCGTTCGCTAATAAAATAACGAGCAGCGTCGTATTTTTATTGCAAACATTCTCCTCTCATCGCTGTATCCTGTCACCGTCGGTGGAAGGATAAAATTAATTTTTAAAAAAGAGGAAGAAGCAGGACCGCTGAAAAAAGTTCTTACGCCAATCGATTTTTTGCAAATAAAGCGAAATTCTTGCGAATAAATTTTCGTGCAAATTTGGCAAAAATCCGGTAAATAAAATTGCGCGTTAGGAAAATAGGATATTAATTGCGACAGAAATTTGTACACTTGTACGTCGCACTCGCGTCTCTCGTATTATTCGCATATCGTGGGCTAAATCGAAGTTGATTGCATACGTGACCGCGGTGCAGCATCTGCGGCTCGCACTAGTCTAAACAAACATCGATATAGCTCAGCTTACGCGCTAATAATGAAAGTTAAATAACGCTCGTTCGCTTCTCTCGCTCTTCCCGCATCTGTGTCGCGTTACTACACAGATACGCGTACGTACCGGATATCCGTCCGGCGATGGACTTGATTTTGTCCGTTTTTTCCACCTTATTTTCCCACAAATATTTGGTCGGTTGGCTGAATCTTCCCCCGGCGCGGGGCGGCGTCGGGGGAAGGAAGGGAGGAAAGAGATACGGGGAACGGACAACTCTTACTCTCCGTTCGCCGGTGTACTTTTTGTGCGAGCGATACGTTGTTCACAGACCTTCGTGCCGTCCGACACACTTCTGGGATTAATTACTACCGATTCTCGCTCCACGATTCTGCCCGAGCAAATATTTACCCAATGTCTTATACCGCGGCCACTACCGCCGGTATTGGAAATCACAAAGTAATTAAAACTACTTCGTGCTTCGTGTGTTAACAATCGTCCGGGTCAATTTTCGTCGCACGTATATATCGCGAGCAGCTCATCCTCGCCATTCCAAGCGAAATGAACCGAGTTTGCTTTCTACTTCGACCTCGTCTCGAAGAAAAACGTTGAGGAAATTTGGAGTCGCGTTGGAAACTGTCGGAAAATGCTGCCTCGATCGAAATGAAAAACGCAATTTCTAGCGATGAAATGAAACAAAGCGTTGCAATTCTAAACGTCAGAAAATTTTCACAAATTTGCTCACTCTCTCAATTTGCATCAAAGATCCAATCGGGACAGGATCGAGAAGAGGCTGGAAAAATTGAACTCAGAGCTGCGAAAAATATTTGAGTACAAAAAAACCGTCGACAAAAACCTGTCGAACCAGTTTCAATTCCCTCCTCGCAATTATCGATCAGCCAGGTGCAATAAAAAGATCGGAAAAAGACCAAAATTTCGTCAGATCGAGAAGTCCAACAAAATCAGATACACGATTGCACTCAGTTGCCTCTCTCGCCCTCTAGCGCGGCGTCCATCTGCTTGGGTGCAGAAACTGGACGTGGAAAACTGGTCAAACGTTGGCCTAACAAATGTACGTACGTCAGCGGTAATAGCAATAATGATCCGAGGGTGTAGACCGGAGCCGCAGAGTGGTCTGTTCCTATGTCTGTCCCTGTCTCTGTCTCGGCGTGCCACGGCAGGGTGGCCACCGCCGTGACCAAACGCGTGCTAGGCTCGGAGCAAATGTATTTACGTTCGGCTCTAGAAGCGTGTACGTATGAAATATTAGCCACGCACAGCGTGTCCATGTGGCTTTTGCCCATGGTTTTACCCCACGCAAGGACACAAGGAGACCGAGGCAATACATCAAGTCTTTATCCGCGTGCGACGCGATCCACAATGTGACTCTCACCCCGACTTTGCTTACGCTGTCGTTTGCTTTTTCCTCTCTCATCCGAGTCATTTTCTCGCGGCGCACGAGTCGTCGTCGGCAGGTTGGTAGGTAGGTACATAATTTGAGACTGGTCTCACGGTGCGAAGAAGTCACGAATTCTCTCTACCTGCTCGCGTTTGGTAAGAGAGTTTCGAAACTCTTTTTTTCCTCTTTTCATTTCTTAAAAAGGGACCACCGCCGAGGTTGTTCCTCAAATGGACTCGTTCGTGTGGTCAGCGTGTAGGATAACGTTCTTTACACTCGAATTACGGAGAACTTTTCTTCGGGTGACTCGTTGAAGCGTGACGTCGAGAGAAAAGAGAGAGAGAGAGACGGAGAGAAAGAGCGATAGTCGTCGAAAAAAGGCCGGTGCGAGTGGCGAGAACGACCGTTTACGAAAAAACGAGATAAAGAGGGAAAAAAGAACGGGAATCTACCTGTCTTGCGTGCATTCTGTTTCCGCTACGATACCAGTGTCATCAGTCATTTCTCAAAAGGTTTGCTCCGGTGCGGGAGGCCTGCCATTATTGTCGATTACACGGTCACTCGTGAAACGTGTCCATTCGTAGATCACGGCCTCCCGCAGCGGTCCGAAACCCGAACCGAATTTCATGCGTATTGTACGGCTGGTAAAGTGTCTCGAAACATGTCAATATTTACCATCAACGCCTGCATAAAGCTAACACAATGGCACATCGATCATTCGCTCGAACGGAGGTTTGTTGACTCTTCCTTCTTGCTTACTTTTTGCGTCGATCAATTCGGAATTTACCCTCCGAATGGTATTCGCGTGCTGCGATTCACGTTCCATCTACTTTTCGATCGACTGGTACTTTAGAAATAATTTCGACTCACCGACACGCTAATTCTTCCTTCCTCTCCAAGTCGAACCTGATCTTCAACTCCAAATCGCTTCATCGTTTTCTCTTCCTTCCCTGAATTTGACACGTGACCTGATTTGTGGCTGTTCAACTCCTCGCTGAATTGTCTCTACTCCTGAATATTTCAGGATAAATTATTTCATCGTATAAATGCCAACTATCTACAATTTTCCACGTCGTGACTCGTTTGTTCAATTATCGTAAATCCAACCATTTATTTTCGCACATCGAATTTCGTAAGACTGCGTAGAGTGTTTAGTCCGATTGTCCGGTATTTATAGTATGTATACCACATTACGACGACCTGGCGATATTCATACACCTGTGCGCGTCGGTGTATGAGGGTGTGTTTCACTGATACAGAGGCTCGAGGTAACGTACGAAACACGCGCGGTGTGGAAAAACGGGGGAAGAGGGAAGGTAACGAAGAGGTGAGTCGACGTCTTTGAAGAAAATTGAACGTGTACCGCTTACTCGGGTGTTGATTGTGGCGCGTGAGTCGTCGGATGAGTTGGCTGCAGCGTCTGGCACGGGGTATGGAACCCTATTACGTTGGGTATCTGTTCTCTGTCACGTAGCGAGTATACAATCTATGTAACGTATCGTGGGTCATAGAAGGAGTGTATAGCGGAAAGTCTCGGACCAGTCTAATCACGCCGCAGGGTTCGGGGCACGCGCCAACCTGATGGGTTCATTAGGCGCCGCGACGCCACCCGCATCTTGATCTGAGAGCGCCCCGTAACGTTTTACTCGCCGAGTTTGCTCTCTCTCTCTCTCCGTCTCCTATCCCCGTTTACGACCTGCTAACTATAAATATCACAATCCAATTCGAATCCTCGACAAGTGGATGGATCGAAAATTCTGATTAGAAATAGGTATTCCCAGACAATTCTTAGGAGTAGTCGTTTTTCCTTTCGTGCTATTCCTTTTCCCGCGTGTCGAACGATCTACCACGTTGGAATTTAATTCACGGGAGGGGCTAACGTAAGCTCCTCTTGATCCTCTTGGAAAGAGATGCAGAAATGGCAGAGAGGGGCTAGACCAGGGGAGGGTTTTACTTATTTTATTACAGTGATATCGTGGCTGGAATTGTATAATGCCGGTTTGAACGGCAGCCGCGTGGCTGGGTCCAATTAATTAAGGAGTTTAAAGGGCGGTCGGAGGTCTTCCCTCGACCTAATAGACCTAATGGTTTTCCCAATTACCAAGCCAATGAGCGAACTCGAGGAGTGCAGGAGTCAAAGCTGCCACGGTCGGCCTTCATCGAGTAAACTCGCCGGTTCTTTGGCACATCAACGGTAGAAGTGGGGTCCCGCGATGTAGCTTATTCGAGCCTCGACCTGGTAGCCAATTCGAAGGATCCACCATCCATTGATACGATCGATCGCAACGCTCGGTAGCCACTGACGTCAATGATCCCGCGACACCGCACCTCGTGACCTTGAACGATCTACGATAACAAATATCAATGCGAGCGATTCGTTTGTGTTTATAAAATTCTATCAACGAATTTGAAATGAATCCCAGAAGAATCTCGTACAATTAATTAAGAATCGAGAAAATAATTAAAGGACAAAAATACACAGAAAAATACCGTTCAGAGTCTGGCTGATTTTTGTTCGTTGTCCGAATCGCAAAATGGGGAAAAGAGTAAGTTAGCACGGTGGCACGAGCTAGTGGCGGTGGTCGAGGAAGTACAGGGGATGCGGCGCTCGTCTGCTGGCAGAGGAGCGAATTGGCGTTGGAGCCAGTCGCGTGATATGCAACGCCGCGTTGCATCCCTCCGGTTCTTCGTCCCCGTATCCCTTGCCACGCGCCTCCCTGTTCCCCCCGTGCGAAAGCCCGATGCAATATGCAGCGCCTCGCGAAAAAGGCAAAAAAGCGAACAACAAAAACAAAAAAACCGCACAAAAACAAAAAAAAAGCGCGGCGGCGAGGCTTTCGGAGCGTCAAATTGGCGCCGCTGTCCATCACGGCTTCCCATCCGACGCCGATGTTGGCGCTTCGGTGTGCGTCGATGCCCGTTGGTGCGCGACAATGCTTCAGGTCGAGTGCACGTGGTGGCGGATTCAGGTATTATACGCGACTGGCGAGAACAATGGCTACTGAGATTAAAAGCTTCGGTCTAACCAATCGGCGGCAGTGAGTGATCGTTAATCTTACATTCCGTGCTTCGCCTCTGCGCCTGCGTCTCCACCTTTTTCAAAGTGTACGATGCTAGAGCGCGAAACACGCGAGGACAAACCCTCGGTCCGTATTCTCCTGCGCCTCCTCGTTCACTCTCTTCGGCTTCCACTTGCGCAAAGCCTCCAACGAGACCCGCAGGACGCGTCACGTGTATGCCTATCCGTAGCTCTGCTCGGTCCCGCCATGTTACAGGTGATTTTTTTACAAAGAGGAGCACCGATACGGCTCTCGTCCATCGTTAGGACTACCACCATTCTTTACCCCATCGTTGGGAATACATTCCTCGAGTTTGTCGCGTCTCGTGATGCGTTCGAGTAGGTACCACGGAATCGTTCCTAGTCTGGGTATTTTTCAATTCTACTCCAAAAAAAAAAAGAAAAACGAGCCCCGTTGGAATTGGTAGTCGAAATTCTGTCGCGACCCGTTTAGTGTGTTTGCCGAATCCATTCAGGGCTGGTTCTAACGATGGAGCCTGTGAAGATTCGAAAATTCCCGAAATCGTCTAATTACTGGTATTTTTGACTTTTTAATTTTTTGGCCGAGTTTGGAAATATTTCAACAAACAAAACCTGACGCTCGCTTTGGTTTTTAATAAAGAGTAGTTTGTTACCTGTATCAGATTTTTATATTTACTTAGCGGGTCGCTAACGAGGTCCGAAAAGTAGGTGAAAAAAAGCTCGCTTTCGGTAGTGGTCGGTTTTTGGAACCTGACAATTTTCGGAGTAGAATTTGAGTTTTTGACAGGGATGATTTTTCTAGCAGTCGCCGATGGACGCGACTGTTGCGGTGTTTTCGAGCGGCGAAGGGAGGCGTTACGTAAGGACGTCAAAAGCGTGTGTATATTACCGTTGCCGGAGAGTGAAACGGTGGTTGGCAATCTCTTGGTAAGGCGTAGCGAAGACGGGGCAAAGTCTCCGGGAGGTAGATCGAGGGGAGAGGCATAAAAGACTCGACACTCCGTTATAATAAAGTCCACCGTTGGAAGCCTTCCACGAGCACCCCTTCTTTTTCTCGGGCGTCTCACTCCCGGTCTCTTTCCACCCGCGAGCATTATGCCACCCAACTTACTTTGTTCCTGAACTTTATTAATTTTTCCCTCGGTCTTGGGGGAGCATGATGGCGGTGGTCGGGGGTACCAGGCTCGGAAATCTCCTCCGGGTGGTAGAAGTGGAACGTCGGAGCCGCAGCCTTGGAAGAAAGGGAGGAATAACGAGAGAGAGAGAGAGAGGGCGAGGGGGGAGGAGGACGAGAGATCCTTGTGACGGGAAATTTTAAAATCTGTCTACGCGTTGTCGAACCACGAAGGAAACTTTATTATTAGCGCCGTCGAGGTTGGGGAGACCGGTGGTGACGATCGGGAAGTAGGAGTGGCGGCGATGGTGGTACCAACGATGGTGGGCGTCGGGGTGGCGAGAATCCGTGGAGGTTCGCTCGCGGAGATATTGCTTTTATAAACTCATTTGCAGCCGCGTTTCGGCATCGTAAAACTTTTGAACGGGAACGAAGGTGTACCAGAACCACGCCGAGGTTAGGACAACGGACAGGACATTTACCAGGCGACGACATTCTCGCGGTGATTGATGCGCCCCCCGAACTAAAGACTCACCGATGCCGAATAATTAGGGGCAGTTCTTCGTCGCCCGCGGGAGGTACTTTGTCCTTTTTAAATTCTCGAACGCGAGTCGCTCTCGGCGTTGCGATGTCGTCGGGAACCGCGAAGAAACGACGTTAAACGGCGACCGAGAACACCGAGTCGTCACAAATTCGTACTCGAAGGCTCGACTCCGTCCAACGAGGCTGCCATTCTCCTCGCCTCAAATCGGTCTACGCGAAACGTGATCCTCCTCGAAACGCGTCCAATTTTCCATAAAAATTCCATTTTTCCCTCGGGTCAACGGAAGAAGCGACCTCCGAAATTTTCCTAACGCTGAAACAACCCTCGACGCTTTGGCCGAGGGATGCGTAAATTATCGATTACCCATTTCAGAAACGTTCAGCACACCGTTTCAAACATTTGCGGGCAAATTTGACACAACAGTTTGGGTCAACTATTTTTTTACACGAAATTAGTGCTATTTCAGCACACTCCATGTGTAGTGACAAAGTAACGTGGCTCTGTGTTAACGGGGCAAATACGTGTACAGGAGTGTATTTTGCCGAATTTCCTCGAGACTGCAGAAACTGGAGACTTCTCGATCGGCGGACCTTGTAGTCTTGGTTCCATTGATCTGAAAATGAAAACCATAATTATACATTATTCGACTTATATTCCAAGTACATGTATTTCACCCTTAAAAGTAAGACGAACCAATTGGTTAGAGTCACACTTAAAAAGCGTCACTTCAATACGAAATAACATTTTTGCGCGTTGTAAAAACGGACTGTGAGAACAACACTGAAATGTTAAGTTGTGTACACAAAAATGTGGACACTTTATGCAACGACGGACGATTTGTTAGTGTGTATGAACGGTAAAATTGCGAGAGGTGGTAGGCAAAAATTCCTGTTAGTCGAATATTGCGGATCGCGACACGTGTATCCGCGCGCGTGTGATCGCGCCTGGAGAGAGTCTGAAAGAACAGCTTTGAGGCGTGAAAGAAGCGAAATCGTGTCGTCGTCACACGTGACAAAAGCTTCGACAAAATGTAAAGAATGAAAGGGGAGAAAGCTGTGACAGTGACACGCAGATTTCTTTATCTTTTTTTTCTTCTCCTTCCTCGGAAAAATGTGGAAAGAAGTACGATACGAAATCCCGATTGTGACAACTTCCGTGGAGCGATTAGCGCGCCACTCTCGTATCCCTCGATTCCCAGGCATAAATATTTACAACTTATTCACCGAGCTAATATAAATGCGATTTGGGCGTTTGCTCTTTTTACTGCAGACTCCGATGCTCTAATCCGATTAGAGGTACACAATGCTCCTACCGCTGCATTGTGCGTTTCGTAGCCAGGCTACGATCATCCCTGCCAACCAGCCAGCCATGGAGCCATGCAGACAGGAAGGACAGACGGACGTGCACACACCGTCACCACCTCACCTCGCGCCGCATTGCTGTTCGGTTGGAAAAGGGAGAATCCCTCTGTCAACCTACTGCCACTATTCCTGTTCACTGACGTGGATTTTCCCGCTTTGTATTTCTCTTCTGAACGAGAAAACGATAAGTTGCCGTGTGCTGCTCTTGTGCCTGCCTGCCTGCCTTCCTTTGCGATCGTTCCTTTTCATACGGCCCCGTATATCGCGCGAAGGTCTCTGCTCCTGGCATGATCCCCATGCGTGGTATGGTCCTCGCAATCAGCAACAGCAGATCGCTGCTCGGATACTCCGCGGCGATCTGCTTCCACGAATCACTCCTCGATGGACCGCGGACGTCATTTGTTTCAGCAGGACAAGTCTAATGGACTTTTCCTCTGGTTACCTTCCCTCGGATCCTTCCATCGGACACGCATCGCTATAAAGGAGCTTCTGTTTCGCGGTGATACCACCTTTCTTTTTCCTTCTTGCCTTTTTTTTCCAGGGTCAGGAATGATTTATAACTTTTGTTACGTATTTAACGAGCGGCAACGCCCTTCCAATCTCATTCCGGTCTAGAAGAGGAACAGTGGCGTGGAACAGGGGCGACATAGCCAGCAAAGATACGGCAACTATCCTTCTGTGACCGCGAGGATACGCTCGCGAGAGCGAGCGAGATCGAGAGAAAAGAAGACAACCGAAGGCTCCACCTTCTTAATTCAGACCGAGGCGATAAAAATGACAGAGGCACTGCTCGCCCGCGCTGACTTATGCCCATTTACTACACAACGGGACTGACAAAAACTAAGAATGGAATAAATAATAGCTTGCTCCTCATTCAAAGGATAACAAATGTGCCTCTGAAAAGGCTGTGCCAACAATGAGCGGGGTAGACTCGCTCGTTCGTCCCGACACACTCCTCGTCAGTTCTCGCTCCGATCGAGTTTCTCCGCGTCGCGTTCGCCATCGCGTAAATTTTGGGAACGTAACGGGGGTTTGATGCGAGAATGCTCGATAAATCGTTGGGAGAGAATCCCGGCCGCGTTTCCGCGTCTTCGGATGTTTGCTCTGTCGCTATTTTCGGCCGGGTCAACGTTGTACCCGGTTTGAAGTTTATTTGAGTTGAGATGCGGTCAATGATGGAGCTACCGTCCTCAATTTCTCACCGCGAGGAGGATGACGTAGACGCAGCGACGTTGTCGCCATCGAGGATGAAGGGAGGAAGGAGCGAGAGGACAACCGTGTCCGGTGGTCTAACGTCTTACAACGATCTCCACTCCGTATCCTCAATAATAGAAGATCTCACCACGTCGGAACTCTGTCCGGCTCACCCCTCCGCCGAGCATTAGAGGACGGAGGTGTCGCGACAGCGTAGAGTTGGTTGGTCAGCGCATTGACACTCGGTGAGGTTTCTCTCCGTCGTACAGAAGTCGATGATATCGGTCGAGAGGGTAGGGTGACCACGGTTTCCAATGTACGGGAGTAGAAATCCCAACGAAGCTCCAGCGTCTTGGTCCAATATCGCGAAGGGGATCCAATAACATATTGGGAAAGGTGGCAGGGGTGTCGCGGGGATTTGAAATCGGATTGACCAGCTTCTGTTCGTATTGGTTCTCCTCGACTGGGCTGTCTCCTCGTTCTCGTTCAGCGTCCGGCTACGATGGTTGGTTGCCGAAGCTCCGGATCCCCGTTTTCCACGGGAATTACGGCACGGTCACCTACCGACGTCCTCGGAATGCGCAAAATAGTATCTCGGACAGGCCTGTCGTTAATTTTCAAACGGATGAATTTAGGAAGGCTTTGTATCGGAAGCGAGGCCTGGATCTCGATTCCACTGACAAGCCAACTTCCTAGTCGCGGTAAAGTCTGTTATATTTATGATTCGCGATCAAAGTCTTGTAACTCAATCTGGTTAAGAAGATGGCTCGTTTAAGTGGCTCGTCCCGGAACACTCTCGGAGCGGAAGTAGTCTGGTTGGGTTGTATGCTCGGAAAGAGAAACAGAGAGAGAGAGAGAGAGAGAGAGAGGAAGCGAGAGCGCGAGAAGCTGGTGCCCCGACCTGGGAGGGATTAGTCCGTAGTAATAACCTCTCCCGTTGGCTTTCCGTGGATCTTCGAGGTACGGAGGAACCAGGATGACGGTATCTGAGGTAAGACTTCCAACAGCCAAGCTGGGACGACCATGAGACGATCGAGCGTACGCGTCTGCCAGCGTGCCGGGGCATGATTTTACGCGTCGAGCGACACACCGCGACGATCGTGTATAGGGGCGGACTACCGTTCGAGGCAATCCAGTTGATTAAAAGGTGGGGAATCGACCCAAATAAACGTAGCATTAAACCAGATGAGTCCTCCGCCCCGGTCGAGCCTCACCAACCACTGCCAACCACCGCTCTCGCTCTCTCTCTCTCTCTCTCTCTCTCTCTCTCTCTCTCTCTCTCTCTCTCCCCCGTCCCTCGCTCCTTCTCTCTCACTCGGTATAATGCCAGGGTTCGCTTGCCACATTTTGTTGGATACATCCAGCCCACTTTTTCTCTTCCTCCGCGCTCACCCCAGCCTCGAATACGACGACGTTTCGTTCCTCTGGCACCGCTACCGCTAGCTAGCAGGGGGATAAATTGATTTCGTTGACTCAACCAGCCGTAACGCCTCCCTCAACCTACCATCTCATCGTCATACCAACCCTAAGCTTCGGTTATCTTTATTTAAGCTTTACGAGAGGATCGTGCCGACGAGGCTGCGTAGTAGAGTCGAGATGCAACTCGAGTAGCTGATCTAATAGCTCTGTATCGTTCGCATGTAGATGCACGACACATAAACCCATACCCAGGTAAACGTATACCATACACGCCCACCCATGGAAATGTTCTTCGGGGTGACCCGTAAGCTTCGTGTAGTTTCGCGAAGCATGAACGTGGATGAGGCTGTCTCTACACACCGTAGAGAATATCGAGGCTTAGTATTATTGCTGCGGATTTGATGGACGCGTAAACTTGGCTACAGCCACCAACGAGAGAGAGAGAGAGAGAGAGAGAGAGAGAGAGAGAGAGAGAGAGAGAGAGAGAGAGAGAGAGAGAGAGAGAGAGAGAGAGAGGGAGAGGGCAGAAGAGGAGCGTAACTGACTGGTCGTTTTAATTGTTACTGTGGCGTGTAAGTAACGACTAGCAGTGGTCGAAGTGGTCGCGTCGACGCCGTCAATGGCGTCGATGGTGTCGTTAAGTTCGTGTAAGCGTTTGCTGTGGTCCCGAATGGCTGGACCATCGGACGAGTATCAAACGTGAACCGACGTTAACTATCCATCATACTCTGTGTTTCCGCGTTCCCGTGGTAATTCACCTACTTCGACGATGGGTTCTCCGACCCATCATTTTCGAAAACGGTATCACAACTTTGTCTGAGCTACTACTTACGCAACTTTGACGCGGGATGTTTTCATACAAACTTCTGGGCATCCAAGTTGGAATGCCTTGATCAATACCGCGACGCTTCTTCGCCACACGGTGTCAACCCCTATCGCTCCATCCGCCTTTTACCACCTCGAAACGAAGTTCCCCTACACGGAACGCCTACCAACGCGCATCGATATCATTCCAAAGAAGCAAATTTACGGTAGAGCCGACGAGAAGTAGGGGGGGTGAAATTGGTTCGCATCCGCGGAATATCGCTGGTACTCGTCGTCGAAGAGCAGCAGGGTACGTATCTACCATTAACTCGTCGCCGAACCAAACGCATCATCGACCAGCTCCAAACGTATTCATTCCCACTTCGATAAACCGTCTCGTTCGCAGTTGTGGATCGAAGTGATTTATCGCATGGAATAATGACGAGAGAATGTAATCAGTGGTAAGTAGAGGACAGAATTGCATATACATGAACCGTGGGCGTTCGCGAACACGGACGTTGACGTAGATTTATGCACTGAACAGCCGGCCACTCCGCGTCTCACAATTTCCAGTTTCACGCACGCCCACGGTATGGCTGGTCTCTTGGTAGTAGCTGCGACCTGTTTCCCAGTAGCTGTTTGGTACCTAACTCGCGGATATCAAGGTCACTCGAGGACCTCTTGCCAAACGGACGAGAAAACGTACCGAGCGGGGTTACAGCAGCCAAGATGTGGACTATTCACGCGGATACTCCGAGCACTGCTCGGCGTGTCCATAGAAAGTTCATCCGCCCCCCAGAAATTAGCGCTCACGATCTGTACAATGAGACAGATAAACCCGAGTCCCAAAAATGAGACGTGATTTTCCGGAACAACGAGCAATAATTAGGTCCACAGGCACACGTTGTAGTTGTGGAATAAAAAGACAAGCAGAGCTCTCGTGCTAGGAAGATGGATGCTAGGTGATTGGGTCGATGAAGATATCTGTTATTAGCTCCGAAATACCGAGATTTTTTATCCACCTCGGTGAACGTGAGTCTGGATAGATGAAGATAAGCGGGAAAAGAGGGTTCGTGGAGGCGGAGAACCGAGGAGGAACGCGGAGAGCGAGAGCGTCGTTGACAGAAGCAGAGGTTGAGTATAATTAATCGGGAAAAGTTGGAGCATGAATTTTTGTCGGGGTCGGATGGTTCGCACGTCTCACGTCCAACGTGCGTATCGAAACTCGTACAGTCTCGAAGCTTTGATAGATCTATATGATTAAAAGAGAAACGTGCGCTTGAATGGAATGAATATAATAAAATATGCCGAGTCTCGCGTCGTCTACAATCCTCCGGGTGATATTATATAATAACGGACCGCTCTCACCATTTCTCAGAGTGTCAACTGCACTAAATTGAAGGACCGAGGCAACGCGCGGCTCGCAACAGCGAGACCCCGAAAGTCGCAATCCTCTGGCGACACGCGTGTAAGTACGTCTATACCCACGCATCCGATGATCATGTGTCCGCCGCGGCGATACCGGGGCAGGGCGATGAGACGGGGGTCGGGGGTTGTATAACGGAGTGTTAGCTCCGCGTCTAACATCCCCGGGGAGTCATGACCGGGGGTTGTAGCTTCATCAACAGATATTAAAGGATTTGCATAAAGTATTGTATCATTATTATTATCGTCTTCGTGTACGTTATTATTATGCCCGTATATCTCGATAACTCGACTTTGTCTCTCCTTCCTATGTCGCCCCGTTTCCATCACAACCTGTACGCGAAATTCTAATGGTAAGACCAAACTGCGAGGTAAGAAAATGTTGAGATTAGCCCTTCGGTACTCGCGTCTTGTGTACTCCCTATCTCAACGCGTACGTAGCGGCTGGGGTCAATATGACCCACGCCTTCGGCGAAGCGTTGAATAGCGATGCTGGGAATATTTTATTTTTGGCAATTCGAAACGAGCAGCACGCGGGGGTGAGGATACTTTCTAGCGGAGAATCTTGGAAGGTGACTTATCTGAGAAAAACAATCGACGGTCAGCGCGAGAAAAAAGGGAAGATGGGGAAACGATGAGAATTTCTGAGTGAAATGTGTTACGTCATCGTCGTCGACGGCAGGCAGTGAATGGAGGTAAACGCAGCTCGAGCTTGGATTTTAATATAGGCGAGGCATATAATTTAAGCGAGCTGGATGAATAACATTAAATTATATAAACCCTCGAAGGGGGGTGGCTTTGGGAGACGTTGGTGCAGGAGGTGTGGAGTTGGCTCGAAAATAGCAAGCCACATCTGTGGCCCCGTAGAGGGTGTAAGGGCGAGCGCCGCGAGAAGGACGCTTTGGCCGCGAGGAACAAGGGTGAGGGTGAAGGATGGAAGTGTGCGCGAGGGCGAAGTCGAGGACGAAGACTCGGCGCTAACTTTATTGCGTAGCAATTTGCTTATTAACTCGCAGTTAGTCTCGGCTCCGCGTCGATTAATTAATAGGCACCAACGAGTCGCCAGATGGAGGTATACCCCGTCCCATCTACTTGGCGCGTTCGCGCTTCGCGCTGCACGGATTTTTCTCCCTCCTCTCAGCCCGCGATTACAATATGCGAAACTAATCGTAAGAGTGCGTCGTAGCTGGAGAATAATTTTCTCGTTGTACGGTACATCGCGTCTAACACACGTGAGAAAAGTCACAGGCCGGTTCATGCGCGCGACAAAGGAGTACGTCGATGGTTCAGCGATGTGGCTCTGAGATGGCCGTTAGCTACTATTAAATTCGTTGGGAAGACGCAAACTTTGGAGGAGACACGAAAGTGTTTTCGTTAAACTCGGAAGTCTGAGCTGTGAGTCACGGATACGCGACTCTTGATATAGCATCGACGCGTACGTTTCAGACGGAGCGAGAAGCTCGATGGTACCGGAGACAAGATTTAGGGAAGGAGAAGGATGCGAGGTTCGAAGACAGAAGCGTAGAGACGAAGGGGGTTGGGCGAAGAAAATAAGTCGAGGGTGTTCGGCATCGAGGCGGGGGTCGAGAATTGAAACGTGGAACGATATCAGTGGGGATCCCGTGTAACATAAGGCGCCTCGGAGTTTACAGCCCGTGTCCGAGCCTCGCGCGGAGGGCAGTCGATAAAAAATGTCTCGAGCGCGGAGATAATAAAAGTGTGAATAATCGGATGGGTGGTGAAGCTGTTCGGGTGGGAGTTTTGTGAAATATTCTCGTTCCGAGAATGGAGCATCCATAGTATACAGTCGCGTTTTCCAAGCGTTGGGAAATCTTTATTGATTCGAACCCGACGCAGAAGTAGCGGGGTCAACGTCATTCTCGGGTCCCTCGCTCATTTTTTTCCCTCTTTTCCACGCTACCCGTCCGTTCTCCACGTATCTCGCGCCTCATCCCGATACCGTATGCGCGCTCGAGCCCCGAGTATCGCCTGTTCGTATTACCTCGTTCTAACTGTCGTACATCCGCATATATATCGGCGATATGTGACGAGCTTGCTAGTGACCATCAAATTCCCCCGACTGACCCCCGCGATTACTCGCCAATAAGGAACCTATGAACACAGTTGTACCCTTCGCCCGCGACCTTGGGGTTTCGGTGAAAGGAAACTACAAAAACTCGAGCATATCTCTGGAAAATTTGATCGGACGACACATATTTGACGGCTGTTTTTCTTGTTTTTTTACAATTGCAAATGAAGAGTGAATTATCGATGTCTCGTACGAGGTCTACGGCGTGCTGGGAAGATATCGCGCGGATGAGAGGTTCTTTGTACGTCCTCGGGAGCGGACAGTGAGGCCGCGGCGTCCGCGCAGAGTAATTGAATGCTCACGCGTGTTAAAGGAGGCAGGGAGAGGCGACGTCCCGATGGAAACGCGCGGTGTCCAGGGTAGGTAAGCCCAAGGGAGGCGCGAGACATTTGTCAGCGAGGCGAGTGCCGAGTGTCCGCGAGTCTATCGAGTTCGTGGTGTAGGGCTATTCCTCGGAGGCCTTCGGCTAGGATTAGGTATTATTACCCTGTGTACATGCTCCGCGTTTTATCTGGACGTCGCGATCAATCTTTCTTCCGAATCGAGGAAACGTCTCGGCAAATTCGATAGTCGCAAAAATAAGCTTCGCCCGTGGAGAAAAAAAGCTCTAATATCTATGACAAGGCAACGAGTTTCGTTGTTTGTCACAAATCCCAACGTGGAAAGCGGAAAAAACCCGCAGAAAAAAAAAGAAACACGAATAATGCGAAAGCATAATCCTGGAAGCATGAACTTCGGTAGAGAATAATGAAATTTAGTTTTGTAAAAAAAAACATAAAAATGGAAACGCGACAAGCGAAGGAAATAATAGACGACGTTATCTTTGGGTGCAGGTTTTCCGGATTAATTTCAAATTTCGTATCAATTGTCGTCGGATCGTAGATACGCCGGAGAATAATAGGCATTCGACTAGTCGGCAGTTTTTCTCCTCTCGCGTTCAAAGATTCGTTGTTTCCGCGGAACAATGTGAATTCGAACGGCAATTTTTTCGCGAGGATGTGAGAAATTGGAGGAAAGATTTGGAGCACGGCTCGCGGAATTTTGCAGATAATCGGAAGGTCGGTGTTACAAATCGCGCTACAACTCGTTGACGACAACGAGTCGTAAATTAATTAGTCCGGGCTCACCGGACCCCGTGTTTGTGCTCGTACTCTCCGAGCAATCTAACATAATCCTTGAACCCTCGACGCGGAGACAAACGGCAACGCGACTACCATCGACTCGTCTCTGGCTCCCTCGAAGAATATTTATCAAATGTAAAATAAACAGGAGTAGAGAAATAACCAGCGCTCGAATGCCCACGACCAGGGGTCGGAGGAGACTAGTTTGCCCAACAGATTTCGGAACGATTCGATCGAGAATGATACAGCACTCCCAGGCACCCCAAACAGGGAGGAGGCTAAACAGACAGGCAAACACATTTCCACGGAAGACGGATTAATTTAGAATCGCTCGTCACGGTATAATGATCGTGGAACGAGATTGATAAGCGAAAAAATTAGGCTGTAAATATCAACATTCTAGTAAAAATGCTCAAAGCTCTCGAGCATCGAGTGTGACGATGCACCAATTTTCTTTTCTCCTCCGCATCAAATAATTCCACCCGAAGTGTGGTCACAGGAAATTCCAGCGATAGCAAAGATGCAAGAGAACAGAGCAGCAGAGAAATTCTCAAATTCGTTTCCAAACGCCACTAGTATTTGGTAGGCGTGTGCGAATATTCGAATTATTCCAGGCAAATTGAATCGATTTTTTTCGATTTCTGTCTAAACTTTCAATCTATGGTATTACTGTTTATATGTGGTCACACTGACTATTCTAAGTGGCTTAATAATTTCCAGAACCAATGTGTGTCGTAAAATTCATCGAGGTAATCGCACAAATTATGGAACATGTCGCAATCAGTTGATCGATGCTGAGAACGATAAGGCGCGTGGGTGAAGAAAATTAGTGGAAAATGTGCATAGCAACGAATGAAATCGGATCGTGCGCGACGCAACGCGAAGATAACTTCACCGCTGCTACAACTTATATCAGACAACCGAGGCATCGACGAACGCTGTCTCAACAAGCCGCGCTGATAACAGGAGCAATCAATATTCGCGGAATAAATTCAACGACGATATAGATATTACAAAGTCTAATTGATTGGGACGAGAAAGTTGATGATGAAGGATATGAAACAAAATGCTGAGATGGATTATGGATGGTAATGCAAATGACTTTTCATAGACTCATAGCATAACTGTTATGCTATGCTGAATGAGCCACGGAATTCAGTTCTACGAGTGGCGCATCGAACATCGGAATAACTACGCGTCACCCTTTTTTGTCAATCGCGAAGCGATATTTTCCATATCGCGTACTGTCAAATAAGACGCGGAGTCCAAAAGACGCTGAAAGCCTCGTCGCACGCGAAAGAATTTCGGGAAGATTATTTAGTACCGTCAAATTACGTAGGACGCGCTAGACGGCGGTTTTACTATTCCTCGGAGAATGCCTCGCGAAGGGATGTTTCATGCGAGAGAGCGCTCGCATCTCAACTACGAATCGTGCGAGCATGACGATCGCCTACCTGCTGACAGGCGTTGATCACAATGTGATTCCTGTGACTGATGACTCCTCTACTCGACGAGAATTCTAATTATCTTGATATTTTCATTTCCATGAAATTCTGCCTGCGTCTTCATTATTACGAGGATATTTGGAAGACGTACAATTTACAATATGGTCTCAAAATCCTTCCGTGAACTATCCCCAATAATTTGGCCACCCAAGCTATATATACATATGCTACGTACGTTTTGGCTGTATGCATAGTAATATCCCAATTTCTGTCACTGTTTTGGTATAAAACGATGACTTCGACCGAGTCGTGGAAATGGCAGATGTCATTTTCCGCTCGGTGAACGCAGTTCCCTGCTTCCGCGGTGGCTGCCTCCTCGCCGCAGACTCATTTCGTCAATCGTGTTCGTTCCGTAGTCTCGAGTTCTCGTAAAATTGACAGATTTCGAGACGACCTTCGATTTTCCGAGGTTACACTCGCGTCGTTTACGAATACGATCACGCGTAGCGCTGCGATGCCGATCGAACTTTCTGCTCCGATTCCCGTTGAAAAGAATAAGGATGGGAACGGATATGCGCACACGTAGAGAACCCTTCGGTTACGGCAGGGGTGTGTCCTGGACAAGGAACGGGCGGGTTTTCTTCCCTGCTGCTGAGCTGGCTCACTCGCATTCTTCGCTAACATTGTTCCTCGTTTATTTCATTACGACGCATCCTCGTACATAGTTTTGCCAAAGCCCCAAGATTTCCGCCGGTTCGTTCCAAATTGCACCGATTCAGGACGTAAATCGACGCGGACTCGTTCCAGCTTTCACGACCATTCCACGCTCCTAATGGTCAGTTACTGCTCGAAACATCGATAAAACGCTTCTCACTTGCGCGACGAATATTCCCGAATCGTGACATCGGAATTTCGCCGTGCTATCGTAAATATTGGAATAAATACGAGTGCTCCTTTGGGATTTGCGGCGATTGCTTTGTACTAGCGGATACAACCGTCCAGACGCTTATCATTACATTCGAAAAGTTATTACGCATCGTGTAGTCGTTTTCACGAATCGCTCGATGCGCTTAAACGAGAGCTTCTGCTTTCTGGTCACTTCGTGTTCGCAAGACTTTGACCAACGTCCTTGAAAGCACGTTAACATTAGTTTAGTCGGGCGGAACGAATTGACAAAATGAAGAACAATCGAAGACTAGAACAACCGAAGAAGAATCAGAATAACTCGACCGAATAGTCGAGCCATGGAAGAGCGAGATTAAAACGGGTGACACTGATATTTTGCTATCTTAAACGGAGTTCGAGCACCACTTTTAGACTCGTCTAACGCTGCTTCGCTATTTATTGCACGTGTCTACGGCAACGTTATCGATAATTTCGATGTGCTCGGACGGGAGGCAGGACTGAAAGGAGTCGAATATGATTCATACGCGAAAATAATTTGATGAATGGAATATTTGGGTACGAGAATATCACCGGTGAGGCACGAGACAGATATGAATGGGACGGATAAAAAGGAGATTTAATTGACAGACTCCGGTTATTAGCATCGAAACCGGAAGTGAGAATATATCCTTTCGGTGAGTAATAAATGGAGCAATGTAAGCATACCCCAGAGGAACCGAGCGGATTCGCACGGGTAACAGATGAGGTATTAGGCCTCGTAATGGTTCAGTTCCCCGGGGCAGGGGTCGAAATATTTCTACAAATCATTACTTTTAATTTGCTCCTCTCTTTTATAAAGACGAATGCTCTCTGGGCCAGGCGTTCGCGCCTCTGCGTACGTCGCCGGTGTTCGTAGCTCCGATATTCCACGTTCGCTGGGAAGCTACGCGAGAAGCTCGCGATCAGGCGAGTTTCCATGCTCGTTCGTTGTTACGCTTAACGGCGAGCCGGTGAACTTTTTTTCACGAAGAGACAATTCGTCGCTCGACTTTGGGGCGGGGGGAAAAAAGGTTGAGGAAAAAACCAGGTGGTGCGGCTTCGCGACGGGGCGCCACCACGTGGTGGTAGGTCGGTAGGTGGGTTGTATAAAATGCATAGTAGGAAGAAACGAAGCTATGAAGCATAGCGATAATTTTTCAGAGAGAAAGAATAGGGAGGATGTCATTCATTAGCTTCACCTCGGTTGGTTCACACGTTGTTGGTCGCTGCCCGTGACACCTCAATAAACGGCTGGTCGGTTACCACTATACTTACCTACGGCTACCGTCGCCTCTTCGCCGGGCTGCGCGCCATTGTGTTATTCCTCTCGATATTCTTCTTATTGCCAGATCAACCCCGGGCCACCCCGCCGCGCATTATTATCCGAACACCCGTTACAATGCACGAAGAGAAAAAAGAAACTTGAGCGAAACGTCAAACATCAGATATCGATCTTGCTCCAATCCCATCCGACATTTGCCGATCCGTATTTTGCCCTTTCTCACCCCAATTTCCCCGCGACAACATATCGACTAAACTACGGAACGAGAAATCGTTACACCAGATCCGAACAATGCAACGTGGCCTCTTCTTCCACGCAACGTTTTTAATCAATTAGTTTTTTCCACCTCCCTCTTGTTGTACGACTTTGTAAGAATAACCAGAGTAATATGGATGCATCAATAAATCAACGACGATACCAATATCTTCAAATTTTCCGATGATAATACGGATCTGAAATGTGCTTCTGCTTAGTAGAGCGATAGTCCATCACTCGATGGTATTCGAGCGATACAGCTCAACGGCGAGCACAATTTCGGATGAAAATTGTGCCGAGCGTGGTGCAAAATATTGACGATGCGGGGAGAAAAAGAGAGCGAGAGAGAGAGGGAGAGCAGGGAGTAATTGTAGTTCGCCTTTTGTTCGTCCCGTAACACGTCGAGTAGGAGGAACTCGTGGAAGGCGATACCCTCCGCTGGGTCGTCGTGGGTCTACCTGGAACAGAGTATAACATCCCTAATAAGTAACAGTGGTGTTTCGTTTTGCAAAACATCTCGGACGCACGCGGAGTTTCGGTCGCTGGGGAACACAGTCGCGTTGGTAGTATTCGTCGTCGAGGTTGGTTGTTCGTAGGGGTGTGTTCGCGAGGTACATCAGCGTTGCGCGAGTCGCGCTTTGCCGAGGATTTTGGTATTGGTGAGGGAGAGAGGAGGATGCTGATGGTATTGGTGCAGTGGTGGAAGGGGGGGTCGAAGGATAAGTCAGGGGCGCCCCGCGGTGTGCCATCCGGTAACTCGACACTGTACAGTTTGTTGGGACGAACAGAGTCGTACACAAAAACACGTATGAATACCTACGACAATGGCCGGTCCTACGCACAATTCAGACCCCATCAGATAGGTCTGCCACACTGGTGTGACATTAGATACCATTTAAGGATTAATATCGTCATAAATAAGAGTGACTCCTGGCTTCTGGGCACGAATGAATATGCCATAGCCGCAGTTCGTCTCCGGGACCGTTCGTCGTCCCATCCTTTTAACCGGAGAACAGTTGAACGTCTCTATACGAATATACCAACGATTTTTGTGACACGAGGATATTTGTCGACGAAGCTATTGTAAACACATAGAAATAACTCCAGCCGTGCGATTTCCCACCATCGTTCCAACAACGTTTTCCTTCCGGCGACAGCTTCTTCTATCGACGCTATCGGATCATTCGATAAAAAAAATTGCTCGCAGCGGTAAGACGACGAACGAGTCGTCGGATACTTCGAAGACCAGCGCATCGGCGTTGGAACGAGCTCGTCGTTCGGATGAAAAAAAAATCACCGTTTTTGTTGCATAGAAATGCGAGTTAATCGAACTTGATGGGGAGGGTCGCGTATTTCTGGTTCTATTTGTCCGTAGAAATTAATTTCCAGCGAAGGGTGTCTAATATTACCGAGTGACTCGCGTATATCGGCGCAATACCATTCGTACTCGACTAAGTATACGCCTTCGGCAATATTCAGAGTTTGTACCGGCTCTTAACACAGTAATAACAAGTGAAACGTGCACGACGCATAAAGACGTGAGCGCGTAAAACACAGCTGCCGCTACAATCAACGTCTCGACCGAGAGAGGACTTCTCTCTCTCTCTCTCTCTCTCTCCTCCTCTCCGTGCCGCGCGCGCTCTCCTTTCCGCTGGTTCCAAAACCGAAACTAAGAGTTAGGCGAGGACCGGCGGTGTTCTCGGAACAAAATCATTACCCACGTTCGCGTTGCAACTTACTCGAACGTTCGTCCGGTTTCCGTGGTGTATGCGTCCGAGGCACGCTCTCGTTGTTCCACCGCTAATCTCGTACCCTGAATTCTCTCATACCACTTATATTCCTCGATCAGCAATTACCAGACGCCGCCCGACGACTTCCGCTGTTAATATCAATAAGCGTTTAAATATCAATGCCAATTGTTTCCAGCGACGAGAAGCCTTCGTTTCTTATAACTCGTCTCTCGACTTGCCAGATATTCGATCCACGAAACTTCCATCGCGAAAAACGATTCGAACGAGAGGCGCCAATTTCTCGTCTCGCGTCTTTCATCGATTCGTCAATAAACGAAAATAACTAGAAATCGGGTGTCATGGATGAAACTAGCAAATTACGAAAATCAGCATCGGCGATTATTGCTCTCGACTCGTAGAAACACGAGGGAACGGCAAGATTCACGAAAATTTCTTTCGTCAATTTGTATGCGCGCAAACGCGCATTGAAATGTCGTGACGATTAATTTTTACTTGGTATCGAGCAAGCAATTAAATTAAATTTATCGTACTTCGGGGTAGAAAATTTCCAAGGCACCCCGAACACGCGTCCGTGTATAAAGGACCTGGTAACAACGAGCCGAACGAGCCGCGTTCCTTATGTAAATCAAGTGGAAAAAACGCGCGTGTTTCCAGCATGTTTTAATTATTCAAGCGACAACTTTTCGCAATGAAATTAGACTGGGAACTCGTGACTTCCACCAACGGCTTTTTACCCTCGTCGTTCTCGTTGGGTTCGCCCGGACGTATTATTTCCTCTGCAGAGATAGGAGAAAAACATTCGCGCGAGCCAGTGTCGAGCAAGAATGGCTACGCGTCGAGGACAGGATTTTGGAAGCTGCGAAGAGAAAAGAAAGCTAGGGACGGAACGATTCTGGCTACCGTTGAATTTCTTAATCCAACCTCCTCCTAGGCACGTCGCGTCTCCATCGCGTATTATTTTCATAAAGCTGAAGATTTTATCGCGACCATCTCGAGAATAAGCACGAACGAAAAGTTACCGGGCACATGGGTGTCCAGCGTAGCATGCGTTGGGATTACCCGTTGCATTGTAAACGCGAGCAAAGAAGATCCGGGAGGTCCGAGGAGATCGGAGGTAGAAGCGAAGCTACGTAGCAGTAGGTACGACGAGCGGAAAGAGATGGTAGTCCTTAAGCTCCGGTGATGGATCGCTGCTCGAAAGCTGAGTGGAATGAATATAAAATTAAATTGCGTTTATTGTCAGAGTTAATTGGCCATCTGTGAGCCGCGCGACTAGTCGCCCGTGAACTACCCTCCTCACGAAAATCCCGAAAACCCCTCGTATCGAGATATCCTAACACCTAGAAATACGAGTAACACCAGTCTCCTCCAAGTATCCAGCCACCGATATTCGGCACCAATCAGCAATAATTATCTCGAAGGTCGGAGTCGGGTCGCAGCTGGCCCACTGATCTTCGCGCGAAACTGGCCAACCAGAAGTCTCGTGGGCGCGAGAAGGTCCTATTAAATCCCATTACCGAAGACGTTAAGTGGTCCCCCCAATCGACGGAAAGTCTCGAATTTAACGAAAACCAGGAGAGAAAACACTCCCGTCCAGATAAGTCGATGGTATCGCGTCGCGCGAGGGCGTCTGTCCTGCGATCGAGAGATTTCCCGGTATGCAAGAAGAGGAGCGCACATGGCGAATACGTTTTCGGAATCTTCCGAGGTAATAAATTGACGGAACGACGAGCCGCGGGGCAAGGAGCAGCCTGAGTTATCGGTGAAAGGTGAAGAAGATGAGTCAACGCCGAGGTCCGGTGAGGGCTAACGCGATATTGGATCTTAATTGGAGTAAAGAATCATCTAGGTGTCTGCCACGGTGAGCAATGAGACAGCCGTCGCCGACGGAGGCATATCGGAGCTAACTTTTACGATCCTGCCACGGCACAGTTGGCTAACCTGTCCTCCATTAGATAATGAGAAAAGTGTCCATTAGAAACTGATCAATATTCATCGGGCCGTACATACATTATTGATAGGACGTGTGACCGTGTCGCTCGGAGCTCGACACATTCTTCTTCCCTCGCCTCTCACTCCTCGTTGCCCTCGAATTATCGCTGCTCTCCAGATTTCACCATCCTCCGCGACTCCCGCTCGTTAATAGAGACCCAGCTCCTTAATTCCATGCTCACAGCTCTGGCCCTTCGTCCTCGCTCGTTTTTTTTGTTGTTGTTGTTGCTTTTTTCACAACTCTCGCGAATGTACCACGCGATGTCGCGATGTCTGATGATACGGCAACTCACGTCGAATTACGAAGAGCACCTCTCCGCGCTCTTCTCTGGCTAACGATGAGTGGTTCCAATGTCTAGCTCCTCCCTCTCCTCCCAACCCTTTCGCGCTGTTCTCGAACACGCAATCTACATTATCATAATCTGGTATTTCTTAAGCTTGCATTTTTACCGTACGAGATAATTAGAAAGTCCTCGTTCCGCTGGATCTCGACTTTTGCCCCGACGCCCAGCATCACGACTAGCCTTTGCATAGTTTCGCGTACGCACTAAGAGCTTCCCGTCGCACGTAACACAAAAATCTGCGTTGACGACTTTTTTCTACACAAAATTAGTGTTCGTTCAACGCACAGATCTGTGTTAGGGTGCATACGGAAAATGCACGATTCTCGCGAGAGCTGATGGATCGTGGGTAAACAGCGAGCGAGGAGTGGATCAGGAAGAGTACGAGGAATACGACGAATCGAAGAGCGTGGGTCGTTAAAAACTCGAACAGAGCTGTCATTTCGTTGTAATATTCGTTGATACGTATACGTGCCGAAACTTTCTCTCGTTCGGTCATCGGTATATCCCTAAGTACCTGGATTTCGTAATCTTAACGTTCGTGTTCACGAAATGATACAGTGGTCAGTGGTCGTTCGTTAATCTCGAAAACTCGTCGCAAAGACCAAACGAACCGTGGGCATTATACGAGCGGACACGACGCTTACAAACCCAACCTAACAGCTTTTTAAGTAAATAATAATCTGTACGTTCGAAAGGCGAACAGGTTACAGGGGGTGCACAAGCCGAGAGTCAAAGATAGCGGCGAGCCGGGCGAGGGGGCGGCGAAGGGGGCGACGAAGAGAACTCGTAAGATCGAAGCGAACGGACGAAAGCTGCCCAACGTTATATCGATGCCGCCGCCAATCGACCTCATTAGAACCACGAAAGACATTAGCTTATCTGTCAACGACGTCCGCCGTCCGATGCGACTCCGCATCGAATGGTAGCTGCTCTGGTCCGGTGAGAGTCGTTGTCTCCAGCGACCATGATTCCCGCTGCCGTCGATCGAAGCTGGTTGGAATATGTAAAATGAGCGGCTGTCACGACACACATCCTTGTATACGCCCGGATATAATACACGTGTATCAGACATGTGTATAATACGTGTGTGTAATGCATGATCTACACACTGTTGTAGATCCATGTTCGTAGGTTCAGCTGAACTCACGTGTAGATCTCTTCGGTCCAACGATAACGCGATGCTGATGCCGAAATCGGAAGTGGGATAACGTCAAGATCTAGACTTACGTCGAATTCGAAACAATCCATTCCACATCCGTGATGCTTTGGAGAACAGGATGATGATGATGTGTGACGATGCAGCAACCCAACGATCTGATGCACAACTTTCTTCCCAAGTTCGTAGTCACTGGTTTTCGGAACGAGGGGAACATATTTCATTGTACCAAAATTCGTCCAATGAATCTATAAGTGGACGTGTCTATGCGTATACTGGAGTATACCTCTAGTATTCGTAGAAACTTGGACACAAGTCCTGGAGAATTCCGAAATTTCGCAATTCAGCAGCTTGGCATCGAAAGTGTACACGGTAAAAAATGTCCGTCGTTGTGTGAAGTGTAAAGATTTGTGCGTAGGATATTTAACATTTGCGTGTGTTGATACAATACCATCAGTTAGAGTTGTTCTAAAGCACCACCAAAGTATGTACTAGAGTATCACTTTATGAATGTCACTCTGACATTGGTTGGTATTACTTTCAACACAGATCTGTGTTACTTTAACACTACACACGAAGTAATACCAGCTTTGTGTAAAAAAAAGTCGTTGAGACAAAGTTTTGTGTGAAATTCGACTGAACATTTTTTTCTGTGTAGGGTGTCTACTCGTGGAATAATTTCGTGGCGGTATTCGGATGTTCTCCAAGAAATCGCATCCCGCGTACCTACGGCTGAACGTGATGCGGGGCGATGAACAAACCTGTACAGGTCAGAGTTCATGGACCCTCGGGTTTCACGTTAGGTAGAATTATTAGCAAAGTTTGACGGTTGATGGGTTCCGTTGCGAGTCCGTTTAGGCTCGTTCCACAGTTGATTCAACATCTATTCCGGCACGCCCGCTCGGACCACGAGTTCATCCCCGAGGCTGGTCGCGTTAACGATACCAGGTCAAACTTGGAGCTGGTATCTGGTAGGTTCGGACACGAGTGACCGCTGGTAGGTCTTTGCCTTCCATTAATATCAATTTCCCATCGGGACGGGGCAAAGGCGAGGGAGTATGTCTGTAAATCGACCCGGTCATTTATCTCATGCTCGCCTTCCATTCCGCGCATTAATACCAATTGCTGCAACCCATCGCGTTATCGCTTAGCGGAGCGCTTCGTCCGAGAATTACTGGTGCTGATCCTCGATCAAGAGCAGCTACAGCAGCTACATCCCTAGATCCCTAGATTACTCGGCCGATGTTTCAACTAGCCGAGAGACAGCGTCGCGCGGAGGGAAATCGAAACGGCATCGGGAGCGCGAAGTGTGAGAATCGACGGAGGCGAATATGGGAAGATGGGTAGCGAGAAGATGACCGGCAATGTCCATCATCCAGTTCCTCCGGGGATATATCCCGCGGTCACTTCCGTTTCCCAAGCGTCCAGGGTGCGTCGGCGCTCAACCACCGTCTCATCCCCGATGATTAACGGCCCCCGAGAGACGGAATCTCGAGTCCCCATCATCCTTGGCTCGCTACGAAGCCGCAGTCCGAGGAAACAGCGGAGCGGCAAACGAAGTCGATGCTAAATATTCAAATCAACGCGAAATCTCTCGAACAATCTACCGAACGTTCGCGAAACAAGCTGGAAAAATCTTTAAGCGTCGCGAACGAGGTTCTACTCCCGTATGCCGGCTACGTCTTGGGACGGAATACACGTGTTCGGGTTTCTGTTTTGTTGGCGGGGAAAAAAAATTAGCGGAAACGAGGCTCGAAAACAACGGAAGTCGGCGGTTTCGGAAAAGTCAAACAACGCGTTGAAATCGATCCGGTTTCCTTAGCTACCGCGAGTGTCGACTGAAGCGAAACAGGCGTGTAGCTGGCTGTAGGCGACCAGGATTTGCCTGCGAAACGTCTCGAGGCTCGCTGTGTTTTTTCCCACTTTTCGACGTTTTTGGTACGTCGAAGATGTTTGGACCGCAGCGGTGATCGCCGATATGAGAATTTTCGCGGGTTACGAGTGTAAAATTAAATATCAGGTGCTGACAAATTGATAGAAGGCCTCGCTTCAACGGATATTAATGGCATCTCCCGCAAAAAGCGCGTAACCTCCCCGCCGAACGCTTTTTCTTCAGCTTACAGCTGCGGATGAAGAGAAATGACGAGCGCGCGGTCTGTCTCCCTCTGCGAATGTCGACTTCTTCTCAGCTCTGCCCGCCACCCTTTCCGAGGGCAAAGCTTTTCGTCGGTAAGGAAGATGGCTGTCAGCTGCACGAAGTTAAATCTGCAAAGACGGCAACCTGATTGCGAAATCTCTGCTCCGAGATGTCTACAAGCTTCGAGATAGTTGGACTCTTCCGTGGCCCCAGGATCGAGGACCGCGGTCCTTCGAACGTTATCGATGACGACGCGACGGTGATACGCGGCGGGAGCAGCGAAAGGGTAAGAGCCAAAGTGAAGAGGAACCTGAAAAGTCTGAAAGAAGTTTCCATCAATAACCTCGCGAGTCCTCGCCTCGAGTCGGACCAGGAGACAGCAGAAGACCAGAAGATTAATCACCGCTCCTTCGGCATCCTCGCGCACCAGCGCGGATCCGGTGCAGCAGATTTTCGCGATCGCAGCTTTCGAAGTTCGGTGAGCCGTGCAAGATTTGTTACGAAGTGGCGAAATCGACCAGCGGATGCAGAAGTCGCGAGAAAACGAGGCAAATTGTAGAGCGGAGACGCGCGAAGGACGGCCAAACGGATCATCAAAGAGAGCTGTGAATTGAAAATTTATAGTGTGTATTCAGCGGGAGCGGAGGTCCGTCGAAAAACACGCGGTGGAGTAAATTTATCGAAGACCACGAGAACCACCAGCAGCATCGATGGCTTCCTTCTCATGAATAGATCTGCCCGCGTACCCGACGCGTGTATATAGTAGATTCGAGCGAAGCGTGGCTCGGAACAGCTCGAGGTTCCACAGCTTTTCCGCCCGGGATTCCGGCTGCAGGATGAGTAGTCGTAGTAGTGGTAGTCGTAAGAACGAGGCGTCTGGGGTTAGCCATGAATATTTCGCCACCGCTACCACTTATTTATGCAATACTTTGCGCTGGCAGCTTTACGGCGTTTCCCTTGCCCCACCCACGTGTCCTCGCTCCCTCTTCATCCCACCCGGCCCCGTGTGCCAATCCCTCCCGCTCACCCTCCGCTTCCTCCGCGGTTCTGAAAACCTCCATCGCCGCTATCCAAAGCATTCCCAGATAAACGCGAATAAGTGTGGATGAACAGTAGCAGCATCGCAAAGCGTTTTGATAGCCTATCGAGAGCAGAGGCTGATAGATGTCCTCGCCACCATCTTCAACTCCCCTACACCGTCTAGACTACGCTCGCTTACAGTTAGACCACAATTTCCTCAAGGATTCCTCTACGCACGCATCCTTTGTTCTCAAGGTCACTAGTTCGCTAATCTGCATCGGTGAAAACGCAGCGGGTAAGGCAAGCAGCATCTGCTCGTGTCTTGTTCCTGCGTAGTATATCATCGTCCATTTCCCAATTAGCCATCATGTTTGTTGCTTTTCGCGGCTCTGCCAATTCTACTGTTTGTTCTTTTTCCGTTCGAGACCAGTTTTATTTCCGTTTTATTTCTGTTTTATTTATCAGCTCGCGCGTATCGTCCAGTTTCCGACTTGCCGCTATGCTCTCCGGCGTTTTTTTAGCTTCATTATACTCTTTCCTTCGTTCCCGCTGTTTCTCTTTTGCGCAAGCTGCTGCTGCTGCTGCTGCTGCTGCCGCTGTCGCCGCTCATCCTCTACCTCTAGGCCTCTATACGCTATCCGTTCGTTCGCCCTCTCTCGACTCGGAGCCAGCTCGTGCAATAGTTTCCAAATAAATCCCCGACTCTCGAACACGCGAACCGTTCTGCCTTCCCGATCGGATTTACCCCGTAGCAGTATCGGCGAGCATGCCTCTCCGGTAGTATATCCGCGGAACGAACGAACGAACGGACGAAATACTCGTCGGTGAAGCATATATATCGTTATCGGGGATTGGGTAGCCATTACTTGGTATCCAGCCTCACCACCCTCCCCACACGCCAGGGAGTCTTTGTTGCCCCAAATTTAGTACAAACAGCGGGCAAAACAAATGACTCGGGCGACACAGAGGACGCCCAAGACTAGATTCGTATTATCGAATCTGGTGCCTAGAGCAGGGCATCTCTCTACCTCTTTCTCCCTCTCTCGCTCGTTCTCCCCACATCGTTTAGGACTGCCGGCTCAACGTTGTCATTCTCGTTCTCGATTAGGCCTCTATCCACGCGCACGACCGTCTTGACTATTAATCCCAGAGCTCGGTGCCCCACGAAAGATATGCCTGTAGAAAAACAAACGAAAACAACAGCAACAACGAAAAACAGAACTGAAACGAACAAAAAATGAGGAGCCGCGCCGAACGAAGGGGGAAAATCATCCGGATAAAAACTACGGTGAACCCGGAGCTCGACGATGGTTGTGCATGGTCCGAAAAAATATGTATGTTCCTTGTCGAGCCGACGTGTGTGCTCGCTCGTCCGATCTCGTCCAGTTTCATTGGAAATATTATATTTCAATACGCGCCGCACGCCGCGGCGACTTTCGGAACATGGAACCACGATGGAATCATCGAGTCTTCACAGAAATCGAACATCGTCACGACTCGTTGGCTCGCGAATCGCGGTTACTTCTTCCGCTCGGAAAAGCAACAAGCATCTATCGTCGAAAATAACGTCAAATTTCATGTCCATACCGCTGCTCCTCGGAGACGACGATACTTTCCGTGGACCGAGCCCGTAACATCGTCGTGATGGGGAATTTGCGAGCAATGAGAGAAATCGATGGGTTTACTTTTTTTCCACCTAGCATGGGAACGAGCCGGTGGGGAGGATCGTTTCGTCGCTTATCCGTCACCCGAAACCCGTAGGCTCGTAGTAAATGACGCTCGTAGGTAAATTGACGAGGAGCGTTGAGGCGTCGGTTGTGATTGACAGCAACCAATATAGCTGTAATCAGAAATTCCCCTTTCGCCGAGTTACCCAAGCTGTCGCATCCCGATTCTCGCGTTCTCGCCTATTCTCGCCCATCTGCCCGTTCATGCAAACTCCCAACTATCCCGTTCCGTTGCGTCAGATCTCCGATAATCGTTTCGTTGCTCTCTTTTTCTCTCCACGCGTCAGCGGACCTTTTCCGCTTCATTTTCCACGTCGAGATCCTCGCTGCATAGTCGCGAGGTGTACGCATCGTCGATGCCGGACACGCGTGATCGTCGGCAGATGTCCGCGGTGATGTTTCTTCGGCTAGTTCCGCGGCAAATAAATAATCTGCGGGACGAGGTCGAATTCACGGGGTCACGCACTTCAGAATTATTCTGAAAAGAGGCATCGATTGATTGACGGTTGTATAGCAGCGGCGAAGCTGTGGCATTTGCCCCGGCTATTCCGAAGTTCTGGAAAGGTGCGAAACCGCCGAGAGTACGTTTTGGAGAGGGTCGTCTCTGGTGGTTTTCGTAGCTCGCGAATAAACGCGATTTGTGGAAGGGGACCTGGAGAGGAACCCATTCACCCCACCCTAAAACCACCATAGCTGTTCGTCTCCGTCTCTCGAAATTTCTATGTCCCTCTAAGGTCTCTGGCACCGTTCGAGAAACGTGTGAAGCGAAAAGGACACGGTGAGAAAATACCACCCGCGCAGGGAAGGTTGCAGCAACGAATAGAGAAATCGTCTTTGACAGATCCACTGTGCCTGTCTTCGAATCGCCGTTACAGGTCCGAAGTTTTCTGTGACGAGGCCCACCACCGCGGCGATGCTCCGTCGTTTCTCAGCTTTAAATGTACATTAGGGCAATTGGACGGTACTCGTTTCTTCGGTGGACGTTTTTGATCCCGGTGAAGAAAGAAAAAAGAATCATTATACGTTTAAGCGAAGCGTCCAAATTACTAAAGAAGGATTCCATCGGGTCGTTTTCCATCTTTGTTGTCACCCCACACGTCTCGCGGAGCACGTGTGCGTAATACTCGTCGCGGAGCGAGATGAGATGTACGAGTACCCACTCACAAAGGAATATCGTCTTGAGCAACCACCGTCTGATAAATGAAACGCAACTCTGGAGGCTGAATGTTCGGAGACGCGAGAAGACCAGAGATCGGAGTGAAGACATCACATCTCGTGGCAGGTGGTCCTCGTTCAGCGGCCCTCTCGCAACAGACTCACGAAGCAGGGAAAAGACCTCAACGCTCGACGTGTACGATGCGTCGTTGCTGTGTATGCCCTCGTGCGTGAGGTTGTACACAGGTGACGTTTCACTTTTCCTTCTCGGCGAGTCCATTCAGCGTTCGAGCAGCTCGATGTAGCTTTCCCCACCTCTTTCCTTCTTCCTTCCTTTTCTCTTCGCTTCCATCCCCGACGTTCGTTCTTTCGTCCTCTGCCCGTTGGAGAGATGAAAATGTTTGACTCGCTCGTCCACGAGGAACAATCGGGTCAAAGCTGGAAATATCTTCTACGAGAAGAGAGAATCGCTCGCGAGCGTATAAATCATCGTGGTAACGCCAGGGTGGCCATCGCTGAGGCTTCCATGTCTCTCTTTATCCCTCGTCTTCGGGGCCACGAACGCGACTTTGCGTATCCTCGCGACAATGCAGCAGCATCCTCGCAGCTATGCGCGCGCGGACACCTCACGGTTCCAACAGAGTCATCATCCGCACGGAACCACGAAGGAAGCCCCCGCTATCTCGCACCCCACGGAGCTGTTTAGTAGTGGCAACGTCATGGATGGTTTCATTGTGGGCTCTAGTCACAACAGATCCTCCCCTGCTGGTCAGGCCTCATTCACCGAGTGCACAAAGTGGCAAGAAATTAAGGTTTTACGGGCAATTATTTCTTCCTTCGCGCGGACCCACGTGAACCCTACGCGCCGCCCTTCGCTCACCCTTGGTCCAGAACGAGGAAGAGGATCCGAATGAAAGGAAAGTGTGGTCGTCAAAGAGCGTTCGTATACCGAGGTCGAACCACCGGATTCGCGTCGAGACGAGCTACCTGGCCTGCGCATCCTCGTCGTCCTCGTCGAAGGTTCGTCCTCTCCCGGTTTCACCCCAACCACTACTACCACGACCACGGCCCACACCCCCTCTTCCGAAACTCCGGTACCATCTGTCAAAAAGTCAAAATATACGAAAAGGGCGGCATTGTATTCGCGTCCTGTGGGATTGCTACTTAGCGTCCTCGTATCCCTGACGCCTATTATGAGCGATACTCTCGTCTAGCTGTTTTTCCGGAACATCTGTATCCCTGTCGCTATAGTTATTACGGTTGTACGATTTCTATTTCTGGTTCCATTTCTATTTCCATTCTCGGAATCAGGCCGCCCGGCGTGCGTCCAGGACCGTATCCGAGGTTCTGATCTCTTAGCGTATGAATGAGAAATATGCCTGCATCCGTTGCAAGCGACGAGGAGAAACGGGATCGCACGGGGTTCACGGGGCGACTTTCTTCTATGAAATTCCAAAAGATTTGTCCCCTTCCATGTCAGACAAATCAGATCCAATGGTCGGTGAGCGATGTTCACGCGTGTTTCGTCTCGTAAACGCGCGAGTTTTCCTATCCCTGGGACGGAATCACGATCGCCCAGGAGCTTCCAAGGTTCTTTCCAACAACGCGAGGCCCGCGCTGTCGGGTAAACAGGGCAGCGGGCCAAAGACTCTGGAAGGGATGAAAGAATTCATCGCTACAGTTGCAGTCGGAGGAATGCAAGCCTTCAAGGACGGAGACAGAGAGACAGAGAGACAGAGAGAGAGAGAGAGAGAGAGGGAGAATGAAAGAGAGAGAGAGAGAGAGAAAGAGAGAGATGAGCAAAGGATTATTCGTCGTCGCGTTGGCTGAATATTACAGAGCTACACGCACGGTGCACACGACTGAAATCAGATAAGTCGCCATGTTGAGCACTTTCAGGTCATCACGGGCAGCCAATCAGCGTTCGGGCGGGAAGCCCCTTTCGCGCTGCTTAAAAGGGGGAATGAGTTTTAACTCTCCTCGACTGATCCGCTGTAATTATCGTCGGTGATCACTGGCGCGGCTAACCCGTCCTTAAGGATGCCCCTCAAATCGGAAACAAAGGCGGAGCCATCAGGGCCACCGGCGTCGGTGGCATCGTCAACGAAGAAACGAGGATTGTCTGCAGACCCAGTAACGATCAATACCTTATTTATCACCGCTCTAATTGATCGAGTTTCCCTCCATCGTCCTTCCTCCGTCGGATCCTCCAGAAACCTCAACTTTTCCCGGCTCACCTGTCGAGCGACAATTTTTTTTTTTCTCCGAAACATCCACCGCCGACAAGGGAGTTAGTTTCGTCTCGCGATGATTAAAGGCGGAGGCGAAAAAAAGAAAAGAAAAATGCAACAACAAAAAAAGAGCGTACGCCACAGGCCCAACCTTCGAGGGCCAAGGACGAAAGAGTCGACCAATCGGGAAACGAGGAGACGGAGTACTTCGACGCGGAGTCTTGGTTCAAAGCTTTTGCCAATTTGCAAGCGAGTTAGTTTGCGCGGTGATATTCAACGGGACTGTAAAAAGGCTGCCTATAAGAAATGGAAAGGCGCTGGTAAGTAGACAGCGAGGCCCTAAATCAACATTTTTATAAACTGCTTAGTATTCATAGGCTCCATGGGGGTGCCCACACCTCCGCGCGCTACCTATAACGCAAAAGTGAGAAGAGAGACTTCGATCTTTGGCTACGAAAGTGGCATCTCTGACGGCGTCTTTGCTGCTGCTTACCCCTCACCCACTGCTTCTCTCCCCCTGCCCGTCGTCGATTTCTCGGTCCCGCGCCATCCCACTCGGATTTCGCCGTCCCCATTTCGCGCGACTCGTGTCACCCCGTTGCCACCCCTGATCCGCGACGTTGGCTTATATAACGACTGTATTATCGAGGAGCTGTTTAAATCGGATAACGGCTGCCATGGCAGATCGATGGCAAGCAATAAGCCTCTAAACGTCCCCGTTCCGACACCGTGTCAAACAATATTGAATTTTGAAAAAGGCTCCGTCTGGCAGAGGCGAAAAATATTATCCTCCTCTCCGGAGTTATATCACGGTGTCACGTCCCTTGTTCACGTTTCGCTCGTCTGCCTGCCCGTCTCTCTCTCTCTCTCTCTCTCTCTCTCTCTCTCTCTATATATATATATATATATATATATATATATATATATATATATATATATATATATATATATATATATATATATATATATATATATATATATACGGTACGATATGCCAGAGCTTGTTCGTCTCTTATTCTCGGAATCTCTTGCATTATAGAATCCGTCGTCCTCGATTTCGCTCGTTCTCGCTCGCGAGAATCGTCTATCCGTTAATACAGTTGGAAATTAGCATCGTCTAACTCCGAAGAATTCAGCCATTATTGGAGTCGAGACTTCGTCGACTCCGGCGAACCTTCTTCGTTGACTTTGCAAATCTCTAACGTATACGTTATTGCATTCGGAGGTTGGGAACGGAGAGCGTGGTAGACAGATTTCGAAGTCCCATGATCATTGCCTGCTCAGATTTTAGGGGAGTTTGAGTAAAACAATCACGCAGGCCTCATGCATGTTAATGCGTTGTTAGGGTGTCAGGGCGCGTAAACGCACGCGCGTATCCCGAACTCGCTCTCTCCAACTCTCCCTCCGGCTCTCTCGCTCCCGCGCGCGCGATCACGGTCCTCCGCTATCGTTAGCTATCTCTTTTTCGACGGGGTGCAGATGGGGGGGGCGAGAAAGAAGAGATGCCCAATATCAAGCATCCTCCCTCAAACCCCTGCCGCACGATTCCATTTCATTCCATTCGCCATTCAACCGCGCCATCCACAGTCCTCGTCGACGTTCAGAATCCAATATCAATTGCAGGCTATATACCTACCTAGCGTGGTACCCATACTCGGCTATCACCGACGATTCCCTGATGCGTACACGCCCCGCGAAACACCCGCGCTTCTCCCCCCAAACGTACAACACGCATACTTGGCACACGGACGTTTCATACGACGCGACCCTTCAGAGGCCTACAACAAACACAGCAAAACTTTGCAATAAGGGTGTTGACGCTAAATCCTTTATTTCATCTCCTCTCGAGCAATCCTAACCTCTCGAATGCTAAATTTTCCAAATCTAGTCCGCCTCGTTTTCCGAGCAAAGTGTATCGCGGGCATCGATTCGCAATCGCAACGCTCATCTACATCTTCAGACGCGCGTCCCCCGAAAGCAGCTCGTTTCTATGATCGTTGTCTTCGCCGAAGTGAGGCAAAGTGATCGAGCAACGGAAAAGTTTAGACGATGATTATTCCATAAACAATTGCTCGACACCATTGCAATTCCTTTTTTCCCTCCCGTAATCCGCGCTCCTCGTTGTCTGTACATTTTTACCAGAATTCCGACATAAACCAAAGCTCGAGATAACGTGGCGAGGTAAGCGAGCGAGTCGGATCTCTGGGGTCTCGTAAAATTCGATAGTTTCGCCATATCCGCGTAGCCGTTAACCCTGCTACGAGTTTTCAATTCTCCCGGTTTATTGGCATCGAATCGTCGAGATTAAAGTCCACGCGCCCGTTTCGAAGAGGTTCCTCCTGTTTCCAAGCTGCCATAGACTCGCCAAGCTGGGTAACGTCATCGCGAAAATTCTATAGCAATGCCATTCGAGCGGAAATGTTCTACTAGGATCCGAATAGTCGAGTCTACAGGACTGGCATGTGAGGGTGGGGGGGGTGGTAACTTTTTGTTGGTTGTTGGAGGTTCCGGCTAAGAGCAGACTAGACGTTCGTTCGTTCCAGCGATGTACTTCCGCGTAGCATCTACGTATCGTACCACTCGCCACACCCGAATCGCGACGATGTGGAAGTACAATCTTGCGTCACCAGGTACTAATGCCGACATAAGCTAGTTTCGCGAGGTCCTCTCTCGATTCTCTGTTTGCTCTTTGAATGGGAGCTCGGGAGGAAGATCGCTTTGGGGGTTAGTGGTACTTACCAAAACCGTCACGGGGCAACTTCATACATCAAAGACTGTGTATACACTCGCGGAGATCCTCCTTCCCTCGATCCTGCCCCTCGCCTCTTTGGAGATCCTCGCTTCATCCTCGCTGCTCTCCTCCGTTCCCGATCCTTACGCGTCGACTACATGGAATCCTCTCTGCAGCTACTCGGTAACCACCAGGCTCGACGATGCCCATACATAATCATGGGCCGTCTTTGCGTCCCTTGAAATTGATTTATTATTCAAAGTGACGTGTGTGTTCACAATGTGTATTTACCAGGCTCCAAAGCAAGACTCCGTTTGGCTCTCCTGCTGTCCTCCTCTCCGCTCCTCCTCCCGCACCGACCGATCTGTGAACACAGGTCGAGGTAATTGTATTCTCTTTCGCGCACGTGCGAATGCGTCCACGCTTTATGGTCCGTTATGGGGATCGGTGCCGTGAATAATGGTGCCGCGATCTCGGCTCTACTCTGACCATACCGAGCCCACGCGAACGAGCGCATCGTTTGTCCGATTCACACTCCGTCATCTCGCCTCGCGATGAGATTCTTTGGATTCCCAACCAGCCGAATTTCGAATCACCATCCAAACCCTCTTAGGCGTGGCTTCAACCTCCTAGGCTTGTTGTACCCGATCAAACTTGGTATTGACGTGTTTTGGCTTCGTGATGTATGGCAGGAGCGCATCTTCCTCGGCATTGATCGAGTCCACCACGAGAAAAGAGATGCGCGTGTCATTCGAGGCGTGGGTGGCGTACAACGTCAGTCGAGTCGTGAAAAATTCCCCAACGAAATATTCCGTGAAAGTCGAACGTTATAGACCGCCAGCTCGCTGTACCCAACCAGGCAACGAGCCTACCGCGTACGACATTTTGGCATACAACTGCTTGCGAAAAATGAAAATTAAGTCATTACCGTGGACCTTTTGCTCGTAATAATGTCCAGTATGTCAAGCATGCCAAACGACATTTCATAAAAAATAATCCAGCGAAAAACGATCGGCATACAGGTAGGCTGAGACCTAAGGGCCCTTACACGTGTGAAAAAAATATAACATTTGAAACGATAATGGTCAGTATGTTCTTTTGAAATTGAGAATATTCTGTCCTAACTTGCACAATGTCGGGAAGCATCACAGATTAGGCGTAACCAACTATTTCCGTAATTGAATAACTTGGTAAGATTATTATTGTACGAATAATAATCACACTTTCCGGCGCAGGGTCCACGGGGACGACTTCATTCTCATTTTTCATGACCAGTTACGTGCCAAAATATCGTAAGCCCGACAGGCATACGGGGTACAATCATTTCCGATTTGGGTACAGCGGGCTGACGGTCTATTAACGATGCGCGAACGCGACGAGGGGAAAAGACCACGAATGTCCATGTTTATTTTAGCAAACTTTCGTCATCCCATCCAGCCGAACATTCCAACGGTACGAAGGTCCCGAAATTCTTCTGTGTACGTGGAAGAGAATTTTTACCTGGCTCCTGTATCACGTCGCTGAGTCTCGCTTTCGGGTCCTTCAACGACAGGATTCCCCCGTTCACAACGATCTCCCTCTCCGCTTCTTCGCCGTCCCCGGCGACTCTGCGGTATTCTCGACGCATAATCCTGAGATACGAGCGCGTATTATGTGGAATTGTGCGTCTCGTGAGTCCGGGGGGTCCCGAGGGCCTCCGCGAGAGTGTGGTGTGAACGCGCTCCAACAGCGAGGACAACGTTGCAAGGATATGTGACAAAAATTCCACCTATCAACGACAGCTTCTGGATATCTTTTATTTGCAACGACCATCGGAGCTGCTGTTCTCGCTCGTTCTCATCTCGATCTCGTTCGCCGCCGCATTCTAATAATATTACATGCCCGAGATACTGCCACGTGAAATGTTCGACCGAAGAAGCACGTCCGTATGGAGCTTTTCAACTGCGGATGAGTTATACCTCGCCATTCCTTATCTCGCGGATTGAGATCTCGATAGGAAGCTTTACGAATGTGCGCATCGTTCAGTCGCACCTTCTTCATCGCCCTACAACGAGAAAAAGACGAGAGTTGAAGAAGAAAAAAGAATCGAAGGAGAAACCGAAACGTCGACTCACAGATTTGGAACTACGACTGGAAGTCGAGAAAGACTCCGCTCCGTCCGTTCGTTGGTCCCCGTTCTTTCCTCGTCTTTCTTCGCGGCGCTGGAGGAACGGATGGATAATATGCGAGATAAAGCATCCTTAGGCTTAGCTTAGTTGACTACCGTTGTGTGCGCAACTTGGACCGCCGCGTGGACCGGTAGACCACCCCAGCGGTTTTGGCCGTTGGTTACCAGTTACCGGTTATCACGCATCCGAGTCCTTCTCGAGCGAGCTCCTCTAGGATTACACCTCGAGTCCGTATTGCGCCAGGCAGGAATTATCGCCGCACAATCGCAGCGACTCCTACGCTCGTCCTGTTCCATCTTCACGTATCCCGTCCCATCAGTTTCTACTTTCCGTCTCCTCACCCGCGTCTCTTTCCTTCTCTCTTCCGTCCTTCCTTCTCGCACATCCTCGCGTACATCTCGCCACAAGTCCGTTCTCCGAAGACGTAACTCAACGGAAAGACGAAGACAGGGACGAGAGTGGGAGAGTTGACCGGATTGTACCGCGCGCGCGAGACTCCTCTTGTTCTCGAACGCGGCCCGGAAGTGAAGAGAGGAGAGCCTCGGATGAGACAATGCTCTCTGTATCATCGCCGGATCAGGTTGGATAGGTGCGTCGAGCCGTAACTCACATCTCGCGAGTTGGGTGCCCCCAACCCTAAATCTCGTGGAAACAGTGCTTTTGACGTCTTGTCCGGCCCGAACAACTCGAAAGGACAGAGAGGGAGAGAGAGGGAGAGAGAGAGGTAAAATGGTCCGTTGCATTATGCAGTAACGGCAGAGAAAGGCCGCGCGGGGTCGTATCTGTTACAGAGTTATCATCGGACCTCGCGAGACCGCTCAATTCCAGACCACCATCAGAATCGGTAGACGCTACGTCAACTCTACTACCCTCGCGAGATGAAGGTATCACGAGGCAGCTGTTGGCCCGATGCTGATCTCCGCGTGGCATCGTCATCGGCCAAATGGAAGAGCCACGCGATCGGATCTCGTCGCGGAATCGATGTACGTAGGTACAGAGTGTAGGGGGACCGCGCTGGACGGCGCACGTGGATCGAGCGTTGCTATGAACGTGAGATGAAAAAATCTCGTCGAAAACTGAGAAGTTGAGAAGAGATGTGCCGAGAGTCTTCGTACGCGGCTGTGGATACGAATCGGGAGGTTGCAGTCCCCCGGTCTCTCCTGGGCAGAGAGAGCGGAGCGCAGCTATGCTTCTCTCGTGTTCCCGTGGCAGAACGGCAGAACTCGTGACGTCTACCAAGGCGGCGGCTCGATTACACAGAGAAAGAGGAGCAACGTCGGCGAGCAAAGCTTACAGAACCTATCCGGTATAATATGCTCCCCGTCTCTCCGAAGTCCTCCCGGTATCCCCCCGCCCCCTCGTGTCCTCGTGTCCTCGTGTCTCTCCTTCTGACCCGCCGCCCGCCGGGTTAGATTCCTTGGCTAGAGTACACAATGCGAGTTATTGCTGCATCGGACGAGTCCTGGCGCCAGTGTTGCGAGGTCGCATAAATCCTCTGGAGCCGCGGTTCTGCCCCGCGGATAACCTTCGCCACTGTCTTTTCCCAACGCGGACATCTTCCCCGGAGTACATCCCTGGTATCCAGAGGGTGGGGCCTTCTCTAATCGCAGCTACATTACTGCTACCGACGTGTCTCTGCATCGCAACACGCCGAGTCCAGTGATGAAACCTTGCAATTACGCGCACGCTCCTGTGCCGAGAGCAAGGATTTTATCCGCGTAGAGTCAACGCAGGAGCAGCCAGGAGCGTGAAACGGGAGGAGGACTGCTACGCGCGGTGATTAAGGGTAATTGAAGAGATATGCTCGTACCTCGGTATTGGACTTACGAAATTTCATTATCGGACCGGAGGATCATCGATCGTTGACCGCCGACGAGAAGCAGCAGATAATGAGGAGCGACGCGGATAATGGCTGCTTTTGCTATCGGTGACATCTGCTCTTAACGAGGATCCTTGTCGTCCGATTCTCAGCTCCGGACTCCGGGACTACCGTGCGCTGTGGGCTTGGCGCTCTTCGGCAAACACGTGCGTGACACCTCGTCAGAAGGAAAGCGAGTCGGTAGGGCACGGGTTTCCAGAGAAAGAGAGAAGAAGAGGGTGGCGCCAAGATCGAGGAAATCGATAGCGCGAAGGGCTTTCAAGCAATTAGCGATGCCGATCTTCCTGGGGACCATCGTCTAGCGGAAATGACGAAACGTTGGTGTCCCACGACAATGCTCCGATATTGAACCAAATTCGGAATTCTGGTAGCAAACTCGAGGATCGCGAGTGCGATATGTGGACCACTGGACGAAAGTCGCCCGATAAGAATACCTAATTGACCGGCAAATTATATGATCGGGAGAAGTTCGCGGAACGGCATGGACGACGTATCTTAGAATCTAACTCTCTGCGTGTCTTCTACCCGTATATACCTCCGGCCGCACCCTATTGGACAGATCGTCTGCTACAGTCGTCTGTTACCTTGGCCGGACCAGCTGAGTTACGACCGGAAGTATTATCTTCCTACCAGCATCGAGTCGTTATCATCGAAACACGTTAAGTCAGCGTACAACACAGCAAACTGTTTCTAACCGTAGCATCGTTAGCTCACACCTCTCCCTTCTTTTTCTCTTCTCTTTCTTCTGAAACTCCAATAACGTCGAACCATCAGAGGTACGCGTGATTTATTATCAGAAACGGCCCCATATTCTACTGTGACGCAGCCTTTTTCAGGATTTTTGTGTTGAGACGTTTGCATCGAGATGAAAATTAACACGGGCGGAGCGCGGGGCGCGTAGAAGAGAGTGAAATAGGAGGTCTGGTGGGGGATGAAAAAACTGAGGTCGAGAACTTGCGGGGTGTAATTGTAATATAGTAGGAAAGATACGCGAGGATGCAGCGTGGTTGGTAAGGACTGCGGAGTTTCTCTCATTTCAAAAGAACTCCTCGGAAAGACTGGCCTCATCAAACACAACTGCGGATATATTAGGGTGCATCTCCATAAAAGTTGGCATCGAGCAGAGAGTAAACATCGCTGGGTCGGGGGGCCGAACGAGCTCGAGACTTTGGATGGCCGTGGATCAAAACTCGGCATCCGAGGAGGTAACTCCTTTGGCAAAGCTCGCAGACGGTCTTCTTGCGGTAGCAATCACCGATATTGAGGGTTTCATTTCATCCCTCGCCTCCGCCGCATGCGAGAGACTACCACTACGAGAAAGCGGTGGTAGTATGCACGGAGAGATCGAGCAACCGCATCGACCTCAAGCGTCTGTCCAAGGAAAGGCGTCGCTACGTTCCTCTTATTCCTCAGCGTTGCGGATGGAAATGAACGTTCGGAGGGGTTCTCATGGCCGGCAGAAACGAATCTCGATCCGCTCTGATGGACTTCGAGTTGAGTCTGCCCAAAAAAAATACATCGCTGCAGCCATTTTTGGTTCTACTATTCTGCCGTGTGGCTGTAAAATAAACTCAACGAAATCACATCGCGGATAACCAGCGTTGGAAAAGAGAGGAATGAGATTCAATGAGCGGTACCAGCAGAATCTTAAGGCGCTTAATAGAAAAATCTGTCGGATTGCAGAAGATGTCAAAGAAAATCCCGCGAGTCAAAGCTGATTCGACTTATCCGCGATTACTAATTAGTAAGCTGGTGTTGAATGAGAGTTCTTTGGGCAACGTTCAGCTGATTTACACTGTCCGGTACAAGCTCGTGTTTACCCATCGTGGAACTTGCTGTCTGACTTACCGATCAGCTCACAAAAGGAACGACCAAAGATTTGCAAAGGTCTCTTCCATGGGCGAGGCCACGTGCACGCTGAAAGTAAACGTGGCGTTTCGTCTAACGGTGACGAGATCGTGACTCGAGAAGACAAGTAATTTTCGAGACGAGTACAAAAATGATCGCCGATCACCGCGACGTAGCCGAGTGAAAACGTTGTTTACCCTCGGGCGGTGAGCTGAGATAAAGCGTGGCTAGTCCTGCGCGGAGAATTAGCAAATGCTCTTGGGAAGAAAGTCAGCGTAGAGGTGGAGCCGAAAAATCAACTCTTTCCTTCCTGATCGCGCACTTCGGACCTAATCTGCATTCATCAGCAGTTATAGACGTTCCAGGCACAGGGTTAGAGGATAAGCCGGCTCATCTAGGCTCATCCTCCACGCTCCGCCCAACAGTTCTAGGTCATCCCGGATCTTTGTACACCTTCGAACTTCCCCTTTGACTCGGGGCACACCTCTCCGTCGTATCACCTATCCTTACAGCGACTTCTAATCATCCCTCTCGCAGTGCTACGCGATCGACACCCTTCCCGTCAATTCAATTCGATTCGATCGACCTTCGCTTCCCTCTGTTTCTATCCCCGCGATTAGGTACCTATCAAGTCACTAGGTCGCTATACCTGATTCCAATGCCCACGAAACAGTCAGCTCGTAATTGACTATACGTCATGCGCTCCGCTATGAATACAAATCATCACGCTCATTTTCCCCAAAACCAAGGTTATCACTGCTAGATGCCAAAGACACCGTACAGTCGCGTCTGAAAAACGATGCAATGAATGCCAGAAGTAACTCGTAACACCGGATGGCACCTAGCGTCGGACACTCGAAAGTATTCCCCGAAAGGAATGCGAAATTTGTCTTAAAACAGCAATAAAAAAGAAACAGAGGCATAAAGCTGAGGGGAAAAAGTGGAAAAGCAACGAGAAAGGAACCGCAAAACTCTATCTGACATTGGAGGAACTACCTGCGTAGCATGCTTAGAGGATCACAACGAAGACTGAATGTTCAAATGCCCCTACATGCGATCGATGTTTCAAAAATTTCTGGCACTCGGGGCTCAATATGAATTCCATCCGCTACTAGATACTACTTCTAGTGACTACTATCTCCTTACCCCAAGTTTGATACAAGCTTTCAAGTACGTTTATGCAGAAATCGCATTTTTGTTTATGTATCCAGATCTTAAGCATTCATAGATAAGATTGAATTTGTCGAAGTAGTTTTCATTCTATTTTCTGACAACCTTAAGTGTCCAGTACTAAGGTTGAAAAATGGAGGCGGAAACACTGTTTCAAATGTAAAAAAAACCGCGGGGTTTCTAAACACAATGAAAAATGAAAAGCTAAACACAATGACGAACAATTATTTACCGCGTACGTTCAAATAAGCGTGTCGATGCGCGCGAGTTCATCAGGTTTTTCAAGAGAGAAGAACAACGAGGTGATTGCAGGTAGCGAGATAATTGCGTTCGCTCGAGGTTTTCGCTTATCGAGGGAAGAGCATCGGTGATCGTAGGCATCACGAGTCGTAGAAACGAAGGGGAGGGCCAGGTGGTTGATCGTGAGTCAGAGAGGAGTTCGCAACGCGTTCGATAAATCAAACGATACTCGTGTGATGCGTCGCGGGCAGAGTATATCCGTTAGGCGGAGATCGGAGGATGCTCAGCGCCGCGCATAGAGCGGTGTCCGATCGCAAATCCGTTTAATTCGTTCTTTACAGTATAAGTTTAATCCGAATTAAACTGCGCCGGACGTCCCATAAATCCAGTTGTAGCGAGCATTAAAAGGAACAGTCGGTATGTTCGTCGGCTTCCAGCCACTATTTCCGTCAGGTCCAGGAGCAGAAGCAACATCCGACCTCATCCCCTCGAGCGAACCTCGTCGCCTCTGCCAGAGAGAACCGTGCCGCGCCGGAGAATCTACAACCTCTGCAATTGAATCGAATTGAAAATGATCACTTTTCCAGATCCCATCCGCCGACAGCGGTGGCACGAGTAGGTAGGTACGGATCGCGAGAAAATTCATCGACGAAATGTTACGACATGCACTTTTATGGATCGTCGGAGCAAACGCCTCCGCGAAAACGCGTCGTTCCCGGAGTGCAGCGATCGCAAAGATCTATCGTTTCGCCGCTTCCATTGCCTTCGCGCTAGATCGTGTCCAATCGCCGCTGCGATAGACAGATAGGTGACTGGCCACTCCCATTCTAACTCGATTAATCTATACCTACGCGTTACGACGACAACGTTACGCCAACTTGTACGAATTCCTTCGCGGATCGAGCGCGCTCCGCCGTCACGTGACTGCATCGCATTATTCTCGATTACCCGTAATTCGTTGCGAGCGCAACTTTCCAGAAATCTCCCGCTGACATTGTCAAAATATTATTCCGACGATCGGCTCGATCGTTTCGTGGAAATACGTTCAGTTGCCAATTCCGTGGATTGACAAATGACAAACATTTCGCGCACCGTACTTCCTTTCATTCCCAACGCCATCGATCTCGTCCGCCCGAATTCGACCCAATTAACGAGTCTTTGCGTTTCAAACACCGAGGCGATTTTGCGAATTAAAAATTCCGCTTCCGGTTATTTTTCGCGAAATTTCTCACGTCAACGGAATCCAGCCGACGCGAAAATAAATTCTCAGAACGAACCGGCGATCAATAAACATCGAACAACAATTATAAAGTGGTAAACAGGAAATTACGAGGAAAAAAACCACAGTTTGTAGCATGTTAATGCGAAGTAACATCGAATCAAATAGTAAACGTGATAACACTTTTAAACACATTAACATCGACACCCCGTAAATGCGGCGTGAGCCGCCAGAGCTGATTCGTCGATTTCCGCACAAGTAGAAATTTCGTGGGCAGGATTTGACCACGGAAAATATGTTCACAAAAAAAGGGGGAGAATTTTACTATCGTTGACTCGCGTCTCGAATAATGCGTGTCGCGCGGTAGGGCAGAATTTTGATTCATGATAATACATGAATGAGTTTCGATATTTGATAACTGCTGGTCAGCAGATTCGGAGCGCCGAGTATTATTCAATTATTTCATGCACGCAGCAAACGCGCGGCTTTTTTTCGTTTCGCCGACGAAATTTCGCTGACGATTCGAAAGTGGTCTCGAATTGCGTTAGAACGGAAGTAGGTACACCGGCGAATCCGAGGTACGAGTCGAGAGACAGGAAACAGGCGTTGCAAAACGATGTAGCGATTCACTTATATTACAACTCGGTAAGCAACTCCGAGCTAAACTCAATGAACCCGAGACGTTCATTGGAACTTTTGTACAAGGCTGATACGTGCTCGTAACGACGCTAACAATGTCATTACTCGATCGTACAATAAAAGCTTCTCTACAACGTGACACCGATCATCGAGAGAGATTATCAACTTTTTTTACATCTCACTTGTCTCGTAAATCAAACACTTTTACGATCTTCAATTAACGAACTGATCGATCATTCTAACGTGGCACGCCGCGTCGCTACAAAACGATAACCGATGCTCGTACGTTTTCGTAATCTGCTTTCTATCACCGCGAACGATCGTTCGAGCATCGTAGGCTAGAAACCGATGCAATTCGCGATCGTTGAGATTTTACAATCACGCATCATCGTCAGCATCGTCGTGCGATAGACAGGCGAGATATACCTTCATTTACGAGTAGCCAATGCGATGTTGGGTATTTCAAGCTCAGAGCTTGCAACGGACGTCATTTTCCAGACGTCAGAATAACACGCTCTAGTGGTTGATACGGCGCCCAGGAGCCACGTTTTGCACGAGGCGGTGAAAAATGTAAAGAGGGAAGGAATACCCCTTCGCGTTCGGGTGACTGGGACGCGAAGCGGGTGTAGAGTTGACCAACGTCGAACCGTATCGAAAGGAAGGATCGTGGGCCGGCTCCGCGGGACAAAGGGAAAAAAAGAAGGGAAAGAGGAAAACGCGCGTAGTTACCTATCGTAAATGTCGGATGATCGGCAGCGAAGCGTGGAGAATAAGTAGCAAACAACGCGCGTGGCGTTGGTGAATGAGAGTAACGAGTGGCACGCGTTTGCACGCACTCCTACTACCCCGAGGCTGCTCCGGGCCACTCGAGTCCGGAGGAATATCGGGGCGAGGGTTGATCGCGCGATACAAGCTCTTCGAGCAGCGCGCTTAGCTCGTGGAAACGGAGGTTGGCTGGATCCGTGCAGTTTATGGCTTCTAACGACGCCGAGCCGTCACGTTATAATTATAATTATTCACGGGATTCTGTGTTTTATTGTTCGCCAACACAATGCGACGCCTCGTCGACAAGGGGGTGGCGGCCGGCCGTAAGCGTTGCGACGACGAACCGCGTGTGGCACGCACGTAACTCGCGAGCGAACGAGCGTCGAACCCTTTGGAAAGCTCTGCCAGTTCTTCGGCTATTCGAAACACACGTTTGGACGAGACTTAATTCTGATTTATAGTTCCGACGGATGTTGCGGTAAGTCTGGATGAATATTCGACCTGGTGCGCGACCACAAATCATTTGTCTTTCGTTTCCCTTTTCGAACGAGCGCGGTTATCAGTCCTTTGCGAATAACGACGCGTTCTGGTAGCAGCTTCGTCCGCTTCTCCTGTCTGTCCCTTTCTCGTACCTACATACGCGCAACTACCACCGGTTACTCCACCATAATCCATGGGATTTTTTGCAAAGGATCGCTTCCATTTTTCTCAAATCGTGATTTTCGCAAAGTGTCACGGAAATTATGTACGTAGAGAGCGGTGGAAGCGAGCTGCGGCGTGGAAAAAGTGGATTTGTTAGTCGGAGGCTTGGTTCGGTCAGGATCTCTCTCTCTCTCTCTCTCTCTCTCTCTCTCTCTCTCTCTCTCTCTCTCTCACTCTGTCGCGCTCTCATCCGCAGATGTTTGCGGACGAGGCGACGAGCAGCGTAGGAATTAGGAAAGATATGCTTTATTGGAGATATTTCAACGATGACGTCCGATCGCGGATGGACGAGGCAATATATATCGACGGGGATCGGTGCGGTCATATCGCAAAGTTACGCCTCGGGAATGCGCCGGAATGCCGGGACGTCTTGGAGCGAAGGAAACTCGCGCGGGACTCATTCGTCGCATATCGCCGATGTCCATCCGTCCGAAGATATGAGATATCGACGATATTTTCGATAATCCGTAGAAGTCACTAGTATATTGCCGCCATTCCTTACGCTACCCTGACATACCAAATGACGCCACTCCCGAACCATTAGTTTCCTACCAGCATGCCAATATACTCTCCTCTCGCGCTCGTATCGCCATCCCTCGCATTTTTCTCCATATTCCTTCGAATCTTCCTCCAACTTTGTTTCCCGCAACGACCCGTCAAAGTGCAGCTTACCCCGATCATAACTGACCCACAACTGATTCGCAACGAAATGCCGATCGCGTCGCTAGTAAAAACTTACCAGTTTACTCCCTCGCAGTTTTTTCTTATTTTTTGTCACGCATACACAGCGAAACATTTTCCGTCAAATTTAACACAAAAATTTGCGTAACGCCTTTTTTTGACACAAAATCAGAAACTGTTCTTTCAACACGCTCCGCGTGCACTGACAACGTAATCTAGAACTCTGCGTTGAAAGTAGCACAAACCAATGATGTTGGAGCAGCATTCAAAAAGTGTAACTTTTTCTCTCATTCAAAAGTTGACGTGAAAAAGGAAGAAAAAAACGACGGTGGCATCGGGATCGAATGAGCTTTATTTAATCGTGCAGAAAACATTCGGTATTCCGAGGTAAAATTGAAGGTAAACGTGCAGCGCGATGCGCAGGTAAAAAATGGGAGGGAAATTTTCAGAGGGATAACAAGCACGACGTCTGTTAGTTCGAGATGGGCGTAGATGGAATAGCTCGTTGTGCCGATTTCGAACGTCGAATACACCGCGTTGCGGCTACCGCCGCGGATCGTTCGAGGTTGGTAATCGAGGCGGTGAAAAATGCAGCGATAGATCTAACTTGATACGGTGATTTCTTCGCCGAAGTGGCGCAAGCGCGAGAGGAAGGTGTCCCGGCTTGTACGTAATAAATAAGTTAATAAATGAATACGAATGGGAACGGAGCGAGTATCTCGATCAGGAGGTATGGTTACAGCTGAGCCGAGAGTGCCGCCAGCTTATTAAAATTGCAGATAACGATATACCCGTACGTGTACGCGCGTGCGCGTGTGCGCGTGGGTATCCGCGGGGCGAGGCTAGAGTTTTGCACGGATACATGGGAATATAATGCTCTGTTCGCGGTGCCAAGGGGTCTGCGGGAGGTCAGTCGGTTCACCCGCGCGTGGACGTCGTATTAATATCGCATATCGGACAGCCGCGAGCCGGGGACCCGCTGCCACCACCACGAAGACCGAAGCCACCAACCACCGCTCGACCGCTGCCGACCATCGCCACCAGCGATATGAAACGATCGCTGGGGCAGAGGGAGAGCTTCGCAAATAGTAGTCGCATAATTGAAATCCCTCCGGCAAACACGATATCCGGACTCCAATCAATCCGTCGCGTCACACCGTCATCATCATCGTCAGCGATCCTGCCTTCTTACCATCCTATTTTCAACCGAGCTTCCCATACCGAACCACCGTTCTCCGCCCGTACCCCAAAACTCCGATTTATCCGCGCCACTGCGGCGAAAATAACGAAGAACCGGAGCAAATCTTGCTCTCGCTTTTTTTCCCTTCCATTTCGCTTTTCCATTTCGCTGTTCCATTTCGCTGTTCCATCCCCGTCCGGTGGTTTTATTTGTCTCGCTGTTTCGCGGCAGTCGGGGGAGAACTTCTTGTCAATTCCCTAGCCAGACGCGCGGTAGCAAAGCTACGCTTTTACCAGAGGAAATTCCTCCTTTCTCAGCAATTTCGGAAATTAATAGCGACCTAAGTGGCGGCTAAATTATTACGTCGTAAATATCTCCACGCCCTCGCAGTACCCACGGCTCGGGGCTCGGGGCTCCGGTTGTCGTCGGCGTAGCGCGCCGTCGTCGTCGTCGTCGTCGAGGGGACGTCAACTTCTCTCCGGCTGCCCCCGTAGAGGTACTTTGCACTGCACCCCCGTTCGGCGGAGCGTCGCGACGCTCGCGTCCGCAGTGGTCGAGTCGACGCGACGTCGGACGTGGACGGATTCGTAATCGGCCCTGGGCACGATTCGTCGAGGTGTCACGTGGACGAAAGAGATACCTACCCAAAGTCATCCGATCCCTCCTAATAATTTCTCGTACGGAATTTAACAAACTTCCATGTTTACCTTCGTGTGATTTATCCGGACCCGAGGATTTCCTTGGATAATGTTACTCCCATCCACGCCTTGTTCTCGCACGCACACGCTCTCTCCCGGCGACCCCAAAGCCGGCGACGCTACGCCTGCATCGGAGTCAACCCAACGCCATTACGATACGCAAACACGAGATACCTCGCGCCCGATACCGTTCGTCTTAGTTTTCCCGCAGCGCTTCTCCGTTCTCCTAAAAAAATTGCCAAATCGACGTTTTACTACGCGCAAAACTCGAAGACTGACATCGACGCGTTCAAAAGAAGGGAACGCGAGGTTTATCGTTTCATAAAAATGTTTTACAAGTGTTTTCCACTGGCGGGATAAATTTTCGACCGGAGGATAAGATTAATCATCGTAACTCTATCTCGTCAACGGAGAAAAACACGAGCATAATGCTGCTATCCTGCCAGCGTTTCGACATCCACGGATACATTTCCTCGTATCGATTGCTCAATTTTTTTCGGAGGAGTCTGGTAGAAAACCGGAGGACGCGGAGGGGATTTGATACGTATCATCGAATTTCGACGTGCCGGGGGACTGGTTGTAGATATTGTTGCGTAGTCTGTCGAACGAAGCAGCGAATAGGAAACGATTTCGCGTTACGAGTCAGAGATAGGACTACGCGTAAGTTGGAGAACGACGGAGAGGACGGGCAAAGAGAATGCCAGCGAGATGCGTTGGATTTTCCGATTGGCGTGAGAATTTCGAGTAGTCAGCTGACAGTTTCGACCATTGCTGTGGGCGAGGATGCGGCGGAGGTTACAGGAAGGCGAGATGTCCGGGAAAGAAGAGGCGCAGCAGCGAGAGTCGTTAGCGGTGATCGCGACGACAAGGTACGATGGGTTAGCCATGGTCACGTAGATCCAACGTGGCGGCAATCAAAGGAAGTCGATGGGCCATTATTACAAAGTAAAATCAGATCTTCGTTAAGCTCAGCGGTGCGAGACAGCGGAAGGGCATTAGATTCCTTTTAAAGTAATAGGTGTAGGTATGCATAATATATCTCATTATCGACTGACGAGAAAACGAGCCGCGTTACGGTCCTCGTCCGAAGGAAGAACGACGACGACGACGACGACGAGCGGGGGGATGAGAGCGGTGACGAGATCACTGCCGAGTTGCACGACGAAGGGTGGCTGGAGAGTGGGAGTGGTGGGAGTAGAAGGAGAGAAACAATGCGCTTCGAGACCGCATTGTATTAAGATAATTCCCTCGGCGTAACGGCGGCCATTTTCTTACGCGCCGAGACAATAATTCCAACAATTAGATCGCGGCTATACGTTACGCGGCTCTCTTCTTTTTTTCTTCTCTCCTCTTCCATTTTTTTCGCCTCCTTTTTTTATAAGGATTCCCCCGAAGGGCTGTACGGGGGGCAGGAGACGGAGGAAGGAGAGATTCGCGCGGGGATCGTATATATACGGGGGAGGGGGGTACGGGAAACATGGCCGCACAGCCGCGTCGTCTCCACCTTTTTATTGTTGTGAGCGCCAGAAGCTCCTCTCCCCCTCCCCCTGCCCGCGCTTTTTCTCTTTCTCTCTGCCTCTGGCAACCCCCGTCTCTCTTTCGCGCCCGGACGATTTAGCTACCCGGCTACTACTACCATCCGCCTTTCTGTCCTTTGCCAACCTAGCCGAGGCACACTTATTCGCTCGACTTTGGCTTTATTTATCGACGGTTGCCTCTGAGTGGCGCTAGCGTGGCATTTTAATTGCGCTCTTATACCACCAACAGGGACTCCGCGGTGTCGTCGCGTATTTAAAATGACCTCCGGCTAACAGCCGCCTCTTCTTTGCCCTCTTCGCAAGCTCGACAACCCCGACTCTCATCGATGCTCGTATACAGAGCGAGCGAGAGAAGCGTTTCTGTCGCTTCGTCTGTGTCACCTTCGCTGTCTTCGCTCTTCTCTCCATCGCATTGCCATCGCTGTACGTTGGCCTCATCGTCGTTGTCCTCCGGCCGATCGGTGGGGTTTTCATCAATCGCATCATCGCCTCGTCCACGCGATCGCCATCCCTCTCTTCCTTTCCTCTCTTATCCTACTCCTTCCGTCACCTGCCCTGTCATCGTTATCTTGCTATCTACCCACAACATCCACGACAAATGGACTTCGTCCTTACCGTTCGATATAATTTTTCTTTCTTCCTGTCCAGCAAAAACGCGTAGTCCGATGGAAGAATTCTAGAGCAACGCGGCAATTTGCCGTATCACTCTTCGTCATCGAGGATTCGTGCGTCATTAACGAGAACAGACAAGCTTTTTACGCGGCTTTTTACGCGGCTTTTTACGACGCGCGGGAGCTTTTTTCAGGGTAACTACGGTGTACTGATATCTAGGTTACTACTAGATACCGGTGCAAGTAGGTAATCGGAAAACGTGCGAGCCTCTCGATATCCAGTGCCCCGTATGCCCGAGCTTCTCCAACGAAATTTCGTCGAGCTTTCCCATTTCCGTACTTCACCTAGGTACTTCTTTTTTAGGCGAAGTGGCAGCTCTCCGCGCCGCCCTCTCTTCGCGAGACCGCGGCATCCCTTCGGACCACGCGCGTATTTCAGCGAAGTTATCATCGCCAGATCTACAGGGAGTAGGCGAGGAATTATTTATTAGCGGAGCTTTTTCGCGGCGAGAAACGCCTCTTATTTTGCGAGTCAGCCGAACGCCCGGTGCTGATTATTAATTACGCGGCTGCTCGTCGAATATCGTCAGGAAGCTCGGCGTCCGAGAGGCACCGAGTGGCCGTTGGCGATTTCCGAAGGAGAGAAAATCGACGAACTTTATCTCGACGCGCGTGGGAACCTCGCGAACGAACATGGATGCCAACAACGACAACTTCGCGCATTAAATCTCTTCCGTGTCCCGAGACGCGAGAATAGCCGATGTACGCGGCTCTCATCCATCCGTAGACGGTACACGCCGCGGATCGTACATGCGTCTCTCAGATTCCTCCGCGTGGCATTCGCTCGATCCATAAAACAAACGCGAAGAACAACGCGGGTCGCCATTCGCGACTGGAAAGATTACAGGTATTACGTGGATCGTGACACGCAAGAGCCGCCAACGTTTTCTCCGCTCTTCCAATACCGTAACCTGTATTTCCAAGATTAAGGATCACGCGGCAGACTGCGATGTAACACGATAAGCCAGAACCGGCGATTCCTCGTCTAAATTACGTTACAATCAACGTCAACGATTCTTCCACGTCAACATCGTTCTACATAGCGTAAAGTGCGATTAGTTCGTCGAGAACCCAGAAATCAACATTTACCTCCATCTTCCAAAAATAATCGTTTCCAATTCTTACCACGCGCTGAGTACGAAACTTCCTACGAGCAGTGTTCGCTTATTTTTTTTACCTTTTTTAAACTTTTTTTCTAAACCGAGGAAACTCGCGGTCTCGAGAGGTGAAAAGTGAAAAGTGCGGAGACGTGACCTGATGATTTTAGTCGGCGCTTTAAAATTTCACGCCGAAGGGATGACAGGTTGCGGTCGGGCGTCGTAAAGAGGTGACAAGCGTTGTGTTTAACCATCAGCTTTCCAGAGGCATGGATACGCGTCTGTTTGTGCGTATTCGCGCGTGTAGATTTAGGTAGGTGGTTGCCGGTGCGTATCGGTAAAGGTGCGGTTGGTAAGTTGGCGAGTTAGCAAGGACCCCGATAATCCCGGTGGGAGAGTATTACCGAGGCGGGGGAACCCTTTCAAAATTTCAGTAAAGAAAATATTTGTCGGGCGTGTCGGGCATTGTGTACAAACAGATCTCGCCGGCCGGACCACGGCTCCTCGATGGGAGAGGAAAATATCGGAGGCGTTTTATTTCCAAATCTTTCCTTCGAAGCACAACTCTCGCTCGCGGGCGGAAAACAAGTGCCAAGGGAAGGAAAGCTTCCCGTTCGTTTTCCAATCGCGAATCGCGGTATGGAAGAGAGATAGCTGTAATATATCCGAGTTGGGCCAGGGATATAGCTGAGGATCGACGTTATTAAACGAATTATTGAGAAAGAATTAAAAACGTAAACAGCGGAGATGGGGTAAAAAAATGAGAAGATGGAAAACGTGATTGGTATGAATAAAAAAAATAGCAGAAAAATAAAAAGCTGAAGGTAAGAAAAAAATATGAATATGCGTGGAGATAGAAAGTTGATGGAAATAAAAGGGAATAGCGGAGATGGTGTAGGGAAGAAGAGAGTGGGAGGAACGGCGAAGAAGAAATGGATTAGCGATCGTGGTTGCGGTTTTTGGTTGTTGCTTGATAAGATGAATGATCGAGGAATAAAAGAACGCAGCGGATGCGCGGAGACGACGATCCGCGGGTCGCATCTTAAAATATGCGAAGCGTGTCCCGAGATACGTACACGGGCGAAGTAATATGTTAATTTGAGATGGTCAACCGCGACGAGGGGACGTTTGTTACATCTTGCGCGTTTACATCTTGCTTCGAGCGCGATTTACCGTCCCCTCGAAACACTCGGCTGACAATCAGCTAATTTTCCAGAAGCTACATTTTCATAAATCGCAATTAACCAACGCGGCGAGGAGGATCGGGCTGCTGGCCGAACGACCGGCATCCTCTCCGTACTTTCGCAATTAAATTGTTGCCGTTTATCATACGATCACGTGGTCGAAAGCTGGTTTCGCGACTGCAGCTGCAAATTTGATACATCGAGCGCAACAGTTTTATTCGCGTCGCGTATCTCGGCTGACAACAACCTCGAGATACGAATCGTTGGAAAATTAATAAAACATCCGGTTAACGCGCTGAAATTAACGACGCGGGGAAATCAATTTTATTGCGCCGATAATCTCTTATCGTCACAGATTAACGCTTCTCACACGGCGAACGTCGTGGCTCGTAAACAATGAAATTCTCCTCCTCGCGTCGCCCCCAAAGAAACAAATCATCGAGATTGGATAAAGATGAATAAATAAACGAACGGTCAACAGTATGTATTTACCTCGATTCGGTTGGGAAATGCAAATTATCCGGTCTGATCCGAGAAAGTAAAAAATAAAGGTCGACCGAGATTATTTCGAGGAGATCGACTCTTCGCGGATCGTTAACAAGAATTGATGAAACTGTCGGGTTTCACGTAGTCGGAGTCGTCATCCAGGTGGCGAGGGGTCTGCTCTGATTTTAATTAGCCGTTTAGTCAGCCCGGACCCAGCCGAGTGGCACGATCAATTCACTGCTGATTACAACGGTTCGTCCGAAGGAAAACATAATTACGTCGATAACGGTAATGATGGGTCGTTACGCCTGGAGTCGTCTTCGCCCAAGTGCATCTCCATCAAACGAGGCTTCCCACAGACATTTTTAATCGTCGCTCCTCGATTTTCTCCAAATATCGCCTCTCCTCGTTCCACTCTCCTCCCTCGTCCCTCGCTTCCACGAAATACTCGGAATAAATTGGTGAGAGAATCGAGAAAAGAGCAACAGCAAGCAAGACGTACACGGTACACACATTTTCGTCGAATTCAACCCAAAAATTTAGGTAACAACTTTTTTTTTACACAAAATTAGTGTTATTTCAACGCACTCCCTGTGCAGTGTTGAGGGCAACACAGCTCTGTGTTGAAAGTAACGCCGACCAATGCTGGACCAGCATTTAAAAGGTGTGACTTTTTTACACTTTCCTACACTATGACGGAAGTTTTGCACTTTTATTATCTTGGTATGTATGTAACAAGATCTTCGAACGTGATTTTGAGCTACCTGAAAACTAAAAGTGGAAAATAATTTTCGAGAAATCTAAATTAAGAATAGTGCGATCAGAAAAAAGTGTATGATCTAGAAAAGCGTGTTTTTTAGTTTGGTCTAAGCTCAATTTTATTTCAGTGTGTACGGTCGTTTCGGTAGAACTTTGGAAAACTGGTAGCGGCGAAATATCGGGAAATTAATCGGACCTCGCGCCTCGTTTTCCTACCTTCTCGTCGCATACCTCGCGCTTGTACGGCTGTCAGTAGAGATCCTAGCATCGCTCGGACTCGGTACTCGCAACGGACTTCCTCGGAGCAATGGCGAACGCCCAGGCACTCCTCGAGAGCCTCGGAGAGAGACGGAGAGGAAGAGGAGCGCGCGAAGAATGGACGTCCGAAGAAGTGGTGAACGGGAACGGGAGCGGCGTTACACGCGGCGATCGTTCGTTTAGTTGGCCGAAGAGCGAGGAGCGAACGGAGCCAAGGGTGATGTCACACCGGGCCTGTTCGATCCACTATCGCGAATTTTAATGATGGTGCAAATGTCTGGATGGACGGCGTTATATTATCTCGGTTTAGGCCGGATGCGAGGCCGCCCACGCTCCGCAACGGAGAAACCACGTCGCTGCTACCTAACTCGAGTCAACCTAACCCTGCGCCGACCTCTACTACCTCGTAAGAAATTGCTTGTCTTGACACTCTCGGCGTCACTTGATCCCCGTACACGACGAACTATCGCAACAGCCTACACCTACGCCTCATATTTCCGCGCGTATCCGTTCCTTTTCCATTCTCATCCACATTGATTTCATCCTCGCCAATGATAAGTTCCTTCGCGGACGCGTGAATCGAACCGAGCCCGTTTTGCCTCGCGTGAAATGCAATTTACCGCAAAAATTGTGCTCTGCAACGAGAGAAAACGGGAGCACGCGATTTTTTCACAATTCCAGATGTGAGGTTGAACGTTTACAAACGCAAAATCTAATCCAATATCTCGATTTATTGTGGGAGATATTGAAAAAAAATTGAAAAACACATTTTACTTCATTGGTTTTAAAATATCGAATCATGCATTCTTCGCGAATACCTGTAACGTATCACGAATACAGCCAGTAAAAGTTTTACGTAGCTACAGTTGGGCGTTGCCACAATCTTCTTTCTACGGTAGCATTTGGATGGGCAGTATGACCCATGCTACTTTGAAGCGCCTTCGTGTTTCACTCCTTCAAACAACGACTAACAGTAGCGAGTGTCCGATTTCAATTACTCGCAACGAGTGCTCAAACGTTGCGACAATAATTAGAGCCAAAAATGTCCCGAGTCGAAGAACGACTATAAAATATATTGCCCTCGCTAATGACTCATACGAACTCGCTTACAGTGCACATGTGGAAATGTCTACATATGTACACGTGTATACTGGGTGTCTGCAATAATTTCAGTGAATGTAGAGGATGTTTTTCTGAGTATTTCGCGTCGGTCAACCCATTGTCGAAAACGCACCCCAAGGGAGCTGTGGGCAAAAAATGTTTTTTTCTTTTTCTCCGGTTAAACTAAGAAACACATTTTTTTTTCTACTTTCATGCACATAGTCTTATAGAAAATTCAATTCTCCACAGAAAATAATTTTATCGTCATCCTAATGGGTAAAAAGTAGTCAGCTCCCTCAGGGTGCGTTTCCGACCGTGGGTCGATTAACTCAGAATACTCGGCAAAGCATCCTCTGCAATCGCTGAAATTATTATAGCAGACCTACTCACTTACACGTTGTATAGGCATATACAGATACACGTATACATGTGTATATCTACGTGTATATGCAGTGTTTATGTTACCTATGCTGGGTCGCGGTATACGCACACGCATGCGTATGCGTAGACGTAAAAAAGTATATCGTGCAGGTGTATGATACGCATTGTGGACGTGCTCGCCTTTACGTATCGGTATACAGGCCAGCTTATAGGTAAACTCGACTATAAAGTAGCTCTGATAGAACGGTGGTACAGGTGTCGGGCATTGTAAGCGTCCGCAGCGTCGCGGCGTCGTTGCTACCGCGTGCTGTGTCTCGTTTAATCAGAGTTGAATGTTTTACGTGCGGTCATTAAAGCGAAATGGCTCGTGTTATACCTGAATACATAAACCGAACAGTAATATCGAGTTTACGCCGGTTTTATTTAAATAAAGTTGCCCCTCGCTACGACACAACGACGATCGGAAGTTAATGGCCCCGGGTCCGCGAGCGCCGCCGCGACGGACGGACCGAGACGCGGCGTCGTCGGGGGTTGCGAAAGAGGAGGTGCGAAAAAAATGGCAGGAAGACGAGGAGGAAGAGGATGCTCGCGTGAATCGAGCAGCCTAGTCGTCGTTCCCTAACGAGCACGATAGACGTCGATGAGGAGGAAGCCGAGGAATAAGAGGTAGAAGAAGAAGGCGGGGGGGTTCTTCGCTTCTTCGGAGGCTCGTTCCATCTTGGCTGTTTCCAGGAACGAAGGAAGGCGCCCGTCGAGCAGCCGTTCTCGTTATCCTACGGTGCCGGGCCGTTAAGCGCCGTTAAGGTTCACTCGATCGCTGCATCACATCTCACGATCCAATAAAAATGCGGTATGACGCAAAAATGCGAAACGTATCCCCGAGCGTTTCCCTCGAATCCGCTACGAATGCCCTCCTCCTTCCCAAATAAATGTACCTGGGTAGAGAACCTCGCGTGGTATAGCACGGGACTCCTTCGCCCTCGCTCCCCTTCCCACACGAATAACGACGAGACGGTGGAACCTATAAGGACACAATTATCTCGGCACTCGTCGAATCGCGACAATCAAACGATTAATTACGCCGATACGACAGCGATTTATCGATCATCCGTCTATTTTACGTTACCCCGAGATAGATATATCGCTGCCCGGCGTAACTTTCCCTCGATTGATAAGCAATAATTAACGGGGGAACAGCAATCACCACTTTAATTAGGCGAACCTTTGCGGAAAATCAGCGAGCGAAACGCTCGACCGCCGTCTGCAAGAAATCCCCAACGCACGCTGCACACACACGGCTCGCGCTAAGTTTTATATCCACCGGAAGTTGCCGACTGGACGACGAACTGTGTCGGGCGAATTTTCGCATCCGTTCGATTATTTTGACGAACGTCCCCAGATGCTCGTCCGCCCTTATTTTACAGTTTTCATCAACGATGAAAACTGTCGTCTCGTCTATTCTACGAAAGATCCTCGAGGGATGTCGCCGTGCCTTTTATTCCCAGACAGGCGAAGAGATAAGACGACGACTCGGGGACCGGAAATGGGACGGAAAATTATAAATAACAAAGCGAACGTTCGACGAAGAGAAATCGCATCCTGCATTATTTTTGCTCCAGTTACAACCTAGAGCCGCGATAGCGAGCAACGATAATAATGTCATAAATATGATAAGTCCCGGTGGAATCGTTGTTACTCGTCCTTTTCAAAAAAGCTCCGGTAAAAACTAGCACAGGACTGCGAAATAATTTATTGATAAAAATGTCTTACCGAATCGCTACGGTTTGTGATGATGGCAGTAAAAAAAAATGGTCATTCCATGACTATGTAATTTCAGCGCGCGATGATCATTCGCGTAGAATACACAGGAACATAAAACGTGTTCCGGGGATGACAGGTCGTTGCGATACGATTGTTTGTCTCGGCTTGGCAAAATATCAGCTCCGATTACAAATATTAGCTACAATGTTTCTCTTTCTCTGGTCTCGTCGACCGCTATACGTAGGTATCGCTTCATCGAATCGCCATCCCCCACGTCTCCTGCGATTGGATGGCGTGCCGGAGAAAAACAGATACATCCGGTACGCACTCGGCGGCGTTTTATCGTTGCACGTACGCCACGGGCATGCGGGTCGTATCGGAACACCCCTCCGAAATCTTATACACGAGACTTTTAATCAGTCGAACGAGAACGCCAAGCCTCTTCCTTCTTCTCGACTCCCTCTGCAATCGTCAGATTCTTTGAATCATTTATTTAGACTCGACCCGAGTGGGTATATCAGTTGTATCGACGGAGATGTCATTTGTTAGTCACTCCGTTAGTCATTCGTATAATTGGACGCCAACGCCAACGTTCGTTGTTCCTTCTCGCCTCTCGTTCGTTTCTCCCCCGCCAACTATTTTCTAAACTTCGTCTACTTTTTTCTCAATTTGTATTTTTCACATATTTTTCTACCTCGATATTCCCATTTTTTTCGAACCTCTCGGTTCTATACATTTCAGAACTTTTTTTGCGACGATCGATACTTCCATTTCCGGTTCCTTTCAATCTCTCGCGAATTTCGATTATTAGGTTTCGCACCTATTCATTTTTTCACATCGCACACTCGTTCTCCGATAAGCGCAAAGTGTGTATGATCCAAGGAATGGACGTCGATTGGGAGACTATCTTACGAGGTGGTATCGAAATAGTCTGGCAGGGCTGAATGAAATTAATCGGAACAATTCGTGGGAATGTAAGCTTCTCGTCTAATCCGTGCCGACAAACTCTTCGAGCCTTGCAAAATTATCGCGTCGAATTGGCATTAACGACTGTGAAACAAGGGAAGCTCCGTGAGTCTGCGGAGCGTTGAGTCAGATAGTTGAGCGTCGTAGCGTTACAAGCGAGATAACGCGAGATAAGACGGTACAATATAATTGAATAATAGCTACATTATAGCTGCGTTATACTATACGCGTGATACGTGTCACGTGATATAACGCGTTTATACAAAACGATACAAGCTGTTTATTCCGTTTGGGATCGGAAGCTGCCTCGCGATTCGAATCCGTACGACTTCGTCGTTATCGTTAGACGCGAGCAAGTGTTTCGTTTCAGGTGTAGGTAGAGGCACATCCGGCGTGACCGAAGCGAATTCCGTTGCTATTTTTTCCAACGTCGCCGCGACATTTTGTCTCCCTTCTTTTTCCTTCGACCGGCAATTTTTCACCACTCGATCGAACACATCTCCGAGATCGGCGGAATACATTTTTTCCCCTTTTTTTGGATAGTCCAGGTCCGTCGAAGGATCGGCTACCACGCGGACTCGTTGTCGGAAGGATGTACGCCGTTATGTGCCGATGGCATTTGTGGAGATGGGATCCGAGGAGTAGAGAGAATCTTATGGTATTCGAGAAGCTTGTATCTCTGTCCCTGGAGAACGTAGCGTTGGGCTTCGACTTCGTCTTTCGGTCTAAGCGTACCGTCAAAGACGCCGCTTCTCGCGGAGACGGGGGTATAAGGTTACACTTGCATAGATCTACACGGACCGTTGAAGATACTCTGCCTAATAGTTCCTGCGTTAGATCTTGGCGGTTCGTCCAGACCAACACCAACACCTCGATCCCAACCACGGAGTCCATTGAAGCCCATTCGAGTGTCTCGTGGCTAATGCCTCTCCGAGCACCGAGTATTTTTCACTGCGGAAATTTGCTGCAGCGAAGAAGCTTCTAGCTGTGAGCAAGGAACTAGTACTCTCGGTGAACGTTCTGTTTCACGAAGCTGCACTGAAGATTCGTGTCATGGGAGGAAGATAAAACCGGATCCAGGTGGAATAGAGTAAAAGCTACAAAGAGAAGCTCGTTCCACTTTGTTGGACGTTGAAAGCTCCAAGTTCACGAATGTGCCGAAGAATAGGGATGAAGCGGTGGAAAGCTGCTAAATTTAGGTAGCATCCGAGGAAGGGAGGAGGATGCTGATAGCAGAAGCGTGATAATGGTTTTAAATGATTTTTAGTGGGGCCGTCGAAAATCGAACGGATGTTGGATAGTCGCGAGAGGCTGTATAATGCGGGCCAGGATCTCGAGCAGATAGAAGAGAAGAACCGAGAGGCGACCGCCTCTGATCCCGTGTGTTAGAATGATGGATTCCTTCGCGAGGCTATTTAGCTGAGAGATACCGATCTAGATTGCAGGGATGGAATCCTATCTCTCGATCCAAGGAACCAGAGGGCAGACCTCGGAGAAGCGAGAAAGTGCCGGCTACGCAGCGCGACACGACATGAAACCTCTACCCGAGGCAACCCGTTCATTATTATACCACCGTCGGTGAAACCTGTTCGAATTGTCGTCACCTTTGTCGCGGCTCGCATCGCCGATCAACGGGCCACCTTCCATTCTACGACCACCAATTTCTCAATCGTTTCCCCAAAATATCGGCTCGAGATTTGGCCTCCCAAAACACGAACACAACACGTCGAAATCATATTGTTCCATAAATCTTATCGCGTCGTCGAGTCTCCAGCATTTAACCCGTCGACTGGGGTCATTTTGACCCCAGGATTTTCTTCGCCAGAGTGAACGTACAGTCCTCGACGAACCTCCCGTTTGAAACGAATCTTTAGACACCTAATTTACGTTTCTCTGGCAAAGCCAATTTCGGCGAATACAATAAGGATCATTTGTTTGGAAAAAAAACGTCTCTAGCAAAAAACAAAAAGGTATATTCACCCGATTACAACGATCTAAAAAAACTCCCAGGATCAGACTGACCCCAGATGCAGTTGGCGGTTCGTGGCGGGAGTGTGTAGTCGAAGGTTGAGAAAGCGCGATGCAAGACCATCAGGTCCGATGACCGCAGGGTGGTAAAATGGCAGGGATGAAACGAAAAAGTTTGTCAAATAACTTGTTTGCCCATCGTGATTATCCACCCGCTCCTCGATGGAGCTCGAATCCACATCTGCGAATCGTGTCGAAGCCGAGGTTTGTAGGTATAGATCGATCGTATCCTAATTTCAATGGAGTTATGTTACACGAGTTTGAGCAAAGCGACCTCACCGGAGACCGGGTGGTGGTTCGACGTTGTTCGCGTAGGTGCTTACACGCTTTCTCGACTAGACCCGGATGAAGGGAGGCGCGAACTAGGACGAGGACGAGGACGAGGGTGACTTTGGTAGAGCTCCGACGACGTAACACAGGTATCGGGTAGTCGGCAGACGTTGGTAGTGGTAATAGTCATAATAGTAGCGGTAGCATTAGCAACGCGACGTCGGCGCTGGCGGTGGAAGTGGCGGCGGAGGTGAGAGCAGCGGAATAGTGGTAACAACGTTGGGTACAGTCGGTGTATAGGTACCTTCGGGAGGTGGGGCGGAGGGGGAAAAGCGGAGGTGGAAGATATTAGCGAGACAAATAGCTCCTGGTAGATTTGGCAAGTTGGTATAGGTAGGTAGGAAGGCGAGACTCGGGGAGCTTGAGAAGAGGCGAAGGTGGAGTGCCAAAGGGGTAGATGTCTCTAATACGAGCGACGTTTAACCACCCGAGCGAGACTATAACCGCACGAGCGCGCAATATGCATGTAGGTGGCTCACGACAGCTACTACGCGAATAAACGGAGCTTAATCCCCATATTAGCATATGAGCGTAGCCTAATTAACACCTCCGCCCATTCCGCTTCCTATTGTCTTAGATAAACCCGTTTGTAAAACTTGGGTTAAGCGACGTCGACCGTTGGCTTGAAATTGAACAGATGCCTTTGCCACGCTGCTACCAAGCCTACGCAAACTTCATTCGCGTACCTAATCCACGAACGCGGATCTCGAGGCTGTTGCTGATACCGCACCGTGCAACGATGCGATCCAAACGATCCAAACACCCATCACGAATGATGGCTGAGATCTTCGGAGTTCACGAGGCTCGTTCTACGATCGACTCTCGTCACTGTTAATCACCGTAACCGATGTACTTCTCAGCTCCTCGTGGACATCCATTGGCACGCGCCAACACGTGTAGTTGTTGAGAATTCGCTCGGACGTGTACTTCTCTACGATGAGGCTTGATAGACAAATTGCTAGGAGCGATACGCGGATGAATATCACATCCTAGATATCGCCGCTTCGTTATCAGCGATGAGATCCGGATAGGAGAAATTTGTGCTTATCTCTGCCCCATTCTTGGCGTCGAGTTGAGAACCAGGCGAAGAAAACGACTCCAACCAGAATTTCTTCGATGTAAATAATTATTCAACGGCTCGAATGGCTTCGAAGAACACGGGAAACATCGGATGTTAATGCAAATTATCCGACTTCTTTAAAATAATCGTCATGCTGACGACCTGCCTTACGTGAAAGTTATTCCGAAAACAACAAAAAACTATTAACCGCATTTCTCGTATGCAAACGTGTGCATCAATCTGGGGAATGCCATAAATCTCGTACTAGCAACAAAACCGTGGTTAATGGTGTTTTTATCTATGAAAAAAAAAATTAAAAAAGAGTGGAACACGGGATCCGCGATAATACAGTTTTATTCGCATACCTTTCCCATTTCTTCGAATACCCACCAGTTCGCGGAGCAAAATTGGATAGGCGTACCGAAAAAAGCGCGACGTGTTGTATCGATGTGCTTCGAGCTGGCAAACACCGTTTGTCCATCGATTACGAAAAGCGAGGCGTGAAGATGAAATTTGCAGCTAAACAAATTCGACTCCTCGTGTTTTTTTCTTTTTTTTTTTGTTCCAGGTCAACTCGCGGTCCATTGCTCGTGGGGAGGATTTTTCGGGACGGAAGCGTCGTCGTACGATGACAAATCGTCGAAGTTTGGGTAAAAATGGAAAACAGGAGCGGAGTATATTCACTTATATAGGGATTATATTAGGGTCGATTAAGAGGAAGCGGTAATTTTGGAACGGCACCCCTGCCGAGTGGTCGTGGCAGGCGGTGGCACATCGTCAGCCAATAAAACTACGCCGCGAGACGGCCGAATAAATTTCTGAATGCTGGAAGCGGAGGCTGGCTGCATTCCACGCGGCTGTGCCCGACACACGGAATTGTCGCCCTCATTAGCGACTGCTCGCCCGTTTTCCCTCTCGTCCGCGCGCGTCCTTTCGTCCGTCCATCGAGAGTCGTCCGTCCTTGCGCCGCTTCGCATCCCGATTGATATGCGGACCGCGAACCATCGAGTCCATTTCCAGAAGCACGCTAATACGAAACGTTAATGAATTTTAATCACCACCAGGACCAATTCCATCAAACGATCGGAGATATTCGGCGCGACCTGACGATATCTTTTCTTGATTTACCCGCAACGCGCACTATTTTCCCTCCCGTTAATTGGATTTGCTCGCTTCGATCGCCCAATCTCGACGCTCTTCAATTTCCTCTATTTCTCTCAAAATTATTTTCTTAAATTTTACTTCATCACGAATTTCCCAAGCTCTTCATTTGTTTTGTAAAAAAAATTATTTTCATTTCCCTGATCACTGTATAATTACCGTACCTGCAATTTTTGTGGACATAGACGAAACATCTGTCTATCTTCAGCATTCGTATTCGACGAGCCTGCGACATTGCGTAAATTCTGATTATATTCTAAACATCTTTATGATTCGAGAATTGAAATATGCTTTCGCTTTCTTACCCAAAACACTCGGCTTCTCTCCAATTTCGAAACAAGCTTAGCGAACATGGTGAAGAATTGCTAAGGGAACCAGGAGAGCTGCGGCAGGACACCGCAACCTCGAGGGCTGTGTAGCTTGCAACGTATCGCTGATCGCGCTTTACGGTACCTACGATTGGACGGGAGAAAAAGCGATGGTGTACCTATTATTTCCAAGTTGGTCGTCAAGGAACGAGAAATTAGCCTGGAGGGATGTTGATATGTAACGATTGTTTGTTAATATTATTTGACAATGGTCAAACGCATTTAATGTCAGGTTTCGCGTCCACGTAGCATGATTTTTCTTATTTTCCTCGATACGATTTCGATTAAATTTGTTCCTCGACTTTTTTTGTCGCCGATGCGTTGACCTCGGCAGCTGGACGCGATCGGCGAGAAAAACGCGGCGAGGAGAGAGATTCGATTTGTTTTGAGAAGCGACGCGTGGATATTCACGCCAGGGGCATATTCCGCCATCGACAAATCTCGAGGAGCGAGGATCTCGTTTGCCGCAAAGGATTTCGAGCCGTTCGATCGGTCCCCAGAGACGCGACGAATACACCGCGTAAGGCTCGCGTCGATGGAAAAAGGGGGAGAAGAGTATCGAAGAGATTCGAAAAAGAGCGAAGAACGACGAGGAGGAGAGTGACGAGGAGTCGCATCGTCAGGGCGCAGGGGCGAGAGGGGGGGGTCGGTTTAAAAATCATTTGACTCGCGGTCGGTGTGGAAAAGAGCGCCGGCGAGATGCTGCTCGCCCGGAGAAACTAAGGTGCGGTAATGATGCGTGTATTAAAAACTGAAAAACGCTCGCGACTGAAAATAAACGTGGTTCTTTGCGGTGATTGATGACCGGGCGCCCGCGCGTTCCGTGCAGCCACGAGACGCGAGCCGAGAAGGTATTTCTCGAAGAGAGCTGGTCGGGTCCTCGCGAAGCTGACGACGACGACGACGACGACTACGCGAGATGACGGTCGTGGAGACACCGTTTTCCGCTCTGCCACGAGCGGCGCCGACCTTCTATCGGTTCGCCAACATCGAATTCCATGAAAGATACAAGACACTACTGTCACGCCCTGTACTCGTCACGCGCGCACGCGATACTTTTTTTTCTACCCATTACCAGCTATTTTCACGATATAGGTATATTTTTGCTGCGTCGGGCGCATCCGCCTCCCGCAAACCCCAAAACCGGATGGTTTCGCGCATTTCGCACGGCAAAAAATGTCCCAAATTTGATACCAAAGTTACACTCTTCAAATGTTACTCTCAACACACAGCTGTGCTCCTTAATCACGTGTCGAAGTAACACTGAGTTTGCGTTAAATTTCCCAGCATTTTTTTACATTACAAAACACAGACTTGTTCGATTCGATCGAAATCGACAGATAGAGGCTAGACGAGAAATTATTTTTTATACAGCTTCGAACGTCGACTATTATTATAATTATTGGTTCCAGTGGAAATAAATTCAATTTTCCCCCAGAGAATCTCGGATTATTTTACTTGTATGGTTGAACAGGTATGGATATTTAGATACTGAAATTGAGGCTACATACTACGTGTAAATTGTACGACTAAAATAGTGCTGAATGAGAGAACATCATTTTGTTTAGTCGAGCGAAACAAGTGAAATGGAAATTCATCGCGTGCAAATTTGTAGAATTCGATAAAAAATGTTATATTCGTACCAGGGTGAAACTGTTTAGAAAAGTTTTCAACCCTTCCGATTGCAGGTACAGTCAGATGTTTTGTGTTCAATGGTAATATTTTGCAACGACGTGGATGAAAAAAAAACGAGATCGTAAACACTGTAAGTACGATGAGAATCGTGTCTATGGTCGTCGCATGGGAGAGGCGAGAGGAATCGGAGAACGTCGATGAACGAGATGAACGAGAAGACAGTTATAAATATGTCGCGGTGACTGATGACACGGAGAGTTTGTGATCGATGATTGACGAGGATGCGTGTCCGTGGACGTCCCACGGCGCGGATCTTGACCGGACATCGAGACGTCGCGTCGCCGTTTTACGTATCATCGCTGCGGGACGCTCGACGAAGGTACAGGGATCCCCGGTGGTGTCGACCTCGGTGACCTCCCTTCCCTTTTGCGTTACCGTTATCGAGCAGCGCAAAACGCAAAACGCGAAACGCTAACGACGGAGTATCGAATGGGTGCGAGAAAAAATGTGGAAAATCCATCAACCGGAGGACTAATGGTCGAGTCTTCCGACAAATTTTTTGCTCCGCGACGCGTTTGTTTGCGTATCTTTTCTACGCCCGTAGATTTTTCCAGGAGGAAACAAGCTATGCCTAATTGGAATTGGCGCCAGGATGAAATGGTACCGAAATGTTTTACCGGTGACTACTTCCGGCGCGTGGGGCAAAAGACTCTCGAGGATTCGTCAACGTAACGATCTTGGTGACGCGTCGTTTCCTTTCTCAAAGAAAAATCTCGTTGATACCCGCTAGATGAGGAGGCGTCGTCGTTGAAGTCGCGGCAGTCGGCAGCTAAAGGTTGCCGAGGAGTCGTTTGTCTGGAAACGATCGTTACGCTCGCTCGCTCGCCGAATCACGCCAGATATATTTCGACGAATCGCAGCATCTAATTATACGTAAGTCATCGAGGGAAGAGAACGAGAGGCGAGGATTCCGAAGCTTCTTCTTCGAACTTCGTACGAGGGGCGAAGAGGAGGCGCGATCGGAAGAACTCGCTGCCGATGCGAATCATCGAGGCTCCGCGACCCCGTGGAAACGCGAGTCGCAGACACGCGGAAAGTTCAAACGAAAACGAGAGAGGATTCGAGAGGACGTTGAGAAAATATCATAAATCCACTTTGACGCTTCGCGCCTCCGCGATGTTGTGACGTTTGCCGCGCGGCCACTCACCACCCTTCTCATAATATACCTTATTTATTTATAACATCTTCCTCGCCCACTCTCACCTCGCGCTTCGTACACGTACGTACGTATATATCCAGACACTTGCTTCTTCTCGCCGGTACCCTTCCATCTCCTCTCGCCCGAGTCACGTACACCGTCAAGTGGTACCGATATAAACGACGCTCCTGCCTATTAACCACCCCCGCTACAAACTCGCCTCAAAGCCACAAACTCTCACCAATTCGTAGCCTCGGCTCGTTTCGTTTTTCCTCCATCATTTTGAAAACAAAAAAATGTACAACTTCCTCTGACAAATATGTCAATAGCGAATTGTCGTAGATTCTTACCTATAATATACACGTACCTTTGTATTTTACACCTCGCTGGTGCCATTACGTAGTAGAAGAATTGGGTCCACCTGACCCTGCGCGAAAAAATGCTAATAATTCAAGTACACGAATGACAAAAATGTAAGCGAGTACCTAAAACCTTGAACAGTGGAGTCAAATTAGTTTTTTCAGCCGAGTACAATGGTTCAAAATGTCCAAAACTCGCGGGTAATGTCGGTAGTTTTGGGATTCTCTGTCTCGCCAGAGCTGCGTGTCGAGGGTCACGGAGATGCGAGAATATTTTCCATGGGAGCTCGAAACGAATACCGGGGAGAAGCACGCGGCGAAGATGAGAAAAACAAACGAATCGACCAATTAAGATTCGGTGCATTCGGTGAGATTCGATGGTTTTTGTAGGACAAGAGTCTCCGACTTCGATTGAGACGCGGCGGAGTTCTATGACGGAGGCTAGGGGAAGGTGGAGATCTCGAGGTCGCTGACGACGTGGTATCTCTGTTAAGGCAAGAAAGATCGACGTTACCGAAGAAGGCGGGTAGTAGAAAGTGAAAGCTTCGGTGGTTGGTGATACCAACACGAGTTTCGAGGATGTTGATTGATCCGTCATACGACGCTCGGGTTTGGGGACGCGGGGTAGCGCGCGCGAATGCATCGAAACGTATGTATACACATCTTTTTGCCCGCGATCTCGAGGCTAGTCGATCGGATCCTCCGAACCGAGCGTTCATCGATCCTCGAACATTTAATTAAATACATTTTTTCGTACGACAGATGAAGAATCCGCGCGCTCGAATCCTCGGTTCTACAAGACGTCCCGCGGCGTATCGGCGATAAATCAAAGAAATTCGCGACCCCCCTCGTCCCCCTGCGCTCTCTCTCTCGCCTACCTCTCACCTACGTCTTTCCCACTTTCCCCGCAGGCAAAATTTGTAGAACGTTCCGGCACGTCGGTTTCCCAGAAGCGCTGACCCGCTATGTGTAAACGTATATTAGAATGCTTCGTTTCGGACGACTCATTTTTTTCTCGCTCTCTACTCTAAATATGTAAAAAAGATTTCTCGGCAAAGATGCACTCCTAATTTTAATTCCAAGTGCTCGCTAAATGTACCTGAAATTTGACGTATATATATATATATATATATATATATATATATATATATATATATATATATATATATATATATATATACATACACGTGCGTGTAATTGGTAATAAGCGTGTCGGCCCAAAGAAGCGGACGCCGCTGCGCCACCCAAACCTGAACCAGGACACGAGGTCCCGTCGAACAGTCGCGATGCGGCATCCGTTCCGGAGGAGGAAAAAAGACAACCGTGGACAAGGATCCGCTGGTTCGCGAGTGTCACGAGGAGCGTTAAGCGATCGGAGCTTTGGAAAATCGTGAAGAGTGCACGGAAACGGAGAAGTGGGTACCTTAGCTGTCGAGACGTTTGAAAATAGCTCACAAACCATGTCGCGTGGCGTTTGGAATTCCTGGGCCTCTCGTTAATACCTGATCTATAAATAAAGCTGAGACTTCCACTTATTCCATCCGACACGGCGAGCCGTACCAATCATAAGCCGAGCATTTCTGCGCCACGATCCGCGAGCTATCGCGACGTCGATAATATGCTCGATTGTATGGTAGTCTTTCGATCGGGGATCGGCGAAGGAGTAGGCGTGTGGGCCTGTACCTACGCGAGGTTAATTTTCCTCGTTGGAAATCTATTCCTGATCCGAAACTTCAAAAGATCGTAGGGTGGCATAAACGCGCGTTAACCACGAGTATTAAAGTGTTCCTGGTCGGGGAACCTCGTGAATTATACGCGCGCGTACGCCTCTCGCGCGCGTCGGTACGGAATCGCGAACGGTGTGTTGTAGCATCTCGTACGAGCAGAGAGACAGAGGCAACAAGTCTCTCTCGCTCGAGAGAAGGAGAGGCTTCGTTCGGCCAATTAAATAAGTCATATTGCCGAGGAGGTATCGTTAGCTTTAACGAACCGAGGTGGCACTTGGCCGCTTCTGTCAGCATCCCTCAGCGCCGCGGCACGACTCGTCGCGGGAGAGAAAAAGATTGAAACACGTATGTATATGTACGTCGTCCTCTTCTTTATACGAAGAGAATGACGGAGGCATGAAACGAGGTCGGAGGATGGAAGAAGCGAGAACGAGAACGAGGAAGAGAGAGAGAGAGGGAGAGAGAGGGAGAGCGCGGCTCGTTTTATTACTTCTTTTTTTCTTGCCGTTTTACCCTCTTTTCCTCGTTCCTCCGAAGCGTATTTATACGCGAGAAGATGCTTGTCCCCGTACGTGTCGGCGAACACTACTGGAAAACAGGGACGAGTTTAGTTTTAGCTATCGGAATATCAGGAGTAAAAGTAGAAGCAGCAATCAACGAGCGTTGGACCGATGTGTCGGTTGCGTTGTAAAAAGAGACGCTCTTTGATGGACAGTTTTGGCGTTAAAATGGTCGCCAATTAACCGGCTGTGAATTACGCGAGGTTCATTTCTCACCAACCTTATTAACCCTTCGCTGCTCGCGTCTTTTACGCCTGCTATCTCAACGCGGTGTGGCGCGGGTCAGTGCGACCCACGCGATTACCGAAGGGTTTTAAACGCGTTGATGAAGTTTGCTGGTCCTAGTCTCGCGTTTCGCAAACTCGAGGATCTTTGTTTGGAAAAAACTCACCTTGTTGTAAAGTTGCTGGCGAACGAAGGACGTCGTTGGCCGGACATCCGCTGGAGCCTTTGAAGTCTCTGTGAGCCGGTCGCATCGCGGAATGAAATATTGCCAGATCGCGAAGCGAGAGAGAAACCTGGTAACGCTTCTGCTGCTCTCCTCGGGAACGCCGTCGAACCGCTCGAGCATCTGCTTGGATTCCAGTTCGCTCTTTCGTGCTCTGATTGTTCGATCGAAATCGCGATAAATTATATTACGTCATACGAATTCGCGAAGCATCGCTGTCTCCGACGTCTCCGCTGCCGTGTTTCGTGCTGGCCTCGCGAGTACGGGAGACTCCATCGGATTCTGACCGAATGCTCCGCTGGATACGTTTTCTGGCCTCAGTTTCCCATCCCTAACCACGTTTCATCTCTCCTCTTTCGATATCTTACGCTCGTACCCATAACACGGGGCGCGTGCCCCCATGGGAATATTTTCTAGAACTGGCTTTGTTTCAGAAATGACATACAACGTAAACCAATGAAGACACCAGACAACTATGAACACTTGAACACCCTAGAAAAAAAATTATTTTTCTCTACCTCTTTATATATATATACCGAGTAGTACTGCGGTACCAATGCTCCTGGGTAGAACACCACGCTGATCCCATAGGAATTTTGAAGAGTCGTGTACGATGTGTCCTCGAGATTGGCTTATATTTTTTGTTCGCAGGAAATGATTAGGAAAAACGAGACCATCGATCGTCATAGACGCGATTCGTGGTGGGAACCGAAATCTGGTGATTTACATGTTATTCGTGGCGAAGCTGGATAACGCACGAGAATATTCCGCTAGGAGAACACGCGGCGCGTGAAGGGACACGTTTTTTCACATATCCTCCGGATTTCTGAAGGCAATAAAAACGTGAATGAAAAGAAAACCGAATCGTCGCGTGTGAATTCCCGGATTTTTGTTTCATCAATTTATTCTATCGGTCGATTACGGACGGTGGAATGCAAACGGCAATAAAATTTGGTACGATTTATAGCTTTTTCGACAGCATTTCGATTTCGTCACGAAACCGTAGACGATAAAGCCGAGGTTTACAGATGTATTGCTCGGCTGAGCGATCGAGCGATAAAAAACCCGTCGAAGTTTATTTGAAAAATGTGAAAAACGTCGGGCGACGGAACAAAAAATCTCGCGGTGGAATCCTGCGCGAGAGATTTTCGTTCGATATTCGAGGCGAGCGGAAAAGTGTTTTCCCGGAGTCGAATCTGTTAATCGCATGGAAATGATTAACGAAACTCTTGCCTCGGCGTCGTCTCACCGGAGGAAAAGTGAAATTTACGAGTAAAACTTTGCTTTACGCCCGCAGGTGTTTTAACTTTATCACAACCGAAGTATGATTTTACGAGGTTGGTTAAATATGCCTACGTCGTAAAATTAACAGCATTTCCATAAAGGAATCCGGTGTTACATTAAAACTTGATAAAAGCCAATAAAGCATAGCGCGTTACGGTTAGTTTACGACTCTTCGGAAGTTGCCAAGTGACTCGCGTTTGCAGACTCGTCGCCCCGACGCTGGGACAACGATCGCGGTGACGGAAATCACGAGTCGTCGTAGATTTCGCCGAGATTTCGCGCCGGGAAACTCGGAATTTTCGCGACTCGCGAAATAGTCGCTCGGGGCCGTATGAAATCGATAAAACGCAAATCAGAGGGAAGCTGCTCTAATGGGAGTTATGTTAATGCGACGATGTCGTCTACATTCCGAGCCGCCCGAGTCGCTCGGTCGCAGCTTCAGCTACCGTGTCGATAACGATCTGCAATCTTTGACATGCGATTCGAACGAAAGACCCGGAGCTTTCGGAATTTCGCTCTGAAAAATTCGAACGCGCCGAGAATAGATAACCGTCGAAGTGGAAACCATTTGATAAACGGTATTTAAACGCACCATCGTCGTATTTTTTCCCCCGGAACTCGCATCGAAATATCGCCGATTATTTCTGTTTCGAACAACACACAATTTTCACATTCGTTTCCCCGCCTAAGATTTATTTTCCCGACGTCGGATATTTTTTTATTCGCGAGAACATCTCCGCAAGGTGAAACACTTCGTTTGCCTTTTTCAAAAATCGTGCCTACGATTTTTCTAGCCCAATTTTTTTTCCATACGACGGGTCATTTTTTTAGACACTTCTCTACAGTCTCAAGTCAAGGTCATGGAATTTATTTCTCGTTTTTTTTTTCAAGATAAAAAAAAGCATTTTTCGATGGCTCGTGTCTTTGCGGAGGGAGAGAAGACTTTTTTTCTTGTGCCAGTAACGGAGTTTCGCCGATAGCTGGGAACCGGAAAATTTGTGCGATTCGGGGGATTTTTCGACGGCGTCGGAGTAATTCAATTTAATTTGGAATTTGGAATTTCGTATCGGGCGGATCGAGGTGGCTGTCGCGTCCGCGAGCGAGGTCGGCGCTCGTTGAAAACTGAAAGTTTATGCCGTTTCAGGAACGAGTTGATTCATGAAGATGCCGCGGACCTCCGGCCTCCGGTGCGCGCCGGTCCACGCCGGGTGGTCCACGGGCTGATTTCTTGTTAAGTTAAATCCTCGCCGCAACCGATCCGTCGTCTTCGTCGACGTCGCCGTCGCCGTCGCCCGTGCAGTCGCGGAGAGAGAGCGTCGTCGAGCCGTCTTCGACGTCGGCGTACACATTCAGCGGAGGTAGAATCGTACGTCGCGAGGTTGGTCGGTGGGTAGGTAGTAGGTACCTACGTTCGCGGACGCGACCGTGGCACAGGGGCATTCGGTCCGCATCATACGTGTATGGAAAGAGAGCTACGGAGAGCGGAGGATTGTCGATTTAAATGTTTACTAATAACCAAGCTTGTCCGGCAACCACCCAGAAGCGGTTGCTTTGCATTTTTATAAGTACATCTCCGTTGGCCATCTCGGACTTCCCAGAATCTTTCATATTCATCCGCCTGTTGCGGCAACGCTATAGAAAGCACGCGAATAGAGCCGATAGATCACGTCTCCGTCTTCTAGTCCCCCGGGCGAGAGAAATGACGAGTAATATTCGGAGATAACGGAAAACGAGGAATAATTTGACAAGCGGGTAAGTATTATTTACGAGGGATACGCGTAACGGGGAGGCCAATTTATTACTTAGTACTTACAATCAAAATACTTACCGCGAAGGTGGACGCCGTTGGAACGATCGAAGGATGCTTTCCGTTCCCCAGCGTCGACGAGTAAATAAGCGAGTAAGAACGGAGACGGTAAATATTTCGATAATGATTCGTTTATTGCGAAAAGACAGAGAGAATCGCGGCTAACCCCAATGTGGCGTTAGCTTCTCTGCGTATGTTACGTCAATTTTGGACACGAATGACTAAGGGACAATGGCGTTTGATAAACTCGACGTGACGTGTGATATGATATGTGGTTGTTGTTGTTGTTTCGCTTGATTTCGGATGGCGCTGGCGCGATACTCGTACGTGTCGCGCTCATCCTTCGCTGATTCTCAGAGAAACGCTACTGGAACGAGGAACGGTGACAACACGAGATTGGGAACATAAATTAAAGAAAGCGAAAAAAAAATTAGAAAAAAGAAGTATAATTTTCTCGGGTATCGCGCGTCGCGAAGGATCGATGGAAACCTGCGAGCCAAGTATCCCTATAAAATAGGCGAGTAAGTCCCTTCAATTTTTGTCAAACTCCCTTCGATTTCCACCCGCTTCTCGCGTTTCTCCCCCGAAAAATACCCATCCCTACAAATAATTCTACCCTCATCCTCGTAATTTCCGTCGACTGTTTTTTTTTTTTTTTTTTGCAAACGACTAGCACTCGTCTCCGCGTGTCCTTTTCTTCTTCCGCCGCAAGATCTCCGTTTCACCGCGAGCCAACGACATTTGTTCCCACTTTTCCATGCTCTCGCGTTCACTCTTAGTTTTCTCCCGCGAATCAAAACTCGTCGATTCCTCCGTTGTTGGTAGGAAACTCGCCGAATTCGTTCGACCCAGAGTTCGCGTCCGCGAAATCGGAATCGGCAACGCCGCGATCGCGACGCGGGAGGTTGACAAAAAAAAACGGAAGAAAAAACCCGCAACGAACAAACAAACAAACGACGAAAAGAAGTTGCCGGAGTCGTTGCGGCCCACCGTCTCAAATATTAGCTAAATTTATGCGTTCTCCGTCGAATGTCCAAAGAAAATGAGTGTATAGGAGTTCGCCGGTTTTTTAGTACGAATTCACGATATCTTTTTGCGCCGCTCGAATTTCCGGCGATCCTTTCGCGACGACGCGCACGTCGTACCTCGCCATCGCCTTTTCCCGACTCGACACAAGATCACTGACAATATAAACATTTCCTTCCGTAATAACAATAATAATAATAATAATAATCGTTAGTGTGTGAATTATGATTCAAATAGAATAATAATAATAATCATAGTAATAGCAATGATAATAATAATGATCATAATAATAATAAGAATAATAATAATAAAGGATAAAGACAATAATAATAATAATAATAATAATAATTAATAAAGTTGTGCCTACTCTACATACAATACATATACACTGCTGGTCGCTCGGCCCAGCCCTCGCTAATATTTACAAACGCATAAATAATAATAATAATATATAATATTTATATAGTACTAATTTCAATTCGATAGTTGTTATAATTGTTATATATATTTATAGTAACTGTAGCTATATAAGTAGTCAGGTATTATATATATGCTACAATTTTTCGTTTTTTTCTCTCCGTTTACACGGCACCTGCTTACTGTTCTGTTTTTTCCTCGACTTTTCACGGGGTCGCTTTCAGGGGGGGTGGGAAGGACGAGGGAGGGGGCGGTCACGATGCTCAGTCTCTGTACACTAATTACAATATTTGAGTCTGTTATTGTCAGCCACACACTGCGTTCGTTCGCGATTTTTCGAGCTACCGATCGGCACGCGAGTCCCTTTCGTTGATCGATCAGACTCGACTCGGTGACTTCAACTCCGAGGGCGGAAGGCTGTTGCCGGGATGAGGCGATTGGTCCGATCCAACCGAGGATGCCGTCGAGGAGGACGACGGCGAGATGCCGGACGCGGTCGTTAGAAGGACACCGGGGCCTGATGAGGGAGCACCGTTCACGGAGAACGGCTTCGCGGCGCTCGACGAGGAGGAGGACGAGGAGGTTATTATGCTGGGAGCACTGACAGGTGGCATAACGCCGCCGAGGCCTCCCAGCCTCGAGTACGTTTCGAGGAGCGACATATCGCCGGAGGCCAAATGCGACGCTCCGTAAAAATTGCGGTAGAAGTCCGGATGAGGCCGGACGAACTGGGAGCCCGGATGCATCGCTGGATGCAGAGCGTGATGGGGAGGAAGTCTGCTGGCCAAAGGACTGACGAGTTTTCCGCTCCCTCCGCCACCTCCGCCACCGCCGCCGTAGGGAGACGCGAGGCCGGTCATCGTGGGGTTTGGACTCTGCTGGTCACCGTCCTTGCTCGCCATGTCGGCCAGCGACCAAATTCGAGGCTTCGTCGGGCCACCCGTCGACGACGCGCTGGTGCTGGGAGGGAGGTGATGACCGCTCGGCGACGTACTTTCCGACGACGGATGATGCAGTAGCCTGCCGTGGCCCGAACCCAAGTACGCGGGATGCTGAAGCTGAAGGGGATGCCTCGGCTCGCGTTGGTCGTACAGGCATTCGGGACTGTCCGGACCGCTGTCCGCTCTCGATTCGCTCCATTCACTCTCAGCGCGACCTTGCAGGCCACCCGACACGGGACCACCGGAATGCAGAAGATCGAGCCGATGGGCGGGACGTTCGCCATCTTCGCTCGAGCCAGTTCCGGAATCTTTAGAGTCTGTAAGACACGCATGAGAATTGCTGTTGGATGAAGTCAAATGCATCGCCCGATGGGGGTGTGATTAGCAAATCTAACGAGGGGCGAGGGAAGTTTGTGACAGGACGCTAGTTGGCGAACGTTCAGAGCAAAGGAACCAGGTCGAAAGTTGCAGTTGCCCGATCGAGACCGACGGGTTCGAGTCGTGCTAAACAGTTCTAGATGGAAAGTGTGTCTTCGATGAAAATTTACCTAATCGATCTTTCTCGTCGACGCTCTTCCGCCCGCTGTCGTCATCGTCGTTGTTATTGTCCTCGTCCTCCACCCTGTTCCTCGGCTCCCACGTCATCTTGTTCTCCTTCTTCAGCCGTCTCCGCGCATTGGCGAACCACGTCGAAACTTGGGTGAGCGTCATTTTCGTGATAATCGCCAGCATGATTTTCTCACCCTTCGTCGGATAAGGATTCTTCTTGTGCTCGTTCAGCCACGCCTTCAGCGTGCTGGTGGTTTCGCGCGTAGCGTTCTTGCGCCTCGCACCGTTCAGGTCCATACCGTAGCTGAAACCGAAAAGTGAGGAATCGAGATTCAGGCTAGTTTTTCCAGACCGAGTACTTCGAAAAGGGGGGAGGGGGATGACCGGAAGAAAAATTGAGAAGGCTGATATAAAAGAAGAAACCTGTTCGCAGGAAAGTTATCCAATCACGAGACGAAACGTAACGACCGTAGGATAAAAGTCGTAGTTCTCGACGCGTTGCTGCTGGGTCTTGGCAATCGTAAGAGAGAAGACGCGGAGGAATAAAAAAAAAAGGAAGGGAAAACGAATCGTAGGACCGAGAGAACTGATGCCATTCCCCGGCTCTGACTCCGGAGACTCCAGAGGCTCGAGATCTTTATCTAACGGTTTAAGCTTCTTCCACCCTGCAGAGCTCGGTGCCAAGACCCTCTAGGATCCCATTACTAAAAGACTAACCCTTATCAAAGATTAAACTTTGGTATAACTGCTGAATCGACGGGATTGAAATTAAATTTTCTTACTCGTGGGACTGTCCCTGGTCTCCCGGAGAATGGTCTCGGCAGTCGACTTTTTTCATCCTTCCTTTTTCTCCCTGCTCCGACTCTTTATCCACCAACTGGATTTCACACGAGACTACCGAAGTAGACGGGATTTCGTCCTCGCAAGGACGCGCGCAGTCTTCTACTGATTTGTTAACTCGACCAGAAAACAAACTCCGACGAACGTATTACGCTTCGAGTACGTCGCCTATGCGTTCGGCGAAAACCAACTACTTCGTCTCTGTCACCGAAATTACTCGCGCAGCTTCCGTTGCCTGGTCAAAGAACTTATCAACAACCGATGTTTCAGCCTCGGGAATCGCTAAAAATCACGCAACCGACTCCGATTCGAAATTACACTTATTTTTAGACCGACCAGCAACTCGATCACGTTCTGCAATTAAAGCCCTCCGTTCTCGGAAATGCCGTCATGCAACATTTTATTTGAAACAGTTTTTGCCCGCTCATCATTATTTCCCCCATTTCTGGATGCCACCTTTATTTTCCCTGAAACAGTGCAAGCACCGTAAAAAAAGGTGCGTCGTTGTGTAAAGTGTAAAAATTTGTGTATAGAATATTCAACATGTTAGCGTGATATTCTCACAGTGCATTATTCGACGCGCAAACATGTTAATTGATACCGAAGTAACACTATTTAACTGTTACTCTGACATCGGTTTGCGTCACTTTCCTCTCAGAGCTGTGTCAGTTCATCGCTGCACACCAGGTGTGATGAAATAAGGCTAGTTTTGTGTAAAAAAAAGTCGTTGGCACACATTTCTGTGGTCAAACGGACGGAAAATGTTGTGCTGCGCGAGTAATTCCTGGAGTGTTTCCATTGCATTCAAAGTAGCACGACTACAAAAGTGATTCGCAAATCGTGTGACCGTATTCTCACAGACTTGAGATCAACATGCCGAGTCCGAGCACTTGTTGGGCTGCCACGCAACCGCTAGGACTTCGGTTTTCCAAATAAGTACTTCGACTGGCTTTCCACGCAAAAAATGTCGCACCCACGTGACGACAAATCGCGCGTGACGATGATTTATCACAGTTTCTCGTGAAAATTGACAAAGCGTCAGGAGTCGCGAGTCGTTGGGTTTTTCGCCGGGGCAACAGTCGCGTTTCATATTGGTTTTTATCTTCTTTCGCGATACTCGCGAACGTGTGCGAAAGCTGATCGCGTCCGGGCGATTTTCCCCGCGAATCCGTCCGCGGGTATGTAGGTAGGGGCAGAGGCGCGCGTGTGCAGCAAAGGAACGGGAGGCGGGGGTTATCCTCGAGGGTGACAGCAGCCGCGAGAGATGGGAAATTAATAAAAGTGTCACTTATCTGCCCTCTCCGTTCATGCGGGATCAGAGGAGCGTTGAAACGGAGGCGCTGAACATTTCAATTTGGCATCAGGCACATCCCTATATCACGCGGGCATGCGGACGTACGAGCGCAGTAGGTACACCCACACGCGCGCGCGTCCGCTTCGTATGCAAAAAAAGAATACTGAAAAATAAAATAAAATAAAAAAACAGACGATCGTCGCCGCTACTCTCGTCCGTTCTGTTCGCTCGCCGAGGACGAACAGGACGAGGTGAACGAGAGCGGAGGGCAGGAGGAGGACGCGTAGCCGTTGCGGAAGGGGCTTAGCTCGCGTATCTGTTTGCGAGGAGCAAATGGCGTTCTGCAGTTATTTTAAAATTCCAGCGCTGGAAGGGGATCGGATTAAAAAATCAGAGTGGGAGCTTGTTTCTCGTGATAACAGCCAGCCGACGCTTCGCAGATGCCCAAACCTTTACGCCTCTCCGCTTCCTCCTCCGCCGCCAGCTTCTATCGCTTTTTCGATACCCGCTCTTTCTCTCTTCCTCCGTTTTCTCTCTCGCACACGCGTGCCCTCGTGCGTATAATCCTGCCAAGTTCCCGCATCCCCGCGCGTCGCTGTCGCGTGGTATAGATGCAGCGAGGCCGCGCACCGTTTCCCCACGCGAGCCATCGACGTCGCCGGGAATCAATCCCCTCGCATATCGCGTACCGGAGCAACCCTTTCTCTCATGCGCGAACTGATCGCATCAACTGCTTGTTTCCATGGCAATTCGTAATCGGAGGTCCCCACCCCGTTTCACGGTCGGTTCGTTATCCCGTAGCGATTCCTCTCCTCGCGGCGTCCCACCTCGCCGAACCCATATTCGAATCGGCGCGTCGCGTCCGCCTGTCCCTCGACGACGTTCCCCCAACCGACGTGTTAACTATTCGACCATCGCGATCTCGTCGACGACTTCGCGTTACGTTCGATCCAATTACGCGATAGTTCCATTGGATGAGATTATTTTCTAGATCGCGTATTCGAACGATTGCGTCGACTGTAACTCGGGAAAAAAAACAAATGACTGGCTACAAAATAACATTCTCTTCTCCGGCTCAACGCTCTCATGGCGAGAAGGCGACACCTAATCCTGCGACATTCTGGACGTAGGCAAAACCAATCTCGCGGCGCGCAGTGCCGCCAATTTTACGTGGCACTATCGAGATCCAGAATTTCTTCTAACATCTTCCGACAAAATTTTGCTTCATGTTATCTTATTTATGTATCACATATTTTTTTATATTTATTTGAATATCATTGTCAGTGTTGTTATTATTGTTTTGATACTGCGCATGAAACAATATATTTTTCAGCCATTTTTTTTTTTCAAAATTCAATGGAAGAAATACGTTTGCTGGCAAGGGTAGGAGTGTGATAATTATGGTCGGATGAGGAGTATTTGGCGTTTTAAATTCGCGATGTAGGGAAGAAGATTTACGTAGGAAGGGCAAACTCGAGGGGACGAACCTTCGGAACCGGATTTTCTTCCTCGATCGAGCGTTGCTAACGAAGGGGTGAGCGACCATCGCGCATTCACGTGCACGTGGACAGGTAAGACAGACTCCGCCTTTCGTACACCTCGTTACACACGGGAAACACCCGTTCACAGCCGGTTACACAACACGATCTGGGGAAGGGAACAGGGGTTGGTCGAAAGGGGTCAAGGATAGCACGAGGACGAGGAGGAGAAGAGGGGGGGGGGGGAGAAAACGGAAAGCAGTGATATCCGAGTCGGACGAAGGCCGAACCAACCCTCGGTTGCGCGTAGACCACGCGCCACCTTTTATCAAGCACGCAGGGTGCCGTGGCTGCCAGCCCACTCGAGCAGCCATTCGATACAGGTTGGCGCCATCTTCTCGATCCGATAATCAACGAGGTCCGAGGGTCACTCTCGAAGTGATTCGACTCGGCTCTTGGAAAAAGCGCGACCTTACGATTTTTCCACGCTTTTGTCGCCGCGCATCCAACGTTGTGTTATTCCAACGTCTCGGGGCTGAGAACCGAAGCTGAGGTGTTCCATTGGGGGGGAAACGTTCACCGTTCGATAAAGTAACACGTTTCATTGTTTTGGAATCGAACGAGGGAAACGCGCGTTGATGATCGTCCTTATGTGACGGATCACGTCGGCTCCGGAGCGTCGATGAGGAGGCTGGGGAAGTGTCAAACGAGGAAGAGGAATCGGTGGAAGAAGTGATCGTAACAAATCGGAAGATCGGAAGGCAAAGAAACGTGCGAAGGTGAGAAAAGTGATCGGATCACTCGACGCATCGGCGACGCAGCTGTTGGCAAATATGCCAGGCGAACGTATTGCAGATAAGTAGGCTCGCGGGCAGGGAGAACACGAGTCGGCTGTTGTGACCGGGGTTGAAAATCGGTGAACCTCCGCGACGGCTCACTCAAAGTCTCTCTCTCTCTCTCTCTCTCTCTCTCTCTCTCTCTCTCTCTCTCTCTCTCTCTCTCTCTCTCTCTCTCTCTCTCTCTCTCTCTCTCTTGCTAACGTAGGGTATACGATATTTGTGGCTAATGACGATACGCCCGACGTCTCGACGTCTCCCACGGATGATGTACGGCCGTTTAATGACCCGGTTACACCAAGGGATGCTTTTTGTCCCGCGGCGACCGACAGCCGCAAGGGTTAACCTCGGTAATGCAGCGTGCGAGCGACGCGCAGTCAGTCAGTCACTCAGTCACTCGGTCGTTCGAAAAGTCAGTGACACGTCTCCAAGGGCGTGGTCCGTGCGGCACGGGACATCCGTGAAGGTACCTCTGCTGTAAATGACAAGACCTTGACGGTGGGCAGACCCTGCGACAAAAGCCGATGCATCGCTCAAAAGCGAGGGAGAAAGGGAAAATTTCACCTTTCGCATCGAAACGCGAAAGACGACGAGAACAGGGTAACAACCAGATCAATTTTTGTCCTGGAACCAAGTTAAGGATGTTCGGGCGGAACTGGTACACAAGTTCACCTTTCTACGTAGTACCCTGAAATTTCCAAAGTTAGTCCACGTTTCATTCTGTGTGGCCTAAAAACGAGCTTCCTAAATGGCAGTTTTGTCTTCTCCATACGTAAAATTTCAGGTTTGTATCACCATTTTTTTTTGTCATCGCCCATAATACTGTGTGTAATTTCATTATTTCATGTATTCAGCAGCGAGCATCCTAAACAGTCCAAAATTTTGACAGATCTTTTCTTAGGTAAAATCTATCCTCTCCACTTGGGTTCGAGACATTTTTACCATTTCCGTCACGATGCCTCGAAATCCTCAAGAAAAATCTGATTCCTTTGAAGAAGACAAAACGAAATAAATTCAACATGGTGATGCAAATAAATTCAGGTGATGCGAGCTCGAGCTTTTTATTTGCCCGACAAATACAGTAAAATTCTGGAGAAAACGGGACGAAAGGTTTCGCATCGCGAAAAAAAATTGGACTAGATGTCGAGCGACGGCACCGGGCCAAAGAACGTCGACGGGGAAGACGACAAGCGATTCGCACAGAATTGTCACGGTAGGTAAAGTAAAAATGAAAACGTCTGTTGTGCGGCAATAAACGTAAGTTCTGCATAGCTAACGAGAGTTCGAACGCGGCATACCGGAAATGAACACGAGTTGGTATAAATTCCAATGAGAGTGAAAATTTATGTTAATAAATCGACTGGCGTCATTTATGAGCGTGCAGAAAATGCTATACTCCGATCCAACGCGAGGCGATATGCCATTTTTCGAACAACATCTCGGGCACTGCGAATAATAAACACGGGCAGTTACGAAACCTGAATCAATAATCACCTACTCGTTACCCGATTGTTGCATAAAGAATGTCACGCGCTTTTGTGCTCACCTGATACAATAGTGTCTCGCATTTGTGGGATTTTACCGATCGGAGCCGAATCTGACGGAGAATAGGTACGTAGGTGTTTCTACAAAAATTGGGTAACACGATGTCTTCGCTCAATAGATGAGAAGTTGATCAACTTTCGCGCGTGTGTCATTGAATTACAAAATAAGTAAGCCTCTTTCATTTGTTCGCCCAATTCGAGTTATTTATTCCACAAGCAAGTTCGTGAAATAACAAAATAGATCCTCGCAACGTCAGTTCTTTGGCATGTCGAGATCCCAAAAATTGGCAATCGAATCATTGTATTTCGAAATGTTTTCACCGTATTACAAATCTTATTACTTAACTACAATGTCCCTCAGAATTAATAATAATACATTTGGTAAGCCTCGATGTAGACTCTGCAACTAGCTATTTTATAAGAATTAACACGCTTCGTGTTCACTTTCACACGTCGGCCAGTTGTGCGATGTTCAAATTCGAACTTCCCGAAAAATATTACTGAATCAAGATCCCAGTACATTTGCAATGTAGCAGAGCGTGTCGTTTGTGCGACAGGAATTACAATTACAGTGTAAGCGACTTGGTCGTGTGGTAAGTCATTTCCTTGCTTGTCAGTCTTTCATTTTGATTTACCCAATTTCTTGAAACGTGGCATCCTAATAATCGAAAATACCGGCACAAATTTTGGTTACAATTAGAACCTTAAATTCATGTCCGATTCACCGGTACCTTGTCGTCAGTCCCATGTCTGGTATTTTGCCAGAGGTACCAGGGTATCGATGTTGTTGGCTTCAGCGTCTTCTTATCACTAGTGCTGTAGTGCGTAAAACTGATGTTTTACTAATTTCAAATTAAAAGATCGCGACGCCAATTAGAAGGACAAAAAAATTGGATAGAGAAAGAAAATACATCGAAAGTACGAAAGAAAGTGGCTCGCCCAACCAAGAACGGTATATTGATAATATTACCGATCTCTTCTTCCCGACGTACATATAAATTATACTCGAAAACTAGCTAAACAAAACGAGATCAAATGTTGCTCAACTTTGGTAGAATCGCCCGTGTGCACTTTATTTGGTAAGAATGAAAGAAATAAACCAAATAAAGATAATCGCATCGATTGACTGCGAATATTACGAATAATCAACAAAAAAATGGTGGTCGCAATAGCGTGGAAGAATAAATATTGCCAATCCCACAGCCGACCTGGAATACGTTTCTAACGATATATTACGGTACGTTGGAAGGTTCGCGTTCCCCGACGAGCAGAAGCCCCATCCACCTGGGAGCCCTGGAGCCCAACTTACTTGTTTTTTCATACATATATTAAATGCTACTTCGCTTTGTTTGTTTTCACTTCGGTTGGGCAAAACCGCGATGACGGAAGATCGATGGGAGAATGATTGATTCGCAAACGGATGCTGGTCGGATTTTCTCGTGAGAATTCGCATTCTTCTCCCCCCTCGACCAACGCGTGCGGAGCAGGCTCTACGCACGAATCGTCTGCCTACTCGGTGTACGTACATCCTCGCATCGCGACATATTCGCGTACGCGTGTAGATCGCGCGAGGTGGTCGAGCCTTACAACGTTCCGCGGTTATTACACTCGTGTGATGTGTGCTCGCTCGTTTGGCGTCGGCACGCGTATCCGCTCGATCGCGGCGACGCTGACGAGAGAGCGCGTACCGAGAAAGCCGACGACGCTTGTAATCACGTAAGGAAATGTCGTTGCTTATTGTCTACCCTATATGTCCCCCGGAAGTAGGGCCAATCCACCGGAAAGACAGACCGTTAACCCGCGAGCGATCTCGACCTCGCGACCGCTCGTCCCCACGAACGTGATTGCTTTCGTTCCCGATCACCCCGTACTTTTCCTCCACTCCTTTTCAACGATCCCGGCGAATTCCCCACAAATTCTTTCGCCATTCGCTTCCCCGTCTTTCTTCTCCTCCGATTCCTTTTCATTCCGCTTCTCTTTTTCATCCAACGTGCTTCATCTCCATCCTATGCATTTTTTCACTTCTCGTCGTCTTTTTTCCTACTTATTCTCTCCTCGCGTTTTTGTTTTTCATTCCATTCCGTTGTTTTCTCCCTCTCCGTCCACGTACCTTTGTCAGGATATGCTAATGCCACTCGGCGCCCATCCGCCTCCCCCGTAGAATCACTATCATTGCTTTGCTGCATTTTTTTTTCCTCGATTTTTTATACTGTTTTCTATTGTTTTTAATCTACTCGTCCACGTAGCCGGAAGTTGAGAAGATGTTAATACACGCGTAAGCACGCACGTGTGCGTGCATATGCCCGTGGATACCTGTATCTACCTCGAGCGTTCAATTTCGCCCACGCGTCTAATTCCGCAGCGTACTACCGACAACGCGACAACTCTGTTCCGATGTAATTGCTCGGCGTACCTATGACTGTCGAGAGCCACGTTTACACTGCATACGATTAGGCGAGTCGCTCGTGTACGCAGCGTTTCACGCGAAACGGTGCTTATTCCGAGAGTTGTTCGCCTAATGTTACTGACGCGACAAGAAATACCTAATCGAATTATCCTCCCGGAATGTTCGGGGGGTCTTATTCAATTTTTCGATCCCTCTAATCGAGAAATACCGTCATATGATTTTTTCGATACCTCTCGTCTTCTTCTTCCAAATTTTATAATATATAATATAATTTTTATTATACAATTTATTACGTGAAATTATAGTTTTATGATAAAATTATTGCAAAATGCGGCGCGGTTTTAGTTCGCGACCCGATAAAATACGGATTTTGTGTCGACGGTGGGTTGGAAAGAGCGACGAGGAGAAAAGATGCAGAAACCTCGTCGGGAAAAAAAGTGCAGAGCGAGTTTTCGAAAAGGAAATGCGAAAATTGGAAAATGCACGCGAGAATTCGTGTTATTTCGTCGATGCAAAGTAGTTTTTCGAAGCGCGATAGGAAACGGACTCGGAGTTGTTGAAATCGTGGTGGAAGTTAGTTAACTTTAGCTACGATTCCGCTCGGGCTGCATGCTATTCGAGCCACGTGACACGTAACAAGGCCACATTAACATCGTGAAATGTTTATCAAAAGAGTGCGACAACGTAGAATGACGAGTGATAAGTTTTTCTCAACGTGGACTGTCGAGTTACTTCGTCCCAGAGACACGCTCGTACATCGTATAAGCCTGATACATATCAAACACTGAATATTTTCAATACCAACCATAATCTATTCCCGCATTCTTATTTTTTGCATCACCGCCAATAAAATTCGTGGTCAGGCTAGAAAACACGTGGAATTCTGCTCGTTTCAACGTCGCAGGACGAGCGTGATGTACGAATCGTGAAGAAAAAAACACGATCGCAGTGTAAGATGCAGATAAATCGATAGCTGTCGACAAATTGAGTGTTTCGATCGATTCAAAGATGAATATTTACGAGAAAACGCGGATCAGTGGAAAAAATTACACCTCCAACGTTACAAAATAACGTTATAAAACAAGGAAGTTGTCAGCATGAAGGTGAGCTTTTTCCAATGCATTTTTCACGGCTCGCGAGTATCGCCATCGAAAAATAGAGATTTCGGCTGATTATTGAGGAGGTTCGAGCGTAAAATATGAAAACTATTTCGCAAAAATTTATTTCGACAGATTAATCAGCTTAGAAATTTTCTCTGAAGAATACAAGGTGTTTAGAAAGCTCATGTAGAGATAAATTAAAATTTACGATACGCGCAGTCTTGCGAAAATAGCACATTTTTTGGTAAAAATGGAGAAACAAAAATGGCATCACTACGAAATTAAACTACGTTGGATACGGAAATTTCAATTTCAATTCTCAATGACGATCGGCCAAGGTTTAAGAGATGCGTTGGGAGATGCGTTGGGAGATGCGTTTTCTAGCTTGTTCGGTGACGTGGAATTCGTAGCAATATTCCGTTTGGCCGACCGATATCACGTCATTGCTGTTCCTGCGCGTGCCGTCGTCGATCGTGCCGATGGGCTCGTTTGTCGCCAGTCTCGTTGTATCGCCGTTACACGACGAAAATAAATAATTCGATTCCGTTGATGTGTTCAAGGGGCGACAGACGCGCGACGACACCAAGTTCCGGTGTAGACACACCGGTGGTAGGTCCCCGACGGACGAGTCCGAGTCAGCGCCGTGTCACCTAGCCGCGCCGCAGCACGACGGTCGTGTCGTATAGCTGGCTGGTATAAGAGAGCGAGCGAGCGAGCGAGCGCGGATGCAAAGCTGGTAGTTCGACTGGATGCTAAGCACTTCGGAACGCTGTTATACGCGCGCGCTTCCTTGCATACGAATCGCGGGAGGTGCCGGTCGCCGGTCTGGCAAACCGGAAGTGCGTCATGTCCCGAACGATTCCTCCTCGCGACGAGTCAAATCCGAACGCGGCTAGCTGCACTTCGAAGAAACGCACCGTGAATCGATGCACCCGCGAAAAAGACGAGCGGCGAATGCGAGATTATTTCCCGGAACAAAATCAGACGAAACATCCGCCTATCGCTGAAATCGAGATCGACGGATCATTCCAACCGCGCGGACAAGTTCGGGGAACTCGCCGCGAGGAGAGATTTGGCGATAATTTTGCTCTCCTGCCCCGGAGAAACCGACGATGATCGTAGCGCGAGAACAGTGAAATCAAGGTCATCGAAGGTCGAAGAAGTAATGCCGGCGCGAGGCGTGAAAAGTTCGCGGTTCGAGCAGCGGAGGTCCGATGATTTCCTCCTGTTTCGCGCGGCGGGCGTGGAAAAAACGAGATTTCGATTCGATTCCGTCGCAAGAACCTCCGCGATGCGTGGAACGGCGGAAAAAAGAAGTCTGTAGGGTCATTCACGGGTCGATTATCTTCGAAATGTCGTCTATCGAAATGTTGACGTTGCTTGACGCTTATCTTGTACGTAATACGCGCGTATATTCGTCTGTTGGGTAGTTCGTTGGCATAGTATCGGCAGAGAGAGAGAGAGAGAGTGAGAGACTAGCGCGTCGCGTCTTAGATATCATAGAAGTGTAAGATTGAAAGAGGAAGGGAAAAAATGGGTAAAAGAAGGCTGGGGAGAAAAAAACGTGAAATAAGTCATGGACACGCATATCCCGACCGGCTCGGCTCGGCTCGTTGTTATCATCGCGCACGTATGTACGATGATGTACAACGCGGCTTCGTCGCCGAGGAGAGGGTAGGAGGATGGGGAAAATAGCTCGCGAGTGAATTACAGCGAGTTAATTATTTCGAGCTAAAGAGATAACGTCGACGACCTCTCGATATATCAGACGAGAGTGATACCGCACTCCTCTGGAACTTCACTACCAAGCCTCGAAACTCATCGGAGCGATGCATCAGCTGCACGCTATACGAGCGCTGGCAGCGGAGCCTTCTGGGAACTTGGAAGCGCAGTGAAACTCGCCCCGATAACGCGCTTTCCGAACCCCGACAAACGAGAAAATGATTCGAGCAAAATTTACACCGAGCAAAAAACCCAAACAAATTTACTGCGCCGCCAGCAAACGAATGGAGCGCAAACGAGTCGAAAAAATCCACGCAAACGCGATCGTTAACGAGCTTTACTTAAAGCGGTGAAGGAAAATTTACCAAATCCGTTCCCAATGCCAAAAATTTGAATTGTGCCTCCAGGCAGTTTTTTCAAGTGACTGGGAGTAAAAAAAAACAACAATCTTTCGGTGCGAGAGACGAACAAGAAGTATTCTAATAGTTCGTAATCGTAAAACGACTTGATTCGAGCTTCAGTTTGGAACTTCTACTACCGTGCAAAATACAGAAGTAATTTGACTGTTTTGTTGGGAGAATTTTTTTTCGACTTGCGAATTAGCAAAGTGCCGAGTTCCTCGAATTGTCATCGTAATCTTGTGTAAGTTGGATGGAGAAAATGCAACGTCGCGTTCTACTCCGGAAAAATGTCACACGATTGTGACTTTATTACCAAAGGTTGATAGAAATAGTGCTTTGAACGATGTTATAATTATCGGAGAGAAGTTTATTCAGTTGAACGTATGTTGAATTTGTATCGAGACGATCGAGTGACCGGACGTTAGCATCGTGCCGAGATGGACGATATCGACGAGGCCGCGCACATCTGTCAGCATTTACGATGATGCAGTTGGGAAGAATCACTCTATTCGCTACATCGGTCGTACGGGTACGACTGCTATTATTGTCTGTCGTGGGCATTGACGCAATATCGGAAATGAGATCAATGTGGCTCTGGGCTGTGTTCGATATGGTATTCACTGGCTCGGCGCGATGGTTGAGCGACAACGCGACGCTTATTGAGCTTCCTACAAGCGAAAGCTTGTAACGCAGAGGGTTAAAAAACGAACACCAACAACAACAAAATAAGAACAGTGATAAATAATAGATATATCTGTCGGCAAAGTCCACTGACAGAAGAATGTGGTCGGTTTAGTTGTCGAGGCATGAATTAAGTAATCGATGACCAAACGTGGATATCTATAATGAAAAAACGAAACACGAGGAGGACAAACAAGAATCATACGTGCATTGTGTCTTTTGCCACCTTACGTGTGTTTAGTAGCTCTTCGTATCGTTGCTCAGAATTGGACAGCGTTAACGACAAGTGGAGAGAGCGTGGCTAACACCGCACACGCGGCAGGTACATATGTATGTATTACACGGTGGAAGGTCAATCAACAACGTTACCATTTAGGGAGTAACGTTCCGCACAGCCGTACAACGCACGCGTCCCTCTCTCTCTCTCTCTCTCTCCCACTCGCTCTTCAGCAAATGCCAATAGCGAAATTCTAGACAACAATTTTCTCTACAGAACATGATCGAACATATCCCGAGGCACGTTTCATTTCTAATCGCTGAAAACGACCAAAACTCCTGCGACTGTTCACAAAAATCATATCGTCACCTATTTTTTCAAACCCCTGCTACACTTTGGGTCAATTTGACCCTGTCCACTATAACTATGGAAGCTTGTGAAAGTCAGATTTGGAGGAAAATTGTCTCCGGTATTTTACAATTAAAGCATCATCGTCGGGTTGGTTAATATTGGTGTCGATGAAAGAAAGTAAATGGTCGGATAAAACGCGAATAAACAAGTATTTCGTGTTGACGCGACTCGCGAACGGATTATTTCCACTTCTGAGAAGACCCACGGCCTGGAAGCACTGTGGCAAATTAGTTTGTTGGTATTCGCATCCACGGCGCAGCTCGCTAATGACGTCAATGCAGCGAATATAGAACTTCGAGATCCCACCTGGTGTATAAAAACGTTGAATGCAACGTATCACTTTCAGGCTGAAATTTTCAGGTGATGTAGCGTTCGTGTACTCCTCTCTCTCCTTTCGCCCGGATTCACAAATCCAGGAGAAAAAAAAATCCGACACAAAAGTTTGTATCAACGACTTTGGTTTCCACAAAATTAACGCTATTTCAACACACTCCGTGTGTAGTGATAACGTAAGACAGCTCTGTGTTAGGCGTAGAACAGTTCTAATTAAAAAGTAACACAAAGCAGTGTTGGACTATCATCCAAAAGTGTTACTGTAATGTAAAATAACATTTTTCTGTGTTGAAAAACGAACTGGGAGGACAACGCTATGACGTTAAGTATTCTACGCACACATCCTTACGCGATACACGACGGAAAATGTTTGACTGCGTAGGAATATTAGTCAAATTGGGAGATGAATATTCCAACAACGTTGTAAAATTTTTGTCGAGTCCACTTTTTTGGGAATAGTGCGCAAAATGAGCCACGAGGGAGAAATTGGATAGGAGAAATAGCGGAATCGTCGTTACGATGAGACGATGAAATTTGAAATGTTGTCGATAACGAGACACGATTCGGGGACGAGGTTCGTACAACTCGTGTGACGACGGTCGAAATCGCTGAGAAACGCGGCGCTCGGATCGAAATGATTGATCAGCGACGCGTATAAAAAGAGAGAGGTGCGAAGCCCGCGCGTAGGCATACGGGGTAAAAATCCCGGTTGCCCTCGAAGAGCGCGGGGCGGCGGGACCCCGGCGAACGAGGAGCAGAGCGACTCCCCTTTCTCGCGTGACGTTCGAACATGTTTACGAAACAAAACATTCATCGAAACATTTGAATATGCAAATATATACCATTTTCACACTGCTGACGCGTATTTGCGCGTACGTTTCAACTGCTGCGTGCGGCATACCTGTAGCATATGGGTACACACTATGCGACTACTCGCTTCCGGTCGTTCGTCTATACACGTAACGCCTTTATACCGGGTGTCGGCGCTTCCCGTCGCACACGATTCTTTTCCCGAGTTTCTCCGCGAACTGGCTATCGGTTTTTATGAATAAAAAAAAAAAAAAAAAAAAAGATCAACCCTCGATCGACACGAGAACCATTTCCATTTCCCTGTGTACTCCGTGCATCGCGAAACGAGAACTGAATAAAAAACGAGACCGAACGGATAAATAGGTAGTTCCAAGAACATTCAACTCCGTTTTTTCCAGGAATAATTGAAAGTGCAAATTGTGGGTCTTGGTGCTGGCGAAAAAAGCCTTCCGCTAGGAAAAATGCAGCTGAATTGTAATACGTATCCGGTTTGTTACGTTTTCACATTTTTTCACATTTTTTCTCCGTTTCGCACTCCTTGTTCGGAGGTGCTCTCCTCACTTTTGCCCGCCCCTCGAGAGGGGACAGTTTTAGCAGTGTTTTGTTTTTCTTTTCGGAATTCTTAATGCTTATTATTCGAAGTTGGGGTGTTGGTTTTCGATTGAGGAAGCAGACCAGATCGAGATATACGGCACCGGCGGGCACGGCTGACCCTCGCCTCTGCTCGGCCGAGTAAAGGTGGCGAGAAGAGCGGAGCGAAGAGGTCCCCGTGCTATCGCCGGGCGATCTCTGGCTCGAGTTTACTTTTTATGGTTTCCTTTCTCTTCGGACGGGGACCGGGCATTACCGTCCGAAGTCGAAACTAAATCCCAGCTCCAGAAGGTAATTCTCCGCTCTGTCCTTCGCCCTGAAGCTACACCGCGCGTTTGCTGTACAGGAAAAGCCCTCCTCCCAGAAAATGTTCCTTCAATTCAATATTCTCATTTTTCACATTTCATTTCATCTATTAATTAATTAATTAATTAATTAATTTATTCGTTTATTTATTCATTTATTTATTTATTTATTTATTCGTTTATTTATTTATTTATTTATTTATTTATTTATTTATTTATTTATTTATTTATTTATTTATTTATTTATTTATTTATTTATTTATTTATTTATTTATTTATTTATTTATTTATTTATTTATTTATTTATTTATTTATTTATTTATTTATTTATTTATTTATTTATTTATTTATTTATTTATTTATTTATTTATTTATTTATTTATTTATTTATTTATTTATTTATTTATTTATTCGTTTATTTATTTATTTATTTATTTGTTTGTTTATTTGTTTAATCGATACCGTTCCGATTAATTGAAAAGCTGCGAGTTCTGCGAAGTTTATGATACATTTCCGGTAATATTTTGACGACATTGTTCGTTGTGTATCATTGATGAGGAATATCGAGGTACGTATACCTAAATTAGACAGGGTAATGAAAGAACCGTTCGTTATTCGGATGGCGTCGGCTGCAATTAAAACCGATCCGGTCATCGGACGAAGGACTCGCGGCTAATAATAATCTATTCGATGGACGCGCAAATGTGGAGGAGATGATGAAACTGAGCAAAGGATGAGACACTCACCCGTTGAATGGATATCCGAACGCGGCGTCGTAGGGGTGGTAGACGGAAGGATACGTCCACGCTGCAGCCGCACTCGCGCCGAGATTTTCTTTCAGCTCGAGGCCAGCAGCCTGAAATGGGAACGAGTACATTTCACCATTTTACCATACGAGAGTCGCGCTGTTTCCGCAAATGTATACACGCAAACTTTTTCGCACCGTTGAGCAGCTCCGTGTTTTCTCCGCGTTAAAAAGACATCCGACCACGGAAAATAGATACAATTTTCACTCGAGATACCGATTCGCATTTTTTGGAAAATCGGTGAAAATTACATTTATTTATCGACGTAGCAATCTATTTTACAATGTCTTCGACGTTTCCGGACTATTTTTCATTTTCACGCCTCTGACCGTCGTTCCTACGAAACTTGTCAAGACAAAAACGTTCCGAGACTAGAATAATTCTCGGGAAAATAAATATTCAACAAATACTATTCAACGCAAAGACGAGGAAAAAGCACCTTGCAATCCAAAGACGCTAACAATTTTCATCTCAACATTTTTCTTCGCGACGTACCACTAGAAAAAGTGCGTAGCAACGTCGAGGACTCGACACGCTCGTCTCATTTTTGTGAAGCGGTAAAAAAAAAACAACGCGAAGATGGATCGGTGGGAAAAAGTGTGTAGATCGATACTAACGATAAAATAAGCTCGCGATAAAACGTTGATCAATTGCTTAATTGGCCAGAATATAATTGAACTCCGGAAAACCATTGAATGTAACGATTTTGGCGAATTCCGGCGAATCGTTCGTGAAAATAAATGGAAGGCGAGGGAGAGAGAGGTGAGGATGAAATTTGAAACAGTCATTGGAAATTTCACCTGGAGGTTAATTCTTCGACGACTAGGTTCAAGAGGAATAGTAATTACCACATTAGTTATCGACGCTGTGTGTGGCGCTTGTTTGCTTGTTTAACCCTTGAACCCGTCGCGTGGATTTATAGGCTAGACGGTCGGCAGTTAAAACAGTCTTAACACTCGCTTGTTCCCGATCGAAATAAAATTGAAAGCTTTTTACGTCATTTTTTGTCCAAGACGAGACAAAGATCGTCGATTGTTCTCCGCGCCTCCCGTGCAAATGCGCGTCGCGATAAAGATATAACTGGCGAGCTGAGAAAAAACTTTTACGTCTTCGCAATTTTTTATTCCACTTTTTGCGACACGGATCCGCGAGATCGACGCGAGATCGAGAGAGAAGTTTGCGAGTTTCGTGGATATTGGAAGTGTGGTGACGAAAATCGTTAAAATTGTTACGAACGGATATTTAATTGACGAGTAACGTTTGTTTTCTTGTCGTGGGATGTGGAAGAATCGTAGTGCAAGCGTTACGATTCTGCTGAATGACGATTCGTCGCCGTATCGAGCGATAAGAATACGGAATGAGGCGAGAGGCGCTGTTTATTGAATTACGTACGATTGATAAATGGTGAAAAATGGTGAGCGATACGAAATTTAATTCGAATGATATAAAATTAAGTGTGTAACGAGATCGTAGCGGGGAGGAGCGCAGCTAAGAAAACGGCGCTGAAAGCCGTTGCGATAGGTTATCGAGACCACACAACGCGTCGGGAACAATCCGGCTGTATCGCGCAGCTTCACCGATCCGTTATCGGAGAGGCTGCAACAATTTTTCGGCCACGCTGCTCGTTCGTGTTCCCACTTTGTCACTCGATATTCGTCAAAAATCTGTTGCAATAACGATGCTGATCTGCTCACTTTTCCTAGCACGTAAGTCGCTGTCGCGGAAACAATTCGCTCGTGATTTCGAATCGTTGCGACATTTATGTGTGTACACGATCAAAAAATTTCCGTCCAATTTGAGCCAAAAAAGTATTTTTTATGTTACTTCAGCGCACTCGATGTGCAGTGAGGCGGTGACATCGAAGAAGAGTTACTTTAGTATCGAATAACGTTTTTGTGCCTTGAACTACGAGGAACAACTAAGGTGTTAAATATTCTACACAAAATTGTGCACAACTTTGCACGAAGAGGGAATTTTTTTTACCGTGTATTTGTCTTAAAACGTCTACTCGCGAGACTTTGTTGCTGAGTTGCATCGCGATGGAGTTGTAGTATGATTATGTAAGGTGGTATAGAGTGGTAACGAGGATGAACGTTAGGACGCGAAAGCGTAGATGGAAGAACTCACCGTGGGGGTGTAGAAGGGCGCTTGCTCCGCGCCCAGTCCAGGGAAATACGCTGCCATCCCTTCGGACGCGGCAGCCGCAGCCGCAGCTGCGTAAGGTGCGCTGTACATGCTCAACGCTGCTGTAGGAAGCGCCCCGAGGCGTTGGTAGCCTCCAAGAAGTTCGTATTGGCAGGAGCAGACGGTTTGACCGGTAAGAGGATCGGTGAAGATCGGTCTTCCGGTGTCGCAGCATCTCGCACCGGCCGGAGGAGCGGCGTGAGAAGGACTTCCCGAGGCTGTCGGGCTGCCCGGTGGACGTACGATGGCACTTGTTACCGCCATCCTGGCTTGCAATGAATTACCGACTGCGCTCCCCAACGAAGAGACGCTGCCCGCGCCAAGGACCGGAGCTGATGCCGGCGAAGGTGAGCTCGAGGCTAACGACGATGTGGCTGTCACTGGACACTGAAACACACGGAGGACAGGTCGTCAGCGATGCCGTTTCGTCACGTTTTGTGTCTTGAAAATTTCAGAGGGGTTTGGGGGAAAAATCGGTACGAGGGTTTGGCGAGAGGTGGCGATAAAGCGAGGGAATATGAAGGGGAGCGTGGAATAAAGTTGGTAAAATTGCTCGTCGCGGGGTTTCGAGAGCATCGAGGCGATCCAATCTCAGGTGAGCTTCGATCGTCTCGTTTGAAGGCGAATAAAATCATAATTGGCTGTAAATCCGAGTCGTTAAAACGAGACGGGATCGATCGGAGTTACCGTAATAAAATAGTGGAAGAGGGAATGTGTTTTAACATTGGCCGGAGCGATTACATCCCGAACTTTACAATCGTAAGCATAGCTGTCGATTTACTAGGTACATAGGTATGTGGCTCGAGCAACTATTTTGTTCATTCCCACCAGCATGCCTGTATCAACTGACGGAACGAAACTCCATTCCGTTTGGATTTAGTGGGAGAAGAAAGAAACAGTCGTCAGGATCTGGAGATTATGTACGTATAGCCGAGCATTGTGCGATCGGGCGCGATTCTCCACGTGTCCTCTCTTTATTCAGCGACTTATTAAAAATCTATACAATGAAATTCCCTTCCGTTCGAATCCGATCGAGCAGTCGCCACCATCGAGATTATATTTACAGGATCAACGAATCTAGCCTTGTGTCGCCGCCACACATTTCGTCACGAGCACGCGTGTACCCATGTTTGATGACTGTGCGTACGAGCAAACCTATGAAATTATACGGAAACACGCGCAGGAAAATGGACACGCGTGCATCGAGAGTGTGAAAGAGAGCGTGCGAGTGAGAGAGAGAGAGAGAGAGAGAGAGAGAGAGAGAGAGAGAGAGAGAGAGAGAGAGGGAGATGAATGGCAGCGGTTCGAGATCGGTTGAGCGAGTAGGTTTACCACTTCGGGGTGGCATCGTGAGTGCGAGTCGTAAGCGAAACGCAGCTGCTATTCCGAAAAAGCTGCAAGCGTGACAGTTCTCCCGGGGCAACTGTCACCAAAACTTTATTCGTGCCCTTGCAGCGGCCGGTCCCCCGCTTTTTCCCACCCCCCGTTCTTAAAGGTCGGTAAACCTAGCCTAACATAACCTCCGCAGTCAAATATAATACCTGGCCTCATTAATTCCATATCAAACACTACGGATAAATAGATTAGCAGCTTGAGTGCCTTTTGCGTAGGGCCTAAACAAACCCCGATCATCCCGTGAAACGCCCTCTCTACAGGGGAACGCGCGGCAGGGGTGAACGCGGCAGCGAAAGTGAACGAGACCCACCAACAGCCATCCATCCCCATCCGTCCGTTTTTACGCCATCCGTCTATTCTCCGTTCCCCAAAAACGCATTGTCGCCCGCTGGAGACTCGTACGTCGTCGTGTGACTCGACGAAACGTCGCTCTGGAAATTTCCATAAAATTATTCCGACCACGCGGTAAAACTTCTACCAAGGCAGTAAACTGTCTATCTTTAGTCTCGAAGCAACGAATTAGCGGTAATACTCGACACCCCGTGTCCGTTGACTCCTTTGCACCGAATCATTTTTAGACACCGACGCTCTCTTCCCTCCGTGTTCACTCGAATAGGAGTTCCGAAGAGTACCCCAGAGTTCGCGCGAGGGTACTCTCGCGAACTCCTCGGCACTCGATCTAGCAGAGTACCGGAGAGTACCGGAGAGTATTGCACCGAAGAGTACTGTCTCCCGCGGATTCGGGACTCCGTTTCAGAAGCGATTCCTCGTCGGAGTAACTCTCCTCAAATTATCCCGTCTCTGCGACGCGCGATAGGTGAAATTCGCAGGAGAATGGATTCGTCGCGGTACGCGTGCGAGAAATCCAGTAGGCGAGCTGCGACCGAACAAATTGAAAATCACAGTTGTCGAGCGCGGGATCCGCCACGCGTTGTCGAACAGCCATCAAAAGTGTCGAGACACGGTGAAACAAGTCCGAACGTGTCGTCCGCGCGCGGCAATTCCTACCGCCGTTTCCCGGTTATATACGACGCTCGCAGCCGTGAAAGCCTTGGGAAACGTCGTTTGATCGCGATTACTATTCGCAATGGTCATTAAACACTTTTGCGTCGAGCGCGCGGTTCAGACTCGCTGCTCGAAGGCGGTATAACCGTGCCGCGCGTAAACATCCATGAAGCCATTACAGAGCTGCGAGGAGGTCGTAACGCGGACTGTTCCGCGCGTGAAACTGATGAAATATAGTTATCCAGCCCTTTATACCGAACGGGAGCCGATATATCTCGCGCTCGGTATCTCGTCGGTGGTGGACCTCGTCACCTATCTCTCGTAGAGGTAGCTCTCCTCCGCAGGAGGCACCGACGCGAGTAGCAGCGATGCAACGCTTAAATCGCTCGCGTTCGGCCGTACCGCTACGCCGCGTATTTACAACCGCCGACTCGCTGGTATGCGCGGTTACGTGCTTACGCCGATAAGATTCCGCTGAGGCGAGACTCGACGAGTTACACCTTTGCAATCGCATTAGCCCTGCCGCGCAAGGAGACCAATATAATCGTTCTAATGAGCGGAGCGGAAGCAACGCGTCGACGAACACCACTCGATTTGCTAATTGCTCTCTGCGTAGTTTTGCCTGGCGAAGGCGAGGTGTTTCGAGGAGCTTCGACGCGTCCGGAAGGAGCGAAGCTGAGAGCTTAAATCTCGCGCGCGGCTTTTTTCCTCAGCTGCCAGGAAAAATCCGTCTCTTTGGATACGAGCGATTCTTCACGGTGACAATATTACGAGTCAGCCTTTTAGCTGGTTGGAAAATTGTGCGGCGGCGGTTATTTTCGTGTCAAGATTTCAGAGACCGGAGAGTCCGACGCAAATGGGAACTCGACGCTTGGAGAAAAAGTGTAAACAATAACTCCGGACGCCGAAGGAACGTCGCGGCGATTTTTCTTTTGGCGTTGCGAAGCGCGAGGCGATTTTTATATGCCGACGCGATCGAACGGTTCGCGGGGAATCGACGGCTCCGCGGAATTATTCATGGATACCGAAAGGTCGCTAGCGTAGGCAGGTTTACATGTATAATTTACCTTTCTACTTCGTCGATAAAACGTCGGCGACGATTTATAATGCTAAAACGGTTCGTGACGCGATTTTGTAGACACAGATGTACCTTGTTTGTACTTCTGGCATTTGTCACGCGTGTCCGTTTTCCCTTTCCTGCGGACACTGGAAGTCCTTCTTGAACTGTACTGCGCGCCACCCCACCCCCCAAACGCGAAGGGCTGGGACCTGGGACACAACGAAACTCTGCTGCTACTTATCCACGTATTTAGAAGCGTTTGCGCGACAAGAGAGAGAGAGAGACAGAGAGACAACGACAGAGAAAGAGAGAGAGAGAGAGCGAAAGAGAGACAGAGACACAGAGAGAGAGAGAGAGGAAGAGAGAACAACCGACCTCGGAGCTGTCCCGAAGACCAACGAGCCCCGACCGAGTCAATATTGACTTCGGAACAGATTGATGGACCCTGCCGCACCGCGACCCATAATACTTCTCGACGTATTTCCAGAACGACCCTCCGCGCTTCTATTCTTCCGCGCCTCGCATCCCCGAGTTTCCCATACTTCAAACTCGCTCGGCGATTACCTCCAGATTTCGGAAAAGCGTGAAACGCGATAGAAATAACGCAAAAAGGCGTCGTTTCTCGTGGAACGGGAGGTCATCGCCGAGGCACGTGCAAGCTTGCGCTGCGATAGTCGCCTGTGCGATAAACACGATTACGGTTCAGCGCTGAGGTCGAGCATAATTGTATGTAAAAGAGGAAGAATTAATGGTCGTGTGTCCGAAGATTCCAAGGATTTCCAATCTGGCCACGTGGTGTTAGATAAGATGGGAAATATCTGTGGTTGGAGATCCACAGAGGCAGTTTCTTTGGGGCCAAGCGAGGGCCACCCCAGGTGGGATTTCGGGATCCTCGGGGAGTTGGCGAAAAATAATAGTTCCACGATTCGAAGTAGAATCAAACGCGAGTGTATAGCTCGATCTATTTTTAGCCTGTCGTTGCAAAATACGTATCGTCAATCGCAGCGATCTTAGACATGTACTAGCTGAACGTACAGCTACAGTGAGAAGTTCACTACGATGAAGGAGCGAAGAATTTATCGTGATGCGGGTGACATTGAAAGATGCTGCCTCCCATTCGAATAACTGTTCTTCCGGGAAGAAATATACGGGACGTTGCAATCTTTGGCCCATCAACATACGACCGTTTAAACATTTCTTGCCTGCATCTACTAAGTGGCATTTATTTTGAGTGAACATTTAATTTTTTGCGAATCGACTCGGTCAACGTTGATTCGTCTTTTTTGCGTCGATTCGTATCCAGGTCGATATCTTTCCATTCGGCATTTCGAGTGCAGAAAAAAAAAATGACGGAAGACTTTGGGAATTTGTCGGGAATTCGCGGCGACTGGGTTAATGAAGCGTTCTATATTCGTAAGCACGCGCATCGACGTTATCGAAAACGTCGCTTGCGACGAGTATTCTGATGGACGGAATATGGAACTCATGGGGGAAAAAATGGTTGCGAGATCCAACGATTGCCAAGGGGACTCGAAAAATTGGAATACTTCGCAGGAGACTCGAGGAAAACAGGGATTAGTACTTTTTGCCCCGTTACCAGGGTACATCGAGGGAGAATTGGTATTTCGTCGTCAGGGTCTTCGTACTCCGATTGCAACGTTTTCGTTTCTTTTCCAACGCGGTTTTCAATAGCACGGATGATATGTAAGATGAGAATTTTAAGTGGCATGATAAGTTGGAAATATAGCGATGAAACGATAAATTGGAACACGGTACGTACATTGGTCGTTAACATTCACCTGGCAAGATTAACGATAAATTTAATGGTATATAAACAATCTTGCAACGATTCGAAACTGAAGAAGAATAAATATAGAAATCATGGCAGAGCCGCGAGTTCTGCACCGATGTAACGGTCGCGTTTGCCATCTGTCCGCGAATCATTTACGATTGCAAATTTATTAATCCGCGATAGGAACTTTCCCATTCGATAGCCGATGTATAATCGAACATCTGGCACGAACGTTTCACCATACATATCGGATAGGTTTCACCATCGTCGCTACCGGCATTAAAGAACCGAACGAAAATGGCATAAAAAGTTATTGCTATCACCCTACAATTTTAGAAGCGATGTAAATCGCTCGTCTATTCCAACAGCCGAGAACATTTATATCGTTCGTATCGTTTTCATTCCACGACAATTTTCTTTTTTTTTTTTTTTTTTATTATTTCCCTCCACCTTCGTACCGCGGCTGATATACGGCGTACGAGAATCAGAAACACGAATCGGATTTAGCCGCGATCTGAAACCGGCAAGGGATATCTACGGCGCTGACCACGCGGACCGCGCAGAAGTTTCGCGCGGTATCACGGGGCAAATGGGATAAGCGAAACGAGGCGAACGGCAGGAAGAATGAAATTCGAGTACCGGAAGTCGTAGTAACTCGCAACCGTCAACAAACAGGCAATGCTGTCGAGTACAACGTCGCCTGTACAACGTACGTGCGGCTTGTTGAAAAGTTTACCAATTCCGTACATTGTAGTTAGGGCGCGCGCACACGTCGAGCGCGAACTTTCGACGCTCGCTGCTCGCGATATATTTATGCGCGAAAAGTGTATAAATAATGTCTATGTTCTCGGAACGAATTTTCGCTTCTCGCTGCATCATTTTGGGGAACCGATTCGACCGGACGCAAGTTCGATGGTATTTTTGATATTGTGGTAAACTTCGAATCTTAGTCTCTACGCACCTGCATAAACGATCGCGAGCAACCATGCAACTTGTAGCTATTTGCGATCATAATTCGTTATACAATTGTGCAATGCGATTATGTAGCTAGCATTTCATAATGTTCGGCGCATTTCACGAAATAATACGCGCTGCAGATATGTACTACGCGAAACAAATTACGATCCTGCAATATTATATTTCACAACGTTCAATTGTACCACATGTGATAAATCACGATGTACCTGACGTACAATAAATTACATTTCGTTATGTCTAATTGTACAATTATATATGCCGCGACATGTAGAGTTTCGCAACGCTGTTGGTACGTATTTTGTCATCTACAATCTGTACGCTCTGTCATATTCCACGTGAGAACATACCTCGCCTTCGGTAGAAACGACCATCCTTGATTTTGTAATTTTGTTATCAGGAAGAAACAAGTTGGTGCATCACGTGTAAGCAAATTCCCAAGTGTTTGCATTATAATCGGAGTTCAATTTCAATTTGCACGTGTTTGAGAGAATTTTTAAAAAATGGCGTGTACCAGACACAATAAACGCGAATGAGATGTCTCTTCGAATCAGAGTAAGAAGATTCGAAACGAGCTTTCTTTTTGTCCTTTTATGTTCGGAGGCATAATTTGCAATGACGTGGCATCGGGGTTTACCTACATATCACTTCGTTGGCAATTTTTGTTAGTTAATACATAATCCGAGAGAGGGGTCTCTCCAATGGCTAAATTAACGCAACGATCACCGAAATTGGTCGAGTAAAACGATGAGAAGAGATCATTTGACGGGGTGTAATAACGTTTACGGTTTTCCTGCGTAGTTGCCGACCTAAAACGAGGACAATTCCCCAATTGGTATTTCAAAACACTTGTACAATAACGATACAGCGACGATCCCGGTTTACAGCTTACGAGCACCGGGTATCCCGTACATGGAGCGTTGATAATGGAAAACGTGCGTTGAAACGAGCATAGCATTGTTGACGTGCGGAAAACGGGCAGAGTTTTTAATAATAGTACTGTTATTGATGTACCACGGATAAGAGTATCTTATTCGCATGAAACATCGCCTCCTATTTCGGTTCGTTTAATATGATTTAATACGATTTCATCGCGTTAGTTGGCAGAGGTGTTTCCATTATTAGAGCCAAACCAACGTCGGTTCTTTAATTATATACGAAACAATTACGAATTCGTTACTAATTAATTTCCCCGTGTTTTTTCTGTCTTCGTTTCTTTTGTTTTCTTGCCATATAAACAGTGGATAATCAAGGCGCGATACGTGACGTTGAGTAAATGAAATTCATTGTTGAAGATTCGTGTTGTGCCGTTAGAAACTTAGGCAACTCCCACGTGAATAATTATCCCTATCTACGTGTAAAATAATAAATTGCCTTTACCTACTGCCAGCTCGTTTGCTATGCTCCTCGCGCACGTGTGACGCGTTGACCGGTAAATTCCCGGAATTTACCAGTCCGATCGAAAAAGGTTGCCGGAATAATTATTACACGGCGAATTCCGAAATGCAGATTGAAAGGTATGTTTTGGTCGGGGTCGGGCGTGTTTTGTGCCGCGACGAAAATAGGAACAAACGAAACTGAAACAACATTCCTCGCTCGAATTAAAAAAAGGCACGTGAAAAAATCCGCGGGTAGAGGTGAGAAGAAGGCGTTTTTACAACGAGATTTACCCGAGTTAAATGCAAATAAAACGGTGTTTCGATTTCACGTAGTTGGAAAATTCACGGGTCGACGAATAATACAGTACCTGGGTAAGGATGTGGGTAAGGATGATAAATTATAATAGTATAGCGCGAAAAAGTTGTTCGGTGACCGCTAGCGCGAGGCATAGTTCTATTGGTCGTTGGATAAGCATTGGATTTGCTTGCGCGAGAATTTGTCTCGCGATGTTCATTCTTATTGATATATGCATACGTACGTATTCGTATGCTAGGTACGCGCGCCCACGCTCACGTACACGCGCCGGACGTGCGCGAGCGTTAGGAGCCCGTTCGTACATCCGTGCGATAAAGTTCGAGAGTCATTTCATTATTCTATTAGTTCGTTCGCGCGGCGTGGCTCGGCGGCGTAACTCGTTGCCTAATTACAAGACCTGTCGACAGTTCCGCCTGTTCACAATCGACGCGCCATTACGAGCAGTTCAAACGCGAGCGCGAACGACGAAGCGGTGCTCTTTGAGGAACGGTTTCGTTTGAACCGCGGAACGTCACCGACGAGCGATTTCGAGCCACTCGAATACGCGACAAAGAACGAACGACGACGCAACCGAGTCGGTAACGTTAGCAGATACGTGGTCTTCTTTCGATAAATCCGCGTGAATTATGTTCTCGCGATCGAAAGACAAAAACGGTAATTGGTCGACACGGCTCGTTGCGTATGCACGAACGAGCATCACGTAACATCGGATGTGCGAGATACACAACGCGCACGGACAAGTAGCTACGCGCGCGTGCGTGCTCGCGAATGCAACGGTTAGGCATAACCTCCGCTGGCATACTCGACGCCCGTGATAATTTAGATTTCACGTGAAAATATAAATTTAATAGCCGACTTTCGAAACGGCACGAGATAAGGAAATTTCTCACATCGCAGGGTTTCTTATATTCGCGTATAATTCATGTCTCGGTCCAATTAGTGTTGGAGCACGAAGTAATATATATTCGAGCGCAGTTTACAAACGGATGAACGGAGAGAGAGAGAGAGAGAGAGAGAGGGAGAGAGAGGGAGAGAGAGATACTCTCTACGTAAATGCATGCCGAGATATACTGGTCGCGTATAAATAACGAAATGGACGGTCGCGAATGTTTCACGTCTGGGAGGCGAATGGTTAGTCGTTTCGTGCGAAAACTAGTCGTTGCTAATTGATTGATTTTATAGGAATATTCGTCGCGTGTAGGTACGACTCGCCCGATTATTTTCGACCGCTGACAGGTTCTCGTCTGATCTCAAATCCGTGAGCGAAATAGTCGCGTGGACGCGGATGTGTACGTGATCATTCCTATCTATCTTCGATAAATCGCGGCAAAAGGACGCTCATGCCCGTACGTGTCGCCGCGAGCGCGTGAAATTCGCGTTATCACGTGGCGCAACGATGATGGATGTCGTTCCGATATGCACTTCGCGTAACGTTGGAGGTGGGAACTGTTTCGTAAATATCGTTTAAGATTCGATTTCGCGGCGACGATACGCGTCTCGCGAGGTACGTACAACGCGAGGAGGACGCGAGGATCGTTGCCCACGCGATATTTGGGTGGGTCGAAAGCGTGTAAAGGTTGTAAGTTGCAAATGCGATGCGATGGAGCGGGTGAAGTTTATTACTCACCTGTAAATTTGGGGATCCTCTGAAGGAGAACTGTGACATGTTGTGTCGGCCGCCTAGGGCCGTCAATTTTCAAACTCCGCTAGGCCAGCGTCATCCTAACACTTCGCGGTCACAGTTTTCACTGTCGAATATACATATGTATGCATGTATATATATATATCACTCTCACAGACACTTGAACGCTGCGACGGGTGGAACGACGCGCGTAAGAAGATTCGTACGAGTAACGATTTGGCACGAACAAATATCGCGTGGCCGTGGATAATTGAATAAAATCTCGTCCGCTTCACCGACTAACAAACACACCAATCGACACTCTCGACATCTCGCGGTACGAGTATCGTTTCATATTCGTACTTCATCGACGTTCGATCGAAGATTCCGGTGGACGAGGATCGATGCACGCTCGACGGTGTCAACGAAACCGCGCAGCGGGTCGTATTCGAACAGTCACTTTTCACACCCCGAACACTCGAACGTGGAACGTTCATCGCATCATCGACATTCTTAAATCCAGGTGAAAGTTTCGCTCCTTCCCTTCTTTTCCGCTCCGTGTCCTTGGTGGTTTTTCCAATTATAAACAAGCCAACAAAACTAAACGATGTAACTTCGGCGACGATGATCCGACCGTGTTTTTTTTTCGTTTAATATTATATCACACACTCGACGATCGAGTGTTTGGGAAGGGCACTGGAGGACAGGCAACTAGTTGTGGGCCGATGGACTGGCAGACAGTCGACGCCAGGGAACGAAAGTTGGCAGCGGTCCCGGTCGACGATAAACTGGCGTGGCTACCGGGCTGGAGGCGATTCTGGCGCGTAAGTCGGTGGCACTTTTTACGCGGCTGGCAATTGGGTAGAGTCGTCGCGAGCTGGTTAGAAGTGTAGGTATAGGAGAGGAGGTGCGCCGCGCTAGTTGGATGGCTGGCCGGGGCTGGCTGATGAGTCTCTCTCTCGCTCTCTCTCTCTCTCTGTTAGTCGTGTAGCGTAGTAGTGGCACCACTGTCCCGTGTCTCGTACACTGCCGTGTGTGTCTCACGCTACCCGCCAGGTCTCTCTGTAACGGAGTAGTCAGTGTAGTCAAGTCCGTTTCTCCGTGACGTTGGTCGAACGTGGTGGTGGTGGTAGTGGTGATGCCGCGGCGACAATGGTGGTAGTGATACTCGTCGAGGTGGTGGTGGTGGTGGTGGTGGTACTGGCACTGGTTCGGTGTCCGCTCGCTGTTCGGTGGTAGTGTGGCGGACGGCAGTTGTCACCGTGGTTCTTTTCTTTCGCGAAAGGGGGCGATTTTTGCGAGGTGCTTTGCCCTGTCGGTGGGAGGGGCTTCGGTTGCCGTGGCTCTCGCGTTTCCCTGGTGGGGGTAGGTGCCACCTCTGTCCCGAAGCTTACTTCGCTTCTCGGAGTCCCCGATGATCCTGCCTCGTTCGTACGTCCCGCTCGCAAGCACCTCGAAAGGTTAGCAGCGCTGGCTGCTAACGCGCAACAATAAAGTATAGCGCGGTAGTCGAGTCACGGGCCAGCTACACGGCCCGCGCGTTCAACGTCCCCCTCTTCCCACTCCTCGCGGGCTCCCTTTGCCGGGACTGCTGCTATATTATATCACTGTACTATGGAAAACGGCAGCGCGACGACGGTAACGTCGACGACGGAACGACAACCAGGATAACGGAGGCACACGCGCGTCGTCGTCGTCGGTCTTGCTGCGTCCCAGCCGCTGGCGGTGTCGATCCTGTCGGTGCTTTCTTCTTCCCTCTTCGTTCCGTTTCGTTTCGCGGTGGTGGGGACCGGGCGCGCTCGGAGGGGGAAAAACTACACGACAATTTTAGTTCGATAGACCCGAAGTTCAGTCTCGGTGGCGCTGCTAGTTGCTCGGTCGTCGTCGCCGCGTTGACTTCTTGCCGGTAGTTTGTTCGACGCGTCCCCTGTCCCTGTACCGTCCTTGTTACTCCTGCTCGAATCCCCCTTCCCCGTCCGAAGTCTCCGCCGATTTCGCTCGCCGTATCGCCCTCTCTCTCTCTCTCTCTCTCTATCTCTCTGCCCCTCCACGTTCTCCTCGTCTCCACGGACACGACCGCACACTCCGACGTATCCCCTCCTCCGCGCCCCACTTCGTCGTTTCGAAGCGTTAGTCCACCGACACTTGACTCCCGCCACCTCTTTCGTCTCTTCTCTTGTCACGCTCTCTCCCTTCCTCGAGCAAAACGTATAAATGCTCGTCACCGGTACACGCGTGCGTCTTCCACCGACGCTACACTATCGCGAAATACAACGCGTCCGATGACGCGTACGTTTTACACGTATACCCGTTGTGTATATACGAAGAAAATGATAGACTGACACGAGCGCGAGAGAGAGAGAGAGAGAGAGAGAGAGAGGGAGAGAGGAGTGGATATCTACTGTCCAAGGAATGAGGAAGAGAACAGCACCTATACAGAGACGAAACGCGCGCACGGTACTAATTTATGATTATCGTTCACCGCGTTTCTTACGCGCATCGAGGACTCCATTTTTTCTCCCACAAACGCATACGATCCACGCCTCGATGCCTATCAATCTTTCCCGCAATTCGCCAAATGTATATTAGGTTACGTAACGTATATACTCGGAATGGTACGAACGACGGTCCGTCGCTTGATCATATCGACGTATGTACCTACATAGATTCGATGTACGAGTTGCTCTCCCAGTTACCAATTTAGCCCCGTACGTGTAGGTACATACTTTGATCGAAATTCCGAGGCTCGAACGCTTTACCTCGAGATCCCTTCGGAGTCGCGAACCGGCACGCGGTTCCGAATATTTCAAAGACTTCGTAGCCACTAAATAACATGCAGGGTCGCAGTTAGGCGGTAAGCGGCGGAAGCTATGTCAGAGGAGAGGCAGGCAGTAGTAGTGATTCGAGCGGTAAAAGCGCTAGGCGGCACGGTTACGGTAGCTCAGTCGACACTTTAACGGCGCCTCGAAAAAAAGTATTGCGCAGTTCTTTCGCGATCGTTGGCGCCTCGCGCGCTTTCTCGTCGGACCCGATCGTTCGTCCCGCTCGTCCGTAGCGCCGCAGGGGGGGGGGGGGGGGGTCGAGCGAGAAAAGAGGGGTGGAAGGTGGATCCGCCCGTTGGAAAAGGACTGGTGGGGATATCGAGGGGGAAGAACCAGCAGGGGCGGGCAGTCGGTAACCGTAATAGCGTTATTTTTCCCTGTTCCCGATGGTAGGAAGGGGACGACGCGACGAACGAGCAGGGAATATCGCTCGCACCCCGATGCGAGAATATTTTTCGCCGAACATATCACGCGAGGCGGGGAACGGCGACGATTCGACTGACGAACGGAACGAAACGGAACGGATAAACGCTTCGTCCCTACCACGTTCCCGGCTCGATCTTCCTCTCCCACCAAACGGTTCGCGGAGGCTCGGTTTTCGCTTTTTTCCCCTCCATGGGCGAGGACAAACTTGACTCGCCCCGCCCCTCTCCCCCACCCGCGCTCTCTCGCTCGCTCTCTCTCTCCCCCGGTCTCCTTTTCCACCTAGTCGCGCTATCGCCGTCTCGCTCCCTCCGTCTTCCCCCCCCCCCCCCAAGGCTTCGTCTCGAGCTCCCGCACCACGCGGCACACCCGAAAGCTCGCGCGATACTGTCTCTCGGCACACTCTACACACTCTGTCCGTCGTGCGGAGGGACACGCACACACGTGTCTACTACGCTCGCTTGCCCTGCTGCCAAGAGCCTACGGAACTCACCGAGATGTGAAACATCAGTGTCCCGTTTGTTAACACCACGCCGTTACACGTACCGGTACGAGCTTGTGTTCGAATCTCCGTCCCTTTGTGCGTGCGCGTCGCGTTATTGGTGTACGTGTATCCCCGCGCTACGTGTTCTCTGTACCCTCGACGTACGCGAGCTTGTATACGCCTCGCGTAAGGTATCGAACCGGCCGGTCGCCTGGCTCCGGTTAGGTGTGTACCTACCGGGTACCTAACAGTGATCCGGGTAGAGTGGTGAGTAGCGTGGCTTTCCGAGAACGACGCACAGAATTTGTACCGAGCGAGTCTCGTTTTATTTAGCGACGCGATAGGAGTCCCCGGGGGTTGCGCCGATAAAATCCAACACAGGAGACAAGACGCTCGGAATCGATCGAATCGTCGCTCGCGGTGCCCGCGAGTTCTAATCTGTGCTTCATCGGCTCGAAGGGATAGTTGCATTAATGGGATTCACCCCGTGAGACGTCTGGGTGCGGCTGTACCTACTTCGATTGTTCGCCGCGAATCAGAACCAACACCAACGCGACACCGTGTCACGAAGCGTGGCGTTGCTATTGGCAGTAAAAACCGTGCCTCGTGGAATCCGTCGGCGTTTCGTTTCTGACGGCAAGACGACGGATGTAGTTCGAATACTACGGATCTAGTTTGATAATCGTAGATGTATCGTGGCAGCTACGGATGCAGCTTTAACACTACGGATGTATCGGGCCACGGGGTAATGGTCTAGGATCTAGACAAGAATTCTGGAGTCATCGCGGGGGTGTCGCTGTGAAGCTCATCAACGAGGCGAACAACTAATAGAAACATCTCGTTCACGCTCGTTGTATTGTAAGAGCCGCACAATAGCGAAACCGACGCCTGGGCCATCATCACACGGCATCTGTCTACCCGTCGAGAAAAGTAAATGGCTTATTCTCACCGCAACTCGTTGTCCGATAATGAAATAACAAACTACTTGCGCATTGCCGTCGTGATCTTTCCGTTCCATCATTCCCACCAATTCGCGAATCTCGCGTGGAGGTTCGATTGGTATTCGCAACCAGATCTGGTAACCCTGATGAGAATGTGGTACGAAAACGTGTATAAAATTGATAAAATATGTGAAATAAAAATGGAACGAGTAATGTAGCTACTACTACCCTGATACTTGCAGTGCAAGTAAAAAGTTAGCGCGATACCATGAATGTTGGTATCTACTTACGTTGACGAAATATCACGCGCGAGGTTGCGATAAGATTGTCTTTCATCAATGCTTGGATTCACAGATTTTCCTCGAATACGATAACCAAATGCAGAACTAACTTTACATTTTTCTAGCGACCCATTTCCAGCGATAATTATAATCACCCCATGGCGTTTATCGGAGCTCTCCTATTTCATGTAATTTGAACCTGTTCGTAGCATAACTACCCTGTAAGAACTACCCAATTGCTCAGGAATTTACAGTCCAAAGGTAGCTACGACTGTTAGCGTCAACGTTGCGAACACCTATCGTCAAACATTTGACGTATCGCGTCAGGTTACCTTCCCTGTAAGGGCTTCGATAGGGCGTGCGGGAAATTTTTCACGCCTGTGTATAAATCGAGTGTGCTCGAAGTGGAATTGAATTTGAAGCAGAGATTTTATCATCGGAAGTTGAGGATTTAGGTGCAACGCGTTCGCGACGAGGTACGGTATAGGATGGTAGTTTCTGACATCGTCGACTGCATCAGGTAGGTACATGGTAACGGTCGACTATGTAGCAATAGAATGGCAAGTATAGCGGCGAGTAACTAGCGACTGATGGCGACCAGCAAGATGATAACGTAAGGTTTTCCGAGTTCCGCAGGTGGCAGCACGGGTCGAGCGATGATCGTTAAAATCTCGTCGACACCGTCGCTGGCGGGGATGGGCGGTGGTGTTAAAGACGATGGTGGGGGTCTTCGTGATACCTTTTCCCCGCGGTTTCCTCTCGCGGCGCGAGAGGAGGGCAGCTGCGCCGGGGATGGTCGCGACGAGGGAGGTTAGGGGCCGAAGGGCGCCTCGCGCGCACGCCGTTCTTCGCGTCTGAATATACGCTCGCGTGACAGCGCTTCGACGAGTCCCGAGCGAGACGTATCTGATGGTCGAAAGTGCAACGAGGAGGGAACCAATTTCTAGTTGAAAAGCTTCGGGCAAGAATCGCCAGAGAGCGTTGCCTCTCGATCACACTCCGATCCATTCCCTCCGCACACGCTTGCGCGCCAGTTTTAATTGCTCGGATGAACACGACGCTGCATCCGCCAGCGCTGCCTCAACTCGATTACCGCGAACGTGGATTCGGGGATCTCACCAGATTACGACAATTACCCTGTGATTCGGGAAGGACTTACACTCCGCAGCCATCCACACTCCGCTCCGTCGAAACGGTGCTCTCGGAACATTCCATCTTTCAAGGTTCAAGAATCAAAACTACCAGGCATTTCCGTGCGCTCGATACCAGTGTCTTCTCAAACGGAGTTGTTCGTCAAATTTTTCCTCTCGAGTTGTTCGCCGTAAAACTAGAAGTTCCAAAGCTTACAAATCCGGCCTATTAAAAATATAAGCTTGGAGTTCGTGGTATCACGGTTTATCCTGTGACAATCTGCAGAAGCTTTCTGAACCCAACACTTCCATCTCACGTGGATGCATCCGCGAAATTAATATCCTACTGCGAAAATTCCCATTTCTAACTTCGCATGAATACAACTAGAAATAACACATTTCTGTTGTACAAATTTAGGTTACGAAGAGATGGTCGCTTTATAGGTAAATTGAGGTGGACGGTCATTTGTCCATGTTCGGGCAACCGTCTAATAACTACTAATGCATAAATCGCTTGAAAATGCGCGAATCGCATAAATAGTCTGATTATGAATGGACGAATGGGATCAAGACACATCAATCGTTTTTATTATGACGATGGAAGTCTCACGCGGTTGTACGGCATGTCTGAGCCGTAGGAACGTTGCTTTACATTCTCAGCTCCAAATGTAATTATCGATCACGAATAAGATATTACAGGCTGTAGGGTATAACGTGCAACTTGGTAGGCATACTCGCGGCAACTACACGCGCGTTTACCTCTTGCCGTAAACCCTCCTACCCATTCAGGATTCGAACAAGAATAAATATGACAGCAGTACGATGCTGCTGGTTTACTATAAGCCTTTACTTCGTCTTCGGGTGGTTATATAGTTTGGGCACGTCCAACATGATTACTATATCCATATCCAATCACGAACAGATACTCTAATAGCAGCTTGATCAATAGCATTAACGACAGCAAGTTTAGCGCTTATGCATAATTTCCAAGTGTCTAATTGACGGACAGTCGAAAGCTGCCGTTAAATATATCTAGTTGTCAATTCAGTTCATTCGGAGTTGCAACGGAACAGTTTTGAGAGTAGATCTGCTCGTCCGACCTAATTTAGTAACATCCAGAGCTGTCGTGCGTTCAGGATCGCGTTTGGAATCTCAAAATAGGATCGTTTCATGATCAGTCAGAGTATCATTGTCACGACCTGGAGAAGAGTTAGGTACTCGATGTGGCACTGGAATTTCGATGACAGGTGATTTCCACGAAATGCTGGTTTTTCGAAAGACGTGGTTCTTTTTCGTAGTCGTAGCAAGTCGTAGCTGACTTTTCGTATTTGCGCGTGAATTTGTGTACGTGTATTCGGCACACGGATACACGATTCGCGGCGTCAGGGCTGTCGCCAACGTGTCTCGCCGTTGCAAGCTCATAAATCAAAGCTGTGTTTGGAAATGAAGTGTAGCAGGGGTGCCTTGCTTATGGGAGTAAAGTGGACGGAAGTACTAGGTAAGCTTCGGGAAGACAAGGCAAAGTAAAGGAGTAAACTTGAGTGATTAATCTTCGCGGATTGATAGCGGATGGAGCGGCGCGGGGTGGGATCTCCGAGTGGTGCTTTCCCTGCAGCCCGCGTCTCTCTTCTGCTCTAACCCTTCGGCTTCGTCCCTTTTATGCTCTGCCCCCACGTCCTCCTTCTCTATTCCTCCGTAAATTATACTATAACCCGGTGTAAGTTAATTAATATAATTAATACACTCCGCAAATTGATTGTCCGTATACTCGAGTGTCTTCCTCCGCGTGGCGTATCCACTTGAAGATATACATCGCGGTACCGGCGTCATCGGCCACATTTTTATCTGATCGCGCACACTTTTTGCGTCACATCGCCTTTGGTCTTTTTATAACTTACGACGAAATCGTCGCAAAACGATATTAACGTCCGATGCTTAATCTGTATCGATGCTACGTAAACCAGCGTGTTATAAGCGATGGATACGATCAAAACGGAGCAGGCTACGTTGCCGTGCCGATATTATTAAAAACTGCCCTTCCATGTTCCGTCTCACGATTCCATCTCTGAAATCCCGTTTACCTTACCTACGATTTTCTACAACCCTCATTCACAGCCTCGCAATTTCACATCCAACTGCAGAGACAACCGAAGAGACTTTCCAATGGACTTGGAATGTTCATACCAAGCCAAGTATAGACAAAAATCTGACGTACCTATCGTAAATTTGGATTTACCGATTACCCCGCAATTCCGTATTCGACATGCATGTTTTCAAACGATCGCAAAATTCTTACGAAATGCTAGATTGGCAGTAGGTATTGATAAATACTGTTCACCTATCTACATACTTGTAAGGAATGGAAATCAGCATAGGCAATAGATTTGCAAAGATCAATATTCAATAGTTCGTTGAATAGCTGAAAATCAACGGTTGCTAGACGGGAGATTTGATAGAAGTTCATCGCAACAAATCTGTAACATTATTCGTGTTGCAATATTTTATCGGTGCACTTTACGAATGTAACAGATTTATTATCTATGTCCAGTAATATTGCGTATAATTTATCGTTTGCTATTTTCGAACGCGATTTTTACATTTATCGGCATGAATGATTGGACGTTAGTCCGAGTATCGCGATAATCCGTGGTAATTATTTAAGCGATATAATAATAATTGCATGTAGTACACGATGTCCTGGCCGCAATTTCCTGTGTTCTCGAGTCAATATCATTTGCGTTCGATCGTCAACGGCGATCGGAATAATCTTCAAAGCGTAACGACCGCTCCGCGATAACGAACGCTTTTGTCCGATATCCCAGCAGATCGTAATCTGTTTGATACAAGTGGTTATTTTTAATGTAACACCGCGTCGCCTTTGGTGAGTAGCAATCTTACAGTCTCGGCGTTTAATTCCATTGTTATTGAATTCAATCGGGGCAGATTCGAAATTCGAACAGCCGCGATCGATAGTCTACGTATTGACGATTATTATCGTTATTACGTCAAACGTGACGACAAACCGTACGCCGACCGTGGTCAGCGACCAAATTGACCGAATCGAGCCAATTATCAGTCGAGATGATTTCTACATCGGAAGATCCGATTATTATCTGGATATATATATGTACAGATATCAGATATCTGTAGATATCAATCACCATCGTAATTCGATTGGGGATCGAACTCGAGGAAGAATTTCGACGATTCATCGAGCGAACAACATCGCGGTTGTTAATTAAAATCGGAGAAATATTTCGTTGCCCTAATATCAACGGCGGTGATTGAATTTTCATCCGTTGCTTTTGCAAGAGGCGAAAAATTAGCTGATAAGAAAACAAATATACCGCGATAACAGCTGTTTGAACATCGTTGTCCGCACGGTAACGAATTTTCCACCAAATTTAACACAAAAATTGGTATTCACCACTTTTTTTTTGCACAAAATTAGTCCTTTCAACACACTCCGTGTGTAGTGATAAGGTAGCACAGTTGTGTGCGCGAAGCAGAGTAACCATTAAAAAGTGTTACTTCAGTGTCGAATAACATTTTTGTGTGTTGCATTGTGAGCGCAACACTAATCAACACACTAAAATGTCGAATATTCAACACAAAAGTTTGTACACTTTACACAATAACGGAAATTTTGTTACTACTGAAAGGATCAACGAAATGTGATTTCAATTTCTGGTTGCGAAATCCACGGGCGTTTCTGTTCTACGAAGCAATCAACGTTCATTTTTGGAATAAGTAATTTTTTCTTTGACTTGCGATTTTCACCCAACTTCTCATCCGCGCAGGTACCAGCAAGCTCGTAAAATTTCGGCGAAAACGAACCAACTTGTTTCGCTAGAGCGTAATTAACGCGTCGAAGAGTGCCAAAATCAGCTGATAACGCCATTATCATTCACATTGAAGTACGTAACCAGCGAATCGTTAAACGCATTATAAAGAAAAAATCTCCAATTCGTTACGCTCTAAATCATGATATTCGCGAACAGAGGAAACATTTATCGCCTTAATTGGCGAGAATTATTTGTTTGGGGAAAAAGCTGAATTAAATAGGCTCGAATATAGCGCGTATCAATTTGGGCGGAAACGAAGTTATTATCAGCATTTGAAGTTCGATTTTTTTTTCCATTTCCGTTCACTAGGAAAAAAAGTCATACACGCCATTGTACCGACTTTCAATTCGACTCCAAATAAATATCTATCGCGCGCTGTTGATCCATCCGAGCAAATTATTTCGTAAGGTTGGTTCGTTCTCGTGAAAAAGCTCGACTTCCGCGCAGTACAATTCGAAGATTCGTCTCGAAATGCGTCGGCGTATTTTTACCGTGCGAAGTCGAGAAAGTGGCGTTGGGGTCGGACGACCGTTCGCCTACGCGAAGGATCGGTCCGCCAGGGAAGAAGAATATTATGTAAAGTAGTATAAGAATAAAAGGTCCAATAAAAATGGTCCGTGAAAGGTGTTCTTCGTGGAAAGAATCGAGGGGCGGAGGGGAGAAAATGTTCATTAATGGAGCGAAGCGAGATCTCCATCCCTCGCTCTTCGATGTCCGCTTAGGAGGAAGAAGCGGCGCAGCATCACACGACAGACGCCGCGCGTCTCACCACCGTCGACCCTTGAAGCTATTAGATTTTTCTAGGACGCCGTTTGATCCGCGGAGCCGCCGCACCGTTGACGAAATGCGACTTGACGAGGCTCATCGTCCATTGCGCTTGAAACAACATCGACGTGACTCGATGCCCACGAAAGAGGTTCTCCGAGCATCCGCTTCTTTGGCCTGTTCCGTCGAAAATCGTTGGTCTGCTCCTCCGCGGGGATAACAAAATGAACAATCGAATTCGCAATCAGGTTTCGCGTCCAGTTGCCCTTAAAGAGCTGCGAGCGCAGCTTCGCAGCTTTTCAAAATTCGTTGCAGCTTGCACGTTTTACCACAATTTTTTCAAAGTTCTTGGGTTGCATAAAAAAAAATGCTGCAACGAAAAGTGTAGGATTAGTTAGTATTAGGCAGGAAAAAAATTTACTCTAATGATAATAATTATTCGATTGCGAGAAAAAATAATACGAGGTTTTACTTTTCAGTAGTGTACTTCGCGAGAGTTGTGGGAGTAGTAAATTTTTTTAGGCGACAGAAATCCGGCGTGTTTTCTTGTCAACGTCGTATTCACTATTCGTGCACGTATGTCTGATAACTGGGGACGAAAACAACGATTCACGGGATATTTGCATTTTTTATATCCGCTCATATTTCGTTGGGCGGCGTTATTCGTTCGGAAAATATTAGCGTGCTACGCGATTTTCCGACTTCCTATTCGCTTATATTTAACGAGTGCGCTTAGGCATGGGAAAACATTGGGGACAATGTATACCGTCCTAATTACGTTAAATTGCAAAATGCATCGGTTGTGAATCTACAAACTCACGCGCTGTCGGGGTCTGTGCGATCATATGCACGATACGTTTGTCGTTTGTTGTAGACCCTTGTATAACACCGCTGCAAATTAACTCCGACCTCACCAGTAATTTTTCTCTCGTTAACGTGACCCCGACGGTACGTAATGATCTAGGTATATCTAACGAGCACAATATTTGTATCTTTAATATTGATCAAATCGTGCTCGCCAACGAATCAGAGAAATTCCTCCAATTTTCACACTACTTATTGACGAAGTTATCGAAATTGTGCCAGTAAAATTGAGAATCATGACAGAAGTGTAATCTCAATTCTATACAGAAAGCTCGTTAGCCCACGATAAGCTCGTTATTCTGCATCTTTTTGTTAAATAAAAAATGAATGTAAAAAAGGTGTATTGCCCACGTTTTTGGACGTTGAATGGTCTCGTTTATTTTATAATGGATTTCATTTATTTTAGCTACTGAAATAAATGAAAAACTAACGAAGTCATTTCGTTAGTCGGTTTATTCAGCTTCGAACATCCTGATCGTTACCAGCAGGAAACTAGAATGAAATATCATTCGACAGAATCTAGTTACATGTATCTAGGCCTAATCTTTCTCACGACTGGTACAAAAATTAGCAAAAATAGAGCTCGTTTGTTACTTATATTTAGCTACTGTGCGCTTTCAGTGGGACTGTTACGTGCGAAATCGAGGGTAATCTCTATCGTTGGAGGCAATCTCTTCGGGTATCTAGATTTGCACGAAACATATCATTTCCGATTTTGACTTGGGCGTGAAACAAAGAAAACAAAAAAAAAACAAAAAAACAAACGAAAACAGAGCAAAGCTATTCAGTTTTGTCGATACGTTTCGGTAGATTGGTATAATTCAGCTGCGAGCATCCCGATATAGTCATGCGTGCAAGGTCGTGTACGTATCGCTGTAGATCGATGGATTCGTAGATAGTTGTCAGATTGGATCGAAGCATCTGATATAATTTGACGATTTATAAGGTAGGGGAATCTAATCGCGTACAGTTGCGGATACATTACGCCTCGTGTGTCGAGTTACCTCGAGCGAAACACGTTTATTAACCACCGCGTTGCCCCAGTTGAGGCACATGTACGATAGAGCCTCAAGGTAAACACAGGCGCATACCATTTACAAACAGGAAACCTTACGTCCCAGCTATCTAGCGAATAAATAACGAAGGAAACGTTGATTATCGAGTTAACGTATCAGTTACGTCAGAATCGTAAGCATAATTTTCCCCTAAATGTAAAGCGGAACGTTTTCGCGTACCTCCACTCACTAGTTTGACTACTCTTCGAAAATACGTATACTATTACCAAAATCTGGTCATTTTCCTCGCACTACGTCGATTTGGTAGCGCCCAATCGAATTTGTCTCGCTTACCACTTGTCAAAAATCCGAGTCCTCGTCGACAACCAACTCGGCATCACGCTACATCTAGAGCTCGCAGCAGCAAAAGTGCGATAGTCCTACAAAGGTGCCAGAAACGCGTAACGCCGTAGGGTCTTTGCTCCTGAAACGTACTACTTTGCTACACGCTGAAACGAGATTCGCGATTGACTCGTCCCAGCCAGGGGTACCTACGTCGTGTCTATCGTAGAACCAGCTCTGGTCATCTTCGCCTCTACCGAAGTCCTCCTGGTAGGAAGAAAAACACGAGAAGGTGTGGCGTTGCCGCATGACGATGGCCGCGGCGGTGCGTGATTACGCCTCGGACATGACTCTACCTGTGGCTACCACGAGGCTGGCCCGCCGACCTGATCGAGCCTCTATCCTTCCTCCCTGCTTCCTGCTCCACAGTTTCACCTCTGCTTCTTGTTCCTCTCAGTTTTTCATCACCTCGCCGTACCTACACCTCTACCAGTCAACCAATCCGGTCTCAACGTCTTCCAAAGACTCGCACAACCAATCCCTGCGGATAACTCCCTGCGTCTTGGTCCACAGCACAACCTCCTTTCTCTTCTCAGCCTCATTAGATCCCTCCCGCCTCTTCCTCGCCCTTTCCCCGCCATCCTCTTTCCCTTCCTCGCCGCATCGCCTCGTCTCTTCCTCTCCTACTCTTCCGAGCACCCATCCTCCTCCATCTCTTTGCATCTCCTCCATCTCCTTCTCACTTTCCCATCTTTATCACCGGCTCGTCTATCTCCATCCTTCCCGCTTCTCTTCCACTCCGCTCTCCTTCCTCTCTCTCTCTCTCTCTCTCTCTCCGTCCCTCTCGCGTCCCCTTCGCCTCTCCTCTCCTCGTCTGTTCGGTACACCGAGACCAAAGTCCTCCCTCGATCTTATAACCATGTATAAAACCGGTGCCCCGAGGGGTACGCCTCTTTCCGATACCTAGTCATGTTTCATTATTTCCATGGAATCATTAAATGTGTCGAGTCACCCTCTTCTCTCCGCCTCTACACCAACTCGGCCGGCCTTTCCTCCTCACACGATCGAACACCCAAGCTTACGAAGCTCGTCCGTGTGTCTTCGCCTCGTCCTCCTCGAGCTCGCGCGACCGAGCCGTGTTCACCTCTTCGTCGCATCTCCTCCCCACCATTCGCAGCCTCTTTTTAATTCAACCAGTCAGTACGGTGCTGCCCTCCCGCATCCGTCGCCCCGGCGTCGAACTAGCGCGATTTTTATCGAGAATTCGCCCAATTCGATCAACGACGCGATCAACCTATCGCACGATTTCCGACGACGTTGCAACGCAACGAGCTTCCGATTCCTACGCGGAGGCTTCCTCTCAGCTTTTCTTCCTAATTGGATCGAAGTTGTAGCGTGTCCCGGTTCGCGAGTCCCAACTACTTATTCCCCCGCTCGACAGCGATCTCCGCAAGATTCGGAAAAATTGAAATCAACGCTCGGGTTTACTCGCCTTGTAAATGAATTCTCTCGGAGGGTGTTGATTTATGGAGTGAAAAACTACGACTTTCTTGCGCTTATCAATCGACACGCATCACGGATGGCTACCCGCCGCGTGGATCTAGATCGAGGGTGATGGAATTAATATTCCAAACTAATATATTTATTTACTTAACGAATTATTTATATTCGCAAGCGATAGACGTCTAACGAGCTGTAATCGTTTCACTCAACTTTATAATTAGATCCACCGGTAAGAAACGGAGATAAGACTCGCGCAATTGTTTCCTTTACCTTGCTCTTCGAATTTACTTTAATTAAAACACCGTAACCAACGTACTGATCTCACCGTTTGTTCGTGCCCACGTACCATTTTATCAACGATCAGCGAGAATACCGCGGATTTTTTCTCCTATCATTCGTACCCGTGGAATTTTCCTGCCACCCATGCTCGAGAAAATGTTGAAAAACGTGACAACATAAACGGAGAATGAGATGGATGATATTTTTTTAGATGGAAAAAATTCAAATCTCGTCAGCGTCAGTTTTCCTGAAAAATCCAGGCGATTTTTTTCGACGCAAAAAAATGACGAGGTCGAAATACGTTGTAACAATCGAGAATACGTTCTTCAAAGCACCGCGTTCGTTACTCATAATTAAAAATGACCCAACGTACGAATTTCTCGTTGACTGAAATTTCCATCGTCTTTTTTTTTTTGACATCCGCGTGTCAACGTTTCCGTTCGTAGATTGAAGAGCTGGCTATGAATAGGCACCGTAGATTTTTAATTTCATTCGCTCGTTGACAGGTGACGCTAGTCAGATTCCATCAACGATGTTGGAACTGTCGACATGTTCGGAGGTGTCCAATTAAACGAGAATTAATCCGATTAACGTCCACCTCGATTCTCAGACGCGAAGAAACGATCTTTCCGTCTGATCCACCACAGACGAGCAAATATCCCACGGATTCCACGAGATTTATCGAAAATCTCGGATATTTCTCGCGACGCGGCTTCTCGGAATTATTTCCGACGCGGTCGTGTTTCGACCCGATGTCCACTCGCGCCTAATAAAAAATCCATCGTCCCATAAAAAATCGGCAAATGTATCTGACCCGTGCTCTTCATCGAGTCGATTGCTTTTTTTACATCGTTTGTATTCTAATTTTGTTCCACCGACCTTGAGATCGCTATCCAACGCCGATTTTTTTACCCGACAACCAAAACTCCGTTCCACGCAACTTTTCTCGCTCAATTTTTCACGTTTTCCTTCGCGCCCCTCTCGCAATTTGCTAAATATATCACAAAATATTGGCGAGGCAAGTCTTGCTAATTTGCCAGGTGTTCTTAAAAAGTTTAGATCCACTCTTTCATCAGATTTAAAAAAAAAAACCATCGATACATGGACACGTATAATTTTAGTAACCGATTACACCAAGTTGAAGGATGAAATTTTAGGAATGGAAATTTTTGTCGAATAATATAAATACGTACGACTCTGTGAAAAAGGTTATTCTAATTTTTATACTCGTTCTTGTGATAAAACAAAATACTTTCGTTTGGCATCACGATGTTTCACTTCACTAGCGATCAACGTTACATGCCAAATGGACAGGCAACATGTTCGATATAATAGAATTACTTTTCCCATCATTTTGAGAATTATTGTCGCAACCATTTTATATTTATTAGTTAATTTTACTAATCTCAAGCTGTGCTCGCGAAATTTGAAAGTTTTATGATAAATAAGAAGATGAAAATATCCTTGAAGACAAATGTCAGGCCACTTCTTACATTTTTCTTTTTTTTCGGCGTAATTGAATATTCTCACGTAAGTATAATCGAATCTGCTAGACTGTTAGCCTATAGGTGCGTTTAGCCTGGTCATTTCATGGGAGTCAACTTGTTGAGATAAAAATGCGGAGCTGAAAGCTGTGGAAACTGAAAAAAGAGGAGAGCGTTACGTTTGCTCGGTGATTGATAAGGATTGGTATTTTTCTTAATGGTGAGGTCCGCGGCGTCTCGCGAGGTCACCCGATGCAACATTTTGGTGCGCGCCTAGCCGAGAGATTCGAACACGGTATCTCGCGTCTGGAGAGCAATGAGTATTAAAACGCTGAAACAGAGATTCAGTTAACGTCGGGTCGAGAACAGCGGCGTGTTCTGCATCTCGCGAGCATGTTTTGGCCGGCTTATGAATTTATTGAGGCCCATTCGTTAGACGTTAGGGAGAGAGGGCTATACGCGCCAGGGTCGAGCCGACCGTGGGCGTCGAAAAAAGTATGTCCGCTCGCGAAGGAGCCCGGGCGAAAGGTCAAGTCCGCTGAAACAAAGTGAAAAGGAGAAGCTCTTTGGAATTTCGGAGGAGAGCAAAAAACACGCAAGGCAACAAGGCAAAAAACCAACAAATTTGGTTTTTTTACTCTACATAGTTTTCCGGGCAGAACGCGCGGTTTTCGCGTCGATCAAGGGGAAACGAGCAACGAGTCGCGTGACGCAGAGTTTTGAGTCGGATGAATGAATCGCAAGTTTCTCGCCCACGTAAAAAACCCGTGGAGTTTTCAACACACGCCGAGACAGCCGCCTGCTAGGCGAGCTGCTAAATCAGAATTGAGCAGCCGCGTACAGTGGTGCGAGTTTGCGTGGAGCAGACATGCGAAAAATCGAATAAAAGAGACGCGAAGCGCCGGCCAGAGCGCATTATTATCATCATCATCGATGTATAACGCTGGTACGTAGATGCATATTCATCGCGTCCTCGCAGCGCTCTCGTGTCTTTAGACAAATCAAATTCCACAGTTATGATTTTATTACCGCTCGAGAAACCGGACGGCCGAATAGCTAGCTAGCTGTTCCCTCGAATGGCATACCTCAAATTAATTTGGCTTTTACGAGACGGACTCCAAAACGGGTTACACCCCACATCGCGGCGCCATGCTTCCAATTCTTGTGCTACACGTTTCGCGATGTAACCGAGGACTATTCGCTGGAAATAATCACTGTACACGGTGAAAAGTAACATTCGACTCAAAAATATGTGTCAACGACTTTTTTTGTTGCACAAAACTAGTGTTACTTCAACACCACGTGTGTAGTGCTGAGGTAACACAAATCAATATTACAGTACCTTTGAAAAAGTGTTACTCTAGGATCAAATAACATTTTTGTATGTTGAAAAACGAACACTAATGAACATACTAAAATGCTAAATACTCAGCACACAAGAATTCAGACTTTACTCAACGAGGGAGCATTTTTTACTGTGCAAATAAATCAATGTCTGGTCGATTTTCCTAACAGAGCCGTGAAAATCGTTCAAAAGTAACAAACAGACATCGATATTGCTAATTATCAGCATTATTTTCATGTAATTTCATTTAACTTTCTTTGATATTCCCACACAAGTGAGATACATCCATCTCTCTCTAATCTCAGAGAGGGTTATTATTTCTAAAAAAGTACTGCGCGCGGTGCTTGACCGCAGACATTCTCTTTTATCACAGATACGTTGCATTGATTTACATCCACGCGGAAACGTCATTCTATTGTTATTTTATCGTAATATTAAAAAAAAACAAAAATTAAAACAGCGTCACCTGTATTTATTAAATGTGACGAGGCGAATCAATATCGACGGAGACACGGTATTTTATAGTTATTTTATGAGAATTTTAAAAAGTTTAAAATACCGACACCTATATTTATTAAAGGCGACGTCGGGAATTACTTCCGCACGTAGTTTTAGATCACGTTCGGGACCACTTTCGCAAACATTAACATTCCAGTCAGGCATCTCTATAAAAAATTATTTCGCAGACCGGTGTACGTGTTAATAATAAAGAATCCACATCACGTTCCTGAATCGAGCATTCAAAATGCATTAGCAAAAATCACGGGACATTTTCGGATTCATTAGCAGTTGGAGTACCGTTGAATTAACTGTATCAGTGACGGTCGTGCAGTTTTATCGATAACTCACGCGATTCATGTGACAGCAGTTTAGCGGGACATGCTGGTTAATCGAACCGGTATTTCCCCGTCATTTAAAGAGAATATTTCCGGGAAAAGAAGTTCGAAAAATCGGGGAACTTCGGCAGTAATTTCAGACCGCGTCACGAACACGATTTAGCCTGGAAAATGTCAGACAACAAATGTCCTTTACTCGTGAAGAATTTTCCAAATCGAACTACCAATCAAGCGAGCCGAAAAATTTCGGAAAAAAACGTAGCACTCGAAACGGAGGACCGTCGAGGGCGGTGCGTATAGTTAGGTAGGCGAATTCGCCCGTTAGTGGGTCAGAACGAGAGCAGAAACGCAAAAATGCGACGGTGGTCCGGTGACGCAACGCAAATTCCTCTCGGATGATGAACCGTGATCCGTGCGCAGCGAAAGATAAGGCGAGTCGGAGTGGCAGGAGCGTGCGACGTGGCTTCGCTGCGTTCTTTCTCTCTTCATTCCTCGGCGCGACGCGAGGCAGTTGGATAAGCAGCACGGATAAGTAGAAGCGCGCGCGCGGGGTCGGACGCTCGCGCCGGTAACGTAAATAATATATTAATATAAGATACGAGTGGCGGTGGTTGGCAGGGCACCGGGAGGTAATGGATGCGAGGGCCTGCTGGAAGTGACGGCCCTCGCTGTTCCGCGCTGTTCTTTGGCCTTCGTGGTTAAATTCCTGGTTCCTCTCGACGGACCCCCGTGGACCGTTGCCGCTGTCACCACCCCCCGCCAAGCTTCGAGAGCTCTGGGCCTTGGGACCCCCTCGATCGCGCGCGCAATGGCTCGCCGTACGATATACGATACGCGCGCCCTTCCCTCGGCTCTCGGCCCTTCGCTCGAGCTTCTCCTCGGGCCCCGCGAGAGCTTCCTCGGAGACTTTTTCCAACGCACGTCGCGTCCCACACCGACCAAACAATAATTATTACGCGGCGACGCCGTTCGCCTCTGACAACTTAATAATCCGCCGCCCCACCGCTGATCGCGGCGTTAGGAAAGTTGAGAGAAAAATACTGGAAATATCGAAAAAACGAGGCGCCCGCGAGTTCGAAGTCTGGCCCGATCTTGACGGGATGAAAATAACCAAACGCGACCGTCACCCCGATCGGGGTCCTCGGATGCGTAATTTATCAAGAAATTCCACACCTCGACCGCGACGACGCCGCGGGCCGGAAACGTAGGAAGGATACGAACGACTTACGACTTCGGTAGTAAATCAACTTAGATTCAACATGATATTTTATTCGAATTATCATTTTTCTCCTTGTAAGCTACACGCACGCGATTCCATTTTCGAAATTCTATTACACATCACCTCGTCGGAATGCCGAGCACTGCACAAAAGTTGATCTTTTTCCACTGACTTCATCCCCCGCGAGTTAAATTCACGGTGAAAAGGATTTTATTTTTAATATTAACAAATCAATGGTGAAAAAAACCTTTAAAAACAAGCTCTCATTTAATTGCCCTAAAAAGAAGAAAAAAAACTTTGAATCAAATCAAACCGATGCATTTCATTTAATGCGTCGTTGTTACATGGTCGTTTGCCTGTTGATTTATTGCATTTAATGCGACGTTGCATTAGTTTTCGTGTTCTCCTCTCATTTGATACCCATACTCTGGCAGTGCACAAAAAATAACTAGTCCACCATATTGGATAATCCGCCATGTTGGAACCAGAATAACGTCGCATAGCTAAGCATGCATTGTCATCCAAAATAAGCGTGTATCTATACCAAATTTCAGCTCAATCGGTTAAAGATAACTGCTTTAAAACTCTGTTGCAAGATTCCACTCGGACAAACATACGTACACTTGCAAACTGAATAGAAGCTTGTATAAAAAAATACTCCTCGGAGTGAAATGAAAAGCTGTCACGAAGCACTAATATATTAGCGATATTAGTGATAAGAAAACACAAAAAATATCACATCCATAATTTTTTTAAATTTCTCAATCGAAAAAAAACTTCATGCTTACTTTAAAATAAACGTATTTTTTATTTTCCCTCCCAGTGACGGGAGGGAAAGTTCACTGCCGATTTTTTACACCGTATTTACTCGCATCGCAGGCAATACGATGGCGCGCATTTCCGGACTTGGGCTATGAATCACGCTCCACTGATATCGGCAAGCATTGATGGATATCTCCGGCCCACATATCTCTGTATAAGCGAGAAAAGATTACCAGTCGACCACCCGCGTCGCAGGACTCGTTTACTCGCGCAGTCACGACATCCCATTTTTTTAATTCGCGTTCACGTTTCTCGTTCCACGTTTTTCCATTGCCTAAATAACGAAAGCTGCCGCTATCGTTCGTGTCTTTTTCGACGCTCCCTCAAATACCTAAGTGTCTTTCTTTCCCATCGATCCTGCTTCACATTTTTGTCCAACGACGCAAACAATTTGGCCAGCCAGAAATTGGTCTCGAATTCACACGAAACGAAAATACGATGCGATATCGAAAAAAAAAACGAGACAAGTTCGGTGGAAATTGGGGGAGGCGGATGAGAGAAAGATAAGCGAGCGGTTAGGAGAAATTGGTGAGACGTGAATCGAGTTGATATTTTAGGCGGTGCCAGCAACCGCGGACGAAACGGATGGAAGAACGAGATCGAAGGAGCGAGGGGTCCTCGTGACTATCCGAGTATAATTACGACGACAAAGATCGATAGTCGGGATATTTTCGAAAGGAAGGAGCAACGGCTAACCGCGCGGACGATCCACGCGTACCGATAGAATCGAGAGGATAGTTGAATGGTGGTGAATGGAGGGTCCATTGATGGGGACCACGGCCGATCCCTCTCCCTCTCCCCCTCGCCCCCGCGCCCGCCCGTCTCTCACCTCTGTCGCCTCTCGTTCGCTCTCTACCCGGTTCTGGGACGCGCCACTATCAGCACCCTGGTAGTCCTTTCGACCACAGGCCAACTACAAGACCCGCGAGACGAGTCTGGGATCTCTCTCCGGTCCTCTTCTCAGAAATCAAACGACCTTTCCGGGACGAATTCCGAGATAAAAAGGGACTGAATGAATCAAGGTGGCCAGGTTGTGTCCCACGTCCCTAACCATCGTTAGTCCTCGTTAGAAAATACGTCTCGCGATAAAAATTTGCCCACATTTCGTTCATTCATCCTCGGGCGTCTCCCCCCGCGTGGAATTTCCATTTCTCCCCAGGCGATTTTCGATTAATCACGTGACACCAATGATCCACGCACGACGCCACGATTCGTCGTTTTATACCACGAATTTTCAGGAAAATTGGATTTTTTCCATCAAGTGCAGTCGAACGTCTTCGTTTGGCGATGGGTTATTAAATTCTCAACAACAATGTCTCATCAAATAAAACCGCGTTACAATACTAGGTCCCCAGTAGGTAACACCTCCTATCTAAAAAAATTTCCAACTACATCGTAACCCTGAGCCGGAAATTCTGCGTAAAAATAAACCTCGGTGTACAAGTATCCGCTGATATATTTATGATCAGAAAGGTGGTCGCGATTTGCTCGAAGATGATTATATGTATATTTTTCATCGTGAAGGTTGGAGTGAAATTAATTGGTGTGGTTTCAAGTATCATAGTCATAAGTGTCCGAGGCGAGTTTGCACAATTGCAACGACTAATGTAAAACAGGTGAGTAAGGTCGTTAAGTGTCGAGGCGATGCTTAATATCTTTTCTATTTGAACTTGTATCCGTATTTGTGCGAACGTGTAGCGTTTTTTTAAGAAAAAAAATTGTACTTCAAGTAAACTTTTCGAAGATTATTTTTCCAGCGTATGTTTCTGTTCTCGGTCGTTTTTGGTCGGTGGATGCGTAATTTGCGTAATTTTTCACCGGGCGTTAATTTTGCCCCGATTTTTTTATCCACCGATAAACCTTCGTTTTTATCGTTTCAAGTGCGACTGCTCTGCTCCAACGTCGCGTGTGAGCTCGCGCATTGACGTCGCATTCCTCTACGTTGTCATCCAGACTACCTACACAGACATAACATTGTCGCCAATATAATTCACGTGAAATTGGCCCTCAAACACGGCCTGATCACCACCGTGTAGCCGTACCATAAGTACACCCCACAGCCGTGCTGGAAAACCGGACCCACGAGCTGAATTTCGCCAGAGCTATCCTCTTAGACGAGTCGATAGCATCAAACAGACCAGTAGCGCTGATCGACAAAGATGACGTATTCCGTAGATGTCGCGGTCTCAAACGCCAACAATGTGGGGAAAACGATCAGCGAGAAGGCCGGAAGTACACCGAATTCGCGGCAGAGGTAAAGCGGCTATGGAGAATGGATATGGCTAGTGTCATCCCTCTGGTCAATTTCTCCACAGGCGTGGTCCCAAAATAACTTGCGACCGCTCTCAAGAGCATAGACCTGTCGATCTGGGCATACGAACAACTACAAAAGGCAGTAGTCTTAAAGATCTGTCACATAGTAAGCAAGTTCCCGAACAGTGAAGACAGAATGCATGGGAATAATATCGGAGCAGCGCGGGCCTGACTCCGAATTGCTAAGGGTCTGTGAGAAACCGTACTTGCAGGCGGCCGTACCAGCCTACGACCCGCAAAATCTAGATAGATAATTACAACAATAACAATAACAACAACGATGATAATAATCGCGACGCGGTCGAACGAGCGTCTGCTTCGTTTATTGGAGCCGCGACTTGGAGCTGACGAGTGTCGAACGGGTCGAGGCCTCTTCTCGTCGGAGGTTATATCACGAGCCGCGCGAATGATTTCCATACGATTGATATTCGAGTCCCGTTTCGGCCGTGCGTCGTCGCCTGACTTTGTCTGAATGGGTGGCGTTGTCGCGTAGAGGTAAATTTTTAAATTCAACGTTTATAATGATAGCCAGACGATTTAGCCAGAACAAGCGACGACCAGACGTACGTGCGACTCTGGCTCGACGATGACTTGGCAAGCCGCGTAAAACCGGCGGATCAGCGCGACTCACCGACGAATATTATTACGCGTCACCGACAGACGAACAATAACGATCCAGCCATACCTACGAGGGTACGGCGACGCGCACGCGTCTCTTCTTACGTGTCCCGCGATCTACGTGACGGGATGTTTGGCTCTGCCACGTGCCGCCTGTACACGCGGGTGGCTCGACACGTGCCACAAATTTACGTCGATGCTGTAGCCTATTAATTTCAACTCTTTCTCCTCGTCGATTCTAGACTCTCGTCGCACCTGCGACCAACGAACAATAGGAGAAAATCACGGAGCCACCGGATCGGAGATGTTCGATTCTTCGTACGACTCCTTTCTGGAATAACCCTCGAGGACTTTTACGCAGCTAGCAGCGAATCCCGATGACACGATCGTCGTGTCGCATCGCTTCTCGACGTGTCACGATTTACAAAACTCACTCTTTCGATTCTACCAGGTGTTTCGCGTCGCCCCGACTCCTCTCGATGGCCGTGTTATTCTCATCGGCGCTGGACAACGAGATACGCAGTGCATTTCCAACGATGCTTGCCCGTGCGTTCAAAAGCTGCTGCACAGTGACAAACTTCCCCTCCTATTTAACACAAAAATTTGTGCTGACGAGTTTTCTTTCCGCACAAAATTAGTTTAGCGATGAAGTACATTTAATTAACATTTAAAAAGAGTTTCGCCCGTTGGAAAGCTGCTTGCTAGAAGAACACTAACCAACGCGCTAAGATCTTCGATATTGGCACTTCGCGCAGCCATGGAAAATTGTCCACCTTGCAATTGAAACAATGTTGCAAACCATGCAGGGAAGACCACGATTCGCGGTTTCTTTCGGAAGGGGAAGGTGAAATTTCGAGGTTCGCATCTCCGCAGATTCGTCAACGCGCGAGAGCAGGACCGAGTGTCGCCGGAGGGGCGGTGAAGGTGCGAGGTGCGAGGTTCCGACGTCGATTTACCGGTTGTCAAAGCCTCGAAGAATGCAAAAGGGAAGAACGCGAGTTGGAGATCGTTGTCGAGTGGGACCGAGTAGTCCGAGTCATTTTCACTCCGCCTGGGCGAGCTTATCGAGCGTTCGCGACGAAAGAGCGAGCCACGCGAGGCTTTGGTGATAAAAATTCGAAGGAGTTTAATTGCTCGGTATCGAGTCGAAATCTAATCCCCGGGCGACGATACGTTTCACGTGGAAGCAGTCGCCGACTCGGCTGCTACGAACGAAACGATATCGCCGCAGCATCTACGTCGGCGAGACGCGATCGATATAAATTTTTGCGGCCGTTAAGTACTCGCCGCGTAAAAAATCCGCGGCGCTTAATACAGTTGTCGTTAAATTGAAAATGATATTTTTAACGCCCCGGAAAAAAATCCGCGTGGAAATGCCTAATTAAATACGATCATCGCGCGTGGATTACGAGCGACCCGGCCATCAGGTATAAATGGCAGGAACGTCGTCCTCCTCCTGCCACGTCGTTTATTTTCGTCCTCGCGGCGACTACCTTGACCGTAACCGCGAGACGAAACGGTAATGAAATCGATAAAAATAAATAAATTTCCAATAAAACGAAGCCTCAACGGCTATTTTTCGCCACAGCTGGTCGTTCCTTTTTTCACGTTTCTTCTTCCTTTTTCCAATGTTTAAGGACCTCGTTAACCGATGAGTAATACGCCGATATTCGCGCGCGCAAGGCAGACGGAACAAAACGATCGGCAAACGCGTCGCGGTTGTAATTTCTGCGAGGCACTGACACGAAAAGCATGCCTCGCGAGGGGAACGAAATCGAAGGAATCGCCCGCGACTTTGGACCACCCAAACCGAACCGAACCAGACCAGGGTCACCCGACTACTCGTTATGCATCTTAGATCTCCGCTGGTCGCACCTTCGCTTAATCTCTACGAGCGTTAATTTAATTAAACGCCACCTTCGCCGTCGCCTCGCGCTTCCACCCCACGCAGCATTTATTTTTACTCTTCTCCTTCTGCCTCTGTCTTCCTTTTTTCACACCCACGACTCTCGCGTCGCGTTCATATTCCTCCTTTTTTCACCCCGTACCTTTTTATCGACGCGTCTCTCCTTCTCCCTCTTTTTGCCTCTCTCTCTCTGGTGTGTCCTCGTCTCGATCCGAGTTTCGCCCCAGCTCGCTGATTATTGACTCGACTATGCTAGGCTTCGTCGCCATTCGAAACGACGCCAACGACTCGTTCCTCGGAAGAACAAGTAATTTCCAGGTAACTATACGCGAATCGCGTTAGAACGGATGATTCCCGTAGGAATTCGCGTCGCAAACAACAACCACGAGTCGCTTTCGGTCTCTTAAGGAACGTTCTATACAAATCCGTATCCATCGCTGCCATTGGATATCGATATACATAGAAACGGATACTTATTCGTTGCAACTAAAATACCTTTCATCTTGCTGGTTCCAACTGCCCGTTGTATCATTACCTTGTCACCCTGTTACACCATTACAAAATATTAGATCGGCCTTAACGAATAAAAACACGAATAAGCGGTCCAAAAGACCAAAATTACCACGAGCATTAGTACAACACAAGTAGTAATTTTCGTAATGTTCCTATTTCTGCAGATAAAATATCTTTACAGTATTCCTACCCGTTGATTATGCATTTAATATCAATCGGCGCAAACATTCATTCGGTACAAGAAAATACAAAGCTTTTTGGTGCGAGTATTCGTGATAGAATCGAGTTCAAAAATGTCTCCTCGTTTTCACTCGTGAATAGCTCGTTTTCCGTGATACTTTTCATAGAAAAGCCGTTTTTTTGCGTGCTAATACTCGTGTTTGATTCAACACGACGTGCCAAAAAGTATCCCCGCGTTACTTCGACTCCTGCGGGTCGGATAATTTTTCCTGAATAGAAGTATCCGTCAAATCGTGGTGATGTATTCGTAGATTCGAATGTCCTGGAGTTTTGGAATTCAAAACACCGAAGTGCCTGGAGCAAAAAGATTCTAGAGAGATGGACCGCGTCGTGTTTAATCATAGTTACGTCCACGGATACGAGTACACTGGTAACGTTGAATCGGTAAGCATCAGTTGATTCTGTGACTATATGCAAGCAACAACAGCTTTGATCTGGCGAATCATTTCGAAATATTTACAGCACGATCGTACCTTCGAAATACGAGTCTACGACTCGTGTCACGTGCGCGCTAATATCGTCACGGTGCTTGCGATTATCGTATCTAAATTAGCGTTACGCTGCAAAACGAAATTTCGTAACTCGTTCTTCGGAGCTTTTTCCCAAAGTAGACGGACAAATAACATTCCATGAATTTTACGAAGCGATTGCTGATATTTTGCCTGCCGACTCTCCGAATTCGCCATTGACCATCCTTCGGGTAACGCTTCCGTCGGCACACTCGGCGCTGACTTTTGGCCTCGAAGGATCGATGGAGAACTGTACCCATAAAACTACGCAGTGAACAATTTTCCGGTAAATTTGACACAAAAATGTGTAACCGCGATTTCTTTACACAAACTTAGTGGTACTTCAACAGACTCGGTGTTAGAGTGACGTTTAAAAAGTGTTTCCTCAGTGTCAACCGATATCTTTGTGCGTTGAGAAACGGACCGATAAAGCAACACTAACAAGTGTGTTGGACCAACGCACTGAAATGTCAAATATCCTACACAATTTCGTTATACTTTACGCAACGATGGGAAAATTTTCACCGCCTACTTCTTTTTTGAATCGTGTTCATAATTTTTTTCCACTTCGCATTTTTCTACACTGGCGTATCATTTTGCTGTTGCCGTTGCGAGCCTCGGAGTTATCGTTAGATTCTGGAGCCTCGTTACGGAGTTAGCAGAACTTCCGTCTGTTTTTTTATTCGTTTTCCGCGAGACTTCCTGTAGCTACAAAAAAAGAATAAGGTGATAATCGAGGATGGAGCGGTGGTCGATAGATTTTCACTACCCCTCCCTCGATTTATCGGTTGTAGCTTGGAATCACGGAATCTAATGGAAAGTCGCCGCTGGGATGGTTGGCGCATCGGTGGAATCGAAATATCCAATTGACGAGAAATCCAGACGGTGTTTGGAATTTTGGAAGAAACGATGAATCGCGCTCGTGGCGAAAATATGGGTCGGAAGAATAATTTTATCGCGGTATGAGAATAAAAATTGTTACAGCTTCGAGACGTTTTAACGACGCTTCTACGCCCGTAATTTAATGGCTGCTTCCACGCGCCGAAAATACCAAGGAAAATCAAATATACGGCCGTGTCAGAGAATTTTGAGGTTTTATGCTCAAATGTACGATTTGAAAACGACCACCTGCCCATCCACGCGCCGCGTATCCTTGCCGTGTCACTCCTCGTATCGCGTTACGTCGTATGATTCCTCGTAAACGATCGCCAACTCGTCGCCGCTTACTCGTTACGAACCGAGTACTTGAAAACCCCGCGGTCAGTCGGCCAACTTTTCATAGCTTCAACTTTATGGATTATATTTCACCGAATATTTCCGATCACCCGACGGAATGCAGCGTTTGCGGTCGTAGAGCGTCGCGCACAGCGTCGGCGCCTAATTAAACGCTTACAACACAGTGTGATCAGAAATTATCGGTCGAAGGCCGATGAAACTCAGTAAATCGTCAATTTACAAGGCCAGATTAGAGCAAAAACGGTTGAAACAGATCTCCGATCTCCAATATCCTTCTTCCACTCATAGCAGCTCGTACGATCGCACGGGTCTGCGGAATAATATTTTTTTTAAACATTTCACGGAAGTGGTTATATTTGCAATAGTCTGTTTTAGAGGTAAACTAAATCTATGTACGTAGTTCGTACACCTCGTTGTATTCAGTAGATCCAGGTGACTGGATGTCTAAATAAAAAGTCTGTGATTACAGAAATGAAATCATACGTTCTATTTTTTTTGTTGTAAATATTCTATTCAACTAAAAATAAAATAACACGTCTGCGTCGATATAAATAAATGCAACGTATCTTTTTTTTCACTTGGATTAGAAAGAAATAGATATATTCTACTTGTTGCGGGGGTATCAAAGATAGTTGAATAAATGAAATGAAAGTAATGCTTAAATTCTTAAAGTATTAGAGAATAATACGACCGAATTGTGGTATCGTTATCATATTAAATATTTTAGAAAATCGGTACAGACCTGGATATAAAAGTGAAAAAAAAAATGATTGTGACGGGAAGTTTATATTCGGAAGGAGCAGATCTGTACGAGTGGCGTGGAAGTATAAAAAACAAAACTTTTTCGTCGCAGATTCGGGTTCTTAAACTGATTCGAAGTCGCGTCAGCGATGAGTGATATTTATGGATAGGATTTAGTACTTTCGAAAATGTAAGCTCTGTGCGTTAAACACAGTTCGACAAAACCAATTTTTTGGACAATCCCAATAACACGCAGCTTGCCCGTCATCGCGATGCGCCTCGGTGCGAAAACGTGGCGGTGTTTCGAAATCGCAGCGAAATAGGTCGTTTATTTTCGATGAAAGCTCACCTCTGCAAGCTTCCAGCAGAAGTGCGATAGGGCGAGTCCACTCGTGCAGAAGCTCGGCTACCGATCGTCCGCTGATTTCCGTAATCTGTCACTGTTGCAGCGCGGAGGAACAAGCTTCGGATAGGCCGTATCCGTCTCGCGGAATGCGTACGGTTGGTTCGTCGATTGTCGTCGCGCGTCTCTTCTCCGTATCACGGTTTTCTTTTTCTTTTCTTTTTTTTTTAATCCTTATTTTTTCGTTTTTTACTGGCGAGTGTAAAGAAACTGTGCGATCGAGTGCCTTATTGCTATATATAGGATAAGCGCAAGCATCCACCCTGTATCTTTGTAAGGTCAGACCTGGGATGTATACACGTGCGCGGCTCCTCGAGTAAACGCAGCATCCGTACCCGCGCCAACACACATCGCGCGGAGTACACGTGCGTTTCGTGTCTCGACTTATAAAATGGCGAACGGTTCGGCGAACTTCGACTCTGGACGTTGTCCGTGCCTCCGCGAGCTTCGGAGAGCTTCGAAACGCTTCGTACGAGGTACCCGATAACGCCTGATTACTCCGCGCACACGCTCCTTAACAGGGCTGTCGCGAAGACAAACGACGCTGGTCCGCGCGAGAACGCGCCATTGATTTCGCGGGTTGCTCGCGTTGCTTTACGCGAACGTTAATGCTCTTTTCTCTCCCTCCCTCCCTCCTGCCCTCTTCCTCGCCCTCTCGCCGACTCTCGATCGCGTCCCCTCTTTCCCCTCGCACTCGCGATCCGGTGTCCGTTGGACCGATAATAACTGTGCGTACTTCGACCAACCGTGCGTGTACTATTTATAAATATCCGCTTATCCGATATTGTTTACACGACGGACCGATACAAAATAGCCGTGATACGCCAAGCAGTTCTCCAATATTTTTCGACCTTGTATAGCTAATCAATGAAAATTATCGAATTACCTGTCATTTTACCCGCGATTTTGCCAATACACCCTAACTCACAAATTCCCGGTGTGGTTTTGTACTCCAAATTTGTCAGCCCGTTTTTTCTCCGTCATCAATATTTAATATCCTCAGAAATGAAGCAAAAGCCACCTTGGTACATTTTTTTAGCAAAATGTCATGCAATGTTTAATGCTGTTTTTGAGTCGATGGTTTCACAGGCAAATTTTCGATATTTTCGTTTCAATGTAAATTTTCCGCCGCTTTCATCGAACATATTTCCAAGTAGCGCAGACGATCGGAAGTTTAAAACACGTATAATTGGACCTTCTCCTGCAATTCGAAATTCTATTTTTTTGCTTCGTTCATTAACTTGAAATATTTCAGATATTGCAGATTTTCAGATTGAAAAATCTATTCAACGAGTTTCTGTGGGACTATTAACTTCTCGGTCTCCTCAAAGGGACGTTAAAACGTGAAATATCAAAAATTGCATGAAATTGCAGTGATAAAAATTATATCAAGCTGGATCTTGCAGTATATAACGCGCTGCTATGCACAGAGGTAAAGAGAGAGAGAGACGTGCGCCCGTTTGTAATAAGACGACGATGTGTTTTTTAATGTTCTCCGACGAAGCATTCTTCGCCTAAGCTGTGTAATATTCAATCGTGGTACGAGGAAAGCAAGAAGTTGCGGGTTGATTCGAGAAGGTGGGCGTATCTCTATCAGAATGTGTTTTACATTAATACTTTAGTGTTTTAGTGGCGATTGCCGGACCTTAATGCCACTCCGAGCTGAGTGGCTAGGCTCCCGGCTTTACAAATTTATACACTCCTCGATGCTGTCTGAACCGATATGATATCTACCGGTCGTTCGGACCCCCGCCGCCGACCGTCCTTCGTTCTTCGCAACGTCCTTTTTCCCTCGAACGAGACCAGATCGACGCTCCTCGTTCACCATCCAACCTCAACATCAAACGGAGTAGGCGCAACGATTTACGAAACTCTGCACCTAAATGCCACGAGACGATCGGATACGTCGATTACCGATCAAAAATCGACTCGGATCGATCAGCTGACCCCTCTTTGCGATACTCCCGTGAGAAAAAAGCGAACACACCAGGATAGATACTTGGCTCGTCTTTGAACGTAAACCAATAATTTTGAACACATTTTACACATTTCTTACAAGGTAAGAAAAATTCCGTCTGAAGTCAACAAATTTTTGTGTGGAGTAATCAGCATTTTAGCGTGCTGATTTAACTATAAAAGGGTAGTTATAGCTTGTGTATCTCATGGAAACCGAAGCACACTTGTAAATACGAGACAATTCTTTTATTATAATTTTCTTATGCATTGACACATCAGTTTATAAATGAACAATCCGCTTTGGTTCTTGCCAATTAAATGAAAAGGAAGTAACGTGCTAGTTCTATCTAACCAATTGATAAGCGACACATAATCTTCAAGTCCTTGACATGTTTGTTTTGAATATTTAATAAATTGTGTTAATTCAAAATTATTATTTTCTGTTAATATTTCCAACGAATTAGTCATAATTTCTGGTTAAACTTGCACAAATTTGCAACTTATTGTTCACGTACATAGGATTATCAGCTGATCAGAGCAACGCACACGAAATGTTAAGATACACTAATTTTGTGCAAAAAAGTGTCGTGGGCACAAATGACCGTGTACGCGTTCTGTCTTTAGAACAGTACTACTTACCAGCTGCGCTCGAACGTCGGGTCATGCAAAGTTCGATTCTCCGTTTGAGCGCAACGACCAGGGACGGGCTTTTACAGTTGATATAAACGCGCGTGCTTTCTTTTCCCCGAGCAGCGTGCATGGATTATGGGGGTAGCGAATATACGGGCGAATATCACGAGAGTCGTTTGTCAACCGCGTTGATCGGTGGACCCGCAGTAACGTATGATAAAAAATATTGTTTATAGGAGAGAGCTCGTCTAGAGAGGGATGGGCAAGTGGTGTGCACGGTGCGTACCTACCTACTCGCAAGTTTTCAGCGGTAACAGGCCGGCACGTACATAGGTACCTACGACGGGCGGCTCGAGCGAGCGCAGGAGAGAGAGAATACGCGCGCTTAAGCTTCAAAAGCGTGGGTTACCTTCGCGACGCGGCGTACGCGTCTGCATGTATGCGCGATACTTACGCTCGTCCGCACGGTCCCGTACGGTTGGTACCCCTGGAGCGGGTGTCATCGTTTATCTCGCGGTGGAGATCGGGCCCGCCGATACAGCGGGACGTTTTAATGGCCGAACCATGTTGGAATTAACCAAAACAAAGACGAAGCATCAATTAGGCGACTTTTTCTTCCACTTCTTCCTTCCATCCGAGGACCAGGGTCGACGGTGGTGCCGGGCCACGTCGAGGCTCGTTCCCTCAGCCTCGACTAGCCTCCCTCCGCGCGTCTCCCCCTCCCCGTTGCCATATCTTCGGCGGTGCGGTGCGAAACTTCGTCTCCGGTCCTCCGATTCTCGCGGATGCCCGAGCGAAGAGCGCGATACGAGAGAGCGGCGACGACGGGTTGGTCGGTTGGTCAGCGTTCGGCGTTCAGGTAGCAGCCGCATTGTCTCGGATAATGGCTAATAAATTGGGCGCACCGCGCCGGGAACGTGGTTCCGGACCACCGAGAACGCCGCGTGGTGCGAAAGTCGTGCGTCATACGAGTTTTCATCGGCGAGATGCCGCATCTCTTCCGCGGCAACGCCTTCCAGGCGAGTACCTATCGAGGAGGGGGGGCGGTGTGCTCGGGTTTCCTTAAAAAGTTTCGGAATGCGAGGAAGATGGCATCTGACGAGAAGTGGCGCCGTAGCGTGCCGATTCTCGAACAGGCTCGAGGGCATCCGGTGATAATTCACCTTTACCCCGGAGACCGGACAACCTCTTTGGGGAGGGACAAACAAATCACCGAGTCCGCATTACACGCTCCTTAAAGGGCCGAGTCTGAGATATTGTATTTTGGCACGAGGACCACCTCTCGAGGAACCGCGCGGACGAGAGGAGGGCGAGGATCGAGAAGATCGGAAAGAGGAGACCCACCGAACCCCGCGCGCGTCAACCTGATCGTCGAGACGCCTCGGGAGTCGCGCGAGCCGAGACCGTCGCCAAATAATTAACCGTACGTCTTTACCTGCCCACTTCGTCCTCCCCAGCGCGTCGTCGGTGCCGATTTCCACCCAGATAGCTCCCTGGTCGTCGCCGCTCTCCGTCTCTTCGGAAAAAACAAAGAAAAGCAAAAATGGGGGAAAAATGGGGAAAAAAATACAAAATCGTTGACGAGCCTCGATCTAGATGCGACGAGCTGCGAACGCTAGGAAAAAACGACGTTCGAAACGAAATCTCCGCTCCAACGAGGCGCGATCCCCGAATCTGGGAACGGAAGTTGGCCGTGGGGATCGCCGTTGTCGTACACCGCCCGGAGGCATTCCACGAGCGATGTGACTGATGGATTCTCATCGGGTGACACGAGCACCGCGAAGTCGATATAAACGAACATTCGACGGGCAGATGTCGCGCCGCTTCCACTAATCACCATTGGTTTTAGATTATATTGAAATAATGACGCTTTCTACGACGCGTCGCGCCTCTCCGTTCACGATCCGACCGAGCTTTCGGTGCCGACCACGCTGCGTCCGTCCTTTGACCGGTGATAAATCGGTTCCAGCATCGGCGATGACGGTACGCGCCGAGCGTCGGCACACGAGCTGGGACAAAGGTGCTTCCCCAGGTGTGACCGCGACATCCACGGAACGTCCTGCCTCACCCTCGGCATCCTCGTCTCGCTCGTCTCGCGACGGTCCACGGAGCGGAGGTCCTCCGAAATATTTATGCGCGAGCCTCCGCAGTTACGCCATCCGGTCGAGCCGGACCGAGAAAGAAAAAGCGAACGGGGAACTAGGAGCGCGGGTATCAATGAAACGTTCCCGTGAATGAAAACGGACAAAGGTTCAAAATACCGATCTCACGGTTTTCGAAGCGAATCACATTCGGGCATTCCTCGCGCGAGCGGCGATCCTCTATATCACTTCTTTCGGCTTATCGTGGAAATATAGGCCAGAAGAGATCCTCTCGCCGAATTCCACGCCTAGGAACCCACGTGCATCCGAATGGGCTGCGACTCGACGCTAAGATGGACTCTGGTCTCGCTCCCTCTCTCTTTCTCTCTGTTTCTTAATGGTAGACCCAGAGATCGTATCCCTACCGTGGAGTGAAAAATTCTCTCTTTCGTTCGAGGTCACGAGGCGAGGAGAGACGACGACGTTCGGTCCAAGCACCCAAAGTTGACCTTACCGAACCTCTCTCTCTCTGCTTCTACGATACGAGCAGCGAGCGCCGATCGTCTCCTCGTCAGCCTTCTCATGCTCCAGCATTGGGACCCAAGAAATAATTGTTTCTCTACCCAGTGAAAATCACGTGGCTCCCTCAAAAACGTCTACCGATTTACGTAGCTACTACTAAGGGATTTTCGATCGCTTATGAAATGGGCCGCCTTCTTGAATATTCATGGGATTCGGTGACTCGGTCCGGTTAATTCCAAGAACCGATTTGTCTCGCGAATCGGGCGATTTTTTTCCCAACGTCGTTTCGACGCGCCTCGAGTCTCTGTACTTGGTTGCTCGAGAGTCTAGGCCCGCTGAGGTCGCGTAACCCAAGTGGAAGGACTTCGTCGGGTTCTAACTACCGCGTGGATCACTCGACGTCTAAAGAGCCTGTAATCGATACGTTTGCAAAGTTATTAGTCGTTAATGAGAAAGCTTCGTCGTGGCACGGGTTTCTGGCTGCTGTCCTAGTCCTCGGCTCGCGAACTAATCCACAGGGCTAACTAACCGCTCGACCGACCCACCAACAACACCTCCATCACGCCCGGATGGCGGAGGTACCCTTTGGTTTTTCCCTCCACCTCCGCCTCGTTCCCGAGGACAAATACCGAGGACCGACGGGACAGAGACAAGACTTGCCTGAATTATACCGTCCGCTAGAGAGGGAAAACCTCGCCTCTTCGAGGAAATCGAGGAGACTTTACCGCACAAAAACAAAAATCACTCTGCCGAAGTAATTCTCTAGCTAAGGACCACGTTTTACCGAGGATTAAGGACTCCACCGCTCCGGGAGCAATTTGTCAGCGGAGAACGAAGATGTGGAAGGACTCTTAATTGCCGGACTTGTCGTCGGATTAGGTGGGAGCGAAAATCAAACGATAATTAGACACTAGATATTTCGCAAAGCCCCTCAGGGGTGTCGTTTCTATATCGAGGTCCTAGTTTAGCGGGAGATGTCTTCGAGAGGCTCGCAGGAGAGTAGCCTGGCGATCGCAACTTTTGCAATCAAACGCCGCGTTGACTAAACGCGACAAGGACTATCGATGGTGTCGAAGGATAAAAAAGCCGCTCGTATCCAAGGTGCGGCGATGCGAAAAATTCGTTCCGATTCGTTCGCGTACGATCCGTGGACGAACGGTCGAGGGGCTCGCTGGGATCGGAGAAGGTCACGATCCGAGAAACATAACTTTTCCTCGAGTTACCGGGTGATTGCTCGTATAATTTAATTTAAGTTACGAGTCACGACTATCGTGACAGTGATAGCGTGGAGCCAGCAGCCACAAATCAATTAGAGTGCGGAGTGTTTCGTTCCTTCTTTTAGGCTGATATCACCTCGAGCGATAACTGTGTCGGTGCAACGCGCTGTAAACATCTTTACTGCCCGATAACTATACCGTACAGCCATCCCTATTCACGTGCCGTCTTATCTCGGTACCATTTTGTAACGTAGATTATTTTAATTATTCCTTCATTTTCATTATTGGATATCGAAAGACGTTGCTCGACTGGCGCGACTCGATTCGATGTACGTAGGTACTCGCAGCGCCAATCTCATTGGCTTCCCACCTACCTTCCCAGAGTCGTCTATCTCGCTTGGCCAGCATCCCCACACCTGCTAACGTAGCATCGCTCTTTCACGCTCCTTTCCACAGCTGACTCTTCCGCGCAGCCCAGCTTACGAATATGGAAGTTCTCGCACCTCGCATTGGTGCCTACCCATTTTTCGTCATCCACAATCCCTACCGTCTTGGAAGAGACGTTGGAAAAATGGGTAGGTATCGGGTTGCGACCAGCAGCTTCCGGACAAAATGTTTCGTCGAACACGCGTGATTATTCCCGCGACGCGAGCCATGTTCCCGCCGAAGGCTTCGCGCTTGGGTTTATGGAATGAGCGATCAAATTCCGATGACATCCACGAGGACGCGTGATGCGGCGAGGAGGAGAGAAAAAAACTGGAGGGGGCTGCGGGGAGAGAATTCCGGAGACATCCCACGAGCACGGGGTACCACGGGGGGAGGATAAGTTTGGTGGATCGCGTGGTTAAGACTAACGGGGCATTCCGGCACAGCGTGGGGTCCGTTTGTTTCATTCTTCGGTCCGTGGTCCTCGGGCCTTAACTTCTAGGCGACGGCTCGCCCGTTGGACGATGCCCGTTGGGCCGGACCCCTGCTGGACCCCCTTCGGAGTTTAGTGTTTGTTTTACCTTGACAGCCCGAGCAGCTGGAGTCCGACAAGTGCGTGTTAATAAAACGAAGCAGAGGAGGAGAACGAAGACGTCGTTGACGACGAGGACGAGAGGACACGACGGACGGCGTCGCCGTTTCACAGCCAGGAAGGAAGCAGCGTTCTCCGCGTCCGCGCGTCTCCTCGGGTCCGATGCTCCCGTATCGATCGTAGCGACGATTTCTCGGCGAGCACGCGAAAAGCCCGCGAGAAAGGCGCGCGTGCATCCTCGCCGACGTCCCACGGCGAGGACGAGGCCCCGGCAAGGCGAGGACGCGCGCGATGCATCACCCGCGTGGGGTGAGCCCGGTGCGCGCCCCGATATTAGTCACCGCGCGCGGAGGTGGAGGAGAGGCCCCGGATACCAACTGCCGGGCCCAATTGAGTCTTTGCCATAAAATAAGCCGTAAAGGGTTGCTGGCTGATGAAGAGGGACGCGAGGGGGTCGCGGGGAACGTCGGGGTCAGGGGAGCGAGTCCAGGGGCATTTCCTTGCGCGCGGACATTCAAATTTATGATAATGCCTCCTTCGCTGGCACGAGGTTATCAATATTGTTATTATTATTATCATCGTAAAGAAGAAGAGATTTCATAAATGGAGGGAATCTAATAAATAAACTGGTATCCGCGTGGACTATGCGTCTCGGACGCCGCGTGGAACCCGGAGTTCCACGGGACTCCGGGAAGACCGCGCAACGCGATAACGTACAACGGGTACGAGCTTAATCCAGTCATGCATCACGCCAGAAGCTATCAATTCCAACTCGGTTGAACGTGCTTCGTGAATGAGTGGAACGAGCGTGCTAGCGACCAACTCCCGTTTGCACCTGGACCTCTCGTACGAATCTCGCGGGCCCGTACTGTCAGCGAATTTGCTCAGCTTCCTCGGGTAGGTGAAACAGGATCGACGCCTTGCTGGAAACGGGGAAAGGCAACGAGGCCAGAAGTGCTTCCGAACCACCTTCAGGGTATATCCGCATGGAAATAATACAGAATACACATTTTTGCCGTAGCTTGGTGTATCTGACCTTGTTACTGGGTAGCTCGGTCTTCGCGATACGCGTGACGCTTCAAGGCCATGGGAAACGCACGTTTCCGCGTCGGACCACTATGTCCGGTAATTCTAGCGCGGATACCGCGAATTCGCTAGGGTTTGCAGAAAATGTTGGGAACAGTTGGGACAGGATCACGAAACTTGGCTGCTCGTTTCGAGAGCGATAAAAGAGCGCGTGAAGTAAAATCGTGCCGTTAACACGATTCGAACGAGCAAAATATCTCTCGCGGCGTACGAAAACGTGATGCATTAATGCACAACCGTCTGCGGGGTCTCGTAATTCTTGGGAAATGAAATAAGGCTGTTGTTAAACATTCGAGTCTTGTAAAGTTCAGTTCAGTTGCTGGTAACTGCGCGCAGGTAGAAGGAAGAAGAAGAGATCGGGAAGGAGAAGAAGGAAGGTGCTCGGATCGGTGAGGGTAAGAAGAGGAAGAGCCGCAGCTTGTAAGTCTTCGAAGTAGTTTTCGGGGTTTGCCGCTTATGACTTTATAGCCGTAGACTTTCGGAAAGGAAGCAAGAAAAAGGAGGCACGAACAAGGAGCGTAGGCAGTTCTTCATCGGATACCGATACCCGGCATCAAAGACGCTCTCTCTCTCTCTCTCTCTCCCCCTTGTGGGACGTGGTCTCATCTTTGGCTTCTTTGTTTTAGGTGGATTGTAGCAAGCGAGCAACTTTCTTGTCCAATTTATAGTTGTTAAAATTTTAGTATCGGCAATATACGCCATCGGCGAAGGTTACCCCGCCGGAACACGAAGACAGGCCGTGGTAGGGTCAGGTGAGGAAAGCAACAGTCTAATTTCTGGAAGAACCGCAATTGATCGTGGGACCCTATAAAACAAAGGATATCGCCCGAGGTCCTGGCTAACGCATCAATAAAACTGAGGAAGACCATCGTCTCTCGATCGTTCTCCGGCTGTTTGCGGATAACTTTTGAAGAACGATGCTCCTCTCCGCGGTCTCGTTCGTGGACGTAGAAGACGTGATCGCGGTGGTCGCTGTCGTCACATCGCGAAGTCTCTTTCCATCTGGATACGGGGACAAAAGGTTGCGAGGCGAACGCCAAAGTTACATGAAAGTTACTTGGAGTGCTTGGCGGCGGTACTCGCGGAGGGATACTTGAATCGAGCCGCTCTCAAAGTCTCGATCGCCGTTTGTCTGCTCGTTTCGAACGAGGGGCACCGACGGTTATAGGGTCACACGAGAGTCGTGACTCGGTCTTCGCCAAAGTAACGACTCCGGGGTAACGACGCGATCGCTTCATGATTCAACTCATCGAGGATCAACGAGCTCGCTTACGGTGTAATTTCTTCTTCGGCAAATCGCGATTTCGCCGACTCTCGCGAAACATTTTTAATTGGCATTGAAAATCCTCAATTACTCTTGGCGCTCCAGACCTATCTGCGAGGATGTACGGGTGCTGCTAATTTTCAAAATCACACTACTCACACAATATCCATCTTCGCGTCAAGGTCATTCCATCGCCTCGTTAATCGAAATCCCATTAAAACAACAAGACACCCGATGGAAAAAATCAACAAGAAGTGACAAGATCAACGAGATGTCTGAGAAAACAAATTACTGACGTGTCCAAAAATTAATCTTATCGTCTCGTCAGCGTAACTATCGTTCGAAGCTTTTTATTACGCTCGATTATTCGTGCTTTCGAAAAACTGTTGAGACTGACTTGGAGAACATTTCAAGTTACGTGTTAACATCTCGACGAAGTGTTCTGGCATCGACTGGAATATCATCGGTCAAACGTCGCACAAATTGGAATCGCAGTGCTCTCACCTCGCGGACGACGCTTCGTCGTCCCTACGGCGCCAAGAAACGAACGGGTTCGCAAAGTCCTGTCTCCTCGTCGCGCGTTGCTAGGCACACGGAAGGAAGGTGGAAGGAGCAGCGAGCGAGTGGGTGGGAGGTTGGGGATCCCACATTAGAATACAATGCTCTTCGCTTTGCATTGTGCCGGATTATTGCTGTCGCAATTGTTGCAAATACCAGCTTTCCATTTGTCCTTGTACATTCGTTATATTCGCGACTCCGTTGAATACGCGTCCCTCGCAAATCCTCGCGGTACTTATCGTTAAGATGCGTGCAGCCTACGCAAAAAGTGTGAAAAAAAATAAAACAAAATATCACAAATCGAAATTGAAATGTTCTCTCCTCGCATTTTTTTACCATCGATCAGCGTAACAATGGGTCTAGTTAAAGGAGAACTTGGGCTAAATATTCCCTCGCAAGCTTGTGGAGAATTTCCGCAGAGGCGACCTGACGCGGCGTTTGGCCAGCGCTAATCAATTTTTTTCCACGCCTTCGTGTTTTATTCGTCCGGCCGAACTTTCGGTATTCCCACGTGGGAGAGAGGGAATAAATAAATACGCGAAGCCTTAAATTCCACGAGAGAATTCGCCTCTAATGAATTTCCTTAATTACCCTTTGTCACAGATCTTTAATCTATTCGCAAAAGAAAACCAGGACACCGCCGAAATTCATTTCGCGTCAGGCCGCGATGTCGCGGAGTAGAAACACGCGAGAAAAAGGACCGAGAGACGAACTTTGAATCAACGCCGTGAATTCGCCATCGGGTATCAAGGAGCGCCGACCAAAAAAAGTCGCCACCGGAATTCTGCCGGAGCGTGAGAAAAAAAAATCACATCCTTCGTCATCCCTCCAATTTCCTAAAAGGAAAACCCGCGATCCAGAGTCATATCCGAGGAGGCGAAAAAAAAATAAAATTAATCCATAATACGAAGCATCGTCTTAACAAATTCCTCCTTCCCAAAAAAACGCTCCTCGACGCCCGTCGATGCTTCGTCTCGTACAAACACACCCTCGGTGATGCGATAACAATCGTGATAATTCGTCGGCTGATTTACGTCCGCGTTTACGTCAACTGACCTCGCCACGTTCTCCTACGTCGCGTATCAACAACGATACATGTATAAATGATCGATAAGCTAGTCGCTTAAATTCTCATAAATCTTCCCCACCGGCGATCGTTAAAGCACGTCATCGAGCCCAACGGGAGAAAGCAGTAGGAAAAGATGCACTTCTCCAACTGATGCGAAATTTGGAAGTTTCTTGCGCGCAGAAATGAACGAATAATAATGTCAAATACAACGTAATAGTCTCATTTTTAATATAATATGAATTTATAATGGTAGTAGACAATAATAATAATAACGATAATAATATTAATAATAAAAATAATAATAATAATAATGGTATTAATAATAGTGATGCTAGTAATCGTGATAATAATGAAAATAATAATATAGTAATATTGATCTTATTAATAATTGATATATTTTTATCTATATTCACATTCATAACTATTTACAAGTAATTAATTTACAGATAAATTCATATACGGCGAGTATAACCAAATTGAAACTATCATAGTGTATCTGTATCATCTTCTGATCCTATTATAATAGGTATAGTATGGTATATTCACAACAAATAGGATTTGGGGCCTCGGGACGACGCAACGCTGCGGGGTCGACGGACTCGCGAGAGAGAGAGAGAGAGAGAGAGAGAGAGAGAGAGAGAGAGAGAGAGAGAGAGAGAGAGAGAGAGAGAGAGAGAGAGAGAGAGAGAGAGAAGCGAGGCTCGTGGAGAGAATAGAGAGATGAAGGAATATGAATCGTAGAGCGACGTGGAGAGGAAAGGGTTGTAGGGAAAGGCGTAGATGGAAGATCGATGAGGACATGGCAAAGGCAAGAGAGCGCAACGGGAAGGTCCAAAGCAACGAAAAGAAGGCGAAGCGAAGGGAGTAGATAGGGATAGGAAGGGAAGAAGATGGACGGTGAAGAGTGGAGATGAGCGGAGAGAGCGAGAGAAAGGGGCAAGGCGAACGGAAGATCTAGCCGAGAAGGGAATCGACTGCGAGTTGTGCCGTTCTATCAACGACGAGCGTCGAGCGAGAGACTCGGACGCGAGTCGTCGCGTCTCTCCCTCTTCGCAGCATCCGCCTCTTGTCCCAACGACCCCGAGGCTTATTCGCGATCTCGACGCTCTTAATCCCTCGTAAGTAAGTTAAATATAACGTATATTTACAAAGTTCGATATATCTATCAATGAAATTTATCATCGTTACGCCTTTCCTTGTAGCCTCTCTCAGATCTTCGCAAATTTCATCCCCTTCGGATCCGGCGGCGAGTACCGCCGACCGTGATTCTCACGTTGCTCATGCCGTTGTGTCCTGCCGCAGTTCAATCGTTTACCTCGCTATTAGCTCGATCGTTCGTTTATATTCATTTTTGTCTCTTTCGCTTCTTTCGTAACTCCCATTATCACAGATATAAATAAATGTATTTTTTTACAAAACAATGTACAATTTTTATCATTACGCTTCGATCTATCGACTACCCCTCGTTTTGTATACGTTTCACCGTCTTTCGTCGCCGCTTGTTCTCTAGCCGAAATACAAAACACAAAAAGCCACTCCTGTTCCATTCCTCGTTTCAATTTCAATCCCGCTCACACCCGTTTCGCGTGAAGCACGAAGTCGATTTTTGAATCCATATTTAAATCCAACTACCTTCGATCGCTGTGTCTATTTCGGTATATTTCCAAAATTCGACCAACACCATTTGCATTGTTTCGCAGCACGTTCGCGAAAGACCGGAATTTCACATTTTCCGTCAGCACTCCGAAGCTTCGGGGTACTCTCCGTCTTTCGCGGCTCAAAAAACATGCGGAAAAAAATTCCAACGAACAAGTTCCACGATTCGCAAATAAAAATTCCCAATATTTTTCCAATCATCCTGAACCGTTGTTACGCTTTCTTTTTTTTACCGCACGTTTCGCCTTCCTTCGTTACCCCGCGACAAAAAAATCGACTGACCACTGCGAATTCACAGATACGCGCGTGTTTCTAAATTTCGCGAAAATCTCCACGACTCGTGTATACGGGGACAACGCGTGCCAGCGTAATCTATACATATCTCACGGCGTTGGATAGCCAACGTTCGGGTAGTGTAACAGCATCCGATCGAAAGGAATACTCAGCTCCAACAAATCGTTATTCGACAACGACAATAATAATGAAAGTAACCATAACGATATTAATAATAATGAGAATAATAATGATAGCGACAGCGATAGTTCCCTCTAATATAATTCCAATAATGACATTAATAATCGTAACGATACTGAACAATAATAGAAATAATAATAGTGAAATGATAAATCGGATCATTATATTTTCTCGTTTTTTTTCTTCGTACATATACAATCTACAATCCCAGCGGGTAGGTTGCAAGGTAGAGGATTCACGTATACAGGGTGGCGCCCGAGAATACTACGCGCATTGCTTTTCTCTATTATTACTATTATTATTAATATTATTATTATGCGTGTTGTTATTACTAGTACTATTATTATTATTAGCTTTGTTATTATTACTAGGAGGATCTGGCTGTTTGGATCGGTCGTGGGTGTGGTCGCGGAGCCTCCGGGACCCGGGAAGGAGATGGATGGATAGAGAAAGCCTGTCGCGTGATGTATCTAACTTTGTTGACGAGTTCGAAGATTGGGATGCTATTTTTCGGACTGACAATGAGAAAGTGAGAATGCGAGAGAGAGAGAGAGAGAGGGCCACCCCACGCGTACGTTGCCTCGTTTCGAGCACGATTGCACGCGCTAATTTTCTTTTAATGCACTTTGCCCATGCGCCATGAAGATGTCGTCCTCGAAGAATTTCCTTTGGACGGTGACGACACTGACACGTCTGCGTTCGTCATCTCGATGTTCGGCACCATTTTCGACCGGATTCCGTGTCTGAGATTCTCTGCAATGCAAATTGGAGAAAATTGTTAAAAATCGGTTTCAGTTTTTGAAGAGAGTTTCTCATGGATAGGATACGCTATTTCGGGCAACGCTTTGCACGGTTTTTGCGAAGGACGTGGATGAGGTGATAAAAAAGGAAATGGCTTCGGTCGAAACGTTGCGGTGGTTTTCTATCGCGATTCTAGTCGGTTCGTAGATCGTAACTTTTTCATCGTCGCGGCATAATTTTCGCTATGGTTCAACACCTGTTGCTCTTTGAACGGAGTTTGCAGGCCGATGCTCTACCCGTTATCTCGTCGGCGGACCCCGCCTCTCTTCTCGGTCGGGTCGCGGCGGCGACGAAGGAGCGCGCGGAGGTGGTAGGCACGCGTTCTTCGGGGTGAAATAAAAATGTTGGGGCCGAAAAGTTCGTCCGTCCCCGTATCTGTCAGGTATTATTCGCGAGCTGTCCGCGAGAGGTGCGAGCGGGACCACACGCCAGGCAGAGGACTCCTTCAGAGGCCGAAGGCCTTAATGGCAATTAAATATCCCCTCGCTAATTGGCAATTACCTCGGCATCGCGACTTTTTCGAATCTTACGAGCGAAGAAGTTGGCTAGCCGGCGTGTCCTCTGCTTTCGAGACTGGTCGGGGCTATAACCACGAGGAGCCGTAATATACCGCGGTTCAAGGGGTTAGGTATTCTACGTCCGAAGCCGCGGCCGGGTCACAGCAGCAAGAGAGCGGCTATATCGCTGCCTACTAAGTGGCTGCGTGGGCACACAATTTCGTTCCACCCGGTTCGAACCCGACGCGGTCCAGTTTGGAGTCGTGAAACACCGCGCCGGACCAGAAACCTGAAAGGACTCGAGGCCTGGGTCCGAGGTGACGACAGCGAAACTAGTTTATTTGGGTCCCGACTATAAATTAGGATCAGATCGCCACGAGATAAGGGAAGCGAGCTAACACCCGGACCAGCCTCGAGCTCGGTCTCTCGCCTCGAACACCCCCGACCTCGGCGCGAGTTCCTGCCGCGCACTCCTCGCTACTTTCCACTGTTATTTCAAATCCCCGGCTCCTTCCCTCCGGCTCGGGCTAGCCTCGCCAAAATTCCACGTCGATGGACTCGGCCATCTTTTGCTAACGCGAACGCGCGAGAAACGCCGGGGCTACTTGGAAAACGAGAGCTCCGCCGCGATTACTCGAACAAGCAGTTCGGCGATTACATCTTTTTCGGCTCGTCTCGTATCGCGAGGGGTGATCGAGGAGCGGAGGCAGCTACACGGGGGAGGGGTACCTACTTCTACGAAGAGTAGTCACGTAACTAGAAGCGATTATGTTCGATCTGTCGGAGTGAAATTCGAACGAGTTGCGAGGAACGGAAGGTTTCGAGGCAAGATTACGCTGGATCGCGACGTATGCGGTTGTTGCCAACGATTGTGCCGAGAGGAATAGCGAAGAGAGAGCGAGAGCCGGGGCGAGGGGGGAGGGAGGGAGGGAGATGGACAGGAGGAAGCTGCGAGAGGGAAAGAGAAAGAGAGAGTGATGGAGGCTAGAGGATCGAGTCACACGAGATGAGAGAGACGATGGACCGCGAGGAGCGACGAACGGTGTAGTGGACCGGCGGTGATTCCATTCACTGATTGAAATCTCTGTCCATTTGTCACTGTCAAGAAAGGTGGCGATAGTCGGTTTCTCCGCGGACTGCCCACGCGTTCTCTCCTCAATACTCGATACTGTTGTGTTATTTCGACGCGGTCAGCGGCTAACGACCAATCGACCCACCGGATATTAATTCGTTATCGATTGTCCACCTCGAGTCGAGCTCTCGATCTCTCTTTCGACAAGGGACCAACGGCTCGGGGTTCTGTCACGACCGATTCCAACGACCGCGTCACCGGAATTATCCTATCGTCGATCGTTTTCCCGTTGTGCATTCGAATTCGCGTTAGACCACGTATGCCCGTGGAGGAGGAGGAGGAGGAGGGGGAGGAGGAGGAGGGGGAGGAGGAGGAAGATATGGAACCAGCAGGAATACCGGTCTAGTAGCGACGTCAAAGTCTAGTGGTAGTTCGTGTTACATACGAACCTTTCATCGATGCGTCGACTACCGCCTCCCGGACCATCGAGATTAGACCGGAGACACGAAACCGGTGCCCATCGATTGTGATCTGTAACGAGAGCCAAATAATTTACCGTTAATAGGAGCGAGCAAGCTGGGAGTGATGCTACGAGAGAAAGAAGAAGAAGAGGAGGAAGAGGAGGAGGAAGAGGAAGAGGAGGATGAGAAATGCGGAAACGCTTACCCCTTATAGAACGGCTTGAAGGCCGTTGTTCCTTCCACCGGTGGAAGACTGGCTGTCGTTTGCTGATGTAGCAGCGAGTTTTGGGATATGGGTGAGAAATCCTTGTGCGGCGAGTGCTGGAGGCGCGGACTGTAGCCGTTGCTCGCCGATCCGGAACTCGAGGATAGATAACCACCGGCATGACTTCCGGCGTAATGCGATGCCGAATGACCGTTACTATTGTTATTGCTGCCACCAGGGATGTATCCCCCAGGAGGGCCCTGGATCACTCCGTTGGGGGTGGCCACTTTCATGTTGGGAGGTGTTTGGGGCGGCGTATCCGTCCCAACCTCTGGAAACCCCGCCGCTGCCGATGAAGCATTCGAGGAAGATCCGGAGGAGTTTGGATTGTAGTGAAGCTGACCGCCGGACGACGAGGAAAGGAAACCGCCGTACCTTGTGGCTGCGCTCGAGTACGGTGCCGTGGCGGCTGCCGATGGGCTCATCGACGCGGAGGATGGTAACGCGAAGGAGCTGAGGCTTCCGCCGCCGCTTCCGAGCCAGGGTTGTTGGGAATGGTGTCCCTGAGCCGCGGCCAAGTGTCCGGGATGTTGTTGCTGTTGTCCGTAATGTTGCTGGTGATGGAGGTACTGTTGGTGATGCGGATGCGACGGCGGAGGTGGAGTCTTGCACGCGGCGGTGTCGGCGAGAGACCAGATTTTGGGCTTCGTGGCGGGAATCGGGACGCCAGCGGCGCTGCAGTCGGACTTTATACCCTCGTCCTTGAGATGGTCGTCGGGGCCGTAGCCCTGGTGATGGTGGTGATGCTGGGCCTGCATCGAGTGATGAAAGGGATGCTCGCCCCGTCGAGGATCGTCCTCGAGGTCGAGGTCGTCGTCGTCGTCGAGATCCTTGTCGCGCTGAAGATGCTCGGCCTTCACGTGTCTCATCGGTTCTGAAAGACGAGAGGGAACGGGTACAGGACAAGCGTTTTACGAACGGTCTCACCCGTGCCTCGCGAATCGGATGGATGGATGTAGGCGAGAGAGCTTTTCGTGCCGCTAGTTTTCGCGCGCGATTGACAAGCCTAACAGCCTACTCGAAAAAAGCTTCGACGTCCCGTAGAAGACCCGGGGGTCCTTCGGGGGTCCCTGGTGCGAGAGTGAGACTCGGATGCGTGTCATTGTGGGGTGCAGCGTTGGCGGGAGTGCGAAAGAGCGGCGCAGCCAGCGGAGAGAGAAAAAGAGAGCTCCGCAGTAGTAGAGTAGTTAAGCCGTAAGGGATGCCGTGAAAAAAGGGAGCCGAGGGAATAACAGGGTGAAGCTGAGAGCAGAGAGAAAAGGCGGCGCGGGATGCTGCGTGCCACGCCGTGCCGCGAGAACACTTTGGGGCGCGAGAGATTTCGGAGAGCGTGGGTCGTTTCGTCGTCCCATCGTCCCCGTAGTTTCCCCTCGGCGATCCCGCGTCCCACGGGCCAAAACCGAGAATCTCTCAGTCAGTCAGGGGTGAGAATTTCATTAAGAGGTTCGAACGAGTCGGCAGTGGGCTTAGTTGATGGGTCGTCAACCGATAATTCCCAGGAAGGGAGGAGGGGACTCCTTCTCTTCTCTCTCTTTCGCACCAACTTTGCGCCACTCGGCTTTTGCTCCTCGCGAACTTCGGGACGGTTTGGCTTGTTGCCCTGCGATTTCCCGTCCTTCGCGAGGAGGCCACCCTCCTCCGCGCGTTATAAAGGGGGAACCTTATGGCCCCGGCTAAATAGATACTGCCACCGCTGCCGCGTCCACAAGTGGCTCTTTAACTTCTGACCCCATTTTATCTCGTATACAGTTAACCGTATAATCGTCGCGCTGCGCGATCTGACCACACGGAATTCCTCGCGTACGATCCTCGCGTCTTGGTATTCCAAAAACTAACGGACAATCACCGATCGAATCTCTCTGATCGTGCATCCAATTTCGAATCTCTCCACTCGTACCGCGAGACGACTACAATTTGTACGGCTGTTCAGCTTCGCATTCGGCCACAACGACGACGACGACGACGACGACGACGACGAAGACTCGGCGATGTAGTCGCGCGCGCGTACGTACCTAATGGGAACCGTAGGTAAGGGTCAGCGTCGTTCGTCTTGCCGTGAGCGCCGATACGTCATCGGTGACCACGGGCGCCTACGCTATGGTCAGACCTCCGAATGACCACCGGACCGCACCCTCCTCCGCAACGACCACACCGCTACGGGGGATAGAGCTGGCAACCGTTAATCTCGGCGAACGGCTGAGCAGCGGCAGCTCGTCACCGAGTTTACCCACACGCGAAACCATTATGTCCACCAACGCTACGCCGGGCCAGATTCATCGTCGCGGGTCGCAACGCCGAGAACTGCGAGAGTCGCCTTCCGATTTTCAGCCTAGACGATATCCGACGACTGCTGCCACGCAACACTGGAAATGCCACCAGAACTCGCCGATCTACTACTAGAACTACAACTACTACTTCTACAACTACTAGTACTACGCTACTACTACTACTACTACGAGTACTAGTACCACACTACTACCGCTGCTACTACTACTATTAGCCACCCTTACCTCGACCGGTAGGTCGCAGCTAGTGGAATCGCGTTGGGTTCGGAATTCTCGAACGGAATTCGACGGCTGTCGCTGCTAATTGCACCGGGTCTACCGAATCTGGCTTCGGGCACGATTTATTTATCCGGATAAATTCCCGTTCGTCGTCGATCGTCGTCAGTCGAAACACCTACCTCGAGGCAATATTGCTACCGGTAGGCTTACCACCGCACGAGAAATCACCCAGCAGGAAATTGCTCGGCTGACATTGAAACCAAGCCTAATTAACGCCAAGTAATTATCGACTTTCGACTTCTGTTGGCGTTGCTATCCGGTTATGCGGCAGATGAGGAACTCTCGTGTGTCCCTAACGCGGGACTATTCCAGGTAGCTACCGTATGCTTTCAACTTCACCTGACACCGTGCAACGCTGTATCTCGATATTTGGTAACGTTCGATGAAACTTTCGATTTTTCAGATCCTAAGGTCAGCGAACATACTTCTCGACGAAACTGTGCTATGAAACGAGTGATCTCTGTTCAGTCTACCAGGCTATACCTCTGCGGGATCTGCGAGTGCACCGGATATCACCGCAAGGCTGTGGTGATGTTGAAACTCCGTATCGCCTCTGCGTGGGGTCATTTTTCACACTCTTGGATCAACTCGTTTACCGACACGAGACTATCGCAAGTGGAACTCCCATCTCCAAACTCTGACGTGCTAACTAGTCTGCCACCAAAGGACTAACGTGGCCAGTTAGAAACATACGATTATTCCTAAGCTCTCGAACACTCCGTGGAACGTTTCGACGAAGGGATGGAAGTTTTTGTCTCTGGCAATAGAAAACGGGGGTGTGACGCGAAGGAGACTCACCGTTTTCATCGAGGCCTCTTCTCGCCTCGTCACCGACGCGATCTCCTCGGCTATCACTGCCAAGGTCATCTTTGTCTTTATCCTCCGAATCTGTGAGGACAGCGTCGTCGTCGTCGTCCGTCTTGTTCTTCGGTTCCCACGTCATCTTGTTCTCTTTCTTGAGTCGCCTCCGAGCGTTGGCGAACCACGTCGAAACTTGGGTCAGCGTCATTTTCGTGATAATAGCCAGCATGATTTTTTCACCCTTCGTAGGGTACGGGTTCTTCTTGTGCTCGTTGAGCCATGCCTTCAGCGTCGCTGTCGATTCTCTCGTCGCGTTCTTGCGCCTCGCCGCCAAGTCGTAGCCAGCGCCGTACCTGCAAATACACAGCCGTGTTCATTCGCGTTGACTCAGGCTAACAATAAAACGAGATTCTACAATCGTAATCGACAAGTATAATTCGCGTTGCTCTCTCTCGCTCACTTGTTCGCTTATAATCCGAACCCTCGTTCCAATCATCGTGTCAACACCCCCTCCGCACGGTCATCTCAATACCGCAACGTTTGCACCGTCATCGAATCGCATGATCGACTCTCTCACCTCGAATCAAGCGTCCGAAACTGGTTCCGAACATCCACGATCGACTAACAGGTGCCGACGAAACCGTTTCCAACATTCCTTTTTTTCTTTCCTCACATTTCTTTCTTTCCTACCTATTCTCTCCCTATCTTTCTATCGCGGCACGAACGATCAATATTTTAATGCGTCGAGGACGACCTTTTCCCCTTCCACGCATAACTCGGCGATGTCGTAAAACCTGCCTATTCGAGTGTACAAATTGTACGTATTATATTACCTATGCCTGTAAAAGCTTTTCAACTGGTTCTACTACCAATGACAAATAAACTGACACTTTCCGACTCTATTACCAAAAATCAAGAGTACCTATTAATTCTTTCGAAAATCATTATTTCATCCAATCCTAGATAATACGGTGGAAAAACTAAATTCATTTGGTTTTTTCACTTCAACTGATTTATTCCACGGCAGAGGACCTGTTTTGCACAGTGGTGCATGCAATTTAGAGTATCTGAGTATCCTACGAATATTCGCCAATAAAAAAATTGTAAAAATGCTCGAAACGATACGCTTTACCGTGGAAAAAAAGTCAAGAACCTGAAAGCATTTGCAAAGAAAAAAGATCACGAAAACGCTGTAAAGATGTAACCCCTTAAATCTGTAACGCGTGTCGGAGGGTTCATCGCTGGAAGGAGAATCCCAATCAGGTGGAGGAAAAATCGCGGGGATAATCCGAGCTACAGATAATAAAGGCGCGACGAGACGATAAAAAGCGATTCTCGCTTATAACAATTCGCGGAAGGTGGGATTGGTGGTCGTTGAAAAGGAAAGGAAAGAAAGTTCGGGCGAAGGGAGAGAAGACGGGAGGTTGAGAGGTAGAAAAGTGGAATCGAAGTGAATAAAAAGGTGGTTTCACCCCCTATTAAACTGCCGTATAGACAGGGTAAAGGCGGTAGCGGCGTCGAATTTGGGGTGGTAGGCCGAGGTTCTTTTGGGAGAGATGGATCTGGTTTCCTCCAATAAAACGAAGCGTGGCCTCCGCGAAAGAAAGGGACGCCGATGAAGAGCCGTAGAAAAAGTCGTTCGATGGAGGACCGCCATTGCTACGATACGGCAAGTCTTACGAATCTTTGGGATGACGAGGCACGAACGGTACGACGATTGCGCAACGACGCGCGTTCTCCAACGAGGGTGATGAGCAAAGAACGGCAAGTCGAGAGGCAAGCTGGCAAAATACAGCCGAACTTTCAACGAGAAACTTCGCGATTGCGAGCGTAAAAATCGTGGAAATAGGAGAACAAAGCTGACTGCGCGGAAACGTGGCACGGAGAAAGAGACTCGAATTTTGTAATAACGATACCGCTAGCGCGGATATGATAGGCTTTTTTTTCAGGTAGGCTTTCTAATATACCCCGCGAGACGAGTGCGCGGTTTAGCGTAGGATCGTCATACGGTACGCTATGAACCTAGGAGCAGCTCTTCAGCGACTCATTACTGGCTTTGCATATGGCGGCGTCAACCTGGAAAGGTTAACCAATATTGGCAGAGCGCCCGTAATTACGTCCCCGCGGTGGCTTCAATCGTTACGCTTCCACTCTCCATGCTCTCCGGCGTTCTATACCCCTCGCTATTCTCCTCCACGTGTCCGCTGCTCTCACGTGCAAATATATATACCTACACGTATAGGTAGGAGGAATCGCGAGCATCGACTACTCCGCGTCTAGTCTATGTACTCCCTACATGGGATGTATCTATCGCTGTAGGTATGCAGGTGCGCGGAGGTACGTTGATTTACGTCCGTGAATCTATCCATCTATTCCCAGCGGGCCAGCAGTCTATCCGGTCGATCGTTCACTCGACCGACTATTCGTCCATCGAAGAGACACGCGCGATGCTGTGTAAAATGCACGTTGGATCAGCATTTGGTCTCGTTATCGGTTCGAAAAACTGCAAACACAGGCGACAGCGAAAGTTTGACGTTTTCGTTCAAGAAAGTGAAGAGAGTTGTTTATGCCTCGTGGCCAAGCGTAGCGAGTTTGATACGATCGTTATGGAAATCATTTTCGTAGCAGGTGACGTTCTCACAACGAGCGTTCGGAGGATTGATCGTGGGTCGATAGGCTCCGATGAAAGAAATGGCAATTTTACAACGGACGATTTTAGAGACTCGACGATTCGTGGCAGGACGTTGGTAAAAGTGAAATATACGCCCCTCTCTCACTCCGTCTCTGTTATGACAATGACGCAAATGCCTGGACGCGAGCGTTTGTCGGTTTACGGAGACCGGGAGGTTCGACAAGTTTTCATAATTCATTGGTCCGATAAAATACTGGAATGAACAGTAGTTTCGTAAAATATAGGTAGTCCCGGGAATACGATGATGCCGGTGTATTTTATATTCGTAAAAATTTATAGAGAAATTTATAGAGGTATTTACTACGGTATTTTACGGAGGCGAGCATATATACGTGTATATACTTCCGAAAGTGAGGGATGTCCACAACAGGTGATATTTAACGCGCGGAGGATCAATTATGACCGGGTATCTTTCATCTGTGCTCGGGAGCAGCCTCGTGAGAATAAAGAGTATCGAGAGTCAACGAGAGCGGTAAACGAGATGTGTATACGAGCGTGATCGTGGTATTAGAAATGATACACCTGCCACGAAAAAGTAGGATCAGCAGGTGGAGCCTCGTAATCGAATGGGGTTCGTGCGCGAGAGTGAATGGATCGTGGGTTATAGGTTTATTTATAAGGTAAAGTGTATTAAAGAGCGGAACGTAAAGTTACGAGGGTATTTTTCGGAGATTTGATTCACTGTCTATAGCCATATATATTCCCATATGTGGGAACGAGGGGTGAGAAGTTGTCGGTGTATGGCTCGCAACTCTGTAGGGTTGGCGTTGTTGAATGGTGAAGGGAAGTGAAAGGGCGAGGGTGGCATTATGGAAGTATAGCGCGAAGGAGGGTTAGCCGCGTGAGTTTCGGTACGCTTTGGAAGTTAGTAGCTGTCAGCTCGAAGCTATAGTAGCGAGAGGGCTGGCAGCAGCGAGGGTTGGCGTCGCGGCGCGAGGTGTAGGTACGCGCCTATGTAGGAGGAAGAGGAATACGAACGAGGTTTATTCTGTGGCCATGGCGTCACTGTGGATATCGTTCCACCGTTGGGACTGCCCCTCGATGCTTATCGACTGTATCAATTGTACGAAGTAGATGTACGAGACCCATATCTTGGTTCACGTTACGCGTGTATCTCTATACGCCACGATCACCCTCCTGCCCCAACAGCCTTCATCGATTCGATTAACGTTTCCTTAATCTCTTCTGTTTCACGCCGAATCGATGAAACGACCGGAGTAGAACGTTCGGACAAACACGATCGGATCCCTCGATCTTAGCTGCCATTCATTTCAGCGAACTTGGGATTAGGACTTACGTTAGCCTCTCTCATTTGCTCGTTCTTCTCCGTGGGTTTGATTCATGCCAGCAAGAGAATTCGATCCGCGCAGGATCAATTCGTTTGACTGGCCGAGATCCAGTTAGGGCGAGGAGATCTGTCGTATCTAGGAGACGACAGATTCACTGAATCTGTATCGTGTCGGGACAGTTTCGAACGCGGAGGGAAAAAGAGTTGGAGAAACGAAGGGGTTGAAAGAGAGCCGACGACGGTAGGTACAGAAGTGAGAAAGTGGGAAACGATAGCTCGGTGGAACTCGGGTGCGAGGAAACTGAGTAAGCGGAGAAAGGAGGATGAGGATGAGATGGGAAGGTGGAGTAGTAGTAGTATTATTAAGCAGGTAAATTAATAGTGGCTCGTAAAGGCTCAGTCGGTGGCGACGGTTGCATTGGGGTTGGCGTAGGGGCCAGCGAAGGGTGGATTCTATAATAAACAATGCCCGTCCCACACACGTATAACCACGCGCACGTTGGAACGTGGCGAGTGTAGGTGGAAAGCTAGCTAGCTACGCATGGCCGTCCCTGGTTGTACCGTGCCTTTACAGGCTACACGGAGAGTACACGAGGAGGCGGTTGGCACAGAGGGTTGCCAACCAAAGCAAGTAAAGCACCTGTGAGAGCTAGTAGAGCTTCGAGGCGACGAGGGCGTCAGGGACGTCGGAACGCCCGAGGGAGAACGGGGGAGGCCAGGCAAACCCCCGGGTGAAACCCAATCGATAAACTCCAACTTCTGTGTAGGACTGGCACCAGTGTTACTCGACGATGCCCTCTGCACAGAGAATGGGAGAGCAAGGAAGAGCGAGAGAGAGAGAGAGAGAGACAGAGAGCGTTACACTGCGTTGCTGGGAAGAACCGGCGAAACCGCCATTATTATACACCCACACCGAAGGTTCGCATGCCTACAGCCATTTTGCTTCGCGTTTATCCTGTCGTCTAATTTGTTCCTTTTGTCGGGCACGCATTTTCTGAAGCTGTAATACCCGATCGTGAAACAGACTCGAACGGGATGATAAAACCATTTTTCCGTCGTCGTTTCAGCACGTTTGTGCTTTGTCGGCAAAACAGATTTCTTCTTCCGAAGCAATGCGATGAAGGAAGAATGAGAATCGTGGGAGCAGAATCTCAGCCGAAGGCTTCTTTGCAGCGTGTACGAGGCGATGACAAATTCAGGCCAACGTTTCTCTAGTACCAGGTCATAGACGAAGATCGGATTCACATCGTCAGAGAATTGGCGTCTTTTTGAACCTCTAGGATTAAGTGGCCACGCATCCGGATCAGGGCAATGCGGTGTGGAGGAGATGTTACGATTTCGTTTTATTTCCGTTACCGTTTTCGCGGAAGACTATTTTGAGCCGCAAATAGAAGGTTCTACGAGATTTCTTTCCTGCCACGACGCGAGACACGGGATTGCTTTCCAAAACCAAAAAGGTTCTCCGAGTCTACCCTGACTACGCGTAATGACTAATGAGCCTCTCGCCTCGGTTGTCGGCAAATCCACACGCCCTCGATGTGGCTGCTTCTCCGGATCTCGACGAAAAGCTGCGCCCCGCTTCGCCAAAGGACGAGTCAGTCACGACGGAGGGAAAGAGAGGGAAAGAGAGAGCAGGATAAGCGGGGGAACCCTCTCACCAAAGCAGAGAGATTAGGCGTGCCTCGTTCCTTATCTCGTTCACCTTTTGCGTTTTATCTCCAACGATTTCCAAACTTAGGCGAGTGCAAGCGTTCGGATACCACTCGTCCGGATCACGCGTGCCCGCCCATTTCTTGGGAAACGCGTTACCTACGTAGGTACCTACATCGATAGCGAGAATGACGAGTTCTCCTCCGTCAGCCAGCTCGCGGTTCTCGCTGGTATTAATTGGAAGTTTGCTTGATCGGTATCGAGCCAGAGATTGGCATCGGTGCGAGGCCTAATTACAACGGAAATTGATAAACAAGCACTAATTGAATTTGCTGATATACCGATTTGCTAATGTCCTAGATTAACCGGTCTAACCAACGACCATCCTCTGATCGACGGTCGGATAACCGTCGCGTAATCCTCGGAAATCCGAACTGAAATCGTTAACCCTTCGCGAAGCTTGACCCAACTACTCCGTGTTCAGCGGACATATTTCCATTTTTCTTCGAACCACAATTCAATAATTAACTCGAAACGGTACACGTTCTCCTATTCCACGAACGGTCACGTATCGCGGCACTCATCCGTGTCCATACACGAACGCGAACGGAGTCCTCGTTCGTTCCCATGTCCCGTATCGTTGCTAGTTCTCTCGTCGAGAAATTCTTCGTGCCCCCGAGCTGCGCAGCTTTCAGGAAACGAGAGAAAACTAGGCAAAGCAGTCTCACACAACTCGCGAATCACGAATCGTTCTCGCGCATTCCCTCGATCGCGATACACGCACGTCGTTCCGAGCGCTTCGACGCTTCCACATCCCAATCTGTATCCCCGTCGTGAGCAGTTCTCACGATTCGGTTCATTTTTTGAATCGAAGACAGACTACGGCATGTTGCTAAGGTACTATTCACTGCTTACTACTTCACTGCTTACTCAACCCATCGCGTACGCCATGGGTCATTTTGACCCTGTCATCGACTTCACCGAAAATAGCGTTTAGGCGTTTGAAAGAAATCGGCAATATAGCCTTCTAGGTCTACAATTTGTTCTCTAAAACTATCCAACTTTTTCGTTTCTTCCGAATTTTTCAAGTGGGTTCGAGACCTCCAAGACACTTGTAATACTTGAAAAGGACTTTAACATCATGCTCAAACTATACCTCTACATTTTTTAAGCGAACATGTTTAGTAGTTCCGAATTTATAGACGATCAACAAGTGGACAGGGTCAAATTGACCCTAAGTGTATAAGACATGTTCGAAAAAATAGGTGTCTACTCGGAGGGATAGCACATAGTGGCTCGCGTCATTACGACCCACGCGAGTACCGAGGAATTAAATAAAGGAGAGTAAAAATTTGTCGTTTTCCCCCGACTCATGACCCGACAACGTTGTAGGTCTTTTTTTTCAGCGAGAACAAACACTACCGAGATATATTTTGCGAAGCGAGGTATTTCCTACGGAGATGCGCGAATATCGATGCGAAAGAGATGGGCAAGCGAGATGTGCTTACCCGTAAGCGGCTAGGGTCGGATCGTAGGGATAGTATCCAGTGGCCGCTGGTTGCAGAGCAGCCGTACCCCAGGCGGCACCCATGTCCGCCGTCATTCCCATCCCCGTGGCGTCCTTCAGGCCGTAGGGGTTGCCCTGAAATACATTCAAATATTCATTTTCATTAGACCACTCGAGGAGAGCCATAGCTATATGAATTTTGGACCCGCTGTTATATTCGGTCCCTTTCTATTACGCTCCCTACGCTCGACCGTGTCCGAGCACACGAACGCGCGTCGACCGCAAGAAATCATAATACCACAGGTCACATTTTTCCGTATTCTCGAACGCGGCCATGTTTCATTCGACGCTAGCCCGATGACGAGAGGGAACTTGGCGCGCGAGACCTGTTACCAGTATTCCCAGGCTAATAACGATCGTTTGATCGGCATCACCTGTTAGCCGAGATCGATACGATAGTTGCCAAGTAAAACGTTTTACCCGTGTAAAACACGAGGTCTGTTATCTCTGGCGATTGGCAATCAAAGCTTAAAGGTTAATTTCGAATTGGAAACTCACACGAGAATCGAACTCTACGAAATTCCGTCGAGCCAGCGGATAAATTATGCTAATGGCCTCATTTCTCACGAGGCATTCCTACAATTTTTCAATTTCCGTAAACGAAGACTCCCGACAGGAAATTCGTACCAAAAACAAATTACATCTCGAAATGTTTCGAATACTCGTTCCATCATTCCTATCGAGCAAAATAAATATTGCTACGCGACCGTCGTTTGTTCGCCAGCGCAACAACAAATCTTATCTTCGAATATGTTAGCACCAACGAGATACGATCAGCAGTTTCGCGCGTTACCACCGTTTCGCTGTAGCCTCGTCCATAACTATTTGCTCCGGTAGCTTTCAGTGTAGCGCGGGGCATAAATTGGAAATAGCGAATCAATCATTGCGAAGGGAGCGGAATCACGTTTCCGCTATACAATTTTCATGGTCGTTCCAAACGCGAGATAGATACTATTTCTGTGTCGCGCGGCCGCGAGCTTTAAGACGAGCAGGTTCCGTCTTCAAATCCCCTGACACTTTTGGTGAGCCTGACGAGATGAGCATAACTTGAGGGGCATTAGGTAAGTATTAGGTGGCTAATGGTAGTACAATAGGTTATTATTAGTAATGGGACAGCTTAGGTTGGAGTTGCCGGCGCCAAGGCGAGTCGTGTTACATCCTACGGCGTCGGCGTCGGCATCGTGGCCCACGTTTCGGTATTAACCGACGCTCGGCGCGTTCGGTGACGGGCAGGCGTCACCCTCGCATTTTTAATTCCTAATTCTCTTCGTCGCTGCTCACGTGCAACCCGAACGGTTCCCGTTTCTCGTTTTTTCACTTCGCCGTTCCAGCCGTCCCCACCTCGGTCGCTACACTGATACCCCGGTGGTACCGCCGTGAGTTTCTTCGGATCTCTCCGTGTATTCCAACAAACGCTACCACCGCGAAGTCGCTGGTGGTGGTGGTGGTGGTGGTGGTGGTGGTGGTGGAGGTGACTTTAATGGAGAACTGCGGGTGGTCGCCAACTCCAGGCGTCACCCGTTGCCACCCGTCACTCTTACCACGCGACGTGATCGTTGACCGGTACGAACAATAACCGATCATGCCTCGACGCATTAAGTCAATAAGCATGCGCCGTTTGAACGGGGTATAAAATATATGTGGTCATATGTGAGCTAGCATCTCGCAGGATCCAAACGTCTCCGTCCCACTACTCCGGCTTAATCAACGTGGTTGTACGATATTTCATTTGTTAACCGATTACAAACAATGATCGTAGCAGCGATTAATGCGATGGAGAGAACTCGAGTGAATTGCGCCTTGGTATGCGCGCGTTGACGTTCGTGACTGCGACGATCTCTCAAGGGTACCCAACTGGTCATAATACGTGCACGTAATCGTATTATAATCTCGTTCCATTTCGCATTAAGACTACGTCTCGAATCACCCGCATACATACATACCCCTGCGCCGATTCACCTCGCGCATTCGCGAGGCGCGTGAAACGGTCTTTCGGAGTAGTCCCTACTCCAGGTTCGAGTCATATCCGACATCGTACGTCGGATATACTCTCGATGCTTGCTTTTCGCCGGTCTCCCTTATTCTTCGAGCGAAACATCTTCGCTCGTTGCGCGAACGAAACGGGGTCAATATTTTCCCTCGGACAAATGTCAAACGGCAAAAAGTACACCACCGACTCGTCCTCCGCGTAAAGTCTGCCTAATCGAATTACCGCGGCGAAGCCGTAGTCCCACAGTTTTCAACCTCGTGCTCTGGTCGTCGTTTGGAACGGTGACTCTGGATGTCGTCAGGTTCAGCTTCGTCCGAACGAACGGCCAACCCGACAGAATTATATTATTTTTTAAGCCCCGGGACCACCACCGCGGCTACCGTCTCGCGCATTCTTATTGCGCTTGTTCTATACCCGTTCATTTCATTCAATGCTAATACTAATCCGATTCTTATTATATTTTAATGCCCGTCATCGGAGCGTGCCATCCCCTTTGTCGCGCAGCGATATCCACACACGCGTATACATAATACATTCCGTCCGAGTATTCCGCATTTTGCTCGTACGTATATAAAAACATGGAATTATTTCACTCGCCGCTGGTCGTTCCTCGGCGGGTCGAGATTGCGGATTTCAACGAACCGAATCAGTTCGATTGGAAACGCGTACATTTTTCATTTAGGTACAGCACGCCCAACGTGTCTGGATTCGTGTAATTTTACGATTTCCCTTCCATCCCGCTGACATCGATAAAATGCAGCCACTTTTCGTAGAAATAAGCACGAGGCGAGCTTTCGAGCAACGAGGCGAGAGAGAGAATGTGGAGGTTCGTCGTGTCAATTGAAATTTAGCTGGCCAACTCCTGTACACGATACATCTTTGGTTAAGGGACACGTCGAGGGTGGATATAAAGCTTACATAGGTATAGATGTATAACTAAGGTATATAAGAGCGAGTTGCGCGCGATCGATGTGCCAATTCGCCCTCGACGAGCATACGCGTGTGGGTAGGCGCATCGCGCGTAGCATACACGTGTGAGTAGCGCTGTTGGATGTCTTCGTCGTGAACTTCCAATAGACCTACCTATCGAAAACTTTTCCCTTCCTCCTACAAATGCACGTGAATTATTAAGACCCGCGTTGTGATTTACGACACGCCGATAAACGAATCTACACGACTAATACAGCGAATGTACGCGACTCCACAGATTTGCCAAGATGCGTCTCGTCGCCTCGACGTTTTTTTTCAATAACAATACTAGGAAATCGGAAATAATCCGATACGAATTATCGCCTAATAGCACCAATTTTCTATCTGTCAACCACTTTTGCGTCGATATTTTGGGATCTAACGAGAAAACACGTATCGTGCTGAATACTAGCTACTACATTGGTCAATTCGAGTCACGTGGAATTGGAATAAATTATTTGTACGCATTATTGGCTATTGAAATACCTTCCTAGTATTCTTACCCCTGGATTATAATGACGATGATAATAATAATTGGTAAACCAAGATACAATATTTTTTGGCGTCAGCGTCGGTGACGGAACCGAGTTTGGTGCTTCTATTCGATTTTACTTTTTGTGTCGACGGGATGTGGATCAAATTTTACCGATCTGTGGGAACGTTCGCGACGTGATACGTGTAAAGCTTAATAAGGATCCTAGCTTTCGCTGGGAAAAGCGTTTCCGTCGGGCATTCATCCGCGTCGCGGTTGTCTTGTTAGAGCAGAGACAGCTGACCGTGGGGAGGCGAGGAAAATCGTTGGAGATGATATACGGATGAGAGGAAAGACGTGCAACGTAGTTCCTCTCCGTCGTCGGTCGGCTACCTCGCGTCCAGTTCGCAGCGAGAAAAAAGCTCGCGCGGAATCGATACAACTTCGCGGAGCCAACGCAGGAGCTCGCGGAGATACGGCTAGACTTTACACCGCGAATCAAGCGACGTCGCTGTATTGCGTGCTGCATTTTCATTCGGTCCTCAGCTTCGACATGGGAGTTCACATGTGATTTTGCTCGCGGAGTCCGCTAGCTTTTTCCATCGTGGGAACGGATCCCGTTCGTCCGAAATACCGTTCATCTGGCTATTTTCAACGGCCGGTCCTCGGATTTCCCTACGCGTCTCGAACTTCATGCATTATTTATTCTCCGAGTAATTAAAATTCGTACGTTTATGCAGGCGAGTGAGCAGAAAATCACTTATTAATCGGCGATCATTTCGACCTGCAAAGAAACCCTCGCGTCAACGACGACTTATCAACGCTAATTTTTCTCCGTGTTCGAGTATACGATACAGATAGGCGCGACAAAAATATTTCATGTTCATAACGATAAATAACTTATCGTACTCATGAATAAAAGAACTCGCGTGATAATAAGTGTGTAGCGAAATACAGTGGAAACGCGGAAGAGACTCGAAAGTTGTATGAAAGCAGCGCTCGCACACTTCTCTCAATTTTCCTCGCCTTTTCACATTGGACGATCGCGTTTCTGAGAATTAGAGCGCGAATGTAGCTGGATCCGGAACAACTTTGTCGTTATCGAATCTCGACTAGCGATGTTTCCTCGAGAGGGCGCTTTCAGCTGGAGCTTCCAAGATTCCGAGCTATTCGACTCGCGGCAGATTTTGCAGATTTTGACAAATGACGATTGACGCGTAGAGCGCAAGAAAAAATGGTCGTTGACGCGACGAGCATGGTGGAGCGGGATGGAAACTCGGCGTGGTTTCGGGTGTGCGATGAAAGGTCGGAGTGTGGGTTTGATTGAGACGAGGTATTCGCTCGATGCGTTTGATTCGGTTGATTAACCGAGCGAAGAACGAGCCGAGCTTGTCCGGAGATAAATTAATTGACAGCTCAGCCCTAAAAGCGGCCAATTAGTATAATTATGTTGATAAATTCAATTTTAATTGGTCCATGCCTTCCCTTCCGCCTGCGCCTGGGAATCGAAATTCTGACATCTGTCGCAAACGCTTCTTACTTATTTGCTTCCGCGCTTACGCCGACGACCAAGCGCACGGCGCACGTTCGAAAATAGTATTAAAAAAAACCTCGACAAACTCCATTTTCGATCCTCTAACGATCCAGGATCGATCTCCCTTTCGATTATGAATTTTAACTAGTTTTTTCCGCCAACCATTCTTTTTTCAGTGGTCAACTACAAACCCGCTGAATTCCTCTGAAAACATTATAGTACTCCAATTCTGGGTACGTAGTTCTTTTTCTAGGAACTCGTATATGCAACATTCGGATTGTCGTCAAGAGGCATTTCACGTTAAGCTAGTTACTCCGCAGTTTTTCATAAAGATGGTACTATTTCTTCTAAGCAAAAAAAAAAAAAAAAACAGAGTTTCTCTTAGCTGCACGTGTAAGAAGTGCCAATTTTAATTGCAATTATCTCAGGTTTGCCGTGGTCAATCATCTTCGCATTTTAACATCGTATGTATTATGCATTCAATTATTTATCCACCACGTTTTTGATTTTCCTTAGGCAATTGCAAGTGCCTTAATTGTAGGAATCGCGAATAGCTTGGTGCGCCAGTGAGAACGACTATTATCGTATCTTCTTCCATTCTCTTTAGAATAACAGAGCAAAGAACAACAGCAAAGACATGCCCAGCAGTAATCTGCCAACGAGTCTTTCCAAGAAACGTATACCTACTAGGTGAGAAAATGAACTATAAATTGGAATGCTGTCGAAGTTAGGGAGAAAAATGAGCAGATCACGATTCTTGGTGCTGATAAACGCGGAAAAGTGAAACCAAGATACGGTAATGTTTTACGTTGGTTTGGGAACGACGATGCTCGCGTTGCTCAGGTGTCTCGCGGACGACGGAACTGTTCAAGGTGGCCGTGGGCAAACACGTCGGAGCGGCGGTCCATCGTTCCTCGGTTTACCCTATAACGTTTCGGGTTCATCGATGCGTGAAAAGGACTCACCAATGGGGAATAGAACGCTGAACTGTCCATTCCGATACTGGGATATGGTCCTTGGTCCGTCGTCGATGGCGTCGGCGTTGGGTAGGAAGAATAGGAGGTCGCCGTAGGTGCCAATCTCGGATAAGCGCCAAGCGCTAGTCTTGCCGCACTGTCGTATTGACAGGAACAAACTGTTTGTCCCGTAACTGGATCAGTCATCATAGGTCTTCCATTTTCACAACAACCCGTACTCGTCCCGGTAGACCCGCCGACAGGCGTCGTTGCGCCGCCCGTAGCACCGGGCGCGGTCCCCGTGGTAGTCGTCGCCGTCGAGGAGGGCGACAGCGCTCCGGGACTGAGAGCACCTCCGGAGGATATCGCCGGCGACGTCGCCGTCGTCGGTTGTCCTCCGCTGACCAGGAGCTGTGAAAAGCAAGAAGAGGGAAAAAAAAGTAGAGTAAGGTTTCGTGCGAGTTGGGTAAAAATTGGAGAATCGGAGGAGCGAGACGCGCGCGCGGAGAAGAAGAGCGGCGTGTAGCCGCGTCGCGGAACAATTAATCGGGGAAGGATCGTTGAATGAAAATTTCATTCGTTTCACCGTCTTTAAACGACGTCGTTTAAACGCTCATTACTCATTGTTCGTGGAAGCCGAGTCGAAACTGCGTCGAAGGCATTGACGGGGGAATGATTTACGATCGAGACTCGTAAAGTTGGCGAACGTCGGAGAGCAGATAAGGGTTAATTATAATACAGTTACAGGTGTGGGATAACCTGGATCGGACGAGTTGCGGACATAACGCGTTAGATATGTCAGCAGTTAATTAGGAGAACGGGAGAGAAAACGAATATTTAACTACCGATCAAACGGTATTCCGTGACTCGCGACCCGGGTGTCACGAGCACGATCAACGCCAACCGCATTCGCTCGATCACCGTTCTTTCGCCATTCGATGCGGATGCCATTTTTTTCGGGTTTTTTTTTTTTGGTCGGCGGATCGTATGATATGAATTACGACGTGACAGAATCACGCTCGGTTTTGCGTAGTATATCACGCCGAGCGATTCGTATAATTATTAATATCACGCTCGTTGGTACCATCGCACGTTGTGAATGTCGAGCGGAGAGGGAGGTAATTGCGAAGATCGAACGGCAAAGGATCCGGAGGACGCTCGCCTCGTGGACAAATCTATGTTCGTGAATAATCCCAGTCTGGTGCGCGCGACATGAGAGCAAACATATTCGCCGCTCGAACGATTTTTTTTTTTATTCGAGTGAAACACCGAATTGCAGGATATCATCTCGACTAGTGGATTCACGGTAAAACGATCATTTTTCCTTCTCGCAGCCGCGACAAAACGTTCCATTTCTACCAGAATGGGATTTATACAGCACCTCGTAGAAAATAAATCGAAAATGAATAAATTAAAAACGAGCACTCTAACGCTTGAAGTGGGAAGCTATGTAGTTTGCACAAAAATCACGGTGCAAGTGATCTCTATTCGGAGTATCAACCTAAATCCGTATCGCATCACCTAGATCCAGTTTTCCACTTCTGGAAAACGTTCCAGACATAAGGATAGTTCCACGACATTATCTATAATTTTGCAAAACTTGACTTTGTTTGTTCTTACTTGCCAATGCCACGTTTTCAACGATCCCCGAAAATTGTAGGTACATTTTGAGCGTTAGACTCTGATCAGATAGCGCGAATGTGCGGAAAATGGCAGAGTTTTGGGGGAAAAAGCTGATGGAATCGTCGTCTTGCTCGTGTATTGTTATTCGTAATTTATTGGGATTCGGGCGCGTCCGTGATGTATGTAATATCCGTAGTCCTCGAGTTTGGTAGTCCTGCTGACTGCTCAGTTCGGTCGCACTCGTATGAATAGAGCGGTATATTTCGTAGGGAAGTGACGTGTGCGAGGCGCGGGTGCGTTAGAAATCGTTCTTCGCAGGGGGAGAATAGCTCTATGGCAACGAGAAAGCTGTTGGTTCGGGATAGGGGAAGCTGAGAGTGCAGGAGCCAATAGCTACGGCAATATCAATGGGTGTCCCCAACCTCGTCGTCGGTATATTCACCCTTTGTGCGAATAACCCAGCTCTTGTGTTTGCCCTTATGATATTAATTACTATAAGAACCCCTTACTTACCGCACACAAATTTGTTACTCGCGCGTTTCTCTACGGATGCTTTGGCTGTACTACGTACAGCGTACATCCACTATCGGTAGGTAAGTGAGCAGTTATTAAAACGATTGAATCGAGCCTCGTCGTCGTACGCGGGTAGGTGACCCGCCGCGTTCTAGCCGAGCATGACTGACTACCATATAATTACGATTAATTATCAATTATTTCCTTGCTATTTCGTGATAAATTATTTGATAATACCTCGTAAAACTCGTTGCCTAGGAACGTACGGATTATTCTCGCTCAATGGGATCGTTATTTCGACGTTGGCTCTCAGTTTTCGTCGCGGGGCCTAAAGCTTTCACGCATCTGGGGCACGACGAATCGTGTCCAGATTGCGAAGACTTAATTCAACGACTACAAAGAATTTTATTCCCTTTTCCTCGTTGCAATGTCATTCGAAACGATTTACGTTCTCGCTATTTATCGTAGTTAGTAACGGCTATTTTCACGCGGAATTCAATGTACGTTAGGAAAAAAGATCGTCGACGCTCTCTCGGTTTCGTTGATTTTTTTCATCCTACAGGTGATATGAATTTTGTGGAAAGTGTGTCACCGCTTCGGAATCGGTTGTCGAAATTATGCGGATAGAGAATTATCGGAATCCAAGGCAGAATCGAGTGGGTATCTAAATTCCGCTCGCTTGCATTCTCCTTCTCTCGTATATTTCCGACGTTTTCGATGGTATAAGAAAATGCGAAGTCGCGATATTACCTGCAGTGGCGAGGAGAAAGTTGGAATTCCATTTTCGCTCGGTCAAAAAATAAATACCTGTACAGGATAATCTTACTCTGGAGTCCTTTAAAATAGTAATTGACCGATACTTAATCTTATCGCGAAAGCAACCTTTTTGTACAATTTACTCGCTTCGAAGAAATTTAACGACCTAATTTATCAATCGTATTGGTCGTCGACATCAATACGTTGAGTATTAACGATAGTTTGGTGATTTTTAGCACCGCAAAGATAACGATACGAGACATAATTTGATCCATTAGCTGTTTTGGTTTCTACATCCACTGGATTATCATTCCCACGAGGAGGAGAAGTTTTACGCGGATTACGCCACCGGCAACGTAGCTTCCATCGCAAGGAGCAGAGAGAGGTGTGCCTACGTACGCGAAGCACGGATCATCGGCTAGTGAAAAAGTAGAAAAACTAGGTAATTTCCAGCGGCATTAGCGATACTCGTTCGACGAACTCGAAATCCCGACGGTGGAAAAAAGTGAAACAACGGATACCTAAACGATCGATCGTTGTTTTTGTTTTCCGTTTGGCAGCGTCGACTTCGAGATTGTTGATAAAAAAAAGGGGGACGAAAAAAAAGTCGGGAAGGTACGTCTCTCGCGACATTCTCTCAAGGATTTATCGACGCGCGCCCTTCTACTCCTCGCGCCCGGGCGTGTGGGATTTTACACGATGCGTGGAATACAGAGGAGCGCGTGCCTCTCTCGGACACCTCCGAAGCCGTGCGTGCGGTGCGGCGCGGCGAGAAGTCGAGAGCCGCGCGCGGTTCTCCTGGTCGGGCGAGAAGAGCGAGAGACGTGGTAAAAAAGGTGTCAACGAAGCGACCGTTCGGCTCGATCTCGCTCTACTCGTCGTACCTACAAAAGCAACGTAGCAGCGTAGGTACGATACGTCGCGCGAGATACAAGCGCAAACGCGAGTTGGCGCAAGATGGCGTCTCGTCGCCTCCTCCCGTCCGCCTCGCGTCGCGCGAGTCGAAAGTCTGGCGGAGAGACTCGTTGATCCCTGCGGCAAGTTGCACGGAGCCGATGTTCGACAAGGATATTATAACCGTTCCTATCGTAGCTGAAAGCGACAAATTAATCTTTCGCGGCAACGAGTCGAATGATCTTGCGTCAGACCGAAACCGGATATTATTTTTAAATATTCAGTAGCTGTGCCTTGGCGAAGCCGCGCTGAAACGCGCGGTCATAAGTTACACCGAGTGTATAAATTCGCACGTTAATTGCTAAAATTGCTCCGCATAGCATGCTCCGGGGCAGGGTTATTCGTCGGATCTCTAAACGGATCTCTTTTCCGGGTAAGACGAGCTGAAACGAAAGGGGCTTTAAATAACAACGAGTAGCACGTATTATTCCGCTCCTGGCGATGCGCGTTTTTTTTTTTTTTTTGTTCATTTTTTTACTACCATCGCGGAATTACAGAAGCCCGGGCGGCGAGTCGTACGGGGAATTAAATACGAAAGCGTGTTAATCCTTCCTACTAACTCTGATATTACCTAAGTAAGGTAGTTTTGGTAAACCGGGAGCTAATAACGTGTCCGAAATCTTATTATTGCCGGTAGATATTCGTTTCGTGTATACTAACGCGAAAACCCGGAGTGTCTTCATTAGGTGGCCGCGCGGTGGGGGGAGGCGAGCGCGTCGCGTCCGTACGTGTAGCATCGCGAGTAGCGCTCGCGCGCGCATGCGCAGATCGAACGTCCGCGCTCGAAGATACGTCGCGGGCTACGAGGCTCGCATTTAACACTTTATATGCAAATAATTCGCGAATTACTCACCGGCGTCTAACAGTGTCGATAGTGAGCCGCGATATCGCGAAACCGGAGAGTTTACCCGGGCATGAAATTCGGTTCCCCGTGGTCTTTTTTTTTTTTTGCTGAAATCGCTGTGAACGTACTTATTTTTCTACGCTACGTTTCTCTGTTTCATCTATCACGAGATTCGTTTGTAATCGCGGTATCACGCAACGACGGGTCACCCGATTCTCAGAAAACGCGTATCACTGCTCAAAAGTTGATCGGTTAACGCTGATGAGAAATTACATAACGCAATCGTAGAGTCACACTCCATCGGCGGAGAAATAGATACAAATTCAATTAGACCAACCACACTTGGTGATTCTGGTGCAACATATTCGCTTCCCGCGACAGACAAATAGGAATAGTCTGGTATATTTACGGCAAGTATACGTTAATGTAAGTATGTAAGTAAAATTGATCTCAGCATTCCTGGAATGAGAGCGGTAACGAGCTCGAGTGGACGTAAATACAACTCGCGATTGGTTATCGGTTAAAGCGTTGACAGTCGACCAATCGAAGCTTGTGGATTGCTCCATATATTCGTCTTATTATTGGAAATTTACCATTCCTGTAATCGTTGTCGCGGAGACAGAGATCCTCAATAGCAGGGACGCTCGCTCTCGTTGTCGACGAATGTACGGATTATGGTTTGTTTTGCTCCTTTCAAGAGCCGGCCCATGCGATCGTAGCGTGACCCTTTGACCCTCCGCCGTGCACCTGACGTCACCGCATCGCTGCTACACGCTCGTACCGCGCAATTTTTAGTTCTCCTCGAAACTTTTTCACCGCCCTCCGAGATCAAAGTTTGCCTAGGCAATATCAACTTTCCCTAGGCTACGGCGTTCCGCCAGTACAAATACGTTTGTACAAGCGTCGAAACTCAAACTCTGCTAACGTGAAGTTGGTTACGTAAGAGGGAAGCGCTCCGCGTTATTACGAATGCGTATTCATACGTACGAATACACACGAAGTGTACGAAAATGTAGAAAATCGCGGAACGTTCATTTGCTATCGGCACAGTTTTATCGTCGTGTAAAAGAAAAAATGTTTGTGTCCCGGTGTGAATCAACGTCTGGGAAAGTGACGAAGGTCTAAGGATGAAAAGTCTCTGGCCTGAAGATTTCTGCCGGATTCGTCGGACTCGATCCGCGTCACGGGGGAATTTCGGAGGCGAGAAAAAGCTCGGGTTTCAATATTTCATTCGACCGTTTGCACGGGCAAGACCAAATCTTTGTGACGGATTTATCGGATCCGAATCTAATGAATCAAAGTGTACGCGATTCGGTGAGGCGTTTCACTCGGATATCTACGAGTTCCTTTCTCTCGTTGTCAGTGACACGTTGCTAATTGTAGTTCCATAAACGTGTCTCGTGATTTATACGAGTAAGTGAGACGATCATTAATAACCGTTCACCATATCCATAGGAGCGGTATAATTTACGTTGAATTTAATACAAGCGTTCGTTTGTTCCCGCGCGAGATATATCGTACCTCCAACGACCACGCGAAGAACGAAATTCCACTGGACGAAGAAAAGTTTTCGCGACGGTGACGAAAAAGCTCCGTCGAAACTCGTTATCCCGCCGAAAGCGAAACAAACGAGCAGCGAGACGAGCGTGCAGCGAAACAAGCGAGCAACGAAACAAGCGAGCAGCGAAACGAGCGTGCAGCGAAACAAGCGAGCAGCAAAACAATGGGGGAGCGAAACAAGCGAGCAACGAAACAAGCGAGCAGCGAAACGAGCGTGCAGGGAGACGAGCGTGCAGCGAAACAAGCGAGCAGCGAAACAAGCGAGAAGCGGACGAACGAACGTGACGCGCGCGGGCCTCGATCACCGACGGCCGACGGTGGCGAAGAAACAGGTGCGCGGAGCGAAATTCGACGGTGATTTCGAGCGAATCGACTCTCGCGTGTTCGATTCGACGTTTTGCACTGGGATGAACTCGCGTGGGTAGACTTTACATCGAAATTCGACGCGACTGTGTTGGGATATATACGAGGTGACGGATTGATCGTTCGGCTTACCTGCGAGGCCGACGGATACGAGTATCCGAATTGTGCGTAGGCAGACATCGTCGACGTATTTGAGAAAATTCAATTCGTCCCGGATCTGCACAATTGCACCAGCACGCACACAACACTGTCACTCTATCGACCGTCCAACGTGGTTCGTAAATGATATAAACAAAACCGGATCCGTCCTTTCCTGCGCCAAGCGACAGAAAGTGATTCGTCGTTTATCAGGGCCTCTCGTCCAAGGGAAAGTCTCTGCTGGGTGGCCACATACTGATTGATCGAGGCCTCCCTCGTTTCGAGTTGTCCTTTACGAGATCTCCGTCGCTTTCCCGCGTACCGATGGCAAGGGAAAAAATAAAAGGTAAAAAAAAAAAACAAACTGAAAAAAAAGTCAACGAAAGGCACCGCCTTCGAGTCCGAAAACCGCACGATCGTCGCACAATCCCGATTGTCGACGAGCACAAGTCGAGAAACGGCACGCGATCGGATTGCAAAGAAATCTCTTTGAAACGTAGAACAATCGTCTTCGGCAAACACAAAAACAAACAAACGAACGAACAAACGAGGAATCACCGGCTCGTGGGACGGACAATCGGAGAGACGTGTAACAAGCGATTAGTTAGTTATAGATAGAGTTCGTTCGTTCCGTCCCCTGCTCTCTAAGCCCTCCAGCCTGCGACTGACTTGCTTCCACTCACACCACTTCATCCGTTCGCTCGTCCGGATCCCCCCTCTGGCGAGGAACGTCGAAAACACGAAACTCCCACCACGCGTCTCTGGGCGGCCGTCGACCGCCGCGACCAATGCCGAGCCGCGTACGTCGTCGGGAGGCGTCGCCGCTGGGCGTGAACGCGACACCCGATTGGCCGGAGCACGCTTCGCGGGGCGTGGTCCCCGCGGTAACGCCTTCTCCTCGCTAATCCCCTCCCGCTGCTGCGAAACTCGCGTTTCCGATACCGAGTATCTACGTGAAACAGCCCCCCACCACCGCGCGACGGTAAACATCAACGGCAAACAAGGAGAAACGAGAATGTTTACGCGACTCGAATCTTGTCAACTCGATGGCAAAGGACTCGAATCTTTCCGTTTTCTCTTCTACCTTCTTTCCGCGCTCAACCGTAGACTCTCTCCGCTTCAATTTTCCGTCACGCTCGACTCGTCTACCGCCCCACAAATTCGAAGCATAATCTTCGTTTTTCTTCTACTTTCCTTATATTCAATTTTCCCCCTCAACCCGACCCACACCGTAGAGCAAACTCGGAAATCGCGACTCGTTGTATCGCGGGTGGAATAAAAAACTACGCGAGAAATCAGCGCGGTTGCAAATGGCTACCCTGTCGGAATAATCGCACCTTGGATCAGTTGCGTAACAAGCTGTAATTAACGATATTGAGACGGAATCCAGACGTTGGTTATTAACTGCCGCGCGGCGATCAATCTCAATTATCAAATCGCAATATATCTCGACTGGTTCACCGCAGCGAATAATACCTTTTTCGCCGGTTGCCTTTCCCGACTCGCTTGTCGGGACGAAACCACGTGGAATCGCTGGAACCGTAGAAACCAACTCGCCGTGCTGGACGTAGCTCGTACCTTCGATTCCAACCGACTCCGATAATAAGAGGTCGCATCGAAAGCCTACGAAGTACTTCGTTAGCTCGTTTTGTTTTATTAATACCCTCGACAACCCTTTTACCGAATGCACGCGATCACGTAATCCTGCGGCGAGAAATTACTCGCCGTATTACACAGAAAATGGGAACGAGCTCGATTCGCTGCGCGTTATCCGATAATATCGTTTATCACGTCTACCGTATGGATTTCAGATAAACGATCTTCGATTGCTGTTTCGCAATAGTCGCGCGATATCGCAACGAAGTGATCCGCGGATATTCCTCGCTTACGTCGTCTACCGCGGACACTTTTCCACCTTCGGGGTAGACAGGTACGCCGTGCGTACCAACGTACAAAGTAGCGCGAACGCAAACACGTGTAAGCATAGATACTCATCGACGCGTCGTGTTGTTGGTTGTAATTGCGAGCAGTTATCTGGCAGACCTCCTCCGCGAGCAACAAACCGAACAAAAAAAAAGCGGAAGCTCGGGGTAGGTAGGCTACCTGCTTACGCGAGTATTACACAAGTGAGGTTTTGGGGGAAAATAAATCTTCGCCATTGTAACCCCGTCGATTATTGTTTCTGCCGTAGGTGTGTATATTTTGGGCGTCGTAGGTATTATTATATTTAGTTTTCGCCTCTGGAAGACGCCTTTGTGACGTTAGCGAGGTTCGAGTCTTGCTGGTGGTGTCTCTCGTTGTAAATCCTCGGAGTAAACTCGGCTTTACGGACTCGTATAAAGTAAACGAAGTGGGTCATAAAAGTAGAAGAATTAGGTACTTTTTTTCCCCCGTATTTATTTTATCTACCTCGTCATTCCTCGTTTTCGTTTCGTTCTTATATAGATACCCGTGTACGTGGCCAAATGCACCGGCATCGAGAGAATTTCTCGGCTGCACGCGGCGAGTTTAAGCCTTTCGGTTTACCACTTTATAAATAACTGCTCGACTGCAACGACTAAGCCGACTACCTCTTCGCGTCGCCAGTTTCTCAGGTAATTATCAAAAAAAAGTCTCAAAGCAACGCCGCTATTAAAATCCAATTAAATGTAAATTATATTTCACCGTTCAATTAGCGATCGATGATGGTAGTACGTGCCGCGTATAACTATTACAAACGTTGATTTTTTCATTTTCTTTTCTCAACTCGACGACGTCGCCATCGCGGATGTTGATCGATCGGAAAAATCGGGGCACGGACGGGGTTTTTCGAGTTTCGCGATCCGATAGGGGTGGCATACCTTTGCGTACCTGTGCCTAACGGTTGTACGATGAAAACAAAAGCAGAAACGAACGAGGCTCGAAATGTTCGGAGGGACGATGCTTCGGCGAATTTGGAACGGATAATCAATGCGACGGATTTCTGTGTGTGGAATCCCAAGGAATGCTCTAGACGTACCTACCTACGTACCTACCTACCGAGTGGGTAGGCCGTCGCTCGGTGTACGCACGGCGCATATACAAGCCAACCATCAAGGGAGTTCCGATGCAACTAGGCAACTAGGCCTAATGCGACTAATAGGATTAGTTGACAGGTCCGTAAGTGCGCCCCAGACTAGATAAGGGTCCTATATTTGCCTGGGTATTTGCCTATATACACCTCCTGTAAATACACGGATACGGAGCTCGTGATATGCTACTTGGCTACCCGCGACGGGCGCGCGGTCACGAAATACAAAATGGGTTACGCTATTGTGTCAACTTTAGACCAAGTCCATTCACCAAGTCTGTCTCTCCGTTCGGCACTATTTCAATTGTTGCCCGTGGTCGCAAAGCCACCGCCGAAGGGGGAAAACTTTTTGTTTTCACCGGAACGATTTTACTTTTCATACGACTACCTACAATAAATTTTCGGCGACCTTTATGCGAGGAAAACTCACCCAGAGTATTCGAAACGAGCATCGGAGTCCACGTTTTATGAACGAGTAAAAGTGGAGGTATTCTTTATTCCGACAATTGTTTCCGAAGAAAATAAGCTTTCGATCAATTTCATTCCTAAGCTGGGAAACGACATCGATTCGCGGGAAAAACGTGGATTGTTTCATCAGATTCGTATCAGTCCGTCACAACGGTGGCTTAATTAATTCGACGCGAGACAAATTTGAAACATGATTCTTTAACGATTCAATTTATTTCGCGTTACTGGTCGGCGCTCGCCCGAGCAAAAACATCTCGTTTTCACGCTGAAAAATAATTCGGCGGACAAATTAGGAATTGATACGTGCTAATTTGGCAGATGAATGATCGACTAACTTGATTTTGTAACATTTATGGAAATAGTCACACCTACAACAGTCGCGGGTCGTTGGTCATGATCCGAATGAAAAAACTCGTCGATATCGTTAGCTAAACCGATCGGTCATTATCACGAGATACCTATATGCGAATACACCATTTTTTCCCTTATATTTCCAAATATCTTGACATTATAGGTGCGCGACGGCTCGTCATATAATTTAATTGGGAAGTAACGAGTCTGAATATCGCAAAAATAGCGTGAAAAGCTATGGAAGAATCGCGGTAACGAAGTGAAATCGAAAAAAAAGCACTCGGATATTTTGGTTGGCTTTGTCCGCTTTAATGAGGTCCCTCTGTTCCGCAGATTTATAATATCCGAGGAAAATAACTGTAAGTACCTTCAGGTATTACAAAGTATAGATATATATGGCTTATGCATATACTTATGTATGTATAAGCGTTTTGTACGCTGATACCTGCCGACCTGTCAATCACGCCTGCTGAACAGCCATTAGCGTATAATATTTGTTTGGGATCAGTGTTTAGTCTGTTTTTAACTTGGCTTCCTCCTCGTAAAACGACTAACATTTTCGAACATAAGCTTATTATTATCCTGGACATTGACCGTATACCTGACCCTCGGACTGCCAGTTTTGACGGCGGGCGTTATCGAGCAAGGGAATAACCGGAAGTTCCCTTCTCTGGAACAGAGAAGCTTTGCTTTTACCAATAGAGGATGACGATAACTAGACGCATCGATTTTTTACGCCCCGATTTTTGCGAACGATTGGAGATGCCGATCGCGATCGAAATACCTTCGTGTTTGTCTGCCTATGAGAGATAGGAGATCGTTACTTGCTACCTGACGTGTCTAGACAAATCTGTCCGTATTTGGCGAAGGTAGGTATGTCCGTCGGTTGTTTGCGGGTTGACTAAGAGTCGAATCAACTGTTGCCATCTAGTCGCGATAAGGGCACTTAATAAGACCAATGGTCAGCCTTTTTCCCAAAACCTTCGGAAGGCATCGACCACGGGCACTAACCATCCTGTCCGAATCTTATCTCGAGTCTCGCTCCACCTTCAGCGTCATATTTTACGTCTCCCACCTTTCCGCCTCTACAGCATCTAGATAACGGCGTTCGACAATCGCCACTCCGTCTAGTCTCGCATGCATCTTCGCCGTTTCTTTCTCGCAAGAGAAATATGTAGCATTGAAATTACCGCGAACCGATGCGAAAGGTGACAAAAAAACGAGGCGCATATCCGAATGGATTATTCTGCCGACAAAAATTAAGATGAAATGAAATAAAATACAATAAAATAATATAAAATAAATTCAAATTAAAGTAATGACAAAGCAAACGATTGAGATCCAAGTCTTTACAATTGCCAGTGCAATAGGAATAAAACTTCGAAGAATACCTTCTGGCTGGTTATCTCCGTAGGTACGCTTAGCATAGGTTACCCAACTTCACGCGATGCAAACTTTATTTCGCAGGTGTCAGATTGGTAAGGAATTATTTCAATTGTCGTATTATCAATGCCAAAGCATTCGAGAGCATCAGCTCTATTTATTTCTGCTGATTTCGTCACATTCGACGAATTGAAATATTATATAGAACAACAAGTTTTACAGCGATGCTTGGTCCAATTAAATTCCTGGCGCACACTGGAAATATCAAAAAAAAATCGTGGACGCTCGGTTTATTTCCGTGTTGTATGCTGGATGTTGCAGCCTCGAGAGAAATTCGCCATCCTCATTCGAACGGTAGATTCGAAGACTCTAGTTCGCAGGGTATACAACGAGGTCGCAATCGTAGTACGTGATACTTGGAAAGCAGGCCACTAAATTGATTCAATTGAAGCTTTACCAACCTGGCGAACAGTTTCCATAAAGTTGTCGCGTTTCTAACGTGATTCCTTCGTGAAATGGGAAACGGATAAAAGGAATTCCAAACTCGAAGCGTTCTACATTCGCAGACGTTCGCGTAGGAAAGGATCTGCTATCAACTTTGTTATCAACTTTCCATCTCTGTTTTCGACTACGAGTCGATTTATCGGATTCATTCGTTTCTTCATTTGGGTGTTAGATCTAGCGATAATTTTTTCCCAGTTCCGGCCAGTTTTAGGGCGAAAGGGTTTGTTTTAATTTTTTGGTCGTTGCTCGCGGGAGACGATGGGGGCGGGAAGGTGCGTATTATAAAGGAAGAAGTTTCGGATCTGGAGAGGTTTTAATCTGGGCAATAAAACGGTGTGAATATCACACCGTCGGTTGGGATAAAACAAAAGGTTGTTAAAGTCGGAAAGATCCGAGGATGTGGAAGGCGAGCGTGGCGGAGCGCGGAGAAGAGAGAAGCTGGGGATAGAGCCGAGGCGTAGAGCCGGAATAAGGACAGCGTACCGGGCGTGGATTCGGGAAGGATATCTTCGAGGGAGGAGGTGGCGAGGAAGACTCGGCCGGCGCCTCCGCAGCCGAGGGAATTTTATTGGGGGGTCCCTCTTCAAGTTTCGTTTGGAATACGGCGAGCGAGGGGCCCGGGACGTATGTAGCCGTAAAAAAAGCCATTCTCCGGAGTCAACGGCGAGGCCCGGCGAACGAGAACCGTCGCCGCAACCGACTTCGGGATTTCGGACCGAGGAAGAGAACCGGCCTCGCCTCTTCGTCGTCTCTATGCCGGGATGCGAACGGTCGAACGAATGTCAACCGTAAACCTCGCGAGGCAGCACTAATTAGCCCACCTGAAATAAAGTCCATAGCGACGGGCGCCGCTTCGTTACGATCTTATAACCTGCTACAACGCACCGATCTACCCGCTCCGCGCCGTACAATTTTCATTTTTACGCCACTCGCCTCGACGCCGTCGTGCCGATTTTCCTAGATCGCACCGAAGAAAAGATAATTATCGCGTTCCGGCGGTTACGCCGCGGAATTGCTTCGTTCCGATTCGCTAGGAATTTACGAGTACCTACCTAGGAAATCCTACGATCTACCATCCACCAATTTTCTCCACCGAAACCACAGAATTATCACTCCAACGATTTCCGAGCCGTCGCGAAGATCTTCAGCTACTCGAAGTCTCGAACTTCGCTCCGCGTCGACACTATTTTTCAGCATGATCGAAAATATGCTATCGACTTTTTCTCAGCATTTTTCAAACTCATTCTACATTTTTTCAAGCTGACGTGCATTTTTACCGAGTAAGCGATCAGTTTTGTCGCGAAAGTGAAAGAATATTGCGATGTCAGTGTCGAGTACCTTTTTTGTGCTCCATGAAAATGATTCAGCTCAAAAGCTCGGTGGGACTTGCTAAATACGGAGCCCAATCTGTTCAGCTACCCAGTCAATTATATATCTACACTTCTATCGCGTCTAGTTATATTCACACAGTGTAGCGCAAAACAGTGTTACTTTTGTCAAAATGCCAGAATACGAACAACCAGTAAAACCAAATACTCGTATCGTCAGAAATTCTACATCGCGATACGACAATTGAGAGTAGTATGAAGAGGAAAATCCTGTGGAATGCATATTTCCAAACCACACTAAATACAGTGAAATACAGATACACAAATACAGGAAATTTATTCCTGAAAATGTTCTCCAACTTTGTGGTAACAAAATTTCTGGCAATTCGCTGCTGTCGTTCCTGATTGAAATACAATCGCGACGTTCCACCGGCAAGAAGGACCTGCTCTGGTCTTTACATTTTTTACGTTAGTACAGTCAGTTACCAAATAACATTAGAAAAACAAGAATTTTATACAAAAATCAGATTTAGCGACCCGTAAAATCTTACGAGTGCAGATTACAGCTACACCGCGATGGGCACTTTTGTAGAGCATTTAATCTTGAGTAAATCGCGTTTTAAAACGATACGATAGCATGAAATGCTGCTGAGTTATAGTCATTTGAAGAAAAAAAATTTGATGTTTACGTGTATCTTAAATAGGAAATCTTTACACGCTCTGGGAAAGTTCGTAATGTTAATATTGAGAGCTCAAATTTTCAGGGACTTGCTTTTCGGACATTTCCAACGAAAAAGCACCCTAATAAGTACTGTTATTACATTGACAAAAAATGCAGAAAAATGTAATTAGTAATAATTGATAATTAAACTAAATAATTATTTGTCGTTTATATACATTTTCAATAAGTTTGTTCGATAACGCGTCGCGGAGTGTCCAAGCGGTTAGAGCCAGCGTCGAGGGACTATAAAAGCACGCGGAGCTTCGAGGTGTCTACCTATCCGAGACTGATGTACGTATCGAGTATCGTGGTTACTTATACAACGTCCATCGCGGTATATACGTAGGTAGCTGTCCCCGTATAAAGTACTCGACGAAAATAATGCGACGCCGCGCGTCTGTCCGGGGGTAAAATGGAAATGCTTGGCAGCAGGCGGCGGAGACCCTGCGGTTCGGAAAGCCAGTGGCGCCCCTGGAGCGTCCGAACCCTCTGGAACCCCCCAGGAGACCATAGTTTGCCTCGAAACCGTCGAAAGCACACGGAAACGTTGAGAAATCCACGCCGCGGAGAATCAACGACGAAGCTCGCTTTTTTTTCCATCCCAGGGGAATCGAGGACGTCGAATGCGTAACACCGAGATCCGAAAGGATCGAAATCGGGAAACTGAATAATCATTTGCGAATGTCTCGCCCGACAAAACGAATCGGCAATTTCGTGGTCTTTGTCAGCAATTTCGTGGTAAAATGTGCGAAGGGATCGAAAACTCGATTCGAGGGAACGGTAATAAAATACGCGTTTTTCCCGAAAGATCGTCGAGGATCGTTCCGCGTTTTTGACTTTATCGATCGTAATTATAGGAAACACGGTGTTTCGAGACGGTAAAGTGAATTCGGAGTTCTCCTGTAATTACGCGAGGTTTACGCTGCATCGAGAACGTAATGAGATAAGAGCGGCTCATACAAAGTATGTCGGATCACTTTTGCCGTAACAATTATACGAGCGCCGCTGCGATACTTATACTTCGAGATCCCTATCGTTTGTAATGAATTGCCGACTGTAAATTGTTTATGCTAATATACCCGGAGCAAGGTGCAATTTCCGAATCTGAACATTGCAACACTGTAGCCAAAATCGGCGTAACACACCGTACGATCGCGGTCCGCCAGATTACTCAAAAACCACCCGCACTCTCGCGCACAAGTTCGGCTCGCTCCTCGCAAGCTTTTCCCTCTCTCCCCGCGAAAAAACGTCGAAATAGGCAAAATCTGATCGGACATTTCGTTTCTTTCCACTTTCGTTTTTCTCGTGGAGCACGATGAAAATTGTCGGCACGCTAGATCGTCTTTTCGACTCCTTGACAACGATAAGGAGAGGAGGGGAGCCGGCGCGTTCGGAGTTTGGGTAATTTTTCAAATTAGTGGTACAGCCACGCGGCATGATTTTCGTGCGTAGAGGGCAAATTCGAGGGGGTAACGTCAACGTTATCTGCGATCAGGTGCAAAACACGAAGCACGGCACGAACCCCGTGCCTACGGGCGGGACGAAGTCGGTTGTTACGTGGTCGTCGTAGTAGGAAACGCATAATTATTGCAAACGCATCCATAATGCAAAGGACCTGGCTGGTTGGCTGGTTGGGTGGAACGTTGCTGGATGGTCGTACGGCCAGGTCGAGTTCTCGTGCGACGACGACGACGACGACGACGACGACGACGACGTTGGTGTTTCTCAGAATGAAACCGTACCTATGTTCCTTTCGACCTCTCCTGGATCCCTTATATGCCACCGCGCACGCTTATTCGGTACAAGGAGAGCGCATATTACCGGCGCCGCCGCACCGCGACGACGTACGAGGGCAGCATAGCATGTATTTTATTTACTTAACGCGTTTCATCGTTCAAATTAAATTAATGATTCGTTCGCGTAACGTATAACGTGTAAGGCGTTGCTCGGACGTCGCACAACGGCAAACGTACGACGTAGCGAAGTAGGTGTAGCCATGAATCTGTAATCCATTAAAGACCGCGGCTTGTCCGCGGGAAAACAAAATCGAACGACCCGAGCTTAACACCATACCTCTTTTTATTTCCGTTTCCGAAGGATATCGCCGCGGTATAATAACCGTTCGTCGGCAACGAAAAATAATTAACGAGAATCGCTGCTCGTAGGATTCTCACCGCCCAAAAACAGATAACTGATACCGTCTCGCAAGCATCGAGGCTATTTGCTCTGGCTTTTGTTTAATTAGCATTGATTTTCCGGTTGTTTCGTTATTTTTCGTTCATTTTCCGGTTGTTTCGTTGGTTTTCGTTCATTTTCCGGTTGTTTCGTTGGTTTTCGTTCATTTTCCGGTTATTTCGTTATTTTCAGTTCATTTTCCGGTTTTTCCTGGTATTTTCATTCAAATTTATCCGACTTTTCTTTCCACGTATCTCTATATGTGGATAGCGTGGATGACTGGACTCGTCCCTTCTACTGCGTACTCGTTGTGCGCTCTCTACTGATATAGCTACTAGCTAACATGCAGCCACAGATTTTGAAAAATGAATCTCGCTTTTTAATTCGTGGATTTCGTAAGTCGACTAGATAATTAGTGTTTCGCGTCTGAGAAAAGGGGTATCTTCGTCGTTAAACGCATCAAAAGAGAAACAAGAGAGAATCGAGATAGAAAAGTGAACCTGGAACCAGAAAAAGATGCACCACTGTGGATGTCCGAGAAATATGACGATTACGAGTACAATGGTTGGCGTATGGATTACAAGTGTCTCGTTCGCCCAAGCGTGCACTGGTTTCTATTGCATGCATGCATGAATAAGTGACGATCGCTCTGGGTACGAAGCGAGCTCTCAGCGATCGTCGAGCGTTCGCAAGCGTTGACGCGCGATACGGAAGTTTGACGTGATATATGTACCTACGTGCGCGTGGATATGGTAGGTAGGTTTCGTGTCGTGGAATCGTTTGATTAGCCAACGAAATAAATAATTGACAACAAATCTCGATCGCGAACACGGATCGCGAGGGTCGTTGCATCTGGTTTCCCGATCGCGCGTTTCACGTTTGGAAAACACTTGTCGGTCGTAGACGCGAGGCAGCGACGAACGCGGAGGCATTTTCACAATTTTCGCGATCGACGACTCGATGCAACCCCGGTGGCTACCATCAGCGACGGGGATAGACTCCGAGGTCGAGGCCCGCTCGGAGCGGACCCCGCGAACCCGGAGCGAGGGTGGCGTGTGCAGCCACGCCGACGAGCGACTCGCGGAATGATAATGATCGGCGGAAGTGTTCGTGCTAAAATATGCAGATCCGACTAAATTGCTCTACGCAACGCACCGAACTGCGAGTCTCCGGTGCTCGCCACGCGATTATCGACGCCCCCGTTACGACAGGTCCGACGTAGCGGACGATCGGTGGGCTACTCTTCGCGACCAGTGTGCGGGGTAGAAAATTTGCTTCCGCACTCCCAAGCATTCACATCCGTCTACGTATACGTCTCGCGGTTATGTCGTGGGAAAATTACCGAACCGAAGCTTTCACCTTCGGACGGCGCACCGAAAATGTCCGCACCACCTTCGAAGCTTTCGACTCGTAGGAAAAGCTGAGTCTCACTCGTCTCGGCTAGTAGCCGTGAAACCACGCTAGTAAATAGCCAGTTCGACCAGCCTTGAGGAGGTCGAGACGCTAAACCTAATACATGAAAACTATTTCACAAAAAAAAATTCCCATGGGATAATGAGTTGAGAAAATTTCCATGAAAAATTAACTATTTTGAAGCTAGAACTCGATGAAAAATAACAGTTATTAGAAGTACCTACTTGTGAATGATTTGTTTTTCATAGTTTTTAACTATGTAACTGGCCAACTTGACTAGAGGCCCAACGAAACATGGCAGCTTTCAAATAGCTGTCGCTTGTGGTCAGATATCGATGGTCAGTTTTTGGTTCGAAGTAGAGTTGAAGCTTGATTATTTCTACTAGGACCCCGTCGATGGGACGAGCTGGGAGCTAGCAAGCAGAATTTTGGATCTTGATTCTCGTCGCTGCACCCCGTGTCTTCTTATAATTAGCGATGTACAGCGACGACTTCGGTGCTGACAGCACCGAGTCAACGGTCAGTCGCGAGCATACACCGAGACCGATAAACGTTCGGGCAGAATTCCGGTGCCCTAACGAAGTTGGTTACACGAAATAGCCATTAGGTACTCGTCGAAGTCCCGCACCTCGAAACGACTCCTTACCACCAAGTCGCCACGTCTTACGAGCCTGCGATTTAAAAATACGCCCCGGTAGTTAAGTCGGCCTACAATAACCTCGGGACAAAATATTTATTCAAACCACTACTGCTCGTCTCTTGTTTCATCGTTGAAAGTGGCCCCCTTCCGTGGTCTTCCGTTCTACCGGCCATTAAATCGACCAGAGACAATGAAACAAAAAACACGGCGAGCATAAGATCATCCAAGATGGCGATGCTCGAGTTCGTTTGTTGCGTCACTCCGTGAAATCCGTTCGCGGAAGCGATTCTTTCGAAAGGCTCATTGTTCTCCTTCGGCTACCGCGACAGATATTGAGAAACGATCTCGTACTCGTTGAGAGCCTCGTTGTAATCGCGAGTGACAGCGAGTCTTGTCTCTCGTCGCAAAAGGCAAACGACTAGACAAATGGAAGATGGCGCCTGGTACCGTACAACTGTTTTCCTCCGCGTCCTCGCGCGGATCCCCGAACGGCGGACGAGGACGAGGAGGCAGGCTATAGCTAGCTAGCTGCTGCGGCGTTTCTCGCAGCAGAGAACTGGGGTACTCGTAAGTAGCCTTCTCCCTCCGCATTCTTGGGCACCAACGCGATAAGGTAATTGCGAACGCGGGGTAAAACGGTGGCCTGCATCCGTGGTTCGTCTTCCTAATTACGACTCCACATATTTCGTCGCGGCGTAAGAAAAAGAAGAAGAAAAAACTTGGCGAGCGACGAGCCACGCGAGAGAAATGACTAGCGAAGTACAGCGATCAATTTGTCTCGGTTCTCTTATCTGCTCGAACGTGTGTCTCCGCGATCGTTGTCGATTCTCGGCGTTTAAACGCGCAGCTGTGGATATAGGGAACGATTAACGAAGTATTCCGCCTACTTAATATGTTAACAAATATAGACGAGCGGTTGACATAAGTTTATGATAATTCCTTATGCTAACAAGCTCGTGATTATGTCCCGTTCCTCCGCGCAGCTCGAAACGAGCGTTCGGTAGTTCTTTCGTTCTAATGGCAAGCGCCATCAGTCGTGTAGGTATTTCTAATTTCAACGTCGCGAACCTGCGCGCCTGTCGTATTTTTATCGAATAACCTTGATAATATACCAACGTCGCGTCCACTCGCCTCTCGCGCTGAAGCGTGCCCAAGATTAATCACCGCTCGGGTCTCGCGCAACGAGCCCGGATTGCGGGGAGGGAGAGCCGCCATTTTCGTATCGCTGGCACGAGCTATTAGCAGGTCACACTAGTTTACGTTGTTAACTGCCACGATTTCTTACAGAATTCTGACACTGACGAGCGGACCGTAAAGCCTCGTTGCTGCACCTAACTAACCGAGAAACGGTACACCTCCGTTTCGTATAGTCGAATAAAAAAAATTAAAAAAAATCTCTACTACCTCGGGCACTCTCTACCGTCTTCGTTCGTCTCGTCCCACCGGATCTAGGCGTCGTTTATCATTTTTGCAACTTTCCTAATCGCGTCGGCTGATCGTAGCGCGACGAGAGATCCGTGGCTGAACGTCGTGGGTAAGTGGGATGGCATGAGAGGTGGTCTAACGGTGGAGAACAGGAGAACGAGAATGGATGGATGAATCGGAAGAAGAAGAAGAGAGGTTGCAGGTGAGACAGAAGGGTTCGCGTGCGCGGCAACTGCAGCTGCGTGATACTCTTGCCGGCTACCTCTGCCCGTAGGGGTACCACTGTCCCGGCGGAGCCAACTCTGATGTACGTGTGGAGCGCTATTATGAGTCTGGTAAATATGTATTCTTCGCGTCAAAGCCGAGGCTCATCGGGTCACGTAGTGGCGTTTAAGCGGGCTCTAATCTCTCGAGGCCTTTGAGGAAGACCGGTGCATCTTCGTAGTCTCGAGCGCATCTGCCTTGATTGCGTACGGAGGAACGGAGAGAACGATCCTGGATGTACCTACCGTTCATCGAGCTTTGGTCTACGATCTGGTCGCGTGACCTTGAAGTTTTTAGTTCTGTTGAAGGTCAACTGCAGGGCAAGTCGAGGAGGGATCGGGCGGTGAAGACGCGTTGCGGTGATTCGGGAGCCCATCGGTGTTGTCTGACAGTCAGCGGAAACGACAGGTTCGTTAACTGGATTGATTCGCCCTAATCGATTCACGCAACTGCGCGAAGAGATTATGTCTGGTGTTCGTTGAGGGATGGGTAACGGCTGGTAAATTCGGCCGAGGCTCGGATGCCTGCTGGCTTTTAGCAGAGGGTGAAAAACCGCGAAGAGTCTCGAAGAAAGAAGCAGCTAAGCGGAATTAAAAGAACGACTTGTCGGCTAGTTGGCTCTCGCTGAATGCTTCGCACTCTTCTCGTCTCCGCCGTTCGTGTTACCGCGGATTCGTCGGGACGGTCGTTTCCAGAGAGAGAGAGAGAGAGAAAGAGAGAAAGTAGCTGGGGCTTCGAGGGTGGCTCGATGCCGGGCAATCTGTTCGTACCCTCGCCCCTGGCATTCGAAGAGTTGTATACGTATAATATCGTACATAGAGACGCTCGTACATACAGAGAATGGAGGGAGGTCGCCCTTCGCGATGAGAGAATCTTCGGTATATAGGCTACAGCCGGGGCACAGCCACCGCATCGCGTGAAAAGCACATCCGAATTGAATCATTGCTGAATAAGCGCGAAAGTGGCGAAGGGTGGGATTCTCGACCAAAGATTCTCGACGGGTAGAATTTCTATACTCTTTTTTTTCCTTCCTCGTCCTCTTCTTCTTCCACTTGCCACTTCATCCCCCCGTTCGACACGCTTTTCTTTTCTCCTTTCGCGATTGCGACTTTCACCCTCGACGACGTACCTTGTAACGTTGCGTTTAACCAACGAAACCTTATTATTTCGTTACCTCTGCCAATTTGTCCACCCGTCTCCCTTTCTTCCCCCCCCCCCCCCCCCCTCGCCGCCATTTTCAGCTTTCACTTTTCTCCTCGTCACACACCCTCGAATCTACTCCCGAGGGCGCCAATAAAAACAGCTCCCGATTTCCTCGTACCCGTGTTCGCGATGGGAACTTTTACTGCTACGACAAAGTTCAAAGTGGCCCTTTCCTTTTCACCCACTATGATTCCACTACTCTTCGCTCACCCGTGAACCCACGCATCTATACGATCACACACGCGCCCCGGGGGTGCGCTCGTCACACTCCATTCTAGAGTTTAGCCCGACGGCATGAACACTAAGCTGGCTCACTGTTCTAATTGAACGTCGGCCCAGGACCCTTCTACCACTTCACCTCGCGCTCGCGGGGATCTCATTCTCTCCATCTCGCTCTCTCTCTCGTTCTCGTCTCCGTCCCATTCTTTTCACTCTCTCACCTCGCATCTTCTACTCCCATCTCCGTTTGTTTCCCTACGCGTTCCCATCCAAGTTCAGAAAATCTACGAGGAACTCGTTCGGCACTCCATGCTGCTCTCACGCTACTTGAAATGGAATATCTGTATCGAATGGAAGAGCTTCGAAATAAGTGAAAAAATAGGTAATCGTTAATTGCCAAGAAACGGTCGTCTTCTCGAGGAGGTCTTCGTCATGGTAAAGACGGTTGAGGCGTTCGGTAGAAACTTGGCCATTTCCTTAATTATGTTTTTGCAGGAATACGATGAACCTAATGGAGTTCCTGGAATTTTGTAGGATTCGTGTTTCACGTACGCGCGGGGAACTCTGATTGGCCCGCGAGTTTGTGTGTGGGAACGCGTTACCCCGAGTCCGCGACTCGTTGCGCTTCGACCTACTTACTTCATCCTTCCGAATCTCTCTACACACGTAGCTGTATACGAGGAGGGAGAATTTACTCGAGATGTAGCTTCGTACGAGCTTGTCTTCTCCTTGTCTCCTCTCGTCGCTGCTTCATTAGCCTCGGGGTTCGCGATGTTCCGCAGTCTCCTGGCTGGGACGCAACAGTTTGCGGCCTCGCCACCCCCCTGCCCTTCGACGATGAGTCCGTTAAATAGGGAAAATGTCCTCCAAGTTTTCGCGAAGAAGCAAACCTTGTCATACGGAGAACAAAGGATATAATGGCGGAGGCAACTGCGAGCCTCTTGATACGAACGCGCGAAGGAAGTAAACGGGAAGCAACCAACTCGGATCGCATGTATCCGAGCCAACCGACGACCTCTGCCCACCTCCGCTTCACACGGATACGGAGGTGTATCCATCTCTTATACACACCTATGTATATATCTGCTCGCCAATAAACTTGCGAGATACGAGAGCAGCACAACTCTGGGTCTAATGCGTCTCGTGTCTCCAACATCTTCCAGCCTCCGTTACACGAGCCTCGAAGTGGGAAAGGCCTAAGACGGTGTCAACTTCCTTGAAAACTACTCCCGCGAAAAGATTTCTACTAGCAACGGATACCTCCACCCTGCGAGAGACACGTTTGTACCAATCTCCGCTGACGAACGGCTGCCCAATTCCAAAACACGGTAACTGCCAAATTCTTGGAAACCGATTTTTCTGTATCTTTATATCCAGTGGAATCTCGTGAGCCTCATTCGACGTTAATTTTTCCCCTGTACTTTTCATGTTCGTAAACCTAGTAAGTGCCAAAAAATCCAAAATTCCTCGGAAATCTCTAAAAGCAAGTGGAAAATTGAAGGATTTAATTAATCACAACGATTCACTGAAATATATCAACGTCGTTAGGCCACTAGTATTTACTCATTTTCGTGGTACCAGCCAGTTGGGCACCGAGATGCACGGTCGCTGTTCCCAAATCTGCTGTGAGATTTCCCAAATTCCAAGATGGCCATGTAACCTCCGCGCGGTGCACGTTGCACAACCTTCTAACCTTCTTCTTCTAAACCTTCTAACTCAGGCAATTCCCAACAGAAATAGGTTATCCACTAGTGTTTTAGAAACGTCTCGCTGTCATCTTTAGTACCGTGCCATAAAAAAAAGAGTATTCTATTAAAAAAATCATGTTGGATTGGATCTCTCCTGACGCCTCCATTCAAGGTCATCATGAAAACAGGACTTTTGAAACCCTACGACATTTGTCCGAAGCCCGTTTCGTTTTCGCGATGTTTGACCGTTTCCAGACTTGTCTACCACCCTGTGTACGACACAAGACCACCGAAGTAGTTAGGAATTACCATTTACTTAGCGCGGCTGTACGAAAGTCTGTTTTACCAGTTTTCTGCGACATATTTTTGGACAGGTACCTGCGAGTTTGTCCTGCGAGTAAGGATCCTGCAAGTTCTGTCGGTGATCACGAACCACTGCGAGCAGAAGAGTCATCGTAGGAGGGTTCGTTTATCGCGGAGATGGAAAATAAGCGAAGGGCACGCGGCGCCGGGGTCAAAGTGTTCCTAGCACTTTGCGCCGACTCGGCGTGCGTTCGGTATATATTGTTTGAAATCACGTGTCGCACTTGCGACGAAAACAATCGGCTCCGGGAGTCAACCGGAGGGTCGAAGCTGTGCTTTCGCTCCTGTTGCTACAACGAAGCGATCAACGATCCGTCCCGTCGTCGCGTCGTTTCGTCCGTTGGGATCCACTTTCGAGGCGGTGTGTCGACGTTGCACGTGTCCTGCGGGCCATGCGGGACCGCGCACGTGTCACGTGCGTATACCGCGGTTTCCCATCGTAATGCACGTTCCCGTGCACCGAGTGTAAGTAAAACTTTACACGCGTATCCGTCCGCGCGTCGAACGTCTACACGCGATATCATTTTATTCGCTCGCTCCGGGAATTTTTTCGCGCGTTCGCCAATTATTTCGCTCGGCGAATGAAGACCATCCTGCCGCGGCACACATGCCGCAATAAATATAAACATACGAACGGCGTTGTTACTCCCGACCCTCGATCCGGAATTTCTCTCGACGCTATCGGAAAAAAACACCGAAGTTACGTTGAAAACACGGAGAAAATTCGTTCCAATTGTAAATTCTTGAAACCCTTACGAGAAAAGGTTCTTTCCAATGCTAATTTGTAAATAAAAAGTGTATCACAAAATAAAACAAGTAAGTAGCTAGGAAATAATTCTTCTTCCGAAATAAATCGAGTAATAATTTCGAGTAAACGAAACAATTATTTAAAAAAATATCAACCGGACAACGAAAGAAATATCATTTTTTCAACAAATTTCCTCCTTTTTGGTAGGTGCACTTGTTTTTTTTGCAATTTTACAAAACACGTTCGTCGAATTTTATTTTATATTTTCCCTACCTTTTACCTTTTTTTTTAAAGCAACGCGTATTAATCGAATTGTTGACTAATTTTGGGAAGCAGCAAATAAATGAGGTTCAACAAACTGATAGACCATCAGATAAACGCCGACACCTGGGAACTCCAGCTCCATAAAATTCCAACGATAAATCGTCGCGGACTAACATCTATCGATTTCTCGATAACTAACGGCGCTATTGAAATATTCCACGCTCCAAATGATCAGGCCTAGTTGCCAACGTTATTCGTAACGAAGGTAGAGCCTGGTTAATATAATGATAAATTCATACGCGATTCGCGAGACGCGTTTATTTTCTTTCCTTCCGACTTTGCGGTTTTGTTTTTTTCGATCTCGTCATTATCATAACTACGCTCGATTTAGCGGTGTTTCGCGTATCAATTACCGGCGTAGTTCCAAGCCAACGGGCTGCAAAGTTTGCGTTGCACTTTTCCACGACATCGCCTACCTTCGTTGCAGCCGGAGGTTCGTCTTTTTCCTTCGACGTACATATTTCCATCTCTCTACCTCCACTTCTCCGTTTTATACCAATTTCTACGACGTCGGAATTTTTTTCACGCGCCCACTCCTTCGCGTCGGATTATTTCTATTATTTTTCCCAAATATTATTCGTCCGCCTTTCGAAAGAGGCACGATTTCTTGCGTCAATTTCTACTTCTCATTTCCCAGCATTTCTCGAGACGACGTCGTCGTTGTCGGGATTATTGGTTAAATATTCAAGGAGGGAGTCGGGGTTCACGTGTACCGATATCGTACACAGCATATAGCGTATTAAATTAAACGATCCTCACGATATCGCACCTATGGGATGTCCTCCTCGTGATATGTCTCGTGTGACACCAACGACCAGATAGGATCCGGATAATAACACGTTTTGGCCACTCCGTATTTTATACACCGATACAAAGAAGCTCGCCGGAAGTGGAAACGACCTTATCTCACGGGTCCGGGCGCTGGACATCGAACGAACACAGGTGCGTCCGCTCCTTCATTATCGCCGCCAATAAATTTCATTTAAACTTCGTTTAATTGCTTTCGCTTCGACGATCACCCGTCACCTGGGACGCGGCGAGGGTTCGTCTAGGGCGTATCTTACACTCTCCGTCACCGTTTTCCTCCCCGTTTTTCTACTTCTTCTACTTCTTCTCCTACCTCCTCCGCCTCCTCCTCTTCGTCTTCTTCTTCTTCTTCTTCTTCTTCTTCTTCTTCTTCTTCTTCTGCTCCTACCCCTCGCCTCCGCACCCCGGACGCGATCATACCTACGCGCAGCGCGATGACACTTGTCCCCGAAGGAGGCGAACGAAAAAGCGAACGATTCAATCGGAATACACGTCGATCGGAAGGACCTCGGGACTTTTTATGTACCCACCGTTGTGTCATAGACTAGAGGTAGTAAATAATTCGACACTTTTTTCCCTCGCGTGTCGAGTGTGCGGCCACAGCTTCGGTCAGGTAGGTACGAGTGGGGTGTGTTTGTACGTTGTAACACTCCGTCGGCACTAAGTGCTCCTTTGTTACCGTCGTAAATAATCTGGGCCCTGATATTTCGAAAGTTTATGGTTTTTCATAACTCTCTCTCTCTCTCTCTCTCTCTCTCTCTCTCCCCCTCTCTCTGCCAGGGGCGACACCCTCGGAGATAATCCACGACGAGAGTTTTTGGCTCACATTTCTACGCTCTCGTAAAAATCTCGTAGTAGCTGAACACAACTAATTCGCTAGGTACGTTGCTCGTCGGTCGATTCGTCGTGTTGTTTCCATTCCGAAGGGAAGTTATTTTATCACTACTCCGCATCAAAATCCACGCTTATTCTTGTACCCAAAGCTGTTCGCCTTTATCCTTCGCTCGCCAACTTTCCAAATAGTACTATCCATGATCCCTGATGATTTCCATTGTCACTTAAAAAATTGTACCATCTTTTCGCTTTCCCCCCATTTTTTTCGTTTTTATTTTCAACGTTTTTTTTTAACGAATATACCGTTGTATTCGCATAGGTAGTGTTTGCGACTTTCTCGATGAAATTTCCATTCTTCTAAGTATTTTCACGCTACAGAATTTTGCACCTAACTTAGCACACAGATTTGTGTTCACGATTTTTGTTACTTAAAATTAGCGCTATTTGGATAACGCAGCTCTATGTTGAAAGTGACGCGAAACAATGCTAGAAGAACATTTAAAAAGTGCTACTTTAGCATCAAATAACATTTTTATGCGTTGAAAAACCGCACTAATCAACAAATATTTTCTTGCACCTTACACTACGATGAACTTTTTTTTTAACGACTTATGCTCTACTTTCCTTGTTTTATATTCGTCTGTCAGTGTTGATCATGAGAACGAAAGTTGGTTCGGTGGACACGCGCGCGGATAACACGAATGGCTGTCGGTGGTGATTAATAGGTGAGGGGTTTTTCCGTTGGTATCGAAATTGTCCGGAGATTTGTTGAAAATTTAACGTCAGACACACGATCGAGTCGTGACCCGCGGCCCTGAGTACGCGAAGGAATGTGCGCGAGAGTAGCTCCCGAAGAAGCTCGAGGGAACCACCTACGCCGTCGAAAAAGCCCAGGAGCCGCGTGATAGACGAGACAGGAATATATATATATATATATGTGTGTGCGTGTGTGTGTAAGAGAGAAGATCATTCGATTTCACTCGGGTCATCGCGAGGATACGAATTTTTCCCTTTCCCCACGAATCGATTCCCGATCATTCCTCGAGCTGGATCGTCGCGGGGAGTAAGTTCGTGTCCACGAGGAGCCAACACAATCGAGTGGTCTTCTTTGATCCGTAGTTCCCACACGTGACGACACACGTCTCGCTATGCTCGCGCGACTACAAACGTCACGAATAAGCGCGGTGTATGACCAGCGCCGTGGGAAAACCATACGTGAGTCTCGATAAATAGTCGACTTATCCAACGCGTTTCACATCTCGAATCCTTGTCCTTCGATCCCATCGATTTCTCGACAAATTCGTCTGCGAACGAGGAACGAGAAACGCGAACACATCGATAACACAGGGTGAAAAATCGGGAGGGAATTTTTGGTCCCATCGCTCTGAGTTCCGGAGTGCAAATACTATTTTTCCACTTTCCTATTTTGCAAAAAACTAAAAAAAACACGAAAACACTCCGCGGAGTTGTTTTTCACGTTGTAGAAATAAAATCCTTCTCGGAGTGAAATTTACTGCCTGCGGATTGGATCAATTAAAAGACATCCACTCGGGAAATTTTTTACACAGCATATTATACAGTCGAGAAGAGAAGCTGGGGAGAGAAAAATTGACGAGCGAGGAGGAAAATAGATTACTAATGTAAGTGGGGGCTCGATGAATCCAGTCGAGTCAAGCAAAAAATAGATTTCTTTCCCAAAAATAGAGAAAATGTAAATTTGCCACAACGTGGCAATTAAATTGGAGGAAGGAGGAAATAAAATCTGAAGCGAATCAGCGCTTCTTTGGAAGATAGAGAAGTCTGATAGATTGGAAGATGCGCGTGAGAAAATTAAGCATCGGAGCAAAGTTTTCACAGGCGCGTGGGTCTGTTCAATAAATGATATCGCTGTGATTGCGAGGTACGAATGTACATCGAGCAGAGTAGAGCAGAAAATAAATGTGGGTACGGAAAATTCTTGCGTGAAATTGCATTTCAAAGTGTAATGTCACGAGGAAACGGAAAAACGGAGGAAAAAGGATTTGGAAAAACGGCGTAAGATAGCAGATGGAGAAAATGCATCGGCATTCGGATAAAAAATGATGAGGACTGCTGCATCGAGGATGAAATGAATAGAGGAGAGAAATGAAAAAAAAATTACGAAGAAGCGAAGTCTAAGGAGATGCACCGTTGAGAATGAGAGTGAGAATGCAAAGGTGCGCGAGACGGATAAAATCTGCAAGGGAGTCGAAATTGTGGATGTTGGAGCGAAAGGCGCGATGTTATAAATAAAGTAAATTTGACGGGCGTCGTTTGATATCGCACGCGTCTTCGGGACGTATCATCCGTTTAAATTTATCATCGCGCGAGTATCGTAACGCGCAAGGTAAGTAATATAATAAGGTAGAAGCGCAGCTGATGGCTCGTCTTCGGGTCGTCTTTGGGCCGAGCCTGTTATTATTTCACGCGTTAACGACACGCGTTCGTCGGCATGGTGTCCATATCCGCGCTCGTACATGTGAAAATACAAATTTTCCCTCCTCTCTCTCTCTTTCTCGCTCTTCGCGCGCGATTCCGCCGGTACGCGCGTAGAGGTGCGTCTCGCGCGATATGATATACGAGAAGGCGATCGTGGTCCCGTCACGCGGCGCGGTGCGAGCTCCGGACTCGGATATCGCCGGTGAATCTGGATGGGGCAGGTGCGTTTCGATGAAAAAAATGAACTGGCACGACGACGACGAGGACGACCACGCGCGTCCTCCTTTTAATACGCGCTCCGTTCTCCGTTCTTCCGACTCCGCGCGTACATCGATACCGAGGAGCATTAAAAACGAACGGTCGGCGCAACGACTTCCTAAACTCTCCTATCCGCTCGTTCATACCCACCCGAATGCCTATAATTTCCGACCGGATTACAGGGTAGCGTAACCAACACGCCCGCGGTTGATCTTTTCCTGCTTACACTTTTACTTCCCTCCCCCCCTTTTTTTTTCTTCCTCGTCAGCTCTCTCTCTCTCTCTCTCTCGCCCTCGTTACGAGCCTCCAAATTGTGCGGCACCCTAAACGACATTCGGAACCGATCTGCACGTCACTCGAAAAAAAAACAACTTATTTCGTCTCGTGAAAATTGACACATTTTTTTTTACACAATATTTATGTTACCTCCCCACAATCCGTTCGTGTGGATAAAGTAATGCTACTATTTGTTAACGGTAGCACGGCTCTGTGCAAAACAGTAACGCACACCTGTGACACAATTTAGGGGTGCGAGAATAGTCCTCGAATCGAATAGGTATTCGAATAACTTGAACCATTTGAATAACTCGAATTTCTCGAATAGTGTGAATTATTCAAATTTTGTCAACTAACTATTTTATGTTGTTAAATAATTAATTACCAAAAAAAAATAATCTGAAATTCGATGAAAATCAATGAAACGAGGTCTCTACACAAAATTCTTGGATTGCAAAAGAGTTTTCATGTGTGATGAGTGAAAAAAAATGGTGGAGAACAAAATTTCTTTATATTAAACTCACTTTGGGAACAGCTGTAACTTTACAGCAAGTCTACTGAATTTTAGATTCGGTATAAAAAAAATTAATTTAGCGTACAAAAAATTCTAAGTTGCTGTAAATCATTAGAAGTAACTGCAAAGCTAATAGATTAAAATTTAATGAATAATTAAAAACAAAATTTTGCCAAAGAAAAACAAACGAAACATGCGGATTCGTTTTTTGTATACCGTTTTATTAAAAGAGAATTTCGAGATTCGAGAGAGGTCTGTGAAAACGGAGGAGATAATGGGAGCGACGATAATAGCGACGGAGCGTGATTATAAAAGAGCGTAGGTAATTTTCGATACGCCGAGTTCGTATGGAAGAGGCTCGTCGTGCCGCGCGATTGGAATTGAAATCGAAACGATCGCGCCGAGTTTCTCGTGGGCGTGTTTCGTGATTCGGTTTCGGGTGGCGTGGCGCGATCGTGGAAAGGTGTGCGCCCGTTGGTAAGAAACGTTCGGATTTTTTAATGACATCTAAATCATTTCGAGCAGGAGGGTACGATACGCCGGCTATGATTATTTTGATCGGTGTTTGTTTTCGGGCAAACGAATAAAAATACAATGGTTGGGTCGGCGCGTGTCTGGTACAGCTGCCCCGCGTCCTTCGCGTCTCGTCCCACGGCGCATTACGATCACGCAAGTTTATCGCAGCGTCGTCTTATCGGCGATCAGTTTCGACGGCGCGCGATCTCAGCGATCTCGCTGTCCTTGGGAAAAAAGAAAAAAAAATCGCGTTGCCGAGGATCCCAGGAAACCCCTCGGGAAACTGCGCCCTCGAGAGAGGACCCAGCTCGCTGCAGTAGGTATTTCAAACGAACGGAAAATTCACGAGCCGGAAAATACAACAGCAGCAAAAATCTTCGCGAATCGGTGGACCACTTTTTTCCGTAGAATACTTCCCAATAAAATGGGCCAGCGTCGTCGTGCTGGCTGACGCGTTTTCGTGGAGTCAAATCCGTCGCGGTTCACGAGTATCGAAATGATAAATTAAGCAGCCGCGGCAGAGAGAACCTGGTCGCGCGTGGACGAGCAGACAAACGAGCACCGTTTCGTGAATAATTTTGTCGAGGCTCGGTCGATTTTTCACGAAGAGGCGGTTTCGTGAGGAGATTCCGACAATTGCGCAACCACCACGCCGCGGGTTACGGTGTGGAATAAGCTGTGGAAGACTCACTTCTTGCTGGTGGAGAAGATATTCCGCGGCGGAGGACGTCGGGTTCGTTTCCGAGTGATGGTTCACGTCCTGCAGGAGGCCCACGTGGTCCCAGCAATCATCCGATATGTCCATGCCTTCGCCGTTGAGCTTCCTCGTCGCGGACCGCAGAACTTCACTCTCGGCGCACCACAAAACGAAGAAGAGGACCGCTTCTCGTCCGATTTCGCAACCGTCACTCGCGCGACCTGCTCGCGATTGTCCCTTGGCCGCGAACCAGTGCTTTTCACCACCCCTCGCGACGCGCTTTTGTAAACTGCGACCAGTTTTTTTCCCCCTATTGTTTCTATTTTTTTCCACTTTCTTTTTTTTTGGTACCAACGGAGCACCGAGTTGCGCCGACGATAACCACGGGCAGCGTTGACCACGGGTGGTGGTCAGTCGGCGAGGAATGAAGTTGGCGCCGGGTTAGGTTAGACGAGACGGAGCTGCAGCATTAGGGGAGTACGGAGGAGGGGATCGACGAGGACCGTGGCAACGATGAACTGGTGGAGGACTGGCAGAGGATTGGCGTCGATACCTGTGTGCTGCTGCCCCTTCGATGCGTGTCCTCGGTTTCTTGATAACGCGACTATTTCTCATTACCGCTGACGCCAATATTTCCATTAAAATGACTCATCTCTATCACGACCATTCGTCACCGCCGCTATTTTACACACCGACTCGTCAGCTCGAATCCTCAATTTCCCATCTCTGGCTACTTTCCAAAAAAAATAAAATTACAATTCAAACGTCTTCCATCGACTTTATCGCGATTTACGCCGTCAATTTTGTCTCCCTGTTATCAACCCTTTCCAAGTTATTCGGCCGACCTGGAGACATTTTTCTTCACCGTAACGGATATTTTCTCAGTCGATGCCCGTTTCATTCGATAATTCGTCAGCATTAGGATTGTTGTTGTTGTTATTGTTATTTAATTTTTCCGTATTCGCGTTCGTGGATTTTATCGAATTATTTATTACTCGATAGATTGCAAATTTTGAACGTCGCTTACCGATTCGGTGCTCGTATCTCGTATTTCTGTTTGTCGCGATAGTTTCTCTAAAATTGCTGATTTTTCTGTGGAAGTCACGAAACTGGAGATATTCCGGAGCGCTTATCGCGTCTCGTTTATTTTTACCTTATCGTGGTAATTATCAACGATAGTTTTTCCACAGCTACCGTTATTTTTCCTTGTTTCGTGCAGCGCCGCGTGTAGTTGGTGTTTTTCTTGGATGTTGGCGGTGTTATTTTCGTTGGATCCCTTCTTATCTCGTCCGGCTGTTATCCGCGACAGCGGTGCGCTTCTGCTCCCGTTTGTCGGTTGTTCGATATCGGAGCGATTGATGTTCCCCCGCTTACTTTCACGAATATTCCGACGACGATGCGTCGAGGTGCGACGAGAACGGGAGACGGAGTCGCGGGTTGTAAAATTATGATTGATTCTACTACCAGCGACGAGATCCGCGTCGGCGGGGTAGTTTGAACGCGCGTGCGGATCGCGTCGGCGTGACTGCGTCACTGATGCGAGCGTCGCGGCGCTTAGGTTCCCCGAGCCACGTGTACGGGCGAAAGTGCGCGAACGTTTGCCTCTGGACAACGAGAAGCGACGGGAGTTTCTCGACCAGAGTTCCACCACGGACCACTAGGAGTCAGCCCCGCCCGCGACGGACCTACTACGACGACGACGACGCGGAGGAGAGAAGACCGACGCGGAGGCAGGCGCACCGAGGCGTTTGCTGCGATTTTATGGCGAAAACCTTTCCGTTTTCGGAAACCAGCTCGAAGGACGGTAGCCGGACCGGAAACCCGTATAGATTCGGGGGAATCTCTCGTTTTCATCTAGCTATTGCTCGTGGCAAATGCGGACATCGCTGTCGAGTGCCCCAAGTCGAGAATCACGATTTTTGCCGATCGTGTCGCTCTCGGAGGAAAAGATAGCCGATTTAGTCGTTCGCTCGCTAGTTTTTCTTATTCTATTATTTTTACCTGCGCGGTAGAATTTTTTTCATCACGTTGCGTAAGTAACGTACATAACCGCGCGATCGAGCTTCGATTAGCTCAGAAATACACCCAAAAGCTATTTCTCGTCGAATCTCCACGAAATTGTTGGAATGTGAAAATCATCTAAGCACGGACTGACAATTGTAGAGCAACGGTCGGCAAAAATTGAAGGGCTTATACTAGGAATACGCGTAAATCCGTCACGATTTTTCCGCGTCTACGGATTCAAAATCGAACGACGTGTAAGTATCGAAAAATGGTACTGCGCGTTGACCTTTTTTCGCACCGGCGACTGGAAGTGGCCGAACCAGGCTTATTTTCGCCACGAGGTGCGAAATCGTGACGGAGATACGCGACTTTTTACACGAAGAGGAAGGAGTATTGGAAAGTTCGTGGAAATTTGGCTGCGGAGTGATCGGAGAGTCGAGAACGCGGCGATTGAGACGACGATAAGAAGCGGAATCGTGATGGTAAATTATTCAACACCGCGATGTCGATTGGGTAAACTTGGCTAATCGAAGCTATCGGTTCGTCGCCCGCGGTCGAATCGGTTATGCCTACGTTTAGTCGCGAGACGAGGGTTGCGCCGTCCTGTACGCGTCGTGCGAGCACCGCGAGGACGAAGACAACGGGGGAGTCCTCGCGGTGGCTCCGTTCGCGCGTGGATCTCGAGGCGTCGACCCGAAGAATGCCTACGATTTATTCCGCGATGTTAAAAATTCAATTTTTCTTTTAACGATCCGTCGAGCGAACGCGAGTGAGCAATTAACGGAACCCGGCGACATCGCGATGTTTTCGTACCACCGAATCTCGCGGTTCGAAGAACTTCGATCGTAAAAAATCTACGTCTCGTCACTTTTTACACGCCTGTTATCAGCAATATCGTTTTTTATATCCAAGTCCCTCCGCGAATACTTCTCTTAACAGGTGTGACCGATTTATTGCTTTATTTTCTACTTGCCAGTCGATCGCCTCGACTGCTCTCGAAGTTCAATTTTATTTCTCGCCATTAAACGTCTTCTACGTTTCTCATCCCAATTAACTCGAATTTTCCGCTGGCGTGGTTCACATTCGATCCGTTTTCCCGTACAGTGGTACGATTTTGCGAATATTCGCACGTCCACTTGGTATCTTGTTTGCATCTCTCGTGACGCAATTTTGGATTCAAGGATGATCAATGAAAAATGTTCAGCCGTCCTTCTCGGTTTGTTGTTTATTCTCGTAAACACGTTTGAATTTGATATCTATCATAATTCACTATTTTACGAGTTGGTCCCAAGGTTGTCCCGAGTATTCCAGGAGACGACTCGAATTTTCTTACCGTTTCAATTTTTCTAAACCACGTGTACCTATTGTCGTCGATTAAATAAGCCTCACTCGCGCGAGTTGTCCGAGTAAATGAAATTTGGAAAAGGATCTCGTTCGCTTTTTCTAGGCATAGGAACGTCCCCTGACTGCGTGTCTACACAGTAAAAAAATTCGGTTCATTTTAGCAGAAAAATTCGTGCGAACGACTATTTTTTTGTTACACAAAATTGGTGTCATTTGACGGTAATCGCAGTTGCTGTGTTAGGAGTAGCACGGCTGTGTGCTAAAAGTAGCACGGATATATTTGCGTGTTGCACAAGGGACTGCGAGAAGAACGCACTAGAATGTTAAATATTCTACACCAAATTTTGTTACACTGCGCAAAATGGGGGAACATTTTTGACGGTGTGCGTTTTTAAGATCGAGTTTCCTGTAAGCGGGACCGATTGATACAAATCGTGTGGGCCGGCGGATGAGAAATGTTGAAAACGCGGGTTATTTTTTCAATGTGAAACAATATAGCGCGGCATGTCGCGCGAGCCCGACAGCGCTGGGAAGATTTCATTGAATCATTCTAAAGATACTCGGGAGAGTAGGCAACATCTGTTATATATATAATATCTAGCTACCTAATTCGTTGGGTTTCTTCGCGCGACAAGTACAAATCTGCGCGTCACATGCCTCGGTCACGTGTATTTGGAATTTGCGTCATTGCCGGACCTGTAGCCTTCGAGTGTGCAGCCGTGACATTAATATACGAAGTAACACTCGCGGCGCTTTTGAGAACGACACGGAGGAGACGGGGTGCGGAGGCGAACGAGATGAAAATGACGCCGAAGCAGCGGAAGAATACGGCGGTGGAGAACGGGAGGAGACGGGGTCGAAGACAAAGAGCGAATCCTCTCGAGCGTATTCGCTGTGCACATATCGCATTATAGTTATGGTCGGTACCAACGGCACACGGGAGCACGAAGACGACGAGGAGGAGGCGGCGGCGGAGAGGAGGAGAGGAGGAGGAACGATGTACCAGGCAAATGAACGGAATAAAACGAGCAAAACTGGCTCGAGTAAGGTGGCCAGCTACAGGTTAACTTATTCCGCGTTCCGCTGCCCAACGATGCTATCTCGCCGTCAGAAATTGCCGCTTGACGACTCCGCGACCCCGGAATAAAAATTGAATAAGAAATGATCATAACCCCGGTTCAGGGTCTATTCAACGACAATCGCTCCAATAATCATCCCCGTCGAGCATCATCAACCGACTGATATTCCAAACCGGTATATCTGCATTTTATTTCCCTTCGCATTCGTTGTCACGACTATCGCCAAAGAGTTGTATATTCGTATTTAGTAACCTCGTTTCGAAGGGTTGAGATTATCTCATTCGAAATCGACCAAGTACTCGGAGACAAAAATAATTACATCCGTTATGACAGTATGATAAGTACTACAGTGTCAATGATGTTATGGCTATATTATGTTAATACAGTAATTTTTACCATTGAGATGGTGACCTGTAATATTGGAATGGTAGCTAGTACTATCTTCGTGGGTGAGAAAACTGATCATGTCAGTATTGTACTTGCTACTACAGCAAGATGGCGACTGTTGGAGGCCTTCCCATTATTAACCGACATATTCGGTTTGGAATTCGAATAGAATTATTCGATTCGATTCGTCGGGAATAATTCCGTAATTCGAATATTCCCATGACGTTGTAACGAATGCCATTAGAGGATAGTATTAGCTACACTATTTTTTCCTCCGCGTACATCGATGATAAAATGATAGAAAATAAATCGACGCAGTGATTCTTCGCGGTCCGATAATACCAACGATCGAATAACAACCCTGAAGTCTAATAACGGGGTTGCCGCCCACGACGCAACAATGCAGCGATCTGGAGTGCTTTTTTCCGAATAATACAATAGCAATGGCTAGCCTAACCATAATTACCTACATTATTTTGCATCGGAACAAAAATCAATCCTCGTCGTCCACGTCGATGCCACCTGGTGTATTACGTTGTGTCTACCGGTATCGGCACTGTTTATTTGCACGCCGAATTTCATCGGCGAGACGCCGCACGGATTGGCATTTGAAAGCCAGAAGGAAAATATTCAGTTTTTTTGCAATAGGTATTTCCCCTCGGAACGTAGTCGCGACTCTTTCGTCGCATTTTTCTTCCCGTGACGAGTGCGCCAGCCGGATGAACGGCGAGGCGGCCCTCTTGTTGGCCGAGGTCCTCGACGGCGTTGTGTTTGCCTACTCTAGTCACGAGTCAGCTTCGTTACCGGTGGCAAATCGTCGATGCCTGCCGCCGTTTGTAACAACTGAGCGGTTTGGTGTGTATACACACTTTGAATATACCCCGCAGGATATAAAAGATCGGTACAAGTAGGCGGTAGCTACGGGTACAGAAAAGGTTGCAAAGGATGTAGGCAGCGTGGAGACGATCGGTCATCTTTGAAGTCGCGCGCGCGCGTTCTTACGTTAGATGCGGATGGAGAAGAGAGCAAACGCGGGGAACCGCTACCGCGGGCATCGGACGGCAGGTAGAGGTACGCGGAGTCGAGGCTTTGCAAACGTGCGAGTCGCGCGGGATCCACGAGACGGAACGAAGAAGACGAAGGAGAAGAGGAGGAGGAGTAAGGAGAAGAAGAAGGCTCGGATCGCCGACGATTAATAAGAAGTTAATTCTTATTGTTTCCGCGTCGCACGGGATGCGTGTACCGCAACGCAGCGACGAAGAGCGCGTCGAAGATGTGTTAAATGGTATAGAGGTATAAGCCGGGTTTTGTGCACCCGCACGCTTATAAAAATGTGAGCGGAGCGTACGTGCTTCAAAAGCGTAATTTCTCTTATTAACCGGCTGCGCGACCGTTCGGTCCGGCATACTATATCGAAAACACGCTTTTTGTCCGCATAAATCAGTTAATTAAGGGGAAAAAAGGGGTCGGTGGACGCGTTGCATCCTCCGGTTGGTAGTATACACCGCGCGGGAAGAGCGGTGTGCGTGTAGAGAAGGAATATGTCAAGGCATTCGAAGGGAGTCGAAGAACGGAGCTGATGCTACAGGCGCCCCGGAATGTTTTTTGCAAAAAACTAGACAGTGCTAATGTTTGCTCTCGATGTGGGGGAGCACGTCGCACATTCCTCTCGTATCCCCGCTGATCTCCGCGTCTTCGTTCCTCGCCGAGGAACGGGAACCACTTTGCTCTCTTTATTACCTAATGCGCGTTCTCTCATACGTAGATACCTCCACGTGCGATACCCTCTCTCTCTCTCTCTCTCTCTCTCTCTCTCTCTCTCTCTCTCTCTCTCTCTCTCTCTCTCTCTCTCTCTCTCTCGCTCTCTCTGTCTCTCTCTCTCTCTGTCCCTCCCTTTCCCTTTTTTCTCTCCCTCGGTCCGCGTCTCGCCTTCGTTGTTTGTCTGTTGAGTCGGGTAGAACGGTTCATCTCGCCACGCAGAGAGAATCGTCGCGAAGCGCACGTGTCTCTTGACGGTAGATCACGCGAGGAGCGAGCACTCGGGATGAGAAACCAACTCTCCTCGCTGCCGTCCCTGAGTTTTAGGTATGCATAAGCGCGAGCGTAAACAGAAAATGCCGCGAGGAACACGGGAAGATGATATCGGTAACGGGGATGCACCTACGGGCGACGCGGCCCTTTGTCTTTGACTACCCGCTTCACGTGCCGCGACCTTTCCCTGACCTCGCCCTCGCCCTCTCTCTCTCTTTACCTCTGTCGCTTTTTTTACGAACCTCGACCCGCGGTACACCCAAAGCATTCACGCAGGGATGAACGGCATCCCCGGTGCCCTTTCGCCTTCGGACCACAATCCTTTCGTGCCTCGGCACCGAGTTCCCGGATCCTGCCACCTGACGGTGTCAAGAGCCTTCTGCATCTTTCTACGCCCAACCCAACCCAACGCGCCCTGTTTTTTCCCCGGCTCCATTTTCCACGCGAATCCAAAAACCAAAATGACCAATTCCAAGTATTTGTCAAAACGATTCCCTTCGACAAACGCTGATCTATGGATTGCCACATTTTTTTTCAGCTCGCGTGCATGGAAATCGCATTCTACCGGGATTTCGCGACACGTCTCGCGCGATCTCGGATCGGTAGCACATCAGAGCGAGAAAAATCTACACTCTTCTAGTGATCGCAGCGTGAAAGTCGCTAATCACGATGAGAAACGACTATTTTTCTGCTCGAGTTGCAGGCTGCGAGCGAGGAGACAGGCAGCGTTAATTATGATTCCTCGTTACATTGGAATATTCAAATGGAAAATTAATTTGAAAAGAACGACGGCGGTATAATATAGCTCCCTGCGTTCAGCGTTGGTCATCCCGTATTCGTGCACACTCGTAGGGTAGACACGAAGAAAATGGAGCGAGAGAGTGAGAGGAGGTATGGTATACGAGGAGGAATACGTAACGTAGCCCGCGGGAGCGCGTGCAGCACGCATTGGATGCCCGGGTCCTTGACGTGTGCTTTGCCAGGGTGATTAGTAAGGTCGTTTTCTTAATTACTAACTATAATACTAGGACTTGTTAGCTGTTGTATACGCTCACGTCACATTCGTTCGAGATTGTGCACGAGACAGCATATGTACTCGACTGAATAGCACCGAATCTCATTACATTCGACCAAGCAAACCGCGAGAAAATCATTCCTGAGTATACGTTTCGTCTCATCGATTAGACATCGCGTCGCTGATGACACATTTTTCGCTGGCAAACGTTCAAACGTTTTCTTTTCCTTTTTTTTTCATTTTCGCGACATTGTAGATGTGTATATGATAGGTGTAGAAAATGACCACGAAGCTCGGTATTTCGACGCATCGGTGGCGGCCATTTTGGAGAAAAAATGTACCCAGGTGAGAGAAACGGTTATTCAGGCACTCCGTACGCCGTTAGATTCGTGTAGTGGTTTGTGGTAGGTAACTGGTCCTTCTTCTGGCCTCGCCTACGACCCTCCGGCATCGTTTCGATGAGCAATGCTACCAGTGAAAATATTACCCGCTGTAAATTAAGCTGAAATTTATCACGTCGGTTAGTAATTACGCGTTGAAGAAATATAGGCGAGAGGCCGCGAAGTCTGTCTCCGCGTTGCTCTTCGGTGCCGCCTCGTGTCCTCTTCTGGCTTCGCCGAGTCGCAGGGACAGATTGGGATTAGCTCGTGCCTCGCGAGGAAAAATTCGTGGACACGTATCGGTAGTTATTAAGTATGCATGCTGCTGGCTGGAATATTTATTATCATATTCTGGGCTACAGTAGCGGATTCACCAGCAGGCTGAGCAGGCTTCAGCCCAGGGCGGCAAATTTGGGCCGAACTTTTTTTTCACCCGTTTTACAGAAATTGAACAGATTTCTGTAAGAAGGTTTTCTGATGGCTGGCAGAAAAAAGTCTACGAGACACGTTTCCGATGACTTTTCCCTGTTTACTTCCATTGCGCATTCAACGGTACCGAGAATTCTATATTCTGTGGTAAAACACTCGGTTCGCAATCCGAAAGCAGTAATCGGCTTTTGCGCACACTTTGCGTAAGTGAGGAAAAAGCGAAATCGTGAAAAATATATTTCCCATTACTCGAAGAATCAATCATTCTCCTGATACATAAATGTATCTCATTCTTGAATTATATTCATGTTCAACGTTGAAGATAAGAAGCACGTTGGACAATTTTAATGCGTGTTATTCGAGGGTATTGATTGAAAGTCAAAGTCAACAAGTCAAGTATTTCAGTTTATGGTTGTCCTACGAACTACTTTGTGTTCTGATTTTGTGACTTCGTCTATACAGCGAGTGATTACCAGTGAAAATATTTATCTTTCGTTATTCTCAAAATAATTAACGAATTTCCTTCACTTATTCATGCTGATTTTGGCATTTAATATAGATTATATTTTCAATTACGGTAATTATCACTTCTGTATTCGTGTTTTTCAGCGGAATAGCAGATTTTTCTCCGTTGATCGGTTCTTATGATTTCTAATAGCTTTTTCGGTGATTTGTTTCGCTGGGTTTTAAGTGATCTTCGTCGTGAAATTTATAATTTGTTTGGTAGCTCGTGTGGAAACTTCAAGATAACGTCGCGACAAGGTCATCGTCGTGTTTATGCTCGTGAATTATTTGCGTGTCGGATCACGGGTGAGGCGCAGTGATAACCGAGAACAGTTTCTCAGAAAGGAATCGAATTTGCCATGCAAACGTATTGAATCCAACGACGCGTAATGATAACAGAAAGGGCGCGAGGCTCGCGCGTGTCGTTCGTCGTACCGTGTGGTGTGTGTCTCCTCGTTGACCGACGGAGCAGACGACGCGGCGATTAGGGACGCGTGTCGCCACCGTGGCGCTGCGTAGTTGCAGTTTCCAAGATGGCGACGCCCAGTGAGTTGTCCGCGGAAGAAATTCGTAAATATTTGTTGGACAACGGTGGCACAGCTCGTAATCACGACTTGGTGAAGCATTTCAAGAAGTTTCTAACAGATCCGGAAACCCGAGGTGAGTCGTGCTATCATCGAACGCGTCGCGCGTCGATCGCCGTATCATCCGATACCTTCGTGACCTCATACCTTCGCTATGCGGTAAACACGCCCGCATTACCGTTCGTCTCTGACATTCACGGTCGTTCGAGCCCCGCTCGTGACTAGCCATCAACAACGTGATGTATTGTTTTCAGTCGAGGCGCGGAATAAGTTTAAAGAGTACGTGAATTCTCTGGCGACGATTAAAAACGAGGAGGTAAGTATGCCGTCGACGTCGCGTTCCGTTTGACAGGAGCGACTTGTTGCACGCTGCGCAGCGTTGCCAGATCTCGAAAGAGCGCGGAAATTCGAAGCCTCCCTCGTGATTACTCACCTCAACTCGACTACTCCGTCATTTGCATAGTGAATTAATATGAGAAATGATTACGAGAACGGAACGTGAAATCCCAATCTTCGTTGCATAACGCGCCGACGACGCGCGAGCCTTCTATCTTCCGTTACATCGTTAGATAAACGCCGTTTCCAGCGTAGAACGGTATCGAGTTACTCGAAGCCACCAAAATCGAAGCTCGTTTTGCATATCCGTGCGAATCTTGTCATAAGCATTTATTAATCATCTCTTCCGTTGGACGTACTTGATTTATCTACTTGGATTAACGTGTTAACGCGTTATTCCTAAACTTGTTTTATCGCCGTGTCGACACCTTTACGATCCTTGACACTGGTAAAGCTGGAAAAGATGCCGATTTTTCTTCCACGGCTATTAATCGCCTTGTCTTCTCCTTTCGGTTTGTAACAAACAACTTTTTCTCAGAACCACTGCCTCGACCGACAATTTCTTGGCTCGTGAAATCTATAATCAGCAGTCGGACAAAGTTGTAAAGTTTCACTTCGAATGATAGACAGACGATAAATTTCTTCTCCGTTTATTTGTCGCGCTCCGTTACAATACCTGAATAAATGAATAGGCAAGCGTCGGATATGTAAATGTCGAAATCGTGGACATCCAACAAATAAAATCAAAGAGTTTACCGAAAGTCTCGAGATCTGGTAGCGCTCGGCATACTTTCCTAGAAACAACACGGACCATGCGATTTACCGCCGCTCTCGCGTAGGGTGAGAAGTACTTAGTGCTGAAGAAGAAATATCGACACGGTCCCCTGACTCTGGCTATCTCCTCTTCTCCCGTGGCGGATCCCAAATCGCCCGATGTTGCCTCGCCGAGTCGACAAGATACTTGTACTCCGGTATCGCCGCTTCGAGAGCCACCTCCGTACAGATCTCCACCGCCGGCTGCCCTCAGCCCTTCGGCCTCCGTCGACGTAGGTCCCTATTTGCCTACTCAAACTCAGCCGCCAGATATTTCAAAGACCGAAGATGAAGGCGCGGCTGAGAATTTGGCAGAGACTTCGCCTCCGGTACCACCCCGTCGAAAGAGTCAGGACAAGCTACGATTGGAGAACAAGGAAAACGTTCCTGTCAACGATCGACCGAAACAGGCCGACACCGTCGACGAATCGATCAAGGTGAGTCATTTTTTCTTCGCGATACGTAGTCGCCTTGGTGTATATATTTTTAGCAAATGCTATTGTCGCTCTCGCATGCATTACAGTAACTTGTGTTTCTCTTCACACCTACGTTTCTGGTAGCGTTATTTATCTCGGCGCACACATTTTTCGCAGCCTATCTTATTCCTCCTCCGCACGTCGTACATTTCAATTTCAGCAAATATCTCAGAGCTGTTACAGCTATACGAATTCTTGACATTTTCATCTTTGGGACCATCTCTCCAATATTATTCCTCCACATGCCTATACGTTTTCTCTGCTAGTAAATATTCCAAATTCATGGGATACAATGCTTAGTCTCGTGTTTCTACAAATTTCACGTATAAATATTTATAGAGTCAATGATATTCAATCGTGACTGATCAGATACACTCGCGAACAAAGCTCCCCACCTCGTCACGATTCTTACGGTTCCCAATTATCTCGAGGAGTGGACAAGGATATGTAAATTGTGGACATACTCAATAAACGCAACGCTTAGTCGTACTACTTTTTCATCAGCCTTCGTTGTGTCGGATATCATAAACAATTGTGGTTCATGGTAGAAATGTAATTCCTTATATATTCACCTGATCGTTATCCCATCATTTACCTACTGTTGCTTATTGCGTGGTTCTAATTCATCACTTCTTCACGTTCTAGTCTAGCTTCTCTCAGCATTATCGTTCTCGCTTATCGTCCGAACCCATCTGTCTAGTAGCTGCTTCTATTCAAAATTTTGAGCAGATTAAAATGAGTTCGTACGTCGGTAACTGGATCCTTCCACCATCAGCTCTCAATCGCAGTTTGTTACACGACCTACGACCTCATTTCGTTGCACCCCACACTTCCTCTCAGCTGTCTAGTTACTTTCAGTCTCTGACTTTGTTAGAAATGTAGTGTCCTCTCCGTATTCCGAGTAGCGGCCTAGCCATGCACGATCTGTTGTCACGTGCGACGTCGCATTCGTATCATTTTGGCCGGGGTTGGGAGGTGAAAAGGATGGTAGAAGTTCCGTGGAGCTTGCAGCAAAGGGAAAGGCATCCTGCATGCGATGTTTGTTGACTGGAGGTGTTAATCTGTGTCAGAATCAAAAGCGATGCGACTAGTGGAGTTGTCTCTGGCTTTCTTTCCCTCGGTCGTATATTCGTTCTGGTGGAAATATGTTCCTCGTGACTCGTCTGTTGTCTCTCCGCGGCGCGTCGGTGTGGTATCTCTACCTTCGCTCGTTCAGCGAATAATGGCTGTGTGGTTTGTCGCGAGCGAATTGTGCAAAAGTACAAAGGGGGGAGGTGAGGCTTTGCTTGTGCTCGGCGTAGATATCGCTGTGCTCGTTTCGAGACGCGGGCGGCATGTTGCTTCGAGAGTCTCGCGTCATTGAAGGGTGCTGAAATCGTAACTCATTGAAACTTAGGAGGATGACGATGATTCGACGGCCTCGGCTGCGGAACAGTTGAGCGTTCGCGAAAAGATGCAACGCTTCAACAGGATGGCGAGCGAAACCGACGTGCATGGACGCACCAACGGATCTTCTACGACTCCCACGAAAAAGCGCAACGACAAGGTAAACCTGCTTCCTAATTTAATCCCGCGCACGATAATACTCGGCTTAGAGGAGAGAAAGGGGAAAAAGCTGAGGATCAACTCCGCCATTTCCTCCTTGGGATTTTGGTCGGAGGTCCCGTTATAAATCATAATTTCCATCGCGTTTCGTTCGACAAACGAAATAGCCAAGATCCTTCCGCCGCAATGCCCTTAGCATCCCACAAAGGCGAGGACCGCCAAAATACGTGATGTCAATAACTTACAAATTATTCTCAGCGTCGTAAAAGTATGTCTATCAGATTAAAAAGACCGCCGAGCGTGCTGGTCCTTTTCGCCCCGGAAGGAAACAACCCTTTCGCCACAGATCGTGAGTAGCACTCCTACGCGTCCGTATTAGTCATCCAGCTCTATCCATGGCCCATTCGTTTGAAAATCGTCTCTCAGCGTTCTATTCGTGATTCCTTCGCAATCCATCACTACAAATTTACAAAAACTAAATCGTTTCGTAACATTTTTATTCCCAGTCCCTTGTCTCCGCTCATTCATTTTTCTTCGTTTTCCCTCCCGTCAAGTTCTTCATCCTCATTATAGTTATTAGTCAAATTTGGAGCCCAACCAAATTTTACGTTCACTTCCACTCGACCTTTGTCGTTATAATATCTTGGTCACTATTTGACAAACCTACTTGGTATCCTCAAGAATATGGGAAATAGTTTATCTGTCGTTGAAAACATCCGAATTTTTTTTACACGTTTTGTATTTTTTCGTCGACGTAGAAGAAAACAAATTTCGAGAAGCAATGACTCGGGGCTTTTTTTGTTGTTTTTTTTTTTGCGAGCTGCGAAATCTGTTGGTTTGATACTGATGGCGAAGAGTGTTTCGTGGAAATCAGCGGTGGCGATAACTTTCGTTGGAATGAAGATATTAAAAGTAATATCTTCGAAAATTTGATAGCGTAACGTGACTCGGTTGAGAATGACGTATCGATCACGCCTTTGATGCAGGTCATCGCGCATAAAGAGTAGCGGCACTCTTTCGCGTGTAAATTTCGAGGCGAGAATTAATTTTGATCGGTGGTTAGTTAGGAATTAGTCGGCGGGAAGATCCGTTCTCTCTGCGCGGATAAAATTTCCTCACCGGCTTCCTTTGCCTCTCCCCGGACATCCTGTGAATATTTTTTCCATCCCGATGCAACTCTTACAAAAGAAATCCTCTGGTCCGTTTTACATAATCGGATTGGTATGCGCGGAGCGTTGGCAATATTTATTTTCGTGTATTTTCACCTCGACACCTCGCATTCTTAATTAACCGCGGCGATTCTTCGAAACGCGTAGAGTGTCGCGTGCCACCTCGCCGACGCGGGGGAAAAAATGACGACTAATTGCGTCATCGAGCTTGATAAAATAATCGCGTATGCCGGACGACGGACGTGCAGGAAATTGCGAGGTCCTCGAGGAAACGCCGCGGAAGCTGGTTCCTCGAAAAGTCGCGGAGTCTTCGGCCGTCGCGTCACGTGACCCGGGTCTTCGGTTGGCAAGATCGTAAAATAGCCTCGCGAGGGAGAGAGAACGATTCTGTCGCGCGCCTCTGTCCCTTTCGTCTTTCGGTCTTACGTTTGATGCTGGTAGTTCCTGACGGGGAGCCGGCTGCTCGTCGTTTCGGAACACCTGCGTTTTTCTCGCAGGCGGAACGTGTAACGAAGGAACAATGCCGTATTATACAAACCCCGTTACGTGATAATGCGATGATTCCTAAGCACAACCCGAGGCGCCCGAATGTCTCCCCGGTTTTTATGGACACTTTTTCCAATGAAGTGCGGGTGGCTGATGCGCCCTGATCACCTCTGTGTGGTCCTCCCCGAGTTATTTAGAACTTCCGTTCACGACTTTTCACTCGGAGCTCTTCATCGGTACCATCTTGGGTAGGTGGTACCACTTTGCCCAGAGTTGGCGAACTCTGCCCTCTTGCCCCCCCCCCCGGATTGATATTGACCTGATGCATTCGCTTGCACGTCCAAATTTGCTCTTTCTATATACCTGGCGAAGGGTGTATTTCTGCGTCTGCTAACAGCATGGAACACCATCGTGGAGACGTCCTCGCGATGTAGGAAAGACCGGGGCACGACGCGTTTGGATGCCTTTGAGGTTCGGTGAATGAAGCGGATAAATCCCGATACTCGAGGTTTTAGGTAAATCAAAGCTCTTGTTTGAGCCTCCGAATGAATCTGTGGTGGACATTTCGCGACGTTTCTCATATTCTCTGTTCGTTGGGCTCGAGGTTGGCGGGGAGCGCGAATGGGAGTGCTCGGAGTTGGAAGAACTACCCTGCCGAAACGAGGTTTACTACTCGGATCCAAAGAGGCATATTCGAGTTCGGTGTAAATTTTGTGGAACGCGCGGCAGGTGCCGACAATTTCCATTTCAAAGATCCGCGCGAGGTTTCTTCGTTGGTTGGCGCACCTTTTTGGTACAGGGTACCACGGCCCAAGAAGGAGGAGATGTTTCAGTGAGATTGAGAGGTTGTAGCAGAGGAGAACTTAACAATAAGCGGCAAGCCCGACGGGCATGAAGGAAGAGAGGAGCGTAAGCGTACCGTGGCGGAGGAGCTTATCCCTCGGATCCCGTGGAAAATCCTCGGTACTCCTCGAGGCCTCAACCCTCGGTTGCGTAGACGGCTGAGGAGGCTTGCCGGGATGGTTGTCACTCGGAGGAAGACGACACTGCGGAGTCGTTGGAAAACACGAATGAGAATCGAGGGCGAGGAGCGAAGGGTGAAGGGCGATGGTTCGGGGTAAAGTTCTAATTAGGATCACGCGTGTTCCTCCTCTCGCGCATCTTGTTAGCCAGTTCGTAGTTCCACGAGAGACTCACACTTCTCCTCTACCGTTGCGCACCGTCGGCGGCGGGTACCCTCGGCTCTCGCCGTGTGTCTCTCAACGCTCGTCTTCCTCCCTCGAAGTAGCGGTCCCTCCCTCGCCGTGGAACTTGGAATTCAGCATAGTTTCGCATACATTAGGGACACGGGAAGACTCCGGGGTAGTTTGCCTCCTGGCAGGCGAAGACGAGACTCCGGTACAGGACGAGGCTAGAACGGAGGGTGTAAACCGCACAAAGTAATCTTACAGAATGTATATGCAAAGAGGGTTAAGCAGACACGAGGAGGTGTCGGGGCGGGACCACAGCTTGCCTGATCCGAGCCAAACTTGACTCGCTGTCTACACGCGCACCACCTATATACACACCTACCCATATATCCGATAGCTCTTACCGTCGTCATCCTCGTCTCCGGATTGACGCCTACAAAACGACCTTCGATCGCTTCGTACTTCCAAACTTCCAAACTTCCAACCCAATTCGTCAATTCTCACTTCCTTCCCGGACCTGAAAGAGAAGAAGAGTCAGGAGTCCTGGAAGGAGTTTCCCAAACATCTCTCACCTCTTCACCATCGCCGCATCACACGAATTCGGTCTCGACCAATAAAACTTTTTCCACCCCGACGACCCACTTCGTATCTGCTCGTCTGGATCGTGCTTCGTCCCGCGAACGTCCTCGCTGGGCGAGCTTCGAAGGTGTAGGCTTGTTTATTCAACGAATATATCCGTCATCGATCAACGAGCAAACTTTGGGGAAGCAGCTTCTCGCGTTCAAGCTGCTCGAAAACAGGTGAACCCCGAATACTCCGAGGCTGTCGCCCACCTTTCGTCAGTTTCCATCCGTTTTCTGCCACGAATATCTTCCGATTCCTCGGCATTTCTCGGTGGCGCGAGTTGCTGAAACGTAGGGGAAGTTTGTAGCAGCGTGTTCCAGATGATCGTGGGTGGAAAATTTCTTCGGTGTGGGGAATAGGGTGGATTTTTGGGAGCCAAGTGTTCACGGGAGTCCAACGAGGTTTCCCGCAGAGGCAGCAGATAAGCCATCAACCGTGCGCGGAGACCACCTCAAGGGCGGGGCACCTCCTCTCTTCCGGGTCACGGTTTCATCGGAGTTCGCTATGCTACGTCTGTCTCCGCGTCTACTATGATTCCACGGTGGTCCGGTCGCGAGAGCAACGCTGATGCTCCGCCCTGTCTTCTTCGTGGTTAGAGAGCAGCGATCATTCGATCTGACAATGAGAATCAATCGATGCGGGCGGAATGATTGCCAAGTTGATTTATGGGACCAGAAAATCGCGTCGTCCTCTCCTCGTCGATGCTCCGACCGTAGTCGGCGAGCGGTTCCTCGAAGCTGTAGCAAAACTCGGCTAGTGGCACGTGAGTTCAGCTGATTCGAGCACGGCGAAGTGGAGAGAAGTGGAGGGATCCATCCTTTGGTACGAGGAAATTTTCTGTCGAGCTATTGATCTCCGACGTCTTCGAGGATCTGACGTAGCTGTCAATGGTGTCCGTTTAAACGTGGCTCCAGACATCGTTACACGACATTAGCCACAGATGACCACCGATAGTGTCTCCCATTGTGAAATGGGACGCGTAGGTGGGGATTTAAGGAATAGTGGGGCGTGGATATCTCTCGTTAGTAGGCAAATAGTCGTAGAATGATCGAGCGATGGCATTCCATTCGTAGGGACTCGCGGCGAAAGATCATCGGACACAGAGAGAGAGAGAGAGAGGTAGAGTGGGGTGAAGACGAAATATGCCCTAGTCACGCGGATAACAACCGTCGAACGATCCGATCTGATCCTCTGTTTATTATATCGTTTTCCAGCACTATTTTCCCGTTAATTCAGAACCTGCCGTCCTAGTCTCGTCTCTCCCGGTCATTTCCACGAGTTACTGCTAGTTGTCGTTACCCGCGATTCTGTTATCGAGGAACCCGCGGACCAAATACGGTGGACACCGATCTCTCGCGTCGCGCCTCCCGTAGATTTCAAAGCCCCGAGGGACTTATTGGTGTGCATCTTCTCTCCTCGTTCCTCTCACGCGTCGGCTTGAAAGTCGAGAGGTTCGCTTATCGACGATCTGAGTTGCGCGGTGCACCGGCTATTTGTATTCATAAGTCCGTAGGAGGCCGGCGCTCGGTTCTCCGGCCCGGTCGTCTGTCCGTCTTCCTCGTCTGTCCGTTGGTTGGTCGCCTCGACTCGTCGTTGTTGGAGAGATTCTCCTCGTTCCTCTTCTTCCCTTCGCATTCGCGTCCTCCGTATCTACCTCCTTCCTCGAGCGCGCGGAAGAAGTCTTTGCGCGAGTCTGTCGAATCGGGCGAAAGAGTAACGTGTTCGAAGAGAACGGAGACCAGATACCAGGGGTACGTCACTCGATATCCCGAGTCGTCCGGTTGCCCCGTGAAAGTCTCCGGTACCCTGACGTTGAACCTCGGAGGAGAATGTGAATAGTCATCGGGTTATTTAATTTTTCGTGGCTCCCCCGTAGCGCGTGTTTGCTCAACCCCGCTGTGAGCACAAATTACCTCGCGACCGAATCACTTCGCTTCAGTTTGTCTCGCTCTTCCTCCCACCCCCCTCTTCAAAAACGTCCCCCGGTCTCTCTTCCCCCCGTTTTTACGTTCGTCGAGTCTTCTCCCGTGAAAGGGTGTCCGAGGTGCTGCCACCCAAAGTTCCGTATCGCTGAGGAGTCATCATCAAAGCTAGCCAAAGAAGAGAATACCGCGAAGCGGAACATAGCTACGCATTAAGGCTGTTAAAAAAAAATTGTTCGTCCTCCCAAACAAGCTTAAAAGCTTGGTTCAGGTTTAAAAACAAGTCCCTGAAAATAGGAGCTCTCAATATTAATATTAAGATGGTCCGCATCGCACTTTTCTATGTTCCATAAGAAGAACACTGGAACATTTAGTTGTTCCTTCTGATTTTTATAACGAGCAAGTGGTGCGTGATAAAAAAAGTCTCCAGACCAATTTTTGTAGAAAATTGAACGCTCTACAAAAAAGGTGTCTTACCATTTTTCTTTAAATTCATTCCTTCAAAAGTTATTCAAGGTCAAGGTTAAGTTTTCCGTAAATTTGGACGATACGTAGCTTTTCTTTATCTTGCATCGATAGCTCGTTATAAAAATCAGAGGGAGCAAAAAAAATGTTATTGTTATGGAGAACAAAAAAGTGCGACGCGAACTATCTTAATATTAATATTACAAGCTCATATTTTCAGGGACTCGTTTTTATGTCCAAAGAAAGCATTTCAGCTTGTTTGGAAGAAGAGGAACTTTTTTCGGTTTTTGAATCGTGAATTCTACACCTTGCCCTCTGCATCTATGCATCCACATCGACATCCCGAAGCTGCGAGTAGGTAGGTTAGTTTTCGCGTTTCTCTGTTCTCCCGTGGTACCACGCGTGGTGAACCAAAGGACCGAAGGCCGAGTGGTGCGCGAGCAGGCAAGCAGATGAACACCGCGCGTAAGTTTGCTCCGAGGGAAAATTGTACCGAGACGGAAGGAAGTACGTGTTCGCGGTCATTGGCACGCGCGTATTGTTCTAGCGGTTATGCTCGTGTAGAAGCTTCGAGAGTTGGATAATCGAACGGACATCCCTGGACGCACGTAACGAGATCAGTCGCGTATAGCGGAGGTGCGCTAGGGCGCTATCTAAATGCTAATCCGTAGAGATGGTACCCGCAGATTACGCAGCGGAATTAGTTCAACGCGAGGGACGAAGAGTGGGGGTATCAGGGCCGGGCAGACGCGGAGGTAGAACGGTTGTATATTACGTCTGTCTTCGCGTACCTGACGACCACCACGCGCACCTCCAAGTCTCGGTAGGATCCTCGAATGACTCGACATTTTCCACTTCGTTAGCACGTGTTAATAACGTTAAAGAGGATATAATAAACTCGTCGACCGGACCGAAGTCTCGTGCCCTTAACGCCGCCTCCCCGTTTCGATACGCGTATCACGCGACCCTTTTCCTTTCTTTCCTCGAATCTCCCCCGCTCCCGCGGCCTTCCAACGTACCAGAAGCTAAACGTCCCGAGTAATCGTCGCGCCAGTCGCGATTTCGCATTCCTGGAACGAGTCCCACGGAACCGACTCGGAATCAAGCTCCTTCGCTCTCCTTCTCCGTCTGTCTTCGTCCTTCTGCTTCATCTCGGCTGTGCGACGCCGCGAGGCCAGCAGCCATCGATCATCGGCGATGAACGCTTCTGGTACGATCCAACGAACCATTCGTGAGATACAAGCGTGGCTCGTACGCTTGTCAGCTACTACTTGAAAATACCTAGATATATAACTCGTTTGACAATCGAGCAACGGAGGCTGTAGCTGTACCGAAACGCAGTCGTGAATTATTAGCACGCAAGGTCCGATCGGCGCCACCAAAATTACAGAGAGAGCTGCGGAGAGGGAGAGAGAGTTATACGGTCGTCGTACAACACGATGAGTTTAGGCAGCAGCGTATAAACGGTGCTGCTGTCATCGGCAAAGTCCGCGTCGTGCAGCCTCGTGTTTGGTATACTGATTCGACATCCATGGGAAAAACGCAACGTACAAGTCCGCGAATTAGCCACCGAGAATACGCCACGACGAGCATTAATTTCCGTTCGATAACACATCTCCGGCTCACTCATAAATGCTCGTCTGGCATATGAATCAACGGGCCGATAGAAATCAGCGAACCAAACCCGCGGCGCACGAGAAATCGATCCGCGAGGATATCCAACTGTTTTGTTGTTGTTCCCACTTTTCATTAACATCTCGCGTGCTTTTTCGTTCGTTTTCTCTTCTCTGCCTTTTTCCGTCCGACTCCGCGCATTGTTTTTGCGCGAGCTCTGTTTCGGCATAAAAACTGTGCGATGCGAACGCCGTTATTCATCGTCCTTCCCTCGCGAATAATTCGCGGTGTTAAATGTTTTACATATAAAACAGAAAAGCCAACCGACAAGCCGTTGGTACTAGAAGGGATGTCCCGTAAATTATTGGGCGTCCCGTCCATGCACGCACCCATTTCGCGACCCGGGATCCCGATGTAGGATCGTTTCTGGAAAAGGATTTTCGTATTGGAGGCACACGGCCTCCTCCACCGACGGAAGAGGATTACAACGACTAGCAGCACGCTGCTCCTCCTGCTGCTGGCGGTAGGTGCCGCGAGAATTCTCGACGTGTTTCACCGAACGTTGATAAACTTTGGATCACGCTTTAATGATGATGATATATAGGGGTGTCCTCCGGTGCGTAGGCATTATCCGTACCCGGGGCGGAGTCACCGTGCCGAACTCTGAATCACCCAAAGAGAGTTTTCCTGTCATTCACACTGCCTACGTGTGCCGCGTGCTCGTTGCCGTCCGAATTGCCATTCGGTGGATTGCCCTGTCGCGCTCCGCAACGAAATAAATCATCGGCTCGATCTGCCCCGAATCGCGCGATCGAACCCCGTTACTTTCCCCGAAAATCACGCGTCTGATCGTCGGACGACGAAGTCGCGAATCCCACCCGTCATTTATCGCCAATGAGAATTAACACGCAATTCCGCGAATGGCCACCGCTCGAGAGGTCACGTTTTCTCCTCTCCGGCTGAGGCGACGCTCATTTTTGCGATTTGCACAAATTTCTCACGCAGCAAAAAAATCTCAGGCCGTTGAGTAAAAACATCAATTTTACATGATTTTGCGATGGGTCTTCCTCGTGTTTTCCTCGGATTTCTCGACATCCAGCGGACATAGATATAAGATCAGGTACTGTTTGGGATCCACAAGGGTCGACTTCGATCCATTGGGCATGGTCCCGACGCTGTCCGATGACCAGAACACTTCGAGAATCGCAAAAACATCAATTTTGCATGATTTTGCGATGGGTCTTCCTCGTGTTTTCCTCGGATTTCTCGACATCCAGCGGACAGAGATATAAGATCAGGTACTGTTTGGGATCCGCAAGGGTCGACTTGGATCCATTGGGCATGGTCCCGACGCTGTCCAATGACCAGAACACTTCGAGAATCGCAAAAACATCAATTTTGCATGATTTTGCGATGGGTCTTCCTCGTGTTTTCCGCGGATTTCTCGACATCCAGCGGACATAGATATAAGATCAGGTACTGTTTGGGATCCGCAAGGGTCGACTTGGATCCATTGGGCATGGTCCCGACGCTGTCCGATGACCAGAACACTTCGAGAATCGCAAAAACATCAATTTTGCATGATTTTGCGATGGGTCTTCCTCGTGTTTTCCGCGGATTTCTCGACATCCAGCGGACATAGATATAAGATCAGGTACTGTTTGGGATCCGCAAGGGTCGACTTGGATCCATTGGGCATGGCTCCGATGCTGTCCGACGACCAGAACACTTCGAGAATCGCAAAAACATCAATTTTGCATGATTTTGCGATGGGTCTTCCTCGTGTTTTCCGCGGATTTCTCGACATCCAGCGGACAGAGATATAAGATCAGGTACTGTTTGGGATCCGCAAGGGTCGACTTGGATCCATTGGGCATGGTTCCGATGCTGTCCGACGACCAGAACACTTCGAGAATCGCAAAAACATCAATTTTGCATGATTTTGCGATGGGTCTTCCTCGTGTTTTCCGCGGATTTCTCGACATCCAGCGGACATAGATATAAGATCAGGTACTGTTTGGGATCCGCAAGGGTCAACTTGGATCCATTGGGCATGGTCCCGACGCTGTCCGATGACCAGAACACTTCGAGAATCGCAAAAACATCAATTTTGCATGATTTTGCGATGGGTCTTCCTCGTGTTTTCCGCGGATTTCTCGACATCCAGCGGACAGAGATATAAGATCAGGTACTGTTTGGGATCCGCAAGGATCGACTTGGATCCATTGGGCATGGTCCCGACGCTGTCCGATGACCAGAACACTTCGAGAATCGCAAAAACATCAATTTTGCATGATTTTGCGATGGGTCTTCCTCGTGTTTTCCTCGGATTTCTCGACATCCAGCGGACATAGATATAAGATCAGGTACTGTTTGGGATCCGCAAGGGTCGACTTGGATCCATTGGGCATGGTCCCGATGCTGTCCGACGACCAGAACACATCGAGAATCGCAAAAACATCAATTTTGCATGATTTTGCGATGGGTCTTCCTCGTGTTTTCCTCGGATTTCTCGACATCCAGCGGACATAGATATAAGATCAGGTACTGTTTGGGATCCGCAAGGGTCGACTTGGATCCATTGGGCATGGTCCCGATGCTGTCCGACGACCAGAACACTTCGAGAATCGCAAAAACATCAATTTTGCATGATTTTGCGATGGGTCTTCCTCGTGTTTTCCTCGAATTTCTCGACATCCAGCGGACATAGATATAAGATCAGGTACTGTTTGGGATCCGCAAGGGTCGACTTGGATCCATTGGGCATGGTCCTGATGCTGTCCGATGACCAGAACACATCGAGAATCGCAAAAACATCAATTTTGCATGATTTTGCGATGGGTCTTCCTCGTGTTTTCCTCGGATTTCTCGACATCCAGCGGACATAGATATAAGATCAGGTACTGTTTGGGATCCGCAAGGGTCGACTTGGATCCATTGGGCATGGTCCTGATGCTGTCCGGTGACCAGAACACATCGAGAATCGCAAAAACATCAATTTTGCATGATTTTGCGATGGGTCTTCCTCGTGTTTTCCTCGGATTTCTCGACATCCAGCGGACATAGATATAAGATCAGGTACTGTTTGGGATCCGCAAGGGTCGACTTGGATCCATTGGGCATGGTCCCGATGCTGTCCGACGACCAGAACACTTCGAGAATCGCAAAAACATCAATTTTGCATGATTTTGCGATGGGTCTTCCTCGTGTTTTCCTCGAATTTCTCGACATCCAGCGGACATAGAAAAAAAAATCAAAGGGGTGGAGCACCTAATTGGGGCGATGGATTTTCGTGGAGCATCTAATTAGCATTCAATTCCTGCCCAAACAGTTTTTCGAAATTGGTCCTCCTTCGGTTGTGGTGTTTCTAGCATGATCTCAATCTAGCAACACCACGGGTATTTTTCAAAAGATGCAGAGCACTTAATTCGGCAATAGAGCAGTTAATTAGCATCTAATTAGCACTTAATTCTCAGATATCGCAAAATTTGATTCGATCATGTGGTGTTTCTGGCTTGATAGAGGTCAAATTGACTCAGAGCTTAGGAGATATTTGAAAAAATAGGTGCGTACTAGAAGGAGCAAACTTGACTCTAATTTTTTTGCTTTCTACGTACAGATGTTCGAGTTACCTGGAACAAAATCCGCTAGGTATCTGTAGAACTTCTGTAACGAGTCATTGTTTTACGAAAAGTTTGATCCCCCGAGTCTCGGTTAGTCGGCGTGGCAAGGATTTCCAAACTTGTTACATCGCCCGCATCTCGTACGAGCCGTCGGGAGTGGCGCGTGTAAAAGTTCTTCGTTGCACTGAAAAAAAAAAATTTCCACCCAAAAAATGTTTCCCTCCAGTAAAAAAATTGGTATACTTGTTTTGAGAATACCACAGTTTTTTCCCTAGCTAATACTATCCCTAGTATACTGATTTTTAAAAAACTCCGTTCCTCCTCAGCAAAATACCAAAATAACAATATGGCTGACTCAACCCCACTCCATTGACACAGATGCAAGTGATGTGTCTACAATACTACGGACCTTGTTTACTATAATTGGAGGAAAAGCAGAGGATTAATGGCGCCACCTCTGCGGTTGCTATGGTAACGGGGTATTAGGCTTTGGCTCTAGAAAAAACTTAGGTATGCTCAGCCGAAAATACCAATTTTTTTTTTAAATAAGAAGCGTATACTGGATGTAAAAGAACTCTGATGAAAGGATTTTGTATTCGGGGTGGAAATTTTTTTTTTCAGTCTGCGTTGAGGGCGAAGGTTTGGGCGTTTCGGTTTGAAGATGGCAAATCCAATCGATCGAAAGGATTGAAAATCGGTACGCTGTGGGGGAAGGCGCTTACAAGCTTGAGAAAATTGGAGTCGATTTAATTTCGGAACTCGTAAATCAGCGATGTATACTTCCAACCGGCATCTTAATTAATATCAAAGCTGTTCTGTCAGTTTCTAATTTCAGCTCGCATAAATCTTTTCGGAGTCTTCGCCGGTCTCGCGCTTTGCCGTAATTGCAGCGTTAAAGCTTCCAGATTTTTCATCGGATCGCTATGATACCCACTCGTTTTCGATGCTCGCGCGCCCTCTATCCGGATTCGAACAAGCTCCCGAGCTTTCGCGCGACTTCCGGGGCCCCGACAAGTTGCGGGACGAAAAAAGTGGCAGCCTAGTGATTTTCGGGCGAGGACATTCGATGCCCTACGGCTTGGAGAAGGTCTGTTTCTCGAGTGGTGTGCGCGCGGTTGGTTTCGCGTGGATGGCCTCCTGGTTATAATAAAGCTAATTCCAGACCTCTCGAGGCAGCTCGTGCTGTTGTAACGTGTTTGCCCCGCTCGTACCACCCCCTCGATGCTACTCTCTCTCACTCGCACTCTCTCTCTCTCTATTTTTCTCTCTCTCTCTCTTCCTGACGGCACACTGCCGCGTGCCCCACGGTAGAAATAACGGAAGAGCCGAACGTATTTACGTATAAATACACTCCGCCTCGGGGGTTGCTCCGGTACCTACGCGGTAGCTTATTAAAATGATTCCACCTCGACGAACCTCCTTGGGCAAGGACGCTAGTAGGTCCGCGAAAGCTTTGGTCACAGCTTACGATCTCGTCCGTTGTTCCTGCGAAAGTCGTCGCACAGTGGCCGATTTTCATTCCTGAATGAAAGTTTTTCTGGCCGATTCAAATCTTGAAATGCGTTACTGACACGAAGACATTAAGAATTGGACTGTTATATCTGAATGAAAAAAAATTCTTTCAGGTATGAACGTTTTTCCCTCGTATTGTAGAAGGCTGAAAGCATTTTTTAAGCTAATCAAAAACGAGTTTTCCCAGAGGTAGGAGGCTCGGTGGGCCCCGATTTTCCCCATTACGCTACCGATGAATACCGTCGAAATTTTTTCCCGATCGTCGAAGCTGATTCGTTCGATGGCCGATGAGCGTGGAAGCCCAGTTTGCCCGTGGCACCGCTGGCAAGTAGGAAAGTAATTTGGTAGAGGTACGAGGCCTGCGCTGGCGCAGTGCCGTACCAAAGAGCACAATCCAGCATTTAACACCCCGTCGCGAACGCCACGCCTCTCCTGACTGCGGCAGACGTACGTGCGTTTAATTGTCGGTTTTTGCTCGTGGATCCTTGCCGCCAAGTCCCGTATCGCTCGTAATATAGGTACCTTCCGCGATCCACCTCCTACCACATACGTCGTGTAAAATTACCCGAGTCACGAATACGCCGAATTAATCATGGCTTTTCTCCACCCTTTGCCGCGCGACTTTCTCTTTTCTCGCCCATTCGCCGTCGCGGATGAATTACGCGGCTCCGTTGAAACTGGCCACGGAAAGAAGAGGCTTTTTTACCCGTAGACTCGTTCGATTAATTTTCCACCATCGCAATTCGCCAATTAATCCGCCGCTCTAGAGAATCTAATAAAAACAAACGGATCTGCTCTCGCCGCAGCCTCTCCTGACGAGCGGTTCTCCTGGCGTGTATCGACGCATCAGGCATCGAGCCGACCGCGGGAGGTACGAGAGAGAGAGAGCTTCGCGATCAAAGGAGAGCCTCGAGGCTCCGAGGTATAACAACGCTGCGATGCCATTAGGATTAACCCAGTCCTATAAGCTTATCTGATAACCACGCCATTACGTTCTTTAGCCCGTGCCAGGTTTTCTGTCTCCCCCCCACCCCTCGTCCTCCTCTCCGTCCTCCTCCCAGCCCCTCTCCGCTACGTCTTCGCGTTCGCCATACGCCGCGGTGGTGCTTCCTCCGCTGGTACCCGCCGCATTTGCATATCTCTTCGCCAAAGATCGAGATAGGGTTAAACAAGTGTCCCCACTCTTGGAGATCGGAGATGCCATCGGATCGGATCTCTCGTGGCTGCCGACCATTCGGGGATCGTTTAAAAATCAATCCCCCGTTCTCCGGATCATCGATTTGCCAACGAGCTTTTCTTCCCCGGACGTCCGCGTTTCCCGGGGTCTATCGGACCCGCGCGTGTGACGAGTCTAATTTGGTTCGATTAGTATTTAATTGGAGCCAAGTTGATCTCCGCGGCTGGGAGCTCGGGCTTGGGTCAGAAATACTTCCCCCTATCTTCGAGCTATCTTCCGTCTATCTGCGCCCTCATCTGCGCCGAGGCAGGCAATAACAACTGCTTATTGAAAACACGAACGTCGAATCATCGATGTAGGATAGTGCGGTTCGTCCTGACCGACGAGTATAATAAGATTGACGTATGTAAGTGCTAGCATCGCACACCGGAGCTGGGAACGCTCCACGGGGGGTCAGTGGTTCTCATCGCTGGCGACCGATCTTTCCACCTCTAATACGTGGCTTCGCCCCTCCGACGCCGAGGACCGAATTTTCGTAAAGTCTTTACCAAGGGAAGCATCAATGGCCTTGGGAAAATGAAAGGCGACGATCCACGAAACAAAAATCCAGCTTAAAAAAATGGTCTCGCGATGGAAACGCGGGAGTTTGGGGTCAAAGATCCAAACTAACGTGGAGCTTTCGTGCTTTTTGGGGGGGAAAGCTCGCTGCGGCTTTAAGAGATCGCGTCGGATGAATTTGAGCACCGCGGATGTTTGGAGCAGTGACGAGTGAAAATACAAACAGTTTAACAGGGATGAGTAGTAGTTTAGCGTTCCTGGGACGAGCAAACCTTATTCAATCCTCGCTTTCATCCGTCGAAGACGTAACCTATCCAAGGAGAAACGAGCGATCTGGATAAAGTACAAAGCTTATAAATCGTCCAGCTGGTAATTATATTCAATGAATTTCTCAATTAACCCTCGTGAAACACTTTTTCGTTTCTTTTCTTTCACTTGCCCCGTCGTCATCGCTCACCTGCTGCATATTCCACGAGAATTATTCTTACCTGCCATTTTCAACCACCGCGAGAAATCTCCAGCTCGCACAAAGATGCCTCTCAACCCTTCATTCCCCCCTTACCTTATCTTAACGCATAGTGGCTCGGCTCAACTTTTCCAATAATTCCAATTTTAGCTAAACATTCAATCCACATTATTGCTCCCATGTTCATATGTGTTTACACTAGCAATTCTATCAGTCTACTGTACATGACAGACAGAATAATAATTTCTTTACTCGTTGACCGAATTTTTCTCATTGTTGCTGAAGAAATAAAAGAAAATAATCGAGAATACTAGTAAAAAAAAAGTCCCTTCAGTCTGACTCAATTAACTCAATTCCTAAAATTTGATCTAATTTTTGTAAACGAAGATTTTAATAAATTCTTCTATATTTGAAGAAAAAAACAAAAGAAAGATAATTCATGAAGTGCGAAAGATAAATGAGTTCTTCGTGCAATTTATTATTTACATCGATCATGTACGGTCGCGTAAGATTCAGATTATTCGAATAGCCCAATTTCCAGCTGTTCGATCCGCTGAAAAAAGACAGCCTCGTTTTATCCTTGACGTTCCGCGTGTCTCTTATCACGGTAACATACCAAACGAGGTTTTTCTTGTTTCCCCGTTTTTTGCAGTTTGTACCGCGCTGCCATGCCCAACGATCTTTCGCATCTCCGGCAACGACGTACGAATAGAGAGGATGCGTTGTATCCTGGTGCGTCGTGTAACGTTCGTGATAGAGCAAGGTTGCGTAAGTTTGCGTAACCTCGCGCCCTCGCCTCGGAGAATCAATTATTGGATCCATATATCAATCTGATGGTCGAGCACGATTGTGCTACGCGATCTCCCGCTGTTTTACGTCGCTCTGCGCCTCCTCGCTCCTTCTCTCTTCCTCTCCCTCGTTCCCTCTCATTCCGGTCCTGCGAGGGCCTCGTCGACGGCTTCGCTCCTTCTCTCGCCGTGACGCTGAAGGTAGGCTCCACCTAGAGCCACGTGCATGTATCGAGACGATGCGAGAGATCTCTAACTCTTTCTGTCCGTGTCTCTCGTAGAAACGTATGCTGTGGACACTGCGAGTCTATAAAGTAAATTGTAATGCTGAAAGGAGCCGGATGAGAACGGCGAGAGAGTTCATCGTTTATAATTTAATATTGCATACATTGCCTACACGTGAATGAAGCTTGTTCGTAAAATTCATTTTTTCCCCTTTTCCCCCCATTTTCTCCCCATTTTTTTCTTCCCCTCTCCCCTTTCCCGTTCTTCGTACGGTTTACTTTTCCGACGAATGCTGACTCTTCTTTCTTTGCTTCTCCACAGGGGGCTGACGAAGATGACAGCGCTTCCGTTGCCTCGGTGAGTCGAGCATTGTTATCGTAGTTTGGTCGATCGTTTTAATAGCCTCGCCTCTCACAAAAACAATGACCCTCGTCGCGATTGAATTTTTCATTGTCGCTCGACAGATTGAAATTTTGTTCGGAAACTACGGAGGTCAATTTCAAGGTCGTTATTATCATTTCTAATTTATCTATCGCCGTCTCTCCGCCGACGAGACTTTTATTGGCGATACTCCTCGTCGTCTTTCTCTGAGCCGACCAATCGGAATGGTCATTGATCCGTGCATGGAATTTTTCAATTAATCTCATCCCATCAACCACGCGTTTTCGAAGCCTTACGACAATTTTTCATCGTTTGGGACAGCAACTCGATGGCAAGTCCAGGGAATGGCTCGTGCGCGCCGCTCAGGGGGACTATCAGGCTCTAGCGAAACTTGTCGCCGAAGAACCGCGACTCGCCAGGCTCAGGGTAAGTGCTTCCAAAATTCGTGTACACTTTTTCTAAACCTCACCGTCTCGACTAGTAAGATGAACGTTGCGAATCGTTGCGATGCGATGAAGAATGCCATCAGAAATGACGAATCAAATGGTCGTAAACGAAAGCTCTATCGTCGTTATCGACGCCTTCGGACTTGAGCTTGAATATCTTACGAGCAGCGTGAACCAACGTATCGAAAGAGCGGTGTAAAAACTGTCTAAGCAAGGCTCGTCAACTGTAAAAATGTCGTTTAAAAAAATATTCCGAAAATGTCGCGAAGAATTCAAATTGTGTGGTCAAATATTTTTCTGCCCACGAATTTATTCCAACTCTTTCCGCCCTAAAATAACCTTCGCTAAATTTAGCAAGGTGTGTCGTGCAATTTGCAAGCCTTTTGGAGAATTTCGTTCTGCGATTTTCGCCAAACTCTACAATTTTCTGTGAATTTGGAGAAAAAATCGATGCTCAGCGATGCTTATCGTGCAATTTTCAGCCATTGTTGGGCACTTCCGGTGGGGGCTATAAAGGAAAAGGAGCAGATATTGTTTTTATAAGGAAATTAGATGCGGTATTTTGCCATGGGGAATGGGATAGAAAAGCGGAAGTACGAATTTCGCGTTGGAAATGACGTTGCGAAGTCGGCGTCGTCCTGGAATCGGGGGAAGACCGAGGGATGTGCAATTTTTTTAAATTTGGAGAAAAATAAAGTAAAAAGAGAGCTGGATAAGGTAAGGTCAAGTTGGATGCTCGCGATGGATCGATGGGGCCTCGACGTATTGTCGGCGAACTGAGATATCTCGCGATCAGAGCGTCGCGGGGAAATCGGTGCGGAATCGCGCGCGCGTATCGTGATCGCAGTGTTGTGCCTAATACTGCTCGGCAATGTCCCGCGTTTTCCCGAAGCAACGGAGTTTGCGGCGGCGCTCGTCGATGGTAGCGGTTAATTGCGGCGTCCCGGTGTTCCTGGCGATGGTTCCGTTTCGCGATTCCATTCGTTATATCCGACCGGATATATCGAAAGCCAGCACGTATACGCGGTCCGATCCCGCGCGAACGTGCAAACGACGGTTCCGTGGGTAGCGGCGAGGAGAGAGAATGAATTCATTCCAACGTACAAGCTACTACCCCTTTCGGCATATTCCAGTTTTGCCGAGGCCTCGAGGGATGAATTGAGCGGACCTACGTGTTTTCTGGATTACACGCTCGCGATAAGCATCCAACCACGCGCCATACACGCGAACGCGCGGTCTCTAACACACGCGCGTCTGCCGTCGCCCACTTCGTTTTTTATTAACGCCTGTTATTATTGATATCGTTCCATTTGCGTGGACAATTTTCGTGCGAAAAAATTACCAAAAGAGTCACGGTAACCGCGAGGAAACCTTTTATGTCGCAACCAACGTTATACGCCCAACCGTACGCAAATATTTTTACGCTCCGCGCCGTAAAAGCTAAATGTTATTCGGAGATACGAATTAGTCGCTTCTTCTGCTTCCACAGCCTCGCAAAGTCGTAGCTCCTCGATTTGCAGAAAAAAAAATGTTGGTTCTTCACTTGTTCTTCGGTGTTCGACCAATTTTTTTTTTAATACCCAATTTTGGCGCACGCGCCAATTTTTGGGTATTTTGGCGTGCAGCCTTCGTTTTTATATACATGTGTCAAAGTTATTTTGCGGTGATACAGAAATGAGAAATACTGTCAAACAGTGTCGAACGTAAAAATATAGACATCATTAGCTAAAATGTTTTACGAATAGAAGCAAAAATATCAAACCTATTTCATAAACCTAGCTCACAAAAAAATTAACAAATACTGAATATCGATAGGGATATTGGTGATCTAGGGGGTGAGTTTCACTGCCATCGCCCAGGCTTCCAGCCACTCATTTTTTTTTTCACAAAATTTCATGCAACACGTATGAAATGTTATACGTTGGTTTCGATGCGTAATAATGAAACCGGTTCCTCAGAGAAAAATGGCAAAAATGTGCCTTGGGTAAGGGCCTGGAAATTTTACCCTATCCTGCTAATGTATTTAACATGAAACACATTTTTACCAGGCTTGATTCATTTTTTGTGATTAAATATATTTCTTGGTTAATAATTTTATAATCGTGACGAGTTCTCCGTTGGTGTCGTATTGCCGATGCGATTGGCGAGAAGCGAGATGATTGCCGTTGTACTGTAGGAAATCGCGTTTATCGTCGGTATCGAGGCGAGTCGAGGCTGCGCGTAGGAGGTGACCGAGTTGTATGAAATTTTGAATAAAATCATCGATGAAAGGTCGGAGGGCGTTGGTCCCGTCGGGGGTCCAGTATCGCGTGTCGTTGTTAATTATTCGTCGACTGTGACACGGACAGCGTCGACGTACGGACGAATGGTAACCGGGGATCGAGCGAGCACCGGGCACCGTGGAAAGGACGCAGATCAGCTTCGGTGTTGATTTAATTAGCTCCGAAGTAATTGGCATCCGCGTAGCGTAGCCCAGCCGAGGCTATATCAATCCCTGGAGCGTCTCTTGCATATTCATCGATAGATCGTTACATCGCCGACCGATAAAGCGAGCCGAATTTCGGTAAATTCGCCGGCGCTGCGATTCGACGCGGACGAAAACGAGCGAACGAGAAGCAGAAAAAACGAAAATACGCGAGCGGCGAAAAACGTTGGGAAAAAGGAACGCCGCGTCGACGAAGACGAAACACGAAAATGAGGGAATCGGCCGCGCATACGAGAGCAGCCCCTATTCGCGCACCGATGACCTCCGCGCGCGGGCATTGCTGGTAATTTTGTACGCCGGGATCGTCAATCGGCGTCAATTTATACGCAGCCGAATCGTTTCTCTCGCGGCGCCGAAATAAACGTGTCGCGTACTCGCGGCGACGCTTCGTGCATCGCAAGTCGATGCGGTGTGCGGATTATTCCCAGCGTTTGGACAAAAGAAGTGGAAAACACGAGACACATTCCGAACGCTGTTGTCGTTCGGGTGACGAAAAATCGTGAAAATATGCAAAATTCGGGAGGGAAAGAGGCGTACGACGCTGCGTGAGAGAATAATCGACGCGTTCGTAGGGAAGAAACCAACAAAAAGCACACGTACGTGAGAATAAATCGGCGATGATAAAAATTAACATAAAAACCTGCGAGTGCGGTTATTCCAATGCGAAAATTGTCGATGAAACGAAACGGTAAGTTGACAAAAGTCGGACAAATTAACTGCAAACGTATAGACTAGGAGCGATGAATTTTTCAAAAAACTAGCAATAACGTTCGGTGGAATATCTCGGAAAATACTGATCCTAGAGGAAAAAGTTTCCAATAAAATACGACGGGCTTGGAGCGTTGCAGAAAAAAGGTTGTATGATTCTTTCGCGTAAATGCAATACTTTGCGCGATATTTCGCGAAAACGAATTACAAACGTCGATAGGAGCATGTAGGAATTTCGAAGAGGTTTTTCCCGAATAACGAGAAAAGTATTGCGCGTAAGTGAAAAGAGCAAAGGACCTTTTTTTCGCGTCAGTTCGAGAGCTACGTTTTTTGTTTGGGAGATTTTTTCGTAGAGTCGGTATCTTCGGAGATAATGGAGCCAACGTCGGAGGCGCGGAGGGTGATCGGAAAATCGCTGTTCCCTCGGGCGAGATCCGTTCGGAATGCGTCGGTTGTGGGAACTCCGCGCAAGAATGATGGTGTAAGCGGAAGAAAAGTCGTAGATAGTGAAACGAGAATGCCGGATGAGCAGGGTAAAATAAAAGTGTAATCGAGGGGCGTCGGGCGCGTAATAATAATCCTGGCCGGAGTTAGTTAAGAGATGGTTATGATGTACGAGGAAGAGGGTAACGAAGAGTCTCCGAAGGCGGAAGATATATTCTCGTTCGCCGTGAGTTTCGTTGCGGTGGTTGTGGATCGCCCGATAGGTTTAATAACGCGAGGCAATCAGGAGCCGTCGATAAATAATAAAGAATATCGAAGCGTATCTATCCGATTCTAATTACTAATTACTTCGGCTGAACAAACAAACGAAGGAACGCGCGATAGCGCGCGAACGACGTCGCGGGAAGGACGGCGAAATAAAGGGTTAGCATCAACCCGAGCCACGGGCTGATTTAAGGAGTGCTGGACCGCCCACAGCGCGAGCAGCCTCGACTTTACCTTTTACCCAACTAACCCCCGAGCCTTCGACCTCTCTTCCTCGCGTCGAAGAACGGAAACTGGTCGTCGCCTCGTTCTCGTCGATCGCGGATCGAATTTAGCTCGGGAGCCGAAGGAAAAGCTCGGAAGGTATAACCGCGAAAAAGCTTCTTCCCAGCCTGTTCGTTGCTCCCCATCGGCCTGAGAAAAACCTTGTATAAAAATAAGCTCCATGTACGAAGTTACTCGTCATGGAAAACCAAACTAAGCATCGCACTTCGATTTTTGAAAATTTAAAAAACTTACCTGTAAAGCTGTGCAAAATAGAAAAATATCGCTAATCGCTGAATCATTTTTCATTGTATTGTTTCTGTAAAATGAAACGTACAAAGTCGAATTACGTATCTTCTGGATTTGGGTTAAGATTGTTGTTTGCGTGAAATTATCTCCGACAACGTGGAGAAAAGATGAAAATATTTTCAACGTTTCAATTTCTGGAGAAAAAACGACGAGCTTTCGAGTGCTGCGTAATGCTGCGCGTATAAAGGACCGAGGAAATATAATTACGAGCATAAATCACGGGGTTAATATTCGGGGGCGTTCGCATGGGCTCGTGGTGGTGGTGCTGCTGCTGCTCCTGCTGATGCTGATGCTGATGCGAGCGGTCCGGCATCTCTGCGGATGTTTGGCTTCGCGCAACCGTCCGTTCGTCCGTCCGGGAGGAGTGTGGAATGATACGAATGAGGTTCGGTAGATCATCCTTGCCTCTGGTTCCGCCTCCTTGTTAGCGAGGTTTACTTAGTCCTTCGTCGCTCCTATGATAGGCGTTACGCCCGCTAATGGCCTCCCGGTAACGAACTACCGAATGCCCGTTTCAAAACGCATTCGTACTCCGGTACCGGTCATCGTATTCATCTTACCTGTCACCCGGGGCACACCCGGGATAGGTGGGTACCGAACCCGATGCGGGGCTGACCGTTGCGTTGGAAAAACTCGCGGTGGCATTCGTATTTCATTATCCGCCTACAAATTGATCTTGCGTAATTACTTTCAAGGTAACTCAACCTTCCCCTCCTTCCCTCTTCCTCCCCCTCCGTTCGTTCGCGATGTATCCTCGCTCCGTTTCCATTACGCGACCTAATTCGATTCGATACCCAATTCTATCGAATCTTCCGTAATACGTCACGCACCAAACAATTTTCCATCAAACTTAACGCAAAAATGTGCGTTTTTTAACCACTTCTTGAACACAAAATTAGCGTTATTTCAACACACTCCGTGTGCAGTGACGGAGTTACGTGGCTCTATGCTGAAAGTAACATGAACACGTTTAAAAAGTCTTACCTTAGTATCAAGATTTTACATTTTTTACATAACAATTTTTACACTTTACACAATGACGGAATTTTTTTACTGCGATCTCGTTCCATTTCTCCGCGGATTTCAATTTTACCTCGATCCCACATTTTCTTCTGTCATCTCAACAACGTGCATCACAATTCTCATTCGAACTAATTTTTTCGCCAACAATTTTCTTGTTCCTGGTCGTCGATTCGTTGATCCAAATAATCAAATGTCGCGTGAAAAAAAAAACAATTGGAATGTAAAATTTGAATTTAACCCCTTTTTCGTGAAGTTTAGTGTATCAGGGTTTTTGAGATTGCTGATTACGAATCCGCTGTCAGGATTGCGAAAACAGCGAACTCGAACACCCCTATGTGTCAAATTTTCGCAACACTTACCGTATTTTTAAATTTTGATCCGCCATTTTTAATTTCCAAAATTTGACAGCAGATTCGTAATCAGAGAATCAGAAACTTCACAAAACTAGCTGTCGTATCGTCTTGGCATGAGTTTGTTCTGAAAACTGCTTCGTTTAACGCTAATTCGTTACGCGAAGTTTGTTGTTGTCGTGGAGGGAAAAGGGAAGCTGATTTGGTTTTCGCGTGGCGGGAAGCAGCAGCGAATCGTCGTTGCGTAACGATAGGAATGGTAAATTCGTCGAAATTCTTTGAAGGACGGAGGCGTTAAGCCTCCACGGTCCTTGACAGTCGAAAGAAAGAGGATATATCTCGGTCAAGAATAGATTTTACGAGGGCTAGCAAACTGTAGACGAGTTTCCTCGGGGCAGAGGCGCCAGAGAGGCGTCATCTCGCGCCGGGATCAGCTAGCACTCCCGCGCCCCCCGAAAATCTTAAATTTCACCGCTGCTCCGCCTCGCCAAAGATCCCTTTCCGAGGTCATCCGAAGCTGGGCCTTCCGGCCCGTCGGAGTTTTCCCGAGCGGCGCTGGGCCCGCCGCTACCACCCATCGCGCGCCGCTGCGCCCCTCTCCCCCGAAAAAACGAAACGATGCAACGCGAAGAACGAGCGTGTTGCCACCTTCTCGCGACAGGCGCGCGAGGACGAGAATTCAGGGAGCAAAAAAGGTAAATCTGGTAGAACGACGAAAGCCCAGGCGGGAACTCGGTGGCACGGGAAAAAAGTAACAGCTCGCCCCTTCGCTACCCTTGTTTCGTGGGGATTAGCTTACTAATAATCAACAAAAGTTACCACATTCTTGTCTACGCGGCTCGTGCAGCGACACGTTTGAGAAATGTTGACCCTCGACGTCCGGTCATCTCCGGACTGAAAATAAGTCGCAGCCATCTGCTTCCCCACGCGTTCTCCACGTGCATCGCGCCAACGACGACGACGACGACGAGTTTAAAACTATGTACGAGAAAAGCGTGAGATTTCGGCTAGGTACCATCAAATTATTACGTTATAACCGATCTTGTCACCTGATACAGACGACATCCCTGTCGCCCAGCGGGACCGAGACACCCTTCTAACGAGCCTAGTTTCATTATTTTCTTCGAGTCACCGGAAATTGTCGCGTGCTCCAGGTAAATATTTACGATACGTAAAACTCGAGGAGCTCGTAATCTTCGCTTCTGCTCTTTCCCCTGCATCGATTCGCCTCAGCCCCTCTTTTGGCAAATCCATGTTTCCAGATATCTATATAACACACGCCTTACAGTATGAAGTATAGGTAGTATACATCTAAACCGCTATTTTTTCTCTCCCCAAACGAGCTGTTTTGGGAAAACGGAGAAAACATAAAATTTCATTACCTCGTAGCGTTTCTTTTTTTTTCATCGATAATTATCCATTATAATTGATGCGACGTTACCGCGGTTAATTTAGGGTCCCATCGATTGATTTATGGCAAAAGAGCCTAACTCGACATTTTTATAGCTGTCTAATTTGAGTGTTCGTCGAATTTTTACTATATCCGTGTCGTTGAGTTGCTTGTAGGGGTATTGGCAGCGAGTATACCGATTTCGAGTAAAATCCGATTAACGGACTTGTGTTTTTTTTTTTTTTTTTTTATTTCATCTCCAGCATTTTTGGAATTGGAAATCGACTGGGGAGGTTTTTGGAGCGATTCGAATCGATAGGAAACGGCACTCCTCTGGCGAAGCGACAGAAATATGCCGGGTAGCGCGGCACGCACGAGCGCGGAACGAGCGAGAATGAGGAATGTAGGAGAAGAATCGGGGTGGTTCGCCGATCGCGTGTCGATCGAGGAGGAGATATTTTCACGTTACAGTTGTATCACGTTCGCGTCTATAAAACAAAGGCATTGTTTGTTGTTCGTTACGCGTCGGCTACGTGCCACGTTGGTCCTTCTCGTTCTGCTCGCAGTTTCACTCGCCGGCTTCGAAATTCTGTTACGACTTCGACGACCTACATTCGTTTCCGCCCGTTTAATCTCTCATCGTTGGCTTCTATCTTTCATATTCGTCTCGTTCCTCGCCGAGGTCCGATATCGATCCGACCTTCCAATTTCTCATCGCGATCTCGATTCGTCGTCGAGCAGGTAGCCGCGCGAGTTGTGGCGTCATAAAAACACCTGGAAGGTAGAAGGGCGCGCGTCTTGCCCGCCCAGCGATATCCTCGTAGTAGCCCCGAGCTTCGTATAATTATTTTTTATCCGCCCCACGCTCGGCAGAATAAATAACCAAATGAAATAATTCCCGTCGTGGCTCGCCAATCTTATCGATCATCGACGAATCAACTCCTAATATAACGATATTACCGTCACAATCGTAAAATCGATATCTATTATCGACGATCTTACTCCAAGATTTGCTTCCTTGCTGCAATATCTTTCAACTGCTCGATGCCTCCGCGCGACGCGAGCCGCAATTTGACGAGGAAAACTCGAAATCAAAATAAATTGTAAAAAAAATCTGACCACCTTGAGAATCACCGAGTAACTAAAATGTGAAAAACAATCTCCGTAATATATATCTAATTTGCAATTGCAATACATAAATAATTCATCGCGCAATGTTATTTGTTTGGATCTTGAACAAATAATAAATATAGATATTATAATTTAAATATAACTCGAATGTTAGAAAAGGTTTGTAATTTAAATCCTTTTGCTCAAAAACCCCAGCCTGCAATTCCTTTTCCAACATTCAAGTTATATGTATGCGTGTATTATAGTGTATATTTTGTTCATTATTTGTTTGAATTTCAGCCAAATAACATTGCACGTCGAATTATTTATACATTGCAATTGCAAAGTTCTATGAATAGATATTAGTTATACGTTACAGAGCATGTTTTTCGTTTTTTAGTTAGTATTTCTTAACGCAGTCGGATCTTTTGTTTTTTTAATAATTCATTGGATTTCAATGTGTCCTCAATTTTTTTTTCGCGAACGCCGTATTGACATAATACATCCTATGTCGGTCCCACAACTGAGGCGAATCTAATGACACTTCGTAAGTTGAAATCCGTCGTACGGCTTAGGCAGTAGGGCGTGCCAAAGAATTGGACATACATATATATATACATACATGCATGCATGCATGCATACGGACGGGTGTAAATTGGGCGTCGAGCAGTGTCCACTAATCCATTTCACTCTCGGGTGGGTGTAAATTGGGCGAGTCAGCGAAGAGCAAAATGCAAAGTGCAAAGTGCAAAGTGCAAAGTGCAAAGTGCAAAGTGCAAAGTGCGAAGTGTAAAGTACAACGTGCAAAGTCCACTAATCATGTTGCCGTATTCAATAAAGTAGGAAGGAGTTGCCCACTTTACATTGTGAGGAGGTAGATGGGATCATTGGACTCTGCCCGTTCGCCCAATTTACATGCGAGGTGAAGAATTATCGCTCAATTTGCCATCGGCCATGTACACATACATGCATACGCTTGAAAAACACCACCTTCCTCCGGCAGTCGAGTAGAAGTTAGGATTTCTATATTAAATATCGTATTCCCCGTTTCGTGGGCTGGTGTTCGGATGGAAGCTCGACGAAGTGTATGACAGAGGTGCGAGCCGGTTTTTCATCGCGTAATTACGCCTACCTCAGTCGCGGCGTTAGGAAAAGGACGTCGTTCCGTGTCATAAAAGTAGGAGGCGGCTCGGTATCATGTCACGCCGTCGAGATAGCCGCCGGATAAGCTCCGCGTTTCATTTTAATGCCAGTCACAATGTCATTAGCAGAGTATGATTGTCACCGTAAGGTAGCCGGCACCCCGGATCAGGTCCGGCTTCCTCCGCTGCGCCGCGAATGCATTCGTCCGCAACGCGCGTAAAGCGACAGCGAACGCAAGTGAAATATTAGTAAGTGCGATTAAAATTGGCCAACTTGTCAGCGATTCGAGAGAACATCGAGGTCCCGATTTCTCACCTGATTTCGACACATCTTTGGGATGAGGCGACGCCGAATGGCGATTAGGAAATTTTGCGCCAGAGTTTCTCCCCTCGACGTAGCGATCTTCGTTCGTTGCGATTTCGCGCGACTCGCGACGTCGATTTTCGTCAACTTTCCACGAAGACGCGTCGTTTTTTAAACGAACCTCCTCGTTTCGTAACCACGATTCGTTCCTGTCTCCGTAGAAAATTTCGCAACGGACACGAAAATACCGAGACGATCGAATTTCAAGGAACGGGGAACAACGCTGTGTAAATAACGCTGGTATTGTTTCGGAGAACGGTCATTATATTATCGGTCGTTGCGTGGCGTAGGGAATTGGATTTAATTACCACGTCCGTTTTTCCAACCTCCTCATTGTCTCGATCCTCGACCGTTTTTTGAGCCGTGTCTTTTCTAGCCTTTATTACGAGAGCGCGCGACCGAGCGGCAGATACACACATCCAGTTAAAACGACCAATTTCCTAACGCTTGTACCGTCTAATTCCACTGATTCCTCCTCGCATGTTACCACGCTAATTTTCATGTAACTCGACTGATTTCGACGATCACGACCGTCTTGTAAAAAAAAACAAATCTCAAACCCCTTGCGTGGCAATTAATCACGATTACTAATCACCGTCATTTCGATTCATTGACACTTGTCGCTATTCACGATTAGCAGCCCCGTCGTTCTGTCAAATTATCCCTACCAACGAAAAATCCAACTCCTCAATGTCGAAACTAATGGAAAATCGTTAATCTTCACTCGAAAATTGTAGAAATCGGTTATTAAATTATTATCATTATCGTTAATATTTACAGAAATTAAGTGTATACTTGTCTAAAAAATTGCGAAATTGATCGCAGATCGTGATAATTAAGGTTGTTTCATTTTTAGGCGATATTTTTTTCGTGGTTCTACCTGAAAAACTGTTTTTTGGTGTCGACTCGATTTTTCAGTATTCAAAAAATGTTTGTGAAGTAAATGAGTACACATTTTTTGTAGGGCAATTAATTTGCTGCAAAAAAGTTCCCTGGAGCGAGCTCTTACAATTAACTAATGAACAATTTAATAGCCTTATATCGTGTCTTGTAAGATAATATTTAATGTAAGATTACAAAATTCCAATTTAAATAAAATTTGTTGTCAATTATTATTAACATTCATCTTTCCAGCTCTACAACTCGGAAACTGTTAGTCGGACAGCGTTTGCTCCGAGACACTTTTTTGTACCAAATTCAATGCCCTACAAAAGCTGTATGCTCATTTTTTCCACAAAAATTATTTGAATACCGAAAAATCGAGTTGAAAGCGAAAAAAATAATGGGAAATCGAATTTTTGCAAGAGTGAAGCCTCTAATTTACTTGAAAAGGTTTTTCCAGCCGGAATATATATTCTTAGAACAAACTATCAGATTTTTAGGTAAGACAAAAAAAATCGGCTAAAAATGAAACAATACTGGAAAAATGTGAAATTCGTTCGGTGTTTATTGAAAATAATTGTAAAAAATCAGCAGGAATCGCGAAAATTGTCCGCATTGTCTCGTCGTTCGCGGAATATGGAGGATCGGATGTGATTAACCGGTGAAGTGGACCGGGAGTGGTCGAGTAGTTTTCGAAGACCGGAAGTTCGGTCGGCAGGATCGTGCGGTTCGGAAAGCTGAGCGAAACGAATGACGCCAGGACGACCGAGAGACAGGATCAGGAAATCGGGGTGAAGGTGGATAGACCTGGAGGCTCGTTAGCGAGGCGACAGCGTCTCGATAGTAATCGAGAATTTTTACCGAGCGAAGGATCGTCGCCGGACCGTTTTTGGTCCCGACTTTTCGAGAGGGAGCAAAAAAAAATCGCCTTTAGCATACATTTGCCAGTCGATGCGCCACTCGTTGATTTATCGCTGTTTTGAAGGTGAAGGAGCTGACAGCGTAGCTCCTTTCTCGAAATCGGTGAGGGAGGAAAAAAGCTCTCCGCTGATTTAATTCCCACGGCTCGGCGTTATCGCGAGTTATTTTCCAGTCGCCCCGCTCTCGATCGAGTGCCCACCGAGCGGGGAAAATGTACGCGGCGTTCCGATTTCCCCGTTCGAATTGGGGAGGAAAAAAAATTGAAAAAATGGGGCGAAGAGCGAAAAAAACAACGAGGGCGAAAAAAATGCGGATAGCAGCACTTTCGAAGCGGATGAAACGTTTGGCGAAAATAGCACGGCGATATTTTTGCTCGGCGAAATATTTCAGCGGATCGGCGGCGCCGATGTCGATCCCCCAGGATTATATCCGCGCGCGTCTGTTCGCGGATCGAATCCGTTGGCGAAAATTTACGGGCGGAAGCTTCGGGTTGGAAGCGGGACGAGAGTTACGAAAAATATCAATTAAACACAAAAGCGAAGGGCTGTGTCATCCGATAATGGGGGGAATTGGTCAGCCTACGGCGGGGAATAATGATTCCCTCGGGAATAGTCGAGCGCGGCTCGGTCCCGGCGTATAAAAAGGTCCCGTCCTCTTCGACCTCTCGACGGTCTCGGTTGTTCGTTCAAAATCATTCTTTGACGCACAGTCAACCGTGGTCTGTTACTTTGTCGTTCGCTAATTAAACCGAACGACCTTCTGCCCCGGAGCTTTCCGCTCCCGATCTAACTCCGCCCCGTGAGCAGGGGGTGAAAGCCGGCGACAAACCCCATTGGCCGACGAGTGGCCACGAATCTCTTACTTTTTCCCCGTGTATTCTTCTTTCCCATCGAAACGCAGCCCGATTCCGCATCGCGAGTCACAAAAGAGCATCTTCCACTGCGGGAAAGCTGTGTCCCGCGCAGGGAAAAGCACGAAACTCAATTTTATCCAGCCTGCCAACGCCAAAACCGTATACTTTGTTTTACCACTCAAAATTTAAATTCCAGTACATCTCACGAACATATTTTCGTATAAATCTCATCTCTGCCAAATTTTGTAGCTCCGTGAAAAAAAAAATCGTTTGTGGGAAACTTCTTCGAAAATGTATCAAATACCGTATAGAAAATAGTAACTCGATTTTTTGGAGCCCAGAAGTCAGAGCATTGTTATTCTTGCGAAAACGTATCTCGAATCACAGTTGGAAAATGCTGAGAGTGTGACTAGTGGAGGCAGAGAGTGCCTCCTGAAGTAGGTACAAGGGATCACTAACGAGGATGGTGAACCGGATGATGTAAGTTGGTAAAACGGACCCCGTCGAGTTTTGGCAGTTACGGAGATGAGATTTTTGTTCTTGTTTGGCGCGTAGAGGAAAGACGCTAATTTATTCGTGCGGTGAAACAATGGCGGATCAGTTACCCGGTGACTGGAGCTTTTATTAATGGTCTTCTCGAAAATCCCCAGCCGGTAAGATGCGGCGTTTTTGGTTCCCTCGCTGGTTGGCCAAAACGGCATGAAAAACGGCATTGCCCCTGGGTTATTTGTTAGTTGATATAAATTCTCGCCGCTTCATCGAGAGAGAGAGAGAGAGAGAAAGAGAGAAAGAGAGAGCGGGGGCAGAGGAGACGAGGCGTCCGCAAGTGCGTCGACAACGGTGACAGCGCGAAACGCGGGGCGCGGGGAGCTGAAATGAAATGGAGAAAGAATGACACCCACGCGTTATGCTAACGCCGACTGTAACGCGCTGGTATAACACGGGCTGGGTGGTCCTCCGTTAAAAATCCGAGCAGAGCCCGAACGTCACCCCAGAAGAGAAGAGGTGACCAGCGGCGCGCACCCTCGCGCTGCTCCGCTACTTTTCATACGGAAAATGCGGCTAATCCGACGTTGTCCAAAATCGTGAGTAATGGGGTCGGCTGCCTCTCTCTCCCTCTCTCTGTCTCTTTTTTTTCTGTCTCTCTCTCTCTTCCTCTCTCTTCCTCTCTCTCTCTCTTCCTCTCTCTTCCTCTCTCTCTCTCTCTCCTTTCTCTTGGTTGGCAGCGACGAAACTCGCTTGGATTTTCATCCTCCGCGACCAGCTCCGTTCGCGCGCTCGCGGCCATCGAGGAAGATGGTGATCTCGAATCGAAGAAGGAAGAAGAAGCGGCGGTTGGAGGAGCGGGATAAAAAATAGAACCGCGGTCGTGGGACGAGGAGAGAAACGCGGCTGGATCGGAGAACGAGGGAGGAATAGGAGGTAAAAATAAAGAAAAGAGAAAAGGTGAGAGGCGGAGGTGTGAACGAGGTCCGCCTCGATGGTCCCTCGACTTCGCCTCTCTTTTCCTTCGCGCCTCACTACCGTCAGCCCCTACCATCGCGTCTCATCGCGCGTTTCTCTCCCTCCTCCCCTCCCCTGTCAACACCATAACCTGACTCCTCGGCGTCGGCTCCTTTCCTCGCATCTCGTTCCTTCCTCTCCGATCCCTCTCCGCGCACCCTCTTCGAATTCATTCGGGATGATCCTATCTTTACTATACGTTGCTATACATGTATCTACGTATACGGACGTATATAGGGAAGCGCCCATTCACGGGTAACCCGATCGTCAATGGACCGAGTGAATTAATGAATGGTAAATACGTCCTCGTAAACGTCTCACGTCTCTTTCACGTCTTCGTGTCATCTCAACTTCGCGTCCGAATCATCGCCCACCGAGACCGTCCTCCTGTTTTCCGAGGGCTGCCCTTATCTTCGCGCGTGCAACTGTTGCACCCTCCTCGCTGGGTCTCCAACCTCCCAAAAACCTTCCAGCCTCCGAGCCAAACGAAACCTCAACGCGTCGAATCTATTTCGAGGCGTACGAACTGCGATGGAAATTCGAACGACTCGATATTGTACCCTCTCAAAAGGGAGTGAATTTTCACACGGATTTCACCCTAGGAAAGAAAATTGAGAAGCGTGGATATCGCGCGACAGTCGATTGGAACGACGCTGAGAGGAAGACTCGAGCCTGGATTTAGAAGTAACCCGAGAACTCGCGACGTATTTTGTATATTTGGCCAAAAGTATACGTCCGTTGAGTATTGTTGTTTCTCGTATAATGGTTCTTCGTGTTTCTGTTTCGAAGACGATGAAAAAAGATACCTGCTCCAGAGAGAGAGAGAGAGAGAGCGAGAGGCTGCGGAGCCTCCTCTTTGCCTAGCCTCTCTGGAAGGCTCTTCTCTCTCTTAAGCATCATCTCAGACTTATCGACGTTTTATTGGCGTCGTTCCTCAAAAACACGTCGTTCGTAAAAATGTCACGCGTTTTGACAAATGCCAGACGCGCCGCATCGCGCGCAAGCCGTACATTTCGGGCGTCTTTCGGTAATTTTAAAAACCCCTCAATAAAGTTGTATTGTTTTTGTGGCATTTTCGCCGTTTTATGCCAGCAATATAACTTTAACAGCTGAACGTTTCGTGACTTTGTGCTTCTCGGCGCCAGAAAACAGTCTGGCTCAACCCTACCTCCTCCTCCTCCCCCCCTCGCGGTGGACCCTTTACTCCGGTCCTTGGGACCTCATCAACGGGGCTCATGGGATCCGCGGCGAAGGAGCGCCCTCGTCTTTGTCTTCGTCGCATCCCACGCCTCGAGAGATCCGATGTCCTCGAAACCTCCCCTGCGACCGTAAACCCTCGTAAAGTTTTTTTTTCCTTTCCTTTCCACCCAAATTCTTTTATCGGTTCTGCAAACCGCTCGAACGGCCGTAGATCTAGCTTCCTTCGTACTCGCTGATTCGCCACGACGATTTCCATTTCACGGCGTACAACTGTTGTCGGCCCGACGTTGGCGATGATAGCGGGGAAAAATGCCGATGAATCAACGGTGCGCGAGAGCCAGTCGTCTATGTGACTATGCGAGGTCAGACGGAGATGCATCTATTTGTCTCTCGCTCATATCTCTGGATCTAGGAGGAGCGGAGCCCGGCAGCCTGGGATCTCAATTGTCCGCTGGGTCCCTTACAAATTGGACTTTTTTCCATGTATTTGAATATATTTGCCCTGCCCCGCACAAAGGTACCTAATTGGCTCGAGTCCATGCCTCGGATATTCACCCCGCGAATAAACGCAGCTCGATTGTTCCGTTGCGCCGATAAAAATTACCGATACTTTCGAGCAAACGCAGCAGCCTTTTTCCTCCTCGTTGCCACAACGTCAACACGTTCGTCAGCTCAGTTTCTGCTCGGCGCACAGCTGGTGATTTTGCATCCAGTCGATTTTAGCCTCGCCGACAACGCGATTCTCAGCCGAATGAAGCCATTCTGCTTTTAAAATACTTTCAAGTATTTGTACTCGTCGAGCGTCTTGCTCCTTTCCGGAATTATTCAAATAATTTTTTGTTTGCACAATTTTTGAAATTATATTGGTAAAGTTGGAGGTATTTTCCAAAGTAGAGCTAAAAACACGGGTATGGTGTTTTTCAACTTGTTTTCGAATCTAATGCTCGATTTAGCGGTATCTACAGCCTACGATCAGCAGCACATGCTTCAAGGTCATCGTAGCCTGCGACGACTTCCGACGTTTCACGACGATTCGACAAACCGAAACGGGAAAGGGGCGATACTGTAGACAAGTACAATTACTTGGGAGTATTTTAAACCCGGAATGGCTCAATTCGGTTGAGAATTGCGTCGTCAGGGTTGAAACCCACTGGGGCCAAAATCGGCCACCGTGCGGCGGGGGAACGTGGATGTTGGGAGGACGGAGTTTCGTTCCTCTACTCTCATCGGGGTCTCCCAGTTTCTTTCTTTCCTGCTCCGTCCTAATTATGCACGCTTGTCTTTCACGAAATCGAAGAAGATGTGTCCATTCAATTAAACAGCCACTACTTATCCGAGAAGTACAAATGAGCGCGACTATCTTTCCTCGATACGCTTATATCTTCGTCTCCCTTTCCGTTTGTCCCTTCCATTCTGTCCTCTGGACAAACCGTGTGCTCGTGATTATCGCACCGGTAAAAGCGACGCGATAACGTCGAAGCTTCGGGGAATACAAATCCGTGGTGACGGGAGGGCGAGATTCGTTCTCCCATTCATCCGTAGAGTCCGCGTCCTTGTAGTAGGTGTTCGTGCGTTCAGGATCGTGTATCGAGGCTGGGGAATGGCATCTTCTCGAGCATCGTGTTCGACCAAACGTTTGAGATATAGCGGGACAGCGTTAATTAAAAAGATGGCGTATGCCTGAAAAGAGTGTGTCCCATCCTCCGCGCGTGGTTGGTAAATACAAATCGCCCGTACCCCGTGTATCTCGCCTTCTCCCCTTCCGATAAATATCATCCTCGAAATTCAAAATGGAATCCGATATTCAAATCGAGAGAGGAGTCTGCGGACTATAAATTCGACACGGTTCGATGAATTAAGAACGCCTCTGATCGTACCGCGATTCATAAACTAGAATCATAATTATTCGCCATGAAATATACGGATTTATAACTCGTGCCTCTTACATATTACCTATCCGCCTGTACGCCGTTCGTGTAAGCCACGTTTCGTACGTTGGCAAAGTGTTTGGATGGTCGTCGTGGCGCGCGATGCCATACCTACGAAGCTCGAGGTCTCTTTGCCTCTCTCCCTCCCTCGCCCTTTCTCTTTTTTTCTCCTCGTCCCTCTCGCTCTGCTTCCTCCGCTACACCCGAGGAGGTCCTTTGCATCTCCTCGTCCTCCCCCTCCTCGCCTCCCCCCCGGACCTCGACTCGGGTGGGGCTCCTTCGGGACTTCTTCCTCGGGGGCTCGAGCCTCGCGGCGTGTATATGCTAATGCGAGACGAATGTCTCCTCTCCGATGTACCGGTGGAACACACCACCCCGATTTACCACCACTGCACGCGAGAGAGCCCTATCTCCGAGACGCCCGTGTCGACGGCCCGACCAGTGCGTAGGCGTGCGATTCTTCCGAACTCTGGTGAGTGAAAAAAAAGATTCGTGTCTACGGAAAACAAACCAAACGCGTACGAGCAGGATCGATACGCCAGGTACGACCAGGCTACATCGATAACGGTGATTTCTCATCGATAATTCCAACCCCCTCCTGGCAATTTGACCGAAGGGCGCCGAAAAATTGCGCGAAAGTGGTCCGTTGCGGAACCAATTCTCCTCCGAAGACAGACGGCGTCGCCTGAGAAGGCCCGCTGGGAGGGATCCTCTTCGCTGGGAATTCGTAACACGTGTAGCTCCAAGCTTTATGGTGATTAGCACCGCGCGGGGATATTTCCGCCGCGTAGACGTCACAGCTTCCTCTGCCGCAACTCACCGTCTAATCACTTTCTCTGGCATCGCGGACTGTTCGAGAGGGAAAAAATCGTCAATTACTCACCGGTCAAAGTAACTTCCCTGTAAAAAATAAAAAAAATAAAAACCATCGAGCACCAAATTTATGTTGTCGTTTGAGAAAGCGGAAGGAGCAGTTTTTAGAACAGTTTGCAGAGAAAATAAATGATTATTCGATACAGTTTTGTATTGTTATTACGCGAGGGTTGGAAGATCTTGTTGAACGTGGTGGATTCGTGTTGGAAGGTATTTCCGGATCACAGATGCTCCGATCGCGTACCGAGTGCTATCAAGAGGCACGAGTATATCGCACTTTGTTCGGGTAGCGAGAGAACATATATGGAACAAAGTCGCGTTGGCGAGAGGGTGGAAGGTTCGAGGGAGAAAGAGTGAGAGTAACTAAGCAGGCTTAGAGTCCTGGTCTCGTCTTCGGGTTCTGGAACAAGCTTGGCTCGAGACTAGGGCGTGGAAGCTCCTAATTACCAGGGCGACGTACGAGCGCGTCTCGGGTGACGGGTGTATCCGGGTTATACTCTGGAAACTGTCACCGTGACCCGAGTCATCCGTGTAGTCGTCCTGGTAAAATCCCCCGGGACACTCGAAGGTTAGCGCCATCCGTCAGCGGCATCGATACCAGCTTACTTACCTCGTCGTACGGAAATCTCGATTTTCCCTCCATTTTCCCCCGATTTTCCCTCGATTTCCCCTCGATTCCCCTCCACACCTTGGACTTTCCGTTCTTCGCGACTGGAAATAACGGCGCAGTATCGACTGGAGATCGAGGGAAGAAGAGGCGCGAGCTGGAAATTTGTCCGGGAAGTTGGGAGAGCCCGTTGGCAACACGTGGGTGACGCATGTTACAGAATATTCCCTCGGCTGACACGCGGCATAAAACGTTGATATATTTTCCCGCATTGTTTGTACCAGACACACGAGCTGTCACGTTACACTTTCTGGTCCGCCCTCGAACTGTACGTTCTCCAACGCGCCTTTCCCTGGAAAGTTCCTTCGGGAATCCTCGGCTAGTTACTCCCGAGTCACGGGACACTAGCTGTCAGCCCAAACATTGACCACCGTTCGGCGTCGAGTTACCATCCGTTGCCAAAACCTCTTCGTTCGGGTCACCGAGAGCCAAGAATTCGAAAAAGGATCCCCGGTCTCTGCAGCCAAACGCGAAACGACCGATCGATGCCTCCTCTCGATATCCCTCGAGGAGACACCCCCCAAAAAACCAGCGATCTATCCCAGGAATGTTTTCGAGTCATTTCGATGAATTTTACGAATCGTTACTCCAAATATTTCCCACATCGAGTCGACTCGCTCGAACGGGGTTTTTATAAATCGTTTCCAGATTTCCAGCTCGCCACGATACTTACCGCGCGTATATCAAATCCCTCCCCGGAACAAACAAGCAAAAAGAGGAATCCGAAAAGAAGAGCCGAGAAACGACGTTCGTACTATATATCTAAGCTCGCGTCACTCTACACCGCTGAGACACATTAACCGGCCCTCCTAAACTGGAAGAGCATTTCTCTGTCCCTCCCCCTCTCTCGCTCTCTCTCGACGGTTAATTTGTATCAAAATATGCCAGGCTACGATCCCTCTGACACCGGAGCTGAATCGGGTACCGAGACGTCTAGCAGCAGTCGTCGTTTTTCGTGCGAGTCCTCGACGTCGTCGCAGAGGTGGGCAACTGTAACGTAGCCTAAGAACGTCTGGTTACCTACAATGTGTTTCACATATGTCTCGCGCGCCCCTCCTCGACGCGGAGAGGCAACCTGCTATCTCCCTTCCTGTTAAAATTCCAACATATGATTCCTCGTGTACGTAAATTAATTAGGGAAAGCCATTGGCACCGCGAGGAACGGAATCGTGGCTCGATATTATCGAGAGCGTTGCCTGATATATTTAGTCCTCGGAGTCGGTGTCGCGGTGCGCCGTGGATGTCGACATCGCAGACGCCGGAATCGTTCTCTTCACCGCGCGACAAAGCGAAGCTGCTGCGAAGCAACCCTTTTCGTGTTTTTTTTTGTTGGTTTTTCTTTTTTTTCGCTCCCTTCATTCAACGTGATACACGCCTTGCCACGCAACGCGTCGTTCGATGCACGCGTGCTGCAGTCGTAATTAACACTTGCCACGGACAGCATAGCCACCGAGGGCGCCCACTCTCGTTCATGGTAATTCTCTAAATAGTTATAATTGCTCGCATCGAAACGCTTACGCACCATACATTATCGCTAACTCGTTCTGCTTTTGAACACTCGGCAATAAAGACCAACCTTCGCGTGAATTATACACTGACATACATACCTATCGTGCTCGAATCACTCCCGCAGCCAGCTCGATAACTATTCCGCGGCGATTATGCTAATGCACGGGAAAAATCGCGCAACTAAAGATGGTCCTGTCCTTTTCATTCCTTATCGCCTACTCTCTTTGCCCCGTGAAACGCCGGGATCTACTCTCCTCGTACAATTTGGCTAAACAGTTTGCAAACGATTTCTCCGATGATCCTTCGCAAAAAATCCGCTACTCGGATAGAGCGGAGAATTTCGTTGGGAGGAATTTGACGAGAATGTTGGGAAGAAGTTTCGACGAATCGTCATAGATGCCGGGTGCTAATTATCCCTCGCCGCAATCGCGATAAAATGTCTTCGTTGATTTATAATTTTATACCCGTGTAACAATTATCTCCTAGCGTTTCGTAAGATCGTGTTTTTTTTCTACATTTCTTCTTCATTTATTCACGTGGGATGGCCGTTCGAGAGGACAGTTAATGGATCGATTGGTATGTGAGTCAGTTGGTATTTTACTGTTGTTTCATCGTTTTTTTCTCTCGTAGAATCGTTTGAGATGCGCGTTTACGAGGAAATCAGTTTTATCGGTACGTTACTTAGCGTTTGACTACCATTATATTACCATAAAATATTTCCCTCGGGTAAAAGAGCAGAAAAACGTCGGGGTAGACTCTACGAGGAGCTTGGAGTACCTGACGCAACGTTGCTTCTCCGGTGAAAATCCCGCGACCTAGTTAGGATAATAATCATAGATACGAGTCGCGCGAAAATGGAGCATCGACGACGAGCTTTTCGTCAAAATCGTTCGAGGCACAGAATTTCGCGCGTAGCTGGGTCCAAGAGTGTTAGTGTGATTTTAGTCAGCAGTGTCGTAGGATTTTCGCGTCCGATGAATATGTTGAGGAAGAGAGGTGAAAAAGTTTTCTGCTCGTTAGGATCTTGATAACGATATCGGAAGGCATAGATCTGAATGGATGATTATCGAGCAGCGTGAAGGAAAACGTGGACGCGTTTCTTGGAGACGGTAGTATGAAATCTGAGGGTGTAGAGCTGAGGCTGAGGACGACGATGCGAGTATTCGCGAGCTCGACGCATGGGAAAAAACGTCTGATGCCGCTTCGTATCGGAGAGAACGGGGACTAATTTGCGGTCGGAGTTTGTGAAACTTCGGTATTTTTCTGGGAGACTTCACGGCGACCAGGATATCTCACGTGCGTGAGAGATCGCGCAATAAAACGAGACAGTCGGCGCACCTTTCGGCGGTTCGGAATCTGACGCGAAGATCAGCAGCAGCTTCGAGGCTTTCGAATTTTTCTGGCATTTCCGCGGCAGCGACCTGCTCGCATCGACGAAGATCATCGTCACCGATGAATTAGCATAGTTCGCCGGCATTCGCTCGCCGACGCCTCGGGTGTTCGCGGCGCATACGAGCCTCAGCTGGTGTCTCGAGTTTGACGAGATCGTCGCGACTCGGCCGCAGGACGGTAGCCCTTACACCGACGAGCCCATAACCCGATCATTAATGCGGCCCTATCAATCGAGGACATCGAGCCCGCGGCGTGGCATCTTTTTCCAATTACGTACAACATTCTTCACCGTTTCGCATCTCCTGCCCTGTTCAGGCTGCGTGCTAACGCCGCGTACGATTCCTCGGACACGCGATGCCGTTTTTCGCTCCGCGTTGTTACCGTTGTTGCTGTATCTGCTATTGTGGTTTTTGTTGTTGTGACTGTTGTTAGTGCTGTTGTTATCGTTGTCGTTGCTGGTGCTGTTGCTGTTATTATTGTCGGTGTCGTTGTCGTTTTCGTTGTGTCGTAGCTGGCATTGCTGTAGTAGGTCTCGTTGTTGTTGCTGTCATTGTCATTGGCGTTGTTTCGTAGTTGGCACTGCTGCTGTTGATCTTGTTGTTGTTTCTGTCGTTGTCATTGCTGTTGTTGTTACTGCATCTGTTGCTTTTATTGTTGTCGTTGTCATTGTCATTGTCGTCTTCGTCGTTATTTTTTCTCGATGTTGTTGTTTTTGTTGTTGTTGTTGCTGTTGTCGTTGTCGTTATTGTTGCTTGCTTCGTTTTTTGCATATGAAAAAAAAAAACTAGGCGGAGGCAAAACCTGGGACCTCGAAACTCGAGCAACCAAACCGAACGATCGTCTTTTTGAAAAACGACGATAATGCGTATCCCACTACGAGCTAGGAGATTGTTATTGGAAGGGAAAAATGGATTTCCAATCGTCGCCGATTTTGTCCCCGATCGAGTTGCCAACGTTTCGCCTGGATCGTAGTCGCATGCAGCGAGTCGGACAGAGCAACGAGGACGGCATTTACCTAGAGATCTTCTCGCGCATAAATACCTGTCCGCTTCGGCCACTCGTAACTCAGCTGCATGACCTTTTAGAAATAATCGTACCTATCTATTTCCCCCTTCCCACGCGTAATAACTTTACACCGACACGACTGATCCTCTCCGATATCGAATGATATATTCACGACTCGGCGAACCCAACTCGACGCTAGACTTACCTCCACCGCCATGTTTACACGCGTTCTTCATACTCCAACAAGAATCCGCGCGATACGCCAAATGCAGCCATTCCGAACCCCCAATATTCGTGAATAACAGAAGCGAAGTGATCAGTTCTCACGGCAAAAAATTCTCTCTCCGTCCTTGGAGAAAAAAAAGATGATTTCCCTAACAGTTTGACCTTGAAACTCGAAACTGCTCCGGCGGACTTACTCCCAAAAAATACAGCCGTCGAATAACCGAGAAACGCGAATCTTAGGCCGACCAACTCGATCACGATCGCGCTGTGCTCCGCAAATTCGGAAACGACGCGAATTCGTTGCTGGGAAAAATCGACGAGCGATAAGCTTCGTGGATCCGATTCGACGCAACCGATGCAACGGAGCGTGGCTGGGATGAGTGTACTGTAGCTCGGTTGAAAAGTAGCAAGGGAGCTGCTGGTAGCTATCCGGGCCAATTTAAAGGCAGCTTGGTTAATGAGCCTCCGTGGATGCCTGCCGCGTTTTTTGCGGCCCGAGTCTCCGGTGGCTGGTGCCTCCCCCGCGTCATCCTCAGCCACGGCGCCACGATATATCGCGCGAAGTAGGCTGCATACAAATTCCTCTTGCCTCGGCAAGCCTACATAAAATCTCCGAACGGAAAATGACGGGGTTATCAATTTCTCTTCCCTCCTCGATCCTTTCTCTTCAATTTCTCTCAACCCACTTTTGTCAATTCTCCTTCGATTCGTCCGCCATTTCCGCCGCACGCGTTTACTCCAAATCCGTCTTCCGGCCCAGAAAGCGCAGTCTTCGTTCAACGCGCACGATTCCTGCCGAATAATCTTCTCCCATCGAGGACATGATCTTCTTATGCTAGCATAGTAACTCGCTTCGCGGAAAGCAATTTTGCACCCGAAAAGTTTATCACCCAACGTAAATATCTTTCGGCTACTCGCAGCGATATTAATAACACGGGTCTGAGATGAACAAGTTTTTTTTCATACTCTCTCGCGAAACATACGGATTTTGACTTGCTCGTTCCGAATATAAACTCCATTCTAACCCGCTCGGTCACAAATTTTGTCAGCCATCGGTTTTTTTAAAGTGAAATTCCGCCTCTAAAATTTTTGAGACCGTTGATTACGAATCTGCTGTTGAAATCGCGAAATCAACGACCTCGGGAACTCGTATACCAAATTTGCGAAAAACACCATATTTCAACATCTTGATCAGCCATATCGAATCCGTCATTTTGAATTTTAAAATTCATAATCAGCCACCTTACAAACCTCCGTACACAAACTTTCAGATTATACTAGCTATTATTTCGCATCTTATGTCTATTTTAATAGCATAATTGAAAAAAAATTGAAACGTATGATTTCAATTCAGTAATCACAGACTTTTCGGTCGGACACACCGTCACCTATATTTACTAAACGTGACGTGCTGTAGTACTTTACACACAGGTTTAGATCAGGTTCAGAAACACGATTACGAACATTAACACTTGAGTAACACATCTCTAAAAAACAAAATTATCTCGCACACCAGTGTAATCACCGAAAATGCATAAGATAAACACGCCTATCGTCGAACACTGCAGAAAACTCGCTTCTTCTCTCCCGCATCCGAAGTCCTATTGGATTCGCAGAGACTTCAACGCGGCGTGTATATATCAAACAACGGATAAATTCATATACCACTTTTACGAGCATCAAACTGGCTCCTCGAATTGGAATAAAACGAAATAAGTAAAACACCGACTAAATCATTCTCGAGACGTTTTGCACGTTGCCAGATTTTTTTTTTTGTCAAACGAGAATTGAAATACCGCTGTCGAAGCTATCGACATTTTTCATTTTACAACTTTTCCTTTCTAAATTTTTCGTTTTACAATTTTTGGTTTTTTAATTTCTCGTTTTTCAATGTTCCAACTCCAGATTTTTGCTACTCGTCGCTCGACTTTTCGCCTCATCTCTACTCTTCACGTTCGATTTTGTTGTCGTATCGTTGTCGGATTCTCTTCTCGGAGCTTCGATTCGATTTTACCACCAGCAAAACTTGGGCTTCGCGCGATCGACGAGGCGCGTCCGGCTCGTATCGACGATCCGTGCCGGAGCTGCCGCGTCGCTGCGACCGCAACGTTGGGCGATAGAAATTTGTCAACCGGTGGCGTGTATAAATTAGTTTTATCCGTGCATTTGGTAAACATAAATAGACTCGCGCTAAGCTAGAGGTGATCCCCGCTGTTTGCCCGCAAGGAAACGAGACAGAGGTATAAATATAAAGGCAAGAGAGAGACACGGTCGTCCCGCCCAGAGATTATTTGTAGCCGTGGATCTAATAATAAATTCTCGCTCCGTCTTCCTTCCTCGAGCCTCCTGCGTTTTCCTCCTTACTTCGCGATGCGTTTTCAAACGCGCCCACGAATCTCTCGATGTACGATGCCAAACCGATGCTGGGACATTCTTCGGCCGTGTCGAATGGATTCCTCGAGCAATTCTTCATCCCGCGTCGCTTCGTTCCCACTTTTCCGCGTACTCCAGTTTGTTTCCTCCTTTCCCCGCGAAATTTGCGGACCGAAACGAAACGAACACGCACGCTCTCACTCTTCTCTTTTTTCTAATGTCATTCGCAATTGTTTATAAAAAATTGTTTAAACAAATTGCGATGAAAAGTTGTTATTGCGAAAACCTGATTGCACCATTCGATTCTACGGGAAAAATGGTGACGAAAACCTACGTAACACTTTCCTGTCAAAGTTTAATTTGTTGCCGCAAAACTGTTATAAACAATCGCAGGATGGAGAGTAAAAATGTCTACGCCAAATCCCAAGCAAATCTCGGGCTAGATAGAATCCAACTAACTGTACCATTCACAGGAAAATGGAAAACAAAAATACCCGTGTTTTTTCTATTGTCATTCGCAATTGTTTATCAAAAATTGTTTAAACAAATTGCGATGAAATGTTGTTATTGCGAAAACCTGATTGCATCGATCGATTCTTCGGGAAAAATGATGACGAAAACCTTCGTAACACTTTCCTGTCAAAGTTTAATTTGTTACCGCAAAATTGTTATAAACAATCGCAGGATGGAGAGTAAAAATGTCTACGCCAAATCCTAGGCAAATCTCAGGCTAGATAGCATCAAACTAACTGTACCATTCACAGGCAGATGGAAAACAAAAATACCCGTGTTTTTTTCTACTGTCATTTGCAATTGTTTATAACAAATTGTTTAAACAAATTGCGATGAAAAGTTGTCATTGCGAAAACCTGATTACGCCATTCGATTCTACGGGAAAAATGGTGACGAAAACCTAACCTTCAACGATTTCCATGTTGCAACAATTCAATTGTTTATAACCGTTTTACACTGACAAATAGAACTTTGAAGAAAAAGTGTTGCGTATGTTTTCGTCATGATTTTTTCCGTATATTCGACTGGTGCGGTCAGTTTTTCAAAATGAGACCTTTTATCGTAATTTGTTTAAACAATTGCGAGTGAGAAGAGATTAAAAACACGGGTATTTCGGTTTTTCGCGGTGGTAGGTAGTTTGGCGCTATCTGGCCCAGTTTTTGCCTACGCCTCAATGGGTTAATCGTCGGCGGAGCGAATCGCGCGTAAATTGTAAAATTGCATAAACATCCGTCGTCTAATTATACGAATGTACCGGACGTGTAAAAGTGGCTTAATTGATTCCGTCGAGTCAAAACTCTACGGCGTTTGTCTTTGGAAACGTGGGACAACGACGTTGGTCGGTGCGGCAGGTGCACCTCGCGTGTCCGTTGCGCCGGGGAATCTAAGCTTCTGCGCCTCTCCTCTTACTTGACGGATGACAAAGCGCCGATCCGAAAAGGGTGGACGAGGCTGCGACGCGCGTTCTCGTCTCCGCGTTCTCCGCGGTTTCCCTCCCGAGGAGAGAAACTTTGCGACAAAGTCTCCGCGAAAAACAATCGTCCCGAATTAATTCCATATTTTTCATTCCCTCGGCGGAAAGATGCGACGACAACCGTCGTCCAATTAAACCCTCCCTCCGCCCCGCGACGGGAGATCAAATCGAGAAGTAAGCGGAAGTCTCGAATTTCAACGACCACGCATCCGCGTCTCGCTGCTTTTTCCACCGACCCGCTATAACAGTAAGTACTAGTCGTCGCCTATGCACCTTCCGATGCGCTGTTTCACCTCGTCGCCAACATTTTTCTCTCCTCTTTCACGACACGCGAGGTGGAAACGCTCTCGCGTGTCGCGCGATCGTCAACGATTTCCACGGAAATATATTGGCCGTAAAAAAAGTTTTTGACAGTCGCTAGATACGTTCGTATTTATTTATCGAGTGATTACTATCATTCCCCGCGAACACGCGTTCTCCTCTTGTTTTCAACCAAAATGGCGAACTCGACACGGCGACCGAAGTTCAAAGTATTTTCAATCGCCACCAAATTCCTTTCATACTTTCATACAAAATACTTTTAAACTGCTTATCCAAGATTCAAAATATAAAATCTTTTCTCCTTCTTCTTCTTCGAGTATCATTGATTCGCAGTATCGAAAAACAGTATTCCGAGGTGATCTCCGCGAACATACGAATTTCCACACTTCCTCGTTGTAAATAGCTCGATAAAACATATGTATTTTTCGGAACTTCCCAATATCTCCATTGTGCGATTGTCCTCGCGATATCGACGAATAATATACAATACAACTAACATTTTTCCCTCGAATGCAACCAAAAATAAATTTTTCCTACCTACGAATCTAGGTTTATCACGAATATTAACACCAAAAAATGTTATTTTTCATGTCACCTGATAAATATTTGAGGACTTGAAGACAATTTTCAATTAAAGCACATTTTTGTATCAAGGCATATCTCTACTAGTGCTTACAACAAAAAAACGTAGGTTTTGTTCTAAATACAAAATAATTTCACGTGCGGTGAATTGACTAATATATATTAATTAGTAAATTCAGCACGATCATTTTTTCTCGTTGCCTCCGTAAAATATGACGCAAAAGTTGTTCATCGATAAAAAAAAATGCGTGGTGTTGTTATGCGAAAAACGTGTAAATCGGAGGCGGAGAAATGTAAAATCGTGTAAAATGGTAAGAAATAATGGCGAAATGGGGTCGTGCCACGTCGTCGACGTCGAGTGTTTCCGGTTTCGACGTCTTCGGGGCCCGTAGAATTCTTCGCGTGGTCGTATAGCATTCGAGTATATAGAAAGAAGCGAGGGCACATCACTGCTGTCTCATAACTGTCAACACTGCTACGCGACACTCAATAAATATATAGGAAGAGAGTCGGAAGAAAGATCGAGCTTAGGCGCGTCAACGGGGTTCCGCGGCATCCGCGTCTCGGAGTAAAAAATAATCAAATTATCCGGCACTCGCCAGTTTTTTGGGTCGTCTTCGCCACGTCGCGTCGCAGCGGCGTGTAGATCCAAAGTTTATAGTTCGCATGCTTCGGGAAAGGTACCCTCGTTGGCGCGCCGCACTTCGATATACGATGCAACTCGTCCGGGAGCCCGAGTGAGATAGGAGCGTGGTGACAGCGTCAACGAACCGTAGCCTCGGTTAGTCTCGCCACATCAAACTCGTTCGGAACCGGCCCGCGTCTTCGCGCGCCGCGCGTCTCCCTCCTCTCGCGTCGTCGCATTCTTTTCCTCAAATCGAGTACTCCCGAAGGTACTGAAATCCGAATCAAACCTTCGGCTCTAACTTTGCAGTTTAATTTATTATTTAAAAAAATAAAGAGAAATCTTCTCGGTTTTCCTTTAATTCCCGTTTATTCGCTCTCCTTCGACTGCGTTTACGCCGTCTTTCCATTTCATCGGACATTTTGTTTTACTTTCTATTTCTAGTCTGTTTTCGGTCTTCCCACTCTTTCGCTTCTCGGATTGCTTCTATTTTCATTTCACCTTTTTCATCTCGTCGCGCATTGCTACGCTTTTTTGCCACGCGGATAGCGAATCGTATATATGCAATGCCGCGCGGAAAATGGCCTGTTATAAGCATGGGTCTGCGGAGTCGAGGGTCAAGAGCCACTCGGAGCCTCGAGTGGCTCTCGACGGTCCTTCGCTCGAGATTTCGCCCAAGAAAACACCACCTCGTCGTATCCATCACGGAGAATGGCATCGAAAAAATATCGCAATATCTCTACCACGCCTCTCCGATCGATCCGCACGATAAATTACATTTCGGTTAATCCATATTGCCCCAGTTTATCATCGGATTCGTAGAAAAATTTCGAATCCTCGATAGCATGCAGATCACAAAAATGCGCGTTGACTACTTTTTCTTAGTGTTATTTCAACAGACTCCCTGTGCAGTGATGAGGTAACGCAGCTGGGAGGATAACGCTAAAATGTTAAACATTCTACGCACAAAATTTCACACTTTACACGGCGACAGAATTTTTTTTTTTTTTACCGTTTTCCTAGAGCAAGGATGCCAATTTCAAGAAAACCGGAATCTCGCGAGTGTTTCTCGCGAAACGAAGAAGCACGAGGCACGCGGGCGGAAATGTTCGCTTGGTTGCGCACGATTGAGGCGAGAGAGTCATAGGCGTGGATGCTATCATTACTTTGTCGCATTTCTGCGGAATATTCGTTCGGGGTGAGACGCGTAATTTCGGACGTTGGTCCGCGACGTTTCACCTGTCACTATTAGTCGACGACGTCCGACAACCGCCGACTCGTTTATCTTGCTCGACGTGGAAAGGAGGAATTAACGAGGAATTAATAGCGGATCTTGATGACAAATGATTCTGTGCCGGTCGTATCGTCCTCGTCGTTTCGCTCCTGATGGCTCTTCCTTCTTCGCCGATACGAAGAGCCCCGGGGTCGGCGTGCCGCGCGACGGAGAAGATGGCGAACGGAGCGAGAGACAGCGGCGGAGAGAGCGAGAGAGCGGAGAGAGAGACGGAGGAAGAGAGTCCTAATTTGTCTAATTATTTCGCTTAATTCTCCGTGCAGTAAGACGAGATTTCCAGAGGCTGCCCGAACGAAACGAGACTAATTAATGAAGCCATTAGCGGCGACGCGAGCTGCGCGCTCACGGTGCACGCGCATTTAACTCCGCCGTCTCATCGTTCTCTCCACCCGAAATGACATTGCGCCGGTATTCAAATAATCCAGCGAATTAAACGCGGCCTAGTCGACCGAGGCTGAGAAGTATCGCGGGGCGAGCGACGGAGCATTTAGAAAAATTCGTTTCATCGTCGCCTTTTCATTTTTTCCAGCCGACGATAAAAAGTCCGGCGCGTCCGAAGACGTTCTTTCATCTCTCTCCCTACTTTGCACTTTTCCTTTCATTTTTCCCCCGCGCACTCGACATTTTGCCCCGAATTTTCACAAACACTGTTCTTCCCACATATTTATTCGTACAGCCAGCTCCTCTGGTTCCTCTCATATCTTTCACATTCCCTTCGATGCCCACATATTTGCTAGATAGTTTCTCCTAGATAGTTTTTTTAGGTTTCTTCTCGCATAACATTTTTTGCCTCGTCGTCCGCATTTTTCACTCCAGTTTTTTACCGTTCATCCGAGTTTTTCGCACCTGATTTTACATTTTTTCGATTTATTTTTCCCTACATTCGTGCGGTACCACGACGCGGTGCTGTTTTTTTCCCTTTTATTTTCTATTCCCCGAGAACATTGTTCCCAAAATAATCTGAAAACCGACGAAGTTTTCGCATTATTGACGGAGTGGTTTTGCTGTTACTCGCAGATGCGCAGATGCGCGCGGAAATTGTCCGAGATTTGTTGGGGCGAGGATCGTTTGTAGGATGAATCGTTTGTCACTCTATGACACGATTGGGGATAATTGTCGAGTGCACGGATGGTTAAGTTTTAGCGAGACGGAGACGAGGCTTTAGTAGCCGAGGAGCAAGATGAAAAAACGGAGCAATAAGAACTCGGAAGCAGCCGCGGCGACGCGGAGGAGGGAAGAGAAGAAGACACTGTTTATCCAGTGGCGCTCCTCAGCTGGCGCGTTCCGTCACTCCGAGGCATAACTCAACTCCCCTTCGGAGTAATTTACGTGCCCTCCGAGGCCATCAGTCCTGCGGGGCCGAACTATATCGTACCACCTCCAAAGTGTCTTCTCGCGCCGAGAACAGCGGCGAAAAATCCGCGCCGCTTACAAAAAATTAAAATAACAACAACAACAACAAATTACACGTTGACAAAAAAGGTAACCATACTTCTCGCTTCGAATAAATTTGGAGTTTCCCATTTTTTGCGGTTGCAAGTGGGAGATAAATTTTACGGAGTAATTTCGAGAGGAGTAAATTCGGTCGGATTGGTGTGTATAAATTGTCGATGCGGCTTTTATCGCCGCGTAAAAATGTCCGGCGAAAAACGATGAGGCTGTTGAAAAAGTTGGGACGATATTGGAAAATGACGCGTGGAAAAATAAGACGCGTCTTCCTGTTCCGTCGAGGAGAGAGAGGGAGAGATTTCTTCGGGGGGGACGGAAAGCTCGGTTAATTCCGGAGTCGTTCGTCAAGCGACACCCGAGCTGGAGGAAGGTAGGATACGTATATTTATTAGTGACGTTATTTTGGTATTTCGTTACCGCCTTGTCACGCTCGAGGCTCCGGCCCGTTCAATCCGTTGAGTAATAGTAGCCATTAACCACGCTGTCTTCGTGTCAGCGGACAACGATAGCTCTTTTTGGCGGTGGGTCGCGACGCGGCGGATCGAGGATCCCGCGATAACGCGAAACTCGATTAGACCGTGATCCTGAAATCAGAGACGAGGAAGCATGCGTGGCGAGTGGAGGCGGAGAAAAAAGCTGGTTTTTGCGAAATTCGCCGCATTTTTTCCTCGCGCCGCGGATCGTCGCTTTTCGCGAGGGTACCAGTCTCGAGCGTTGCTCATTTTTCTCCCGGCTTCGTACCCATCCGAGGAGAGAGAGAGAGAGAGAGAGAAAGCGGGCTCCTGACGAGAGACGCAGCTGGATACGTGGATGGAAATTTAACTTTAAAGCCGCTCAAGACGCCGAGGCGCGTACGGAGTCTCGCAATATCTCTGGTCTACACGTGTCTCCGCTTGTCTCTTGTCTCTTACTCGCGCTTACTCTCTGTTCCGGGCTCAACATTCTTGCGGCAATCTTCCTCGCGGCTCTCCTCATCCCTGGTCCACGGAGCTCGTGCCACTCTGGCATTCGCTACCACCCACCAATACACCGTCGCGCGGAATGGTACCGAGTCCGACGGGCCGAAAACAAACGCGTAATCCACTCGTCGCCTCCACGCGTCATTCCCAACATCGCGGCGTCGAATTCCAAGGACTCGCTTCCCCGCGTATTTTTTCGCCGGAAAACGGCGAAAGAACAATTCTCCAAGTTACTTTTTGCAGCTTTTCGTTGTGGCGGGTCATTTTGACCCTGTTTTTTTCTCAAACTTCACTTTTTTCAACAACCACAAAATTTCGCGCAGTTTTCAAGGTCGACGCGCGGAGACCGCGTTTGCGGAGCGCTTGAGCGATACCGAATGAAAATGAGATAAAATCGAATACGCGTAAAAAATTGGCGAGAAGAGTTGAGAAATGGGCTGCAAGGATGAAAATAACCTGGCGCGACGGGAAATAGAACTGCGAAGGATGAAAAAATATGTGGCGGCGAAAAATGATGGGGAAAAAAATGAGGCGCGAGTCATTTGTTCGTTTTGGGATTTTTTACGCACGCTACTGAGACAAGAGTGGAGGAAGGATAATTGCGAGGCGGAGGATTAGCGAATAACGCGTGTTGCTCTCGTGTACTTCGTGTTTCTCGAACGGATCAAGAACGAAAGTGCCAAAAAAAGCTCGCCAAATTGTGTTACGAAGAGCCACGAAACGCGGCGTACAAGTTGAACAAATTCTCCGAATAACGAACACTCAAACGACCCGACATCGTTCTCCGTGTTCGTTGGCACAAAAAAAATACCGACAGAGCGAGTCGTCCAATCGCTTCGCTTCGCCCATCATCGTCGTTCGTTTTTAAAAACGATGGGGCAAACAATCGACGATGGTCCCGAAAATTACGGGTAAAGCTGTCCAGATTTGCGAATAATTCACTCGAGCCTGAATTTCTCCGGGCGCGAATTTGATATTATGATTCTAAATAATTGAATAGTTATAATAATTTCGGTATTTCTAGAGCCGGAAAACGCGTTTTCGAGAATATCTCGGAAATGGTGAACTTTTCGACGAAATTGCATATCACGTAATTTGAAGCTCGGATAATTGTCTTCAAAAACGATACGAACGATTTTTTTCGCAGGAGCGACCGTTTACGCGTAATAACATCTTTTAGAAATCGCATCAGGTATTCGGCCTCTTCGAGTGCTGCGTAGCTCGAAGCGCCGTATCTCGCGAACGGTGGTTCCCACGATGAAAGCTCAAGAGACCATTTTTGGAGAAAATCGTCTCGGCTATGAAATTGATAAGAGGTGTTTGCCTCGAAAAGTTGACCGTTCTCGATATATTCGTAAAAAACTGACCGGCAAAATATTCGAGCATCGATATTGCTGCACGCACGTGAATGCAGCTCGCAACGAATTATTTTCACGCTCGATTCGAATATTCTTAGCTCGTGACGGAAGTTTTCCACTACCAGAACGCACAGGAAACTCGAGCGGTTGATTTATTTTTGTATAAAACGACGCTTGCCGAAGAACAAGCAAAGCTGACACTCGAAGTGCACGCAGAAAGAGTAATTGGCCCGATCTACTGTCAAAACACTCGCTTTTAAGGTACACGCGCGATCTCTCTTGCCCTCTTCTGCCCGCATCATTCACTCCCGTGCACTTTTCTTCGGGAAATTCGTTTTCTCCGCGGTACACGCGGCGCGTACCACGCTTCCAAGTTCATCCGGAAGATCGGCCGGTTGGCAATTTATCACGCCGAAGCTTCACACGCACCGATGCTGCCGTCGAGTAAATCCTCCAGCCACCACGCGACTGCTCTCGTTTTTTTCAAACTCCACTCCCACTTAATAATATATCGGCCCAAGAGTTACCATTTATTTAACACTGTTTACATTCGTCGCGCAACCCTCGCGCGCCACTAGAAATAACAACGCTGCATCTTGCGTCCCTCGTTAAGTGTACGAAACTTCACTAAACGCTCCGTCTCCCTCGCCTCTCCTCCCCCCCCAAAAAAATCCCAATTTTCAACGCGATTCCCCTCTTATTTTCCCATCTACTTTTCCCAAACAAACAACTCAATCAGCAAACACGATGTATTGCACAAAAAAAACCCTCATTTTTTCCGCAGAAAAAAACAGTTTATAAATTTATATTTCTCTCTGCACTCGAAGGATTTCCTTCGCCCAAGCAAACAGCTTCGTTTTCCTAGCGGTGGCCCATTTCTCCAAATTTATTCCCAAGATCTATAGACTTTTTATTTATTTACGACGACGACTATGGGGCACACGGATCGTACGTAGGTGTTTATAAATTAGGTTCGGTATAGTTTATCGGCGCTATAAACTCGTACCTCGGCGTCTCACCGCCCTAATAACTCCAAGAATAACGTCATTAGTAGAAAATTTAGGAACGAATCGCGCGTCCTCCTCACTTTTCACTTTCGTAACGCGTTCCTCCCGCCTTATATTTAATATACCCGGATTTTATCGAATCCCGGTTACCAACACGCCTCCCCGTGGCTGAACTTCCTCGCATTTTTCCTCTGCTTCCCCCGAGTTTCGGGCTCCTCGATTTAATACGGCAACCGGGTCGCGTGGCCTCAACAATTATGTTGCCGATGACGTTTCAAGCAACGAAAGAAACGCCGACCCGAGAATGCATTAAAGTGTCAACGGGACGCGTTCGTTTGTATCCAAAGATATCCGCCCGAGCAGCTTCCATCCCCGTCTTTTCCTCGCTAGCTGCGTTCACGTCGCGTCGGCTATACTATTTAAAATACAGAAATTCCGCCCTCGCGACCGATTCCCTCCTTTCCTTCTTCTTTTCTCTCCTCAATTCTAGACTCCTCGCGCATAAATTTTGCTCCCGTTCGCTTCTTCTATCCAGTGACCATATTTCTCTCGGCTACATTCCGATGCGACTTGTTTATCGGTCGGACCCGAATTTTTCGGAATACAGGTAGAATCGCGTCGTATACGCACGCATCGCGACGATTGCGCGCTCAGTATGCCGCGTATTTTCGCAGCGTCGTCCACCAAGAAGAACGGGAAGTATTTCGTACAAATGCGAAAAAGCTCGAGTTTTTGCCACGAGAGTATAAAAAACTTGCTCGAATTTCCCCAATGATAGCACGAATCGCATGGCCCCACCTGAACAATGTCGATTTTCAACGTTTACGGGCAGATTGTTACCCATTTTAGATCCCTGCCTTCCGAAGAATCTGATGAGTGTTAAGAAAAATAACAATATTGCATAACTATTTGAAATAATTGTGCATAGTAACGAAGTAGTACTAATAAAGGCAGAATTTTCGGAAGAGACGCATTCCAAGACGAAAAAATAGCCAGTACTACGTGAAAATGTGCATACGAAGGTTTCCAAGGTCGCTGATTACGAATCTGCTGGCAAATTAAAAAAAAAAATGGCAGATTCCATATTTTGGAATAGGATGTTTTTCTGGAATTTTCTGCATAGAGGTTTTGCGAAGTGGTTGATTTTGCAATTTTCACGGCGGGTGCGTCATCCTCCGCATCTCGAACATCCTGGTACAGCGAATCTCATAAACGGGGGGAAAACCGATGGGTGAAAAAATTCGGGGCTGGAAGGGTAATGAGATTCGGAGAGGCAAAGTCGAACAAGCATTGACGCGGTGCTCTTCATTAAAGTCGTTTATTTGCGGGGTGGAGAGGAAACGAGGCGGAGGTGCATGAGCGGGAATAAAGTCTGTTCGGAGCGCTGTAAGGATCTATAAAACGAAGCTATGCGTGAACCAAAGAGAAAAGCCTCGGGTGGAGGACGAGGAGAGGAGGAGGAGGAATACAAGGAGCCGAAGGAGAGAAGACGACGCGGCGCGCGGGAGAGGAGCGACGAGGAGGGGAACCGAGAGGAGGAAAGAGAGAGGAGAGAGTGAGAGAGTGAGAGAGTGAGAGGTAGAGAGGGAGAGGGAGAGAGTGAGAGAGTGAGAGCGGTCGGTGGCAGACGGAGAGCGCTTAAGATTAACAATGCCTGCAAATACTGATGCGGGTACCAGTCGTGGAATGCCCGCTGGCGCGCATCGCGCATAATTAATACTGGGTCGCGGATTGCGGCGCGGCATGGCGAACCCGATTTCGCGTTCGCTTCTCGTCTGCAGGAGCGACGAGGAGGAGGGATATATAAGAAAGAAGGGAGGATCGAGCCGGGAATATCGAGAGAGGAACGAAAGACTCGAACCGCGATGTCCGCGCTGGCAACAGAGATTTATGTGCCTCCTGATTGAATCGTTCTCACTCGATCGCCGCGCTCGGTTTTTGCACGGCTCACCTCTCCTGCTACCACCGCGCTTCTTCCTCGCCGAGCGCGCGGATCGAGTACTCATAAGAGCTGCTGGTAATTTACGCTGCCGAGACGTCATCTTCGTTGTCGTCGATGGACGCGGGGTCGTTTATAATATCTTCGAAATATTCGATCCGACATCGTCGACCGCGTCGCATTTGGAACGACCACGCTTATTTTTCCCCAAAAGCGCTCATCTTTCTCATTTGTTACTCGAGCATCCTGAATATTGCAGATACCAATGAACGAATTGATCGCGTTTGACAGCAATTTAGAAATATATTTCTAACAAATTTGCATGAAAGATTCGATGCGGCGTCGAGTTTCTCGAAGACACGTCTTTTTATCTCTCACTCGCCATCGGCCTTCGCGGTCACGTGGCTCTGTCTGTCTAGAGAAAGTTCAAAAAATCGATCCCTTTTTTTACATTTTTCAATAGTATGTCATTTCGAAAATATCCTGTCCAGCGGACTTGAAGCAGGTGAAAGCGGTAGCTTCGAGATACATTCGATTCATCACCCTGCGCTTTGCCATTTTTACCACTTATTAATTATACAATTGTCTCGTTCTTCTTTTATTCTAATGATTTTGTAGTCCGAAAAATGCACCCTTTTTTTAGCATGAAAATGAATTTTCTTTCAAAAGTCCACTACTAGAAAATTATATCATTAACAACTGGTAAAAATGTCGAAGAATTCGGTGAAGTCGTTTTTGAGATTCTTTACTCATCGCGAGACAACTTCTTTTTTTAGACCTCTCGAAGATTGACTGTAACTCCGTTATTTGCGACTATAGTGACACGAAAAAATGTTTATATGGCAATTGGGAATAATTTGCTTGGGATGCGATTTATGCGAAAAATCGAAGTGCCACATCCACCGAGAGTTAGAAATTTGTTCCATTTCTCTCGCTGCCTAAAAAATCCGTCGACAATGAAGCAGTGGAGACAACCTAGGTATAAGTATCTATCCTACATGCCAACGATCACTGGGATCCGTGCTGCAAATTCTCGTCGAGTTCGCTAATTTTTCGTACATCCACGCTCAAGAGGAGATACACGAGTGGAAAATATATGAAACCCAGGTCCAGAGTCGAGTCTAAAAATTGATGTCCAACTGCAACGCGTCAGAAGTACTTTCATCCGTGGATACGTTTCGCGTCGCGGTCGTGGAGAGAGAGCAGGTGAAATAATCGACGTCGCCGAATATTATTCGCCGGGGCTCTTTTGTCGCCGGACAAATTTCGTGAGGCGGTGCTTTTTTCCGTAGGTACCCCGAAAAGAAAGGGGGGGGGGGAGAAGGAGCGGAGGAGCAGGATATACGAGGCACACGATGGTATCGCGGTAATGCGGCTAACATCGCCTAACTCGGGGTGCGGTGTGGTAAAATCGGGAAACAAAGTCTCCCATTGTCGAGCGTTCCACGCTCGCGGCAGCCCCGGCGGTCCCCGTCCTATGCGGACGGCGGAAACAAAAGACGCCGAAACATGTTCATTATTTTAAGCTAATTGGCCGCTGCCGCTTTTCCCCCTGGTCCCGCTTCTTGCCATCGCGGGTTCAATCCGTGGCTGGCCTCCAGCCAGCGATGCTCTCGAGAGCGAGCGCTGGAACGAACGCAGCTCCGCTTCCTGGCTCCTTCGCCGACGACGACGACGTGCCCCGGAGAAAACAATCGCGGGAGTAGGAGAGAAGAAAAAGAGTCGACGACCGATCTCGTTGTAAAATAAAAGTAGAGGGGAAAACAAACGTTGGCGACGAAGCACCGAATCGAATATCGGTCGCGTGTCGTTCGTCTGTTTGTTCGCCCGATCGAGAGTTTGTTGTCAATTCCTATTTATAACCATCGTTCGCCGGAGCCGCGTGGTCTGTTAATTCGTTGATTATTATCATTGACACGTGTCGATGTAAGCTCTCAGCTATCGACCTACCAAACTTCGCCGTCCGAATTCGAAATGGTACCAAACCTTTCCGCAATAAAGCCTCGCACTACGAGCTATTTATACGCGAGGGCGACAAGTGCATCCGGTGATTTCATCGGCGTGGCAAGGAAAAAAGTGAGCGCTGTATCTCGTAAAAATCGAATGACCGAGTCGACGACGTCAAATTTATTTATTTATTTATTCCGTTGCTTTTACATTCGACGTTTATAAACGAATGATAGGGAGACGCGAAATGGCGAATTTTCGATTTGTTTAAAAAAAAAACAATTGACGAACGCGCGTCTTTCGCTTCTGGAGTTCGCGTTCCGAGTGCGGTGCTGCTGCTACTGCTGCTGTTGTTGATGCCTTCAGCGACAACCATCGACATCGCCACGTGACGGTAATGGCTGCGATAATTATTTAGATAACGGAGGATATATGCTTCCTAGCGCGGCATGAGACCAACCACCGACTCCTGCTCCTCTCTCTCTCTCTCTATCTCTCTATCCCTCCCTCCCTCGAGGGCCACATAGCAGACTCTCTACTCGTCCTGCTGCTACGTATTACTTCGCCTCTACGTGAATTTCCACCAATCGTCCTAATCTATCATGTCCCAATCGTCCCAAATATGACTCGGCTGCCGCTTATGATTTGTATCTATCTATTATCTTGTGCGCTTTTTTGTTATATTACCCGCATAATCAAGCTCTTTCCGCACGTATATCTACTCCGGTAAAAATCTGTGCTCTACTCTGCAACTCTTATTTACTCTACTACTTACTTTATATACTCCATTACCTATTACTATTTTCTGTTATATTATTCTTATCTCATTCTTATGTGATATCTTGTTATAACTGTCAGCGAAAGCTCCACCCTGGCATTAATTGTTCACAGTGCTATCAGGTTGCATCGCGACTTTGACACAATAAATTACAGACATCAGTGAAGCAATATCTCTTTGTCTTTTTCTCTCTCTCTCTCTCTCTCTCTGTACCTGCGCACACGACCCTCCGATCCAGGTACTCGCGTATTTCTGTACTTTCTCCGTATCTCTCCTCGTCGCTCCCCTGTTTATTTATCTTTCCCGCGATCGAGAGATCGTTTGTCGACTAATATCATCATCGTCACGCGGTGACTTCGTCCGACACGCGTCTATTATCCGCGATTACTCTGACGGTTTTATCATCGCACAGCGCGAGATTCGAACGGGCACGAAGAATTTATCGCTGCTAGTGGCTTCACGGCTGCGTGAAGAGTTAACAGTTTCCTCAATAATTCGCCCCGTTAATTTCATTCGCGAGGGAAAACTGCCGTATCAAATTACGGAAAGGGAATAAGACTAACGGGCGTGGAACGACCACGGAGACAAGTAGCGCCGTCCGACACGCTCGGTTGTGTGCCGCCACTCTCTTCTCGATTCCGAATGGAATTCACGCGATACGCGAGTGAAATTGAACGAAAAAAAAACCAACTATCGACCTTTTTTGTAGCAAATTGAATTTATCACAAGTTTGTCATTTACATTTTTTACGTTAGTACAGTCATTTGTGAAGTAACATCGGAAAAACAAAAATTTTATACAAAAATCAGATTTAGCGACCCGTCAAATCTTACGAGTGCAGATTATGGCTACGTCGCCGTGGGCACTTTTGTAGAGCATTGAATCTAGAGTAAATCGCGTTTTATTACGATACGATAGCGTGAAATGCCGCTGAGTTATGGACATTTGAAGAGAAAAAAATCAAAGTTTACGTGTATTTTAAATAGGAAATCTTCACACGCTCTGGGAAAGTGCTTGATGTTAATATTGAGAGCACAAAGTTTCAGGGAATTGCTTTTCGGACGTTTCCAACGAAGTTTTCAGTTGGGACCGAAAATAAAAAAATGGTCCTGAAAATAAAAGCATATGTATTGAAATAAATGGAAATTGATGCAATTAACATCGTCTTCGTGGAATGTTCGTATTCGTTGAATAATTCGACTGCAATTGACGCGCTAGAATTATGATGTCGCGTTAATCGACGTCGTTGTTGTTGCTGTTGCCGTTGTTGTTGTTGTTGGCGTGGTCGATGTCGGCAGAAGAGGTGAAAAAGTGGCGTATCGAGACGAGATGGTACAGGAGGCTGCGACCGCTTTCGGTATGTGCATCGACAAATGTGTAATTCATACGCGCGGTCGGATGAAACGGACAGTCCGGATGTCAGAGTCAAACGGATACTCGCCTCTCCTCTTCTTCTTCTTCGCCGAGAGAAATCCCATGGGAATGGAGCCTGACCTCGTACGAGTTGTCTTGTATTTATAAACATTCGTGCCGCTTCGCGATCTCCCTGGAAATCTCGTATTTATAATCTCCGTGATGATAAAAAAATGCGACAAAAAAGAATCGCTCGCGGCGAATCCCAGCGGATCTCTTCTCCGCGACGAACATTTTATTAATCGCTGGTACTTACACTCGCGATAAAAAAAAAGTCATCCGGGTAAAAATAAAAATACGAATCACTTACCACGTCGCGCTGCCAACGAGATTGCTCGCTCGAAAAAACACGCAGCGAATTTTTGTCTCCGTTCGCAGCGAAATTTCGATCCGTTGCGGAGGGGGAAATCGAAGCCACGTTCAGTTTTTTATTCCCATTCGTGTTCGCGCGCACCGTCGTATTTCTCGTTCGAAAGAGATGTCTTTTAACCCCTATGCTAATCAACGAGCAGTTTCGGGCATCGGGACCATCTGCGGCGACCACGGGATCCGGGAGTGTCTTGGTACCGATAAATTGTTACGCGACGCGCGTCGAAAATGAAATTGAACCGTCGAATCGTTTGTTAGGGGAGCCCCGCTGTCTTCCGCAGCTTCGTTGTCTCCTCGTCGCGACTGCGCGTACTTCCAGAAATTGCTACCGCCGAATCGCACTTCGAACAAATTAATTCGCTTCCTATTGGCAAAAAGTTACTAGAAACTAAAGAAAAATTACTATAAACTGCATCCGCGAATATTATACGAACTTTGTTTTTTTTTTGGCTATATTTCCTACATGTTTTGTTGCGAGCATGAGAAGATGCGAGATATTCGCTGTTCGTCCAACAAGAAAATGTAAAATGTTTGCCAGGGCGAGAGGGAAAGGAGAGGAGCGCGCTTATTCGAACGGGAGATGCTAATAGTAGCTACGAGGTAATTGAGAGAAACGTTTAAGATTGATTTACAAAGTAATTGCTCCCAGGATAAATTACTCGCGCTCTTCTTTCCCCCTGACGCGTGTGTGCATACATCGGCGTCACCCTTGCGCCCAGCCAGACGGACCCTAACCCTAACCACATCCAGACGCGAGCCGCTGCTCTCTTCGTCCACGCGCGCTTCGTGCTCGCATCGCATCTCTGTCTACGTAGAGGCTCGCGGGCGCGTGGATCCCTTCTTCGTCGCCCTTCAAGCGATACGTACACTTCACACCCTCGGACTGATAAACCTGACAAACGACGAACCGGATCCCACGAGAACTTTCCGACGCGCCCGAGACGAGTGTTGGACTCTTCGAACAACGTCCAACCAAATAAAAATGACTTGCCCGATAAAAATTGTAGCACAAACTCAAAAAAATATTTTCAATCATTTTTTGTATTTTTTTCTGAAAAAACCTGTGCGAAAAAAAATGCCAACAAGCTGTAACTCGAATTTGGATATTTTTGAGGCAGTTAGGAGCGAAAAAACGAAAAACGGGGTCTTCTCAACGAAATGTTAAACTTCATCGGAAAGAGTTTTTGGAAATTTGCGTATGTAGACTAGGAATTTGAAAATTGTGGGGCAATCGCGTTACATAGATGATCGGTAAATTATTAGAGGAGATTAGCGTCATTTTTTGGGGTCATCGGTGTGAAATTAGGTGCAAAAAGCCGAGATTAGACTTCGAGGATACCTGTTTTGTCGCCGGTCCAACGGGGATGTCGGGTCTATTTTCCCGTGAAATGTCGTCGCAACGCGAATTAGCAAAGTTGTCGTGGCGCGATTGCGGTGAAGGAAACGCACTGGTCATCGCGGAATGAGCGGGCCGGAGAGAAACTGCGCGGAGGAGAGTATAGGTTTCGCGACTCGGATGGACGAAGCTTATCCTGGAAGGAGCTACCGCAGAAGTTACAGGTCGAGTTCGTTCCATGCGTCGCAACTATAATTTGAAATAATTTATAAATCCTATTCAATTCAAATTAAGGCTCCACTCTGTCGGATGAATAAAAGATGCGCCGCGCGCAATAATGCGCGTGTGCGGGCAAATGGAGCCCTATTATACTTACCGACGGAGCAGAACAGTGATACGCGGGGATCCCCCGTGGGCGCCACCGTTTCTACGCGGATAAAACGGAAGCGCGCGCTCGACCCTCGTTGTCGACATATTTTCTACATTTTATACCGCGAAAAATCCGGCGCGGATTACGTCTCGCGAAACTGATCCGCGGACCGTCCCACCAAACTAACTCGATTCTCCGCGCTCGATCGGCTACTCAGCACTACGCCAACATATTTTTAACTATACCATGATAATTTTTCGCAAACAAAGTTTTCACAATTTTTTTGGGAACTCCGACTCTGTGATTAAAATGTTAAGATTGCAAGAAATTTTAGACAAGACTTCCGCTAACGTTGTCGCGAAATCTGTGGGAATTACTGGGATTTTCAGGTAGCTGGAATTTTGAAATTCGCAGTGGCTTAGTTTTGAGCCAGGAATGTGAGAAATACGGATGTAGGAATACAGACGCGTGAGGCGACGTTTCCGTTCTCCGATAGGTCTGCGCGCGTAGTAGGGAGGCCGGGATTTGAATCGCTGCGGAAAAGCGGTGCGATCGGTTCGGGGAGCGAGCCACGCCTGAAACACTCTCACCGCACGTTTGCCTATTTCATTTTATTCGCTACTCAATTTCATTTTCCCCGTTTAATCATGCGCCGCTTCAGGTTCGGGCGGCGGCTGTAGGTCGACGACGGGGAAGAAGCGGAGGCGGAGGCGGTCGGCCCGGGTCGGTCGGGTCGGCCCGTCATTTGTCAGGAGCTGTCGCGCCGCGAGCGTGTTTCTGTTCCAGCGGCGCAGATAGCGGCCCGTCCATAGGCCGTTCATCTTTATTCCTCTGCGTAGGTATAGGGCCTTTTATAGTCGTGTTGGATATGTCCACAAGGAAAGACAAGCGCCAACACAAGAGCGATCGAGGTCTTCACGGACGCGATCCTCCTCGCGTGGACAGAGCCATAGGTGTGTACATAGGAGAAGGTATTATGTGGCCATAGCCAGTTCGCTGCTATGTGCCTCTCGTTCTCTCAACGGAATACGGAGACAGGGGTCGGGGCGACGGGGGAGGAGGAGGAGGAGGAGGAGGAGGAGGCCGCGTTCCCCGTTCCCTGTTCCCCGGTCCTCGATTCACCCCGCCTCTGCCGCGGAACCCCATTCTTCGCCCACCCTACACGACTCTCCGAACTCATTTAATTACAACAAACAATTTATTAGGTCCATCCGGGATCCGCCCACGGGCGTAAAACGGAGCGTCGACGTTTCACGAGCCTCGTTCGTGCCTGGATCCTTCCGCGCGAGAATACGGAGGATCCGTCGATCGCGTCTAGGAGGACAGCGATGGGCTCGCATGCGAATCGTGACGGATTCCATCCAGCAATACGGAAGGCTACTCGAGTTTAGCTCGTTCGCTTCTCGGGGCAATGGGATGCGAGAGAAATTCGGGGCTACTGGATGCTTGCTTGACTTGTGGTGTGTTGATAAAATTTCGTTCCTGGCAGCTATCGTTCGTCATTCCAAAAGCCACAATGCCTCCGGACACGACTGGGACGTCGCCCTATACTCGCGAGCCTGCTCCTGTCTCGGACCACTTTACGAACGGGTATTGTCTGTATTGTGTCTCCTCGAGAGCAACAGACTCTTTAGAGACTCTTATGAATGGATGCTCCAAAGCATGACACCCGGACTGAGTCCTATCGCGATGCCATCTCACCTTGCCTGCACACTTCCGTGGACGATTCATTACCGTCGTTATTAATGGACCTGCCTTGCTATCTTAATAGCCATTCACTCACTTTGCCTTTTCCATACCCCGTCATGCCTCGACGAAGCACGCGTTGATTGTATTTAAGAAACAAACAAAAAACAAGCAAAAAAAGAAACCACCCAAAATCATAACCCAGCCTCGCGACTCTGAGTCGTCCTCTCCCCAGAAAAAACAAAACTGGATGAAACCCCGTTTTTCCTGCATCGATTGATCCGCTCCTCGGATGAATTCCCGTGCAACCAACTCTTTCGTTTTTCCTCCGAAACGGGTAGATTTTCCCGGCAGAGGCGAGAAAGGGAACCGATCTTGAATTGTATACGCGACGTAGCGTATACATCGTGTCCTCGCAAATACTTCGGCATCATCTTCGCACCTCATCTCTGTATGCTGTACACGAACATTTGAGTCGGGTCTAGCGATCCAACTGGCGCTATTAGCATGTCTAATCGGGGCCAGTGTCACGAGCAGCACCAAGATACCAAAAACCCTGTAGCAGGCTCAAGGTCACGTCGAGTGACCTCTTCAGCGCTATCCGTATTAGACTTTCTGCTTCGGAGTAGCGTCGAGATTCGCGAGGGCGCATTCGACACCCATTGCCGACTGGTAGCAGTGCAAGAAACGTGAAACGTTTCTATTTTTCGAACTTTCGCTAAGAGTCGTAAGAAGGCAGTCGCAGGCGTCGAATAATATCACCGATCTCACCCCAACGGAAGCACTATCTCTTCGGCGGGGTGCTCCGCCGAGGAGAGTTCACCTCTCGCTGTAAGAGACGGTCTCCCTCGGCGCCGAAGCTCCACGCGACGACGTCGAACGGATCGTAAACTCACCTTCCGGTCGCCTTCACATGTCGTAAAACCAGGCGAGTCGCACCTCCGCAACGTTGGATACGATCTAATATTATTACGGTAATACCGTCATATTACCTATATTATGTTTTATGCACCTCGCCGCTCTTGTATTATCATACAGGTGCTTATATACGCTGGCGTGGTTATTCCGCGGTTTCTCTCCTTTTCTCCCTCTTCCTCTTCCTCGTTTCTTCGTAAACCTGGGAGACGAAGGTTAAAAAATAAGAAATAAGAGCGATGGACAGCTGCTGCTCTCTCTCTCTCCCCCTCTCTCTCTCCCTCGATTCCCTCCTTCCATCCTGCACCGTGCCGGCGCAACCTCTGTGCGAACTCTTATCCAGGAAGAGACACCGCGAATTATCCGCGTATGCCCACACAGAAATTGGATTACTTTCCTGACAACAACACGACAGTCCAGCAGCAACGTCGAGAGCCGCGGGGCCTCGATACCCAGAAATTTGCAAGCATTACCAGGCTAATTGGTATTGACCGCTGATCGAACCTCTCGAGCCCGAAGGAAATTACGATAATTACGCGATATAGAAGGAGCAGAGAGTGTAGAAGATTACGTGTCTGAGCTGCCGAATGTCTTCGCGCTCTGACGAGTCACTTTCCTCGAGTTCGTCGAGCACGATCGGCGAAAGCTCTTCGTCGGGAGTGTGAAATTCGCGAAACTGCAGCTTTTTCGTATCGGCGGATCGGCGAGGGGAGAGAAATTCTCGGTGGAAAGGAACGCGCGAGATTATTTGCCGTTCGAGCATCGTCGCAAAAAATACCCGAGCAGCACGGCGGGGGGAGAGAGAAGCGAAAAGAAGATTTCACCGCAAGATCCGTCCATCCGGCAGCAACTGCGGCAGCGGCGGCTCCCACGAGGCCGCGTTTTAACCTTTAAATCTGAACTTTTAATAAGAAAGCGAGGGAGTCGCGGCGATACGGTGGCGAAATCTCCTCTCGCGATGAAGAAACTGGCGGTGGCGAAGGATGCGGCGGCGCAACTTCGGGGAACGCGAAGACCGCAGCAGAGGCACCGCGTAATTGCGCCCAATCACTTACCGGACAGATAATACCTCCGAGCAGCCATCTCGACGGTAGGGCATTGCGGTCTTTCCTGATTGATTATTATTTTTACACGTTTCGACCCCGCGCCCTACGATTTCGCCACGGATATTTCAGGGTGGTTTACTCGACGATTATTCGCTCCTGCGAGTAATCTCTCCGCTTCTGCACGATCGTATTTCCCACACGAGGCTACCGTGTCGACTTTTTTTCACCGTGTAATCTCCGCGGAAATTCGATTTTCCCAACGACCGAACTTTTTACTTCTCCCATTGAAATCGGAAGGACGAGAAAATTGATTTTTTCGCACACGTTTCTATCGGGAAAATCGGACAGATATTCACAACTGTCCAGGAAATTCGTTTTTATGGATAAAATTGGAATGTGAGAAAACTTAACGACCATACTAACTGTTCTAATTTAACCTTACGGCGTTTGACATAAATGTCAGTTGTTTGACAGTTAACAAGAATGAAAAAAATAGTAATAAATCCATTTATTTATATATATAGATAGATACATGGATTATGAATTTTGAATTTGATGATCGACGTGCAATTACAATTCTATACACACCTAAACTTAAAAAACTCAACAACAACAAAATAATAAACTTAAATTTGTTGCATATAAAATAGTAAAATAAGGAATAATCATTCAACAAATCAAGGATAAAAACAGATTATAAATTGGAGACAGATAATAAAGTAAGTAATTTGGTGTACCTAGTTGGAAAAATCTGTTTTTTGAAAATAACTTGATTGCATCAGAAAAAGGCTGCGAAATTCCCAATTGGAAAAATGATGAATAAATCACGAGGGCAGTCGCTAAGTGTCTGTCTGGTGAGCTAGTTTAATATAATATCGATCTACCTACACAGTTTTTTCTGGTCTGTGATTTTTCCGATTTTTCCTCACATCGAGATGACGAAAGGAAAATCGCGCTGGAAAGTGAGTCGAGGCAGATTTTACGGAATTGAATTCTCGTTTTTTGGCGAACGGGCGATACGAAAGGTGCCGATGAGTAACGACGTCGCAGTGTCAGATTTAAATGAAATGGCAAGTGTTGGCGAAGAAATCGTACGGAACGGACGGACGAAGATATGCGGCGGAACGAAGGCGAAAAACGTAAGGGAGAGTCGAATAAAATCAAATAGTTGAGAAATAAGATAAATAAAATGGGAGTGCGCGCGCGTTCGCCCGTGATATTTATAAACCGGCGGCGATAAAATTTCCATATCGTGGGCAATAAACGACCGCGTATAAATTTGAATACCATTAAGCCATCTCGCGATCTGGCAACGCGCAAACGACGCTATCGTCCCACCCTTAAAACTTGACTCCTATCAACGCGCAGGACAAGACTCCTGCAGCGTTACGTATCTAAGTCTCGAATTTCCCGTCACTTTTTCCCGCGACGCCCGATCGTCCGTCTCTATCAACGGTTTTTCTCTATCGCTGGCGAGATCAAATGCAACGAAGATGCGAAAAACGACGAGGGAAAATTTTCAGGGAAAAATTACACAAAAAATTTTCTGTTCCCCATGAAAAATAGCAGATGCATTTCTGCAGGCGTAAAACTAGGAAAGAAAATTAATTTTTACAAAATTGTAACAAAAAAAATGGGAGCAACAAAAAATAACGATGTTTGCAGGTGAGAAAAGAGAAATTGAAGAAGAAAAAATGTGTCTATGCGAAGAAAACTGTATCAGCTTTAACGAGAATTCTGATTAAAGTCTGTTTTTAAAACGGGGAGGAAAATTTCAGAAAATTTGGGGGGGCGGGGGAATGTAGTTTTTTTTTTTTTTTGGTGGATGGAAGGGAATCTGTGGACGAGAAGAGTTGACGGAACGTCGCCGATTACGTATTATGCTAAGCACGCGAAAATGGCTTTTTAAACAGAACATCTATATTTATGTAGTCGGGAGTCGGGATCGAGTCTGAAACTGCGTCAAATTAAATGCAATTTCGGATCGAGGCATGCATAAGAAATGACTTATCGAAGGAACGTCTCTATAGAACAGCGCAACGCTCGCCGATCGGCCGATCGATGCGTCGCGTCTCCCGAGAACCGACCCGATCCGATCCACTCGACTATCGCCAATTACATTCCAATTATTCTATCTCCATATAATATCTCCGAGCCTCGCCACGAGACTTTTCCGTTATCTTTGCTCGAAAATCTCGAGCATGCTTCCGACGAAACTCGGCCGCCATTTTTTTCCCACCTACCACGACGTTTATCGGCGTGGAACTCGTTTGCAAAATGATCAAATCCCATCCGAAAACGAAATTTCGAAAAAACCTGACGGCAAAATTTATTCCGTCTTCCTCAACACTATTTTACGCTTTTAATTCCAAACATCATAAACTGCGTCGCATCCTCGACGTTTTTTCAAACGTAACGTCAATATAGTCCAATTTCTGGACACATATCTTTTCTACCACAAAATATTGACAGATTATCGAAAATATCAAATTCAAAAAAAAAAAAAAAATCCAATTATTCAGTTAATTTGATTTGGTTTAATTTTTCAAATCGATAATTACAAATTAAATTGAGAAAGTAGATTCGGCAATACATGCCCCGTTCTCGTCGACTAATTCACATTTTTTCTCCTTTGTTTCATGCGCTGTCTCCGATCGCAGGACCCATCATCCGTGAGTATGAAAATACAGGATTTCGTGTAACTGGTAATCGGAATGAGGATGGTCGTAATCTTATTTTGTTGTTCCATATACGATAACTTCGTGTTCCCGTGGGATTTCACGCTGGATTTTCCTCACCGATGCGGATCTGTTCACAGGGTGTAAGTACATCGTCGCTTTACGAATTCTCTATCGTGTCAGATATTCCTGGACGATTTCACAATCGCGCGATGCCTTCACCCCGACCGAACCTTGAACACCCCCTGAATTAAGCCTCATCGTCATTTTTCAATCCACCATCTTTTTCCTACCCCCCTTGTAATCCCACGTGTCGACATACCCCAACACGAATAATTGAAATTAACAAGTATAAACAAATCATCCGAGGCAGTAGTATATTTTAAGAGTATATTTATCGAGACCAACAACTTTTACGCTCTATTATGTATCATAGCAACGACACAAAAATTCCTACAATAGCCTTTTTCCCCAGCATCTAAAGTTGACTAGCCCCTCGATACTCGTGGTTGACTTAAATGTTTCTTCAAGAGCCAAAAATTCATTCTCTTCCTTAATTAGAATAATCATTCAGTTTATTTATTTTTAACATGATGCCAAAGTGATAACTGATATGAACTAACATCTCAATTAGCTGAGTTTGTCTCGTTCTTCGGATGCCTGTGGCACTTGAGTCACCTTAATGGTTCGCAATCACGTGCTTCCCTCTAAATTGTGAACAAATAAGGCACTATCAATTGTTTGGTCTCATGATTTATTCGCTTGCGGAGCTGGTACCACGTCTGCGGCAATTATTGTCCAAAAGAGTACGAAACTGTTGATCTACAGCCCTTTCAATATGGCGGCTGCGCTCGCGCCTGTCTTATGCTGTAAAGGGCCGTTATTCGAGGTAGAAGAATTGTTTCTTTTCCGAGTTCGCGAAAGGGGCCTTGATCGGTACTTCGTTTCATTTCGTTTTTGACCCCATCATTGTCGGCTATCGATTTCGTAATTGTCCTCAGATTCGCGAGACCGCGATGCACGGTCCGCGCGATAAATCATCGGGGTCTCGCGATCACCTTCCGACGAATCGAACGGTTCGGGTTATTAATTTAAAATGATGGAATGATAACTGACGTCTCTATAGAGAGAGGTGTACGGCGCCCGCGTCCCAACGGGGGTCCCAGACGTCGTCGGAGACATCAGCGCCACGGGCGGCCATTGTCTCAAACTATCTACGTGCCTAAAACTGAACGCAGCCTTTCGCTGACACGCCCGAGGGGGTCGACTGCGCGACGCGCCCCGTTGCGGGGACTTTTAAATTAATAACATTCGAACAAAATTTTCAACTCTCGCAGCTCTCGGCTCTCAGCTATGCCGAGTGCCCGTACCCGGTTATCGCGACTGCGCTCGTTGTTCTTCGACCTCGCAGGCTCGCCCGACCGTGATACCGTTTCTAGGTGCATTTATACCTTCTTCGCCGAACGCTGCCTCTTCCTCTTCTGATCGTCGCTGCTTCTCCTCCAGTCATCCTTCTTCTCCTTTCTACAGCTTCGTCTCAGTCTATTTCTCCCATCCTTCATTTGTTCCCCCTCATCATCTCCCTCTCTTTCTCTCTTTCTCTTTCTCTCTCTTTCTCTGTCATCTTGGCTTCTTAGAATGATCTCATTAACTCTCTGCTCTCCTTCTCGTGACATTTTCAGCGACCATCCTCGGCTCTTTCGCTTCGGAAGAACTTCTCGTCCGTTTTCAAGGTCAACTCGTTGTTCTCAGTCGCCTAGCCTCGTGGTTTTTCCATTTGCCCAAATAGACTCGATTTTCTTGGTTTACTCATTTTTCAAAACTCTGTCTCGTGAAGTATTTAATTCCTTTCTCGCTCGTTACTCCTGGCCAAATACGAAGGAGAACTCTCGTGTGAGGTTGCCCCGTTCGTAGCAAGGAAAAGACGGAAACGAATGGAAAAGCATCACAATTAGGGGGGGAAAGAGAAGGACCGTGAGAAAAGCAATACCATGGGTGGGGTAGAAGAGCAGAGGAGAATGGGAGGACGAGGGGAAAAAAGATTTTGTAAAAAGATGAGGCGACGAAGAGGTATATGAAGATTTAGAAAAGGTCGCCTTGGAGAGGTCGTAATAAAAATAAGAAATAAAACCCTTAAATATGGTAGATGATAGTCTCTTGCGAGACGGAGAGAAAGAGAAGGAGAGTCCATATTCCCCGCCTTTGCCGTGCTTTATACGTGAAACAAATGTATAAATTATGAATGTAAATGGATAGAACGGGCGAATGGCGGGAGGGAAGGAATATAGCGTGTCGCGCCGCAACCCGCTGATTAATACAAGCGATAAAGCAACGGTTGAATATTTTACATTTTAACCAAGAGACGTTTTTATAACTTGTTTACACGGGTTCGTGTTCCGTTTGTAAAACAAACGAACGTACAGCCCCAGTGACGCGGCGATGGTAACCTCCCTGTATAGTTTTGTCAACGAGCACCAACGCCACACGCGAGTCGTTCGTCCACCCCCCGCGGATCGTGGCGATTCCGTCGAAAGTCGTTCCATTTTTGAAAAAGTGGGGTCAGCAAAACCGATAAAAATACGAAAAACGCGGAAGATGGGCCACTGAGAATGGAGCGGAGCGGATAAAGGCTGGGGCTGGCGATACGTTGGTAATTAAAAGAGTCGAGGATCGCGTACTCGGTGTGTAGAGTCGCTCGCTGGCCATTAAAGCGAAACCGAAACGGTGGGTAGGAGAGTGAAGAGCTTCGGAGAGAATTGAGAGACAGGTGTAATTGGGCGACGTGCTGAATCCGCAGCTCGTAAAGTCTCCCTGGCAGCTCGCAGCTCTTCCCTACGCCCTCCTTTTCCACCCGGTTTCGCCGCGAGTCGTTTCTCCCTCGGGCGTCCGCCCCAGGACTCGGACCGGGTGTCCGACGGGGTCTTATCTCGCGTTTTCAGCATCTCGCAGTCTTGCGTCGCCCGCCGGAGTTACGCCCTTTCGATGCTTGCCGCGATCGGAAATGACCAAGATTTCGCGAGACACCTGCGATTCGAATTTTATCTTCCCGATAATATATATCGCATCGGGCGGATCACCTGGCGAAATAAAACGAAATTATCACCTCGCGACGCGGAAATCTCTCTCCTGGCGGAGAACGCGGAGTCGTCACCCGCTCCTACGTACAAACGAGCGTGAGAAGCTGTCGCACGAGGCTGATCCGACATCTTTCGATAAGCAGAGACTCTCTCCTCGGTATACATATTACGTATGGTATGGATATCGCGTCGGCAGCTGTAAAACTCCTCCACTGCGGGGATGTGGCGGTCGTGTCATTATTCCTATTACCATAATGACAGGCGAACAACTTAATTTACATGCAAGATCACGTGTTTAAAAAACCTACGGAGAGAGATCACCGATTCTGCCGGACCTCTCGAGTTGTCGACGTAATAGCTGCCGTGTAATTCGCAATTATCGCCCCGACCCCCGGAAAAACCGAATTACAAGAGATATTCCATGCTTCGGCATCATTACGTCGCATCTCGTCGAAATCCACCATCCCGACCACTCGGACTCGCATATTGATTGTGTATATGGAAGGCAACATCAACGCTTCTCATGTCTCCAGCCATGAAATTGAGCAAATACAACTGGCATCATAATAATAAGAACAATAAATACAACTGGCATAATGTCGATCTGAAACTTCATGAAGAAAGTTGCTTCCCTAATTCTATATTATACATATATTTTAAAAAAACGACGTTTGGGATACTTTTTGTATTCCGAATAGTTTAAATTGCGTCGTCTGTTGCTGTTCCATTGCTTACTGTTCCCCTGCGGAGTAACCTCCAAAAATGCCTCTGCAAAGATTCCATTACTAATAAATTATTGCCAGAACCTCCTGGGTTCTCCAAAATTTTAAAAGTTAAAATCATATTTTGAAAATTCCCGCCTTTATGCATTTGTTAATACAAAAAATACCACTGCATTTACAAGTTGTTTTTTTTTAATAATTAGTCTATATTATAAATTTTAATAGTAGTTCAGACTTTAAGGAAATACTGATCCTACATTTTACTAGAATTTGAGCAAGTTTGACGATATTTCGCGAAAACCATTATAATAACTAGCATCGGGAAAAAGCGTATTCATGTAGAGTAGGTATCATTGTTACGTTTCACAAGAATCTATCATTATTTTCAAAGTGTCCCAAACGTCCTTGATAAATCTGATTGCATTTTGCTGGTACAGTCCTCGAGATCCGTTTTTTCGTGGCACGAGTAAATAAAGGGAAAAAAGCTGCGCTGTCGATGAACGTGCCAATTTTGGTAAAAATTTGGTAATAGAGATGCTAAAAATCCTAATAACAATGATCGTTAGTATTCGAGGCGAGAAAATGAGCGGAGATGTTAAGAAGCGTCGAATTCGCGAAGATGAGGCTTATAAAAACCGCATAAAATAACATTTAGCACACGCTTAAACGAAATTGCTGGTCGGCGGGTGATCTCCCGGGGGAACGGAGCCGCGAAAAGAAAAGGGGTTCTCTCCTCTAGCATAGCGAGGAACGAACGTTGTTCTCGGGGCTCGGAGGGGTAGGGACGAGGAAAGTGAAATAACCTCTCGGTATGGAGTGGCGTAACATTAACATACCGATTTACATAATGCTTATAATTCGAATAATTATGAAGGGAAATATACACAATTTAATATAATGGTGGATGTTTAGAGTATCGTCTATCACTTCAAAGAGATCTTTTTCTGTTGGGGATGACGCAGGTGCGGCGGTACACGCCCCGCACCTCTGCGTACGACGCCACACTTCGCGGTTTCCCCAACGTTTTTTCACTCCTCGTTCTCTCTCCTCGGCGAAAATGTCGCGGAGACGAACAGAATTGGACAATATACATTAGCGTTTCGTTTCATCGAGGGCATTCTCTTTCGTTCTCTTTCCCCTCTCTTTCACTCTCTCTCTCTCTCTCTCCCATTTTTCCACAGCGCGGTGGTCGTTGGTCGCCCAAGATTCTCCACGTTTTGACCCACCTGCCAGACGCTGATGGATATAATCGCTCTTCTTAATATATTTTAATTTATGTTTTCACCTGAGAACTCGCGCGTTGATTTCCTGCGGCGTCGACGCGCATCGTTCTTCCGAACGCACAAACATACGAGTCGTAGAAACGTCACGAGTCTTCGCAGGGGTACCTTTCGTGACTGGCCTCTCAATTAACTTCATCGTTCACCGTTCCTCTCAGTTCTCCACGACTCGAATTATATTCCTCCGCGTCACATCTTTCTCCGCACCCAGTACTTTCCATCAATCCGCTCCCCGTCCTTATCTCTACGATTCTCAAGGTCACCCACGACGCGTCCCCCTTACACTCAAATTTCTCCTTTTTCCCTCATTCCCCTCAATTTTCCATCCGATTTCTCTCATTTCCCCTCGAGTTTATTCGTTTCTTACACTTACCTCGACTTTCCCTCTTATTTCCAATTTTCCTGCGGTTTTTTTCCCTCTACCTTTCGTTTCTCTTTTCAGGTCGATTTCGATCTCTCGTATAATCTTGCTCCATTTGCTTCGAGTTTGTCCGTCGATCGCTCAATTTTCCAACTGTTCGCCTCTCGCCAGCTTTGCTCGTCGTGATCGCGTCAAACGAGATCGGATGCTCCGCGTCCTGTGAAAGGGGAACGGGCGCCGGTGAATCGTGTCGAAGAAGTGGTTCGAACGAGCGTTCGTTTGCGCGTGTTCATTTCGGCTTTTTTCATAATTTTTTACGACCAGTCGTAAGCGAGTAGCTGCTCGTAAATTAAAGGTTCAACTCGATCCCACCCAGGTAAGGTAACGTGTAGGTAAACGTCGCGCGGTTCGAAAGCGTAAAGTCGAAGCTTCGAGCGTCGCGTCTCGTTCGAAACGAAAGCAATAAGCAGTAGTAGGTAGGCAGGCAGGCAGGTAGGTAGGCAGGCAGGCAGGCAGGCAGGCAGGCCGGCAGGTAGGTAGGTAGGTAGGTAGGTAGGTCGGTCGGTCGGTCGGAGCCCGTAGCCAAGACGAACGTCTTTGGAGCAGGTACCGACGAGACCCGCTCGGAGATTTCTTCGAGGAAAGTGGTTAATCGTGGTTTAATTACAACGACGAGTAAACCCGAGCTGAGAAAACAAAGTGATGGATGTCACGTGTCAGTTTTACACGACGTCGCATCACGAAATCTAAAAGCTACACGGTTCTTTCTTATTACAAGCTACGGATAATTATGAACTTATAATCAGAATTACAAACGGGTACTCTATGCCATAATTAATAATTAGAAAGCGTGGCTCGCCACGAAGCCTCGCGTAATTACGCTCGATTTACAACTGTTAATTTCTTTAAGAAATACAGCCAACCGTGTTAACACTGATTACGTTCGAACGTTACCGAAACCGGTATAAATAAATCGTTTATCGCCTCGGGTTCCGCGCAGCTCATTTTTCGCGCGAATCTCTGGTTCGATCGGAACATATGCGATGATGTAAACGAAACGCGGAAAATTGAACTGTAATTCGTTTACTCGACGAGATAACACCGAATTACTTGATTTAAAGAAAAATTTTATTTTTCAAAAGCAGATTTTTTAGGGAACCCGAAGGGAACAAAAACGGATTTTTTTTGCTGGTCTTATTGAATTAAGACTGATGATCTTATAACGAGTCGTGGAACAAATACCGACGGTCGCGATGGAAAAGAATTCGGTCCACGGTTTTATGACAGAGTGCCGAGCAATGTTCTGCTTTCGGTTCTTTCAAAGTAAATAAAATTTCGGGATAAAATCGTTTGGATACGACGACGATGCGCGGCGAACCACTCGAGGATGGCTGTAAAGCAAAATTTAACAGATCAAAGGGTCCGAGCGATCCGCCTGATTTGTCAGCAGCTGCGAGTAGTCAGTTACTTATAATGCCTCTTCGAAGACACGCGTAGTTCAAGAAACCGGATGAGAAAATGGAAAGAAACGGTTAAAAATAAAATGAAACGAAGCTCGCATGCGAACTCGATAAATTACCTCGGAAAATCTTATTTTCTGATCCAGATTACATTTTTCGCACGGACGCGCCTCGTCAATAACAACATTCCACTCGTATCGTGCTCCCGAAACAAACAACATTATAAACGAGATAAATAACTAATAATATCAATAAAAATAATAACAACAACAGCAACAATAATAACGAATGAAAATGGCGAAAATTCGTCTCTGGCCTAATATCACGCAACAAATATGATGCGCGGTGGGATGAACATTTTTTTCACTCGGCATTGCGTCACGAGTATCGCGATCAGCCGGAATAAAACGATTCGTCCACATTTTTCAAATCCAGTCAACAGGGCTACTGCGTTTCAGAAACGGAAATCAGTGGTCGTCGGTGAGAAATGAGAAGTTGGTGAATATCCGGTCAAACACCGGATGCCGAACGAGGATGAAGCTCGTGAAGCGACATTTTTGTAATCCTGAACGGAAAAAGCCCAGATAACATTTTTTTTTCGCATCGACGAGTGAAAAACGCGGCAAAGGCGGATCTCTACCGAACTGGATCGTACGTTTATAAACAAAAAAGCTCCAACACCGTGGGAGTAAATATTAAGAATGGTAACGAAGATAGCATTGAGAATAGAAGTTTACCGCAGAATTTCAAACCCGGATCAGCAATGCTCGTTGTTACCCGTTGATTCGATGCTCACTCCCCATTCGCGAGCTGTTCGCAGGACAGTAGTTTCTGAAACGCGATGGTTTGCGCGCGGACGACGGTTTTCGGGTGGATCTCGATCCGCGAGGGACGGAAATAAAACGGCGTTGGATGGAACAAACGAGTCCAATAACGGCCACGCGATACGAGTCGGCCTACGCGATGTACCTACCTAGGTATACCTAGATGCGTGCGAACGGAGGTGAAATACGACGAGAACGGAAGAAACAAGGGCGACACGGTGACGACGCCGAGGGACGTGGAGAACGGAGCGCGAGAGAGAGAGAGAGAGAGAGCGAGAGAGAGAGAGAGTGAGAGAGAGAGAGAGAGAGAGGTACACGAGGGTAGAACTCGCGTATCTCGAGATCTATCTGAATAATAACGTGTGTACGACAACATGTCAAATTATACAGAGGCACGGTGCGGCGGTGGTGAAACGAGTCCTCCTTTACCGGCTCAACTGCCTCCTCGTGTCGCTGATGTCCGTCATCATTCCGCGTGCGCCTGCGTTACAATTTCGTGCTCGACATATGTTCGCGCTGTTACACCGACAACATTATTGTTGGTTTCTTATCATCGTTATTATCGTTATTATTACGTATAATTGCGAGGGATATTAGCGGACGATGGCTGGACGAGGAGCGTGATACGCGCGGGCCAGCCGCGGGGCGAGGGCGCCGGCATTGCGGAGAAAGATATTCGCGAGAGTATAATACGCGTATAGCGTACGCGATACCCGTTATAATTGCGCCGGACGAGACGCCGACACGCACGCGTTAACGCGCGACTGACCGGTGACAATTAAATCATAGGTCAGTGGTTTCTGCCTTCGTATGACGGATCACTCGCGCCGTATCGACGAGTAAAATTATACCCCCGCTTGAAATAAAAGAAAGACGGGGGGAAAAATCACGTCCACGCGAAAACACAATTTCAGGGCTGACGGCAAAGTCGGGCGACCGCGATTTTTTCCGTTTGTTTCGAACCACGAAAATTCTGCCGGCATTAGGAGCGAAGATTGATTGCGCGAACGTGATTTCGCAACGGCGTATTATCGCTTTTATCAATAGGGAAAATTCTAGTGTACATTCGCCTCGTCGTTGCAAATGCTTATTACCGTGAAAAATAAAGGTGCCTATTCAAGTTCTCGCGAGAAAACGAAAATGCAATGATAAATCTGTGATTTTTAGCCGATAAAAAAAACAACAAAAAACGGAAATTTGAGGCTATTTTTTTGCAATATTGTTAGCAAATTATTTCGACTCCGATTGAATGTATTTATTCGTGCAATTTTCCTCTGTTTCATGATCGTCTTCTCTGCGCGGCTGGCTGCGACGACGCTTGGGATCCGGATTTCGATCAGCAGTACGTAAGTATCGATCAACGATTTAATCGCACGGGATTTATGCTCGGTATCCTGTTTCCCCTGTTTTTTATTTAGTTTGTGTTTCGAGCGTTTTAAGAAATTACATTCCCGAGGCTTTTGTACCGGTCGGATTTCATTATCCGGCGATGAGCATATCGCACGTCGCGATAGACTATTAAGCTTACTTCCGCGCGATTTGATTGAGCAGTCGTACGCTCAGGCGAGATATATAATTACAGTTATTAGACCCGCGCGCGATGCAACGCGGTATCTTGTGATCGTAATATTAGCTATTAGTGATACGTAGAGAGCTGCGTAATAAAATTTAGCGATATTCATAAAGCCCGTGCACTTCTCTCATTCGGGATCGAAATTTAGGGCTAACAATAAGCTCGCCGCGCGTTTCAATTACCCCGAGCTGCGGTGTTTCAGCCGCGAAGCGGCGGCAGCTTCTGCCCTAACCTTATTATATACGATGTGTACATGTACGTACCAGGCTCGATTTCCGCGCAGTTCCGGCGTAATGCCCATTGCTGCTGCCCCAAGCCTCGTCAACGTTCCCAATCCACCAATTTTTCCCCCAATCAACGTTAATAATTTGGCTATCTGGCTAATTTCGAAGCCTCGCTATTCCACGCAACACCCATTCAATGTACCCATCAAAACCACCTTCCTCGCTCCAGCGCGATTTTCCTATCATTTTGCTCCGTTCTCCCCAGGAAATGTTTGCGAATAATTGGCTGCAGCGGCGAAAAATGGTTCGTCGCGGTTTAGGAGGGAAAGTATCGACCAGGATACGTGATAATTTGGTTTATGAGAATGACGGAGAACGATGTTTTTAGGGATAGCAAATCTGGTGGAAAATAGGTTGTAGGATCATTTGCGAGATGGTATGGGAAAAAGTATTCGATTTGACAAAGAACGACCCGTATAATTCAGTCGTTCGCTTTAAGCGGCAGTGTTCCTTGTTCGGCTAAACTACGATCCAGCGTAATCCGGTAATAGCGAACAGATCCGGTGCACGCGGCAACGCATCCTGTGCGACCAGCAACCACCTATATTCCACCTCTTCGTTCCTCGCCAATCCGCGTGTCCTCTGCTCACCTCGCGTCCCTCTCGCCTATGCCGCGAACGTACAGCGGTCGGTACTCGACGATGGTGGTCCCGTCGAAAGCGACCCCTGGTGCTGGTAGCGGGAAACGCGTACTTCGGGGCTAATACGATGCCCAGTGATTCACGGGCGACGCGGCGCCTGCGGGTAGCGGCTCACCGCACGCCAGCTGCCTGCTGCCTCCGCTACCACGATACTCCTCCGCGCTCACCCCCAAAACGTGGCGCGACCACCGTTGGCCGCAAAAATCTGTAGATTACGCTTGCGGTGACATACGTTCTTCGTTACGTACGCCAAGCGCGGCGATGACAAAAAATACACGGGCGAAGTGGGGCAAACAGGAGTGGTTTACCGAGCCATATTCCACTTTGATTCGACGGCGTCGAATCGCTTCGTCTGATACGAGTACCTATCGCGTCGTTTCTTAATTGCGATGGAACGCGTATCAGTTTTGTTGATATCGCGTCGGTTGCCTATCACCGACATCAATGGATAGCGCTTCTCGTATCACCAATCGCATCTCGATATCTCCAAGGCGGAAAAAAGTATTCGGCTCATTTCTCTTATCTGTATCGACGAAGGTCGTTTTTTTCTGGAGTAACGTCGCATTTTCCTGTCAGCTATTTATAGAGCGAATCTCAGGATCGAACACTTGACTCGATATCGATTTGGTTCAGCGAGATTTGGTGACTGGGACTCGTACAGCCTCTTCGTTGTGACGGGGACGTGTTTCTATAACCGATACCAGATCGTCGCTCCTAAATCCTATATACAGGGTGTATCGCCTCGTGTGTGCAGAATGGGAGGGACTTGGTCCACGCGAAGCCGTGCCCCTACAGTCAACAACGAGCATACGAGTTTCGTAGACCCAAATTCTCACGAGAATAGAAGACACAGCGAGAAAAAAAAATTTCAACAACGATTTAATGTGCTTGTTAAGTCGACCAAGTCCCTCCCATTCCGGACACACGAGGTGATACACCCTGTATATGCTGGAGCACCGACCTCGGCAACGCTATGCTGACGCCATATCCTTTTGGAAATGATATTGTACCGGCTGGAAAATACTTCTTACAGCTCGTGCGATGACGACTGATGGACTCCAATTTCTCTTCGATTATCCTCATCGAGCTGTCGAACTTTAGTATTCGGTCCAAACAGGGATTGACGAAATTATGCCGTAAAGTTGCGTCGTGAGCGTGCCGAATAATAGATACTTTGATGTCATTAGCGATCATTCGTTGAATCGGATATATGTGACTCGTATTACAATTTTTTTTACGACTTTTCCACAAAGTGTCCCGCCACGAGTCACTGCTCATTTCTTCAGCGTGTGATCTTGACACGATTAAAAAGTTTCTCTTCGAGCCACGCAATTTTACGACGAACTCGGCCTTCCCCAGTGAAAATCAGATCATCGATTTTGTATTTAAAACAACGGAACGCGTGTTACCAAACTGGACAAAAAATCCTATTGTAAATTCCAATTTCCTTTTTAAAAATTGACATCTTTCCAGTGTAAATTTAATTGATTTCCACATTTATTCACAAATTTGAGGACACTTTCGTGGGAAATGCTCGGTGACTGATTTTCCTGAGTAGATCGTGGAGGTAAGAAATGAACGAATGGGAGGAATTTAATTGTCGACTCCGCGCTCCCGAGACGAGCGTATTTTTGACGTGTTTATGAAGGCAATTAGGTGGAGAAAATTTCGGCGGTTGAAGAAGATCCACGGTTTTTTGGTTCGGCGACGACGCGATGTTCACAGGTGACAAAGTGGGTACGCGCGCAGCTTTGAATTGATACGAAAGTCACGTTACCCGCAGCGAAGTAATTGTGTTAAATGAGCCAGTCGGTTTAGTATGCTGGTCCAACGCCCCGCGTATAATACGATAGACACGATTGTTGTTGAGAAATGGAAATAATGAAATAAACTTTCCTCGGCGCTCGCATCTGCAACGGGGCCCGCGCGAACAAAAAGGACGTGCGTGATTTTCAATTAGCGCCATCTCATCCGACATCTATCGACTACTAATTTCGTTTTTTTTATCTTCGATCTCGATGACTCGATCGTCGGTCACGTCACGACACCGCGGCGCGCGCGCACTGGCGAACAAAAGTATTGAAAAACATTGGAAATCCGAATGGCGGTGTGCGGAAGAAACGGAGAAAGTCGCGTAAACGGAGAAATGAGGAAGAAATCGAGGGGAGGGGAGAATTTGAAGGGTGCTTGAAAGAAACGAGTTTCGAATTTTCGTGACTATCGGTTATTAAAAGAAAGATGGCTCCTCGCGGGCGAGATCGGACGTTACCGATAGGAGGTAATTAGCGGAGCATTATTCGAAAGTATATCATTTAAATTAATTGGGAACTCGAGCGAGGAGACAATCTATTAAAACAATAAGACCGACCGTCGGAAAATGATGGTTAATATAAGAGTCCGCCGGTCCGAACGACCCGATATTATTGTCATGTATCATTATACGTTTACCGTTGGCCACCGAGCGGGCGATTTATCCAATTAAAATTCATTTCGTACCACGAAATCGTACGACGAGATACGCGCGCGATGGGAAAACGCGCGTATCTCTCCATCTATTCGTCGCGATATTCGGCCCGGCTACGTAATAAGAATCGTCAATTAAACGAATTATAACCGCGTTTCTGCGATTAGTCGGTCGGCCCACGATCCGGTCGATGAAAAAATCAAACGCTCATCTTTTTCATCCGAACGATCTCGCCCGACGCGTATCGATATCGCGATAAGATTATCACGCGACCTCGGATCTTTCTCCTACGTCCGGGAGATACGAACCGACGCCTTTTTTCATGCAAAGCGGCGGCGTGACTCCTTCCTCCGCGGAGGAGCGTCGTCGCCGTGGGAACGAATCCCACTCGCGATCGTTTCTTCGCGCTCTCGAGACCCGGGCCCGCTTTAATTGCCCCAGAAATTGCAGCCGACAAAAATTCTCTCAGCTTTACATAATCACCTCTTTCCTTTCCCATCGATCCTTTTATCGACGCGTACACCTACCTATTGCCTTTTTACCAACGATCAATTCCCGCGTCATTATCAATCCCGTCGCGGAATATTCACCTCACATTTTCATTACGACGAAAAAATTACGCTTCTCCCATTCGTTAAATTATAAAAAAACAAATTATAAATTCCACATTCCATCGAAACGTAGAACCGCATCCTTTCGCCTACTATCGTCATCTATTTTGCCCCTCGTACGGGTAACTGTGCTCGCAGGTTGCGAGAAATCGCGTGGCAATTATCGTTGCTCGTGGAAGGAAAAACCGAAATAACGTGGAATTTCGTTGAAATGGAAGAAAATAGGTAAATGGGGCGTGTTAAGCTCCGTTATTTGGACTAACCAGATTACAATTGTTCGCAGACCGAACCCATGCCCTGATCCATTTATCGTCGTTTGTAGTTTAATAAACCATTAAATCCCTTCTAAACGGAACGATTACTGGCCCATTGTGTCTGGCGGTCGCTGTCTCTCTGCGACAACGATACCTACACTCTTGTCGTTCAGCTCGTCCCGTTTGCCCATTGTGACCGCAGCGGCGGCATTGTCGCCGATTTACGAGAACGAGGACCGAGGCGCCAGTCCTCGACGGCGCCGCGCCCGTCCTGAGGACCTCTACTCCTAATTTTACGCTCTTTCCGGCTACCCTCGTGCTATATAACCGAGGAACCCGCGCACCTCGCTCCTCACGGGCACACCGATACACACTCGTCGTATCGCAGAGACGCGCGCTTTCACGGCTGACCGAGCCGAGCTTTCGATCCAATTGACAACTTTCACGATAATAATAACAATAACGATGATAATAATAGTTGGAAAATAGCGGAGAGGGGAGAGAAGGGAAATTGTTTCGTTATTCGGAACGAGAAAACGTCGCGGAGATGGAAATGCATGCGGATGCGCGCGTCATTGGTCGAACGCGCTTGTATGTACGTATCATAGGAGTTCGTTTTCTTACGAGCAAGATAAAATGACTCGTAAACGGATAGGAACTTGGAGTCGCGTAAAACAAATTTTTTCGAGCGTCCCTGAGACATGGTCGTCCTCGTGCGGCGTACCTTCGTATATACGTGGCCGCAGGAGGCACCAGGAGGCTGCACCGGTTGGCACCGGCATAAATACGCGAAGGAGACACCGCGCGGGCAAACAAAAAGCTACAAAGGACAGCAGCGCGGTCTCCTCCGTAGGTGATACGATCTCACGGCATGCAGATACGGGCATCCTATAAACTCCTCTCACCGTTTCACCCCCTCCCCCTCGGGGGCTGCGTCTTTCGCAAACTCTGCATTTTTTTCGTTCCCTTCGAATTATTTTCGAAGAAAATATCCACCCGACGCGCCCCTCTGTCCCCCGCCGCCCGTTTCTTCGTTCCTTCTCTCTATCAGATTTCTACTTCTCTGTATCTAATATGAATGATGTCGGGATCCCGAGCGTGGGCATCGAGCCCCGTCGCGCCGACGGGGGCCAAATATTCTCGTGGCCGCGAGGAAGATGTAAGGCAACGGCGCGTGATGTATGCGTAGGTAAGCTCTCTCGCGTTCTTTTTCAACTCTCTCTCTAATATACGCACGCGCGTGTATGCATTATCGGAATGGTACGAGATAATTCAACCTGACGTCACGATTCTCAAATGATGATTAATAGACGATGCTTGGTTGCTCGTTCACGATTCTTTTACGCCGTACATGATCCTCCACGGCTCGTTTAATTAGCAACGATCCTTAATTGTTGTTGATCGTTCGTGATCTCGCGCGGAACGTTAAACTTCCCTCGATACCGTCGTGCCTACTCGGCTACCCCGCGTGTTCTCCAACGCCACAAGTATACATCTCCCGGTGTGTGACTCTAACACCTGCCACTAATTACGTCGCTGGACCTCCCTGCCGCTAAATCTTCTCGTAACGGGTGCGAGACGTGCGTGTATAAATTCAACTGTGCGAGCTTGCCAATTCCTCGCCGAGCGCGGGATGCCCGCCTCTGCTAGGCGAGCGTCGCGAGGCCGGAGACTCGACCGTAGTCGCGCGCGACCCCGTAACGGGGCCAGTTTCAATTTCCTAATACCGAAACCCAATCGTGTAAATCAAGGGAACATTATTAGTGGTTGCAATTCGACTGTCCTCGAACCGTAGAGGATATCGGTCTACCAGGGGTGACCTATGTCCGTGTCGCTCTTCCGTACCTCCGAGGGATACTTTGGGGTGAATAGGTGACGCTCGACTAATCCTAGGTTTACCTAATCGCTTCTGTCCCATTCCACTTCTCTCCTCCTCCCGTCGCTTTCCGCCTATTTCACTTCCCAGTTCTGGAACAGCTCTCTCTGCCTCTCTCTTTCTCTCTCGCTCCGCCGTTTATTGTCTGCTCCGCTATGCGTATATCTCTATCTATCTATCTATCTACCTACCTATCTATCTATCTATCTATCTAGCTATCTATCCATGTATATATATATATATATATATATATATATATATATATACATCCCTTCTAGCGTGTCTCTAGTTCTGTAGATGGACGGAGATAGATGTATATACTACTCGGTGGAAAACCCCTCGGGGTAGTTCGAGAACGGCTTACAGTTTCTCTGCATCCGTACCTCTCGCCCCTCTTACGTTCTACCTAGATTCGGACAAAGTTGAGCTCTGGTCTCGAAGCACGGCGACGTTGTCCCGAGGGTAAAACAGCGAATGGTAAACGCGAAACTCGAGCTTGGAAAGCCGATATATTCCACGCCGAATATCTGCCCCGTGCGACGGCCGTAGCGGTTCGATTACCAGAGTTCAACTTGACTGGAGACTAAGTGATCTACAGGCCAAAGTATCTCGAACTATCGCGAAGCTGTAAATTCGAGCACTCCTCGATTAGAGTATAATCAACGGACCGTTGTATCGCTTGAACTTCCTCCGACTATCCGCGTGTTACGTTTGCGCAGCCTTCAGCTCCGCATCCTTCGTTTGGAGAAGCAATAATACGTCTTTGATACCAACGTTCGTATCACGAGACCTGGAATGTCTCTTCTTCTCGTCTTACACGTTCTTCGCTGATACTCGTCGTAGCATGCGAGTCGGAGTCCATCAAACCTACCCTCGACGATCCATAATGATCGCGATAAACGAAGGCGAAGAGGCTCGTCGATTTGGTGCATCCATAGATACATCGTCGAACGCGATCAGCGTCGAATCTCGCGAAGAAGAAAAAATACCATCGCGTTGGGATTTTCGAACAACTCGAAGCATTATTTGGGAACGTTTGGTGCGTAAAATCTGCGTGGCTGTACACGCCGTCGCAACAGGTACGCGAGGGCCGTAATTTATCGGAGGCCGGTATGACGGGCGCACATTTTGCGGCTCGTTTTCGAGGTAGATTATTCTTGTGAACTGCCCAAAAACATACCAAATGGTTCCTCGATAGAGCAGCAGCAGCGGCGGCGGTGGGTCCGGAGAAAACGATGGTGCATTTTCGATCGCGTAGCTATTTAATCGTTCGTCTGTGCTGCCATGCTGTAGTAATAAATTATCTAGGTACTATGGCGAAATGTCGTTGATTATCCGACGGAGTTTTCTTCGTTCTCGCGAATCCCAAGCAAAGAGCCGATTCTCCGTTAACACATCCGCGACCGACTATCCGGTCGCCATGTTTTCTCTTTGCTAATGGACGATGCTCGATGGTAATGTTCAACGTTCCTTGAAAGTACGTTTTCTCGTCCCGATGTCAATGTCTTGTCACGTCTCGGCTGACCGCTCGGCCACCTGCTCGTCATCCGCGCTCACTCGCATATGTAAAACTCGGCGGTAGTTCAGAAGTCGCATTACCGACAGATTTGCATCCGGTTTCGCATAATCGTCTTTGTATAGGAACAGGTGAAACGAAGACGTTCCACGCGACACAGGCTGGCCGATACTTTGCTTCTCTTTCCTCGTTCTCCTGCCTCGCCCCGCGCGTCTCTCGTACCCCCGTCGCAGGAAGTGTCAACAAGTTCGTTCCATTACGCTTACCGCGCAATTGTGACCTCGACCGAGCTTTTCGCACAACCCGTATAAGAGGTACCGTACCGAACAGGGTATCTACAAGCGCATTATTTCACAAGGGGATATCGTTTCGCTTTGCTGCGAAGACATCGCCTGCGTTATTCTTTCCCTGGGAACACGATACCCTCGGCTTACGTGTGTGTACATGCGGCTAATGCTACAGCAAAACGAAAGAAAGTGGTTTCTTTATCTTCGGCATTGATCTGGTATGGCGTAAAGGATTCTAATTGACAAGAGTTATTAACGATAGTACAGCGCGATGTTGGTACGAGAGAATCTTTATCCTGACAACATCGACAGCCGAGGGTGTAACGCATCGCCTCCTTGCTTGCAACGTGCCATCATCCCTGCCATGAAAAATATTCAATTTGCATGAAAGGAAGCGGGCGATTCAACTGCTTCGGGATCGCGGAAAATTTCAACGGTGCGCGGCGATTCCGACTGATAACATTGTGTCAGGTGTAGGCGAAATGCGGACGGATCGATGCGGTGTTACGCGGTGTTACGCGGTGACGGTGTAATGGCTGATCGTGAACGCGTACTACCGAAGTGAAACCTCGGAGGAAACGAGAAGGGAAGGGCGGAATGGAAAGAGGCGTTACCCAACAATTGAACGCGTCTCTGGAAACAAGCTTATTAGATCCACTAGGATCTACGATCACGATCGAATATTTCCTCCTCTCCTCGTGGAACCATTACAACGCGGCGAAGAACCGAGTCGAGACGACGGACGAGTGAGCGGCGTTGAGCATAACCAGATAAATCATACGTACCGCATGCTGATAACGCATCCACGAGACACGTACTGCCACGAAGTCGAAAGCCATCCTCGTTCATCGAAGAAACATCCGTGCGGCGGTGTGGAGCCATGTTTTTTGTCGCGAATCATTTGTAAAGCGAGTAGCCGCCAAGTCTTGTTTCCCAGCTTCGTCGAGTAGTTCTGCCAATGTTGACGGTGCCGATCGAGCATTGGGACAACGTGCTTACAGTCGCTGGGTACAACGTGCTTACAGTGGCTGGGTACAACGAGGCTCCGTGAAGCTGACTTCGGAGAGAAAGAGTGGCGAGAGTACGATCCGAGGGGAGTTTCACGTCTCTTCTCAAATTAGTTCCACTTCGGGAGTAGCGTTTAGGACCATGGCACGTCTCCTCTCGAACCTTCTTCCCGTGTCAGTGCAGGGGGGATCGGAAAGTAGCAGTGACCGCGACTGTTCTTTACGCAGAACTCTGACAAACAGGGGTACGGAGAGATGGGGTGAATAAGAATACTGTGGGATTCACATGTGCTGGTCGAGTTGAGTTGGTAGTAACTGATACTCGAACGGAGAGGAGCCAGGCTATTTCTTTTAAGAGTTGAATAGAAGGACTTAGCTAGATGCAAGTGAACCAATTCACATGCATCGATTGGGTTGGGTTGGTAGTGGGTTTAGGATTACTTGGCAGGTATGTAGAGGGTTAGATGAAAGTTCCACCGGATGCATACATGATTTGTACTTGATGAATATTATTTTGGTATATATTCAACCGATACAAATGACGAATAAATACGAATGTGGAGTGTGTGTGTCAGGCAATCATGGTCGCGCGAAATACTCTGCAGAATAAAAAAAAAACACCAGATGAATTCTTCTTTTACAACTTGTTAAACGCTCGTGGTGGTGGGGATATGGTCTCTTATCGAAGCATTGATTGTTTCGAGGGCCATTGCTGTGTAGAGTGACGTGGGCTGGACGAGAGAGATGGAAATAGGTCGTTGTTTGTGTTTTGAGAGGAGTCGGGCTATCCTCGCCACGAAGCGATTGTCGTTGAGAGGAGACGTGCCATGCCCGATCCGACTGATCAACGATCGAAGACACGCGCCGCAGCACGCGCCAGGCGTCTTTAGATTTGACATCGCGGCGCCCGACGTCCGACGCGACGCGTGACCGGAGGCTCCTTACCTACCAACGGCGGCATCCTCCTCGAGTCCGAGAAGAGGCTTGGAAAGAAAGGACGACGACGAGGAGAAGCAACAAGGAAGGCACGCGCCACCCCCGAGGACGTTCCTGGAAGAATCGCGATTGAATCGAAGACCCGTGTCGCGGACAAACGAGCGAGGTGAGACGAGACGACGACCAGGGTTTCGTCTCGACTCCCGCATCTCGTGCGGATGAAAGGTACGTCGTTGGAATACAGAAGCGGACCCGTGAGATCCGCGGAAAATGCAACCGCCCAGCAGCTTCCCCCCCAAAACGCGACGCCTCGTTTCGCGACCGTTTCACCCGATGGGTGCGAAGATGTCGCGATGATAAACTACTCGATATAGGCTTACCCCGCCGCAGACGGCGGCATCTTCTTGTAGCTTAACAACGCGTCGATGTAATCTCCACGGAACGAAGATACGATCCGGAACACGTTGAGACTACGTAGCCAACGAGTTTCTAATTTATCGCTCCTCGTCTCCGCGAAAACTCCTCGAAAACGAAGTATTCCGACGAGGAATCGGATCGCTGCTCCTCCGGAGCTCGTACTCCTCTTTCGTCGTTTCTGCGAATCGGAGCAGCGATCGGGAAACGGAGAACGAAGACTACGAGCGAGAAGGACCAAGCTCTGGCTCCCGGTTTATACCTCTCTCCGATGTCGTCGCGGTTCCGTCTAGTACGAGAACACGAAGTATGCGAATACCCGCGCGGAGAGTCTCACGGGGTCTTTGCGCGAGGAGGAGGCAAGGCATGGGCTAAGGGTCCTCGCCTGTGGAGACCTTAGGGCAAAACCTGAAGCCTGCAACCACACTAAATATTGTGTCCGCGCAGAGAATACAGCTCGAGACACGTGTAAGCGGACCGGCGGGATTCCGTATGACCAGATCGGCTCGCCGATTATACGCTAATTCAACGCAAATTCCTTCTTCGAGATATCTATATCGGTCGCATACATCGGAGCCGCGGTAGCGGGGCGATTCGCTTAATCAGTACGAGAGACAACTACATATAAGAACCTAGGGGGATACAGCTTCTTTTTCGTTCGCCGATTTCAGACCGAACCGCCGAAGCCGATTCCGAAAAGCTTCCATACCACCTGGCTGGTATATGGCATCCGCGAAGCTACCTCGACAATAGTCTCGCGGTGCTCATTTTCAAAGAAGTCGATGCCTCGATGCCGCTTCTAAGGGCGTAGCACGTCTCCCCTTCGGATAATTATCCCTCCGTGCCGAGGATAGCCTGTCTCCTCTCAAAACACAACTTTACGAGCTTATAACGATAGCCTCTCTCCTCTCGACTCAACAACCTGTTTTCATCGTTCTGGTACAGCGATGCTCGTTGAAACAGTCGATGCTTCGATAAGAGGCCATACTGAGTCCTTCTACTCAGCTCCTCGAAGATATAACAGCCTGGCTCCTCTCCGTTCGACTATCAGCTACTACCCACCCAACTCACAACCATCCTCTTCCTATTCAGCCCGTCTCTCCGTACCCCTGTTTGTCAGAGTTCTACGTAAAGAACAGTCACAGTTTTACTGCTACTTTCCGATGTAAGAGGAGTCCTGTCACGAAGGTTCGGCCGAAATCTTCAGAGGAGACGTGCCATGGTCCTAAACGCTAATCCCGAAGCGGAACTAACCTGGGAGGAGAGGGCAATTCCCATTTTTAAACCTTCTGCTCCACGTATCACGACGCAACCTCGGATCAGTAAATTTCGTGAAACATAACCATCGGTATACCGTGCAACGAAACGCCTTTACGTTAGCTGCTGGTCGACGCTGTGCGGGCAGGTGTTAGATCACGTAGAGTTTCGTAAGGCTCGTTAGCGTCCGCGCTGGTTTCGAACCCGCTTGGTAAGAATCAAAGAAGCACTTTGCGCGTGACCCCGCGTGTCTTTGGCCCTCTCTCCACGGTTCATTTCCATAGCGTCTTTCGGTACGCGGCTGAATCCTGTCCTCGTGCAATTTGTATCGGAGTAAAATAGTACCTTTCAGAAATAGCAGCGAGAATATTAATGGATACCTCGTATCTTCGTAACGCGCATTATCCTCGAGGTTGTTTCGCTCGACCAGATGGCAGCTCGGCGCAAGACAGTCGTCCTCCGCAACGCCATATTACTCCGCACCGTTATATCTGGATTCTACCTGGTCCACTGTTGTTGTCCGTCCTCCCGGTGATTAGGCGCGTCGCCTCGTTAGGACGAATTTTTCCACTACTAATGAGGCACCGAGTTATCCGCTACCACGCTAACGTCGGGGCTGCTTGTCATGACGTATCTGCCAACTCTCCGTCCTTCTCCCCGGATCCTGCGTTCCCGTGCTCTCTCCGTTAATGAAATCTACCGTCGAGATGATGAATATCTCATACTCGGCCGGGGTGAACGAAGCAAACAAAGTCCACCCACCGGTGCTAAATAATCCTCGTCGTTGTCCTGTAATTATCGTCTTCTTTTGCTTCCACTGCAACCAGCAACGGTCCTCCGTCGAGAAGAAATCTGCTCCTCTTTCTCTGCAAAAAGTTACGGGGATAACGTCGACGCTGTTTCGGTCACTCGGATCTTTGCCAAGTGCACTTTCACGTCGCCCATTCATTCGTACGTCCGCGTCGACGTACTCCGTCGTTTAATTCGCAAATATTTCAGTCGTGTTTGCTGAAAATACGCTACAGCTGCTCCGAGCGTGTCGACGAGCGGGGTACATCGCGTTTTAACCAACCGTCGTTGTAACGTTGCACGAAGACGAGCCCCTCCGTCTTTCGTGGTTCTCGGCTCACCCGTCACTCCTGAATATCCCATCGATCGCGATTATTCCTCGCATCCGTACTACTCGATCGCAATTATCATCGCTTTTTTCCTCTTCTTCTTTTCCTTCAGACGGCGTTGCATTGGGGTGCGAAACACGGGAACGAGGACATTATCAAACTCATCGCAGGCACGTACAAGAACTACATCAAAGGCGTCAACGAAACCACGGTATGCTTTTACCCACCTGACCTCAAAGACACGACTCGCACCTGTTTTTAATAACGACAAATCTTTGATCCTTTCATGTTTCCGGCTCACATCTCGCATCTGACACCAGAACGGGGTAAGTCTCTTTATTATTCGCATACCATTACGAGAACTCGTGGAAAAAATAGTTCACGCAAGGGACTTGAACCGTTGCGTGCGCGAGCCGTAGGTTCGACGAACCTCTAGATTTGAACAAGTATCACCGAAGGCAATACTTCCATCCTTATCGTCCTGATCGCGAAATTCGCGAGCGTGTTTGTCACGAGAACGCAGAAGTAACTCGTTCCAAAGTTGCGGATTTCGCGAAACACTCGCCACGCAAGCTTTGAGAACGATGCTTAAGCGGATTTCTAACGATCGGTAAACATATTCGATGGACGTGGCGTCTCCCAGCGTACGGCAGTGGGGGCGTCGCGACGTCCCGGTGACAAGAGTCCGCGAGAAAGACCTTAGAGGGCGACGGCAGGGAAGCGGTCCGCTGATAGGATCAGACGTGTGTGGTCCCTGACTTTACTCTTTATAGGACTTATATAAGGCTTGGCTCGTTAGCGGCGCGCGACAAACAGGGCATCTGCCGCTGTACCGGGCCCTGGCGTACGACTCTCGACGACCCGCGTGCAGAGTGTTCGTATCCTCCCCGACCCGTGGTCCAACGTCCAACGTCCTTCGTACCTCTCGCGTCGTCCTGTAGGACCTCACCGATCCGAAGAAATTCGTTCTCGGTACTTCGTCTTCTTTCTTCCTACGGTCATCCGTCCGTTTGTCTTTTCTCCTGTCTCCGAGTCTTCTGCCGGCTCGTTTGTTTGCCGGTGTAATCCGAGTCGTCGAGCTGTCGTCACCTCCGTGCCAACTCTGCCGCTATGCTGTCAACGACGCCGGGGATAAGGACGAGACTGCGGACAACGTACACGCGAGGGAAATATTATTTATCGTAGTGCATTGAATCCGAAGAATCGTCCCCTTGATATATCGCCGACTATCGCGAACGCAGGATCGTTATTCATCGCTTCGCGATTGTACGTCACGGTCCAACGTCGCGAGGAGGAGGACGCTCGAATGCAAGCACGATTATCCCACGAAAACTTGCAACGAGAACATTTTTTCGGATTCGTCTCATCGGACCCCTGCCCGTGTACGAGCGAGGAACCGAGAAGACAAACGAGGTCAGCGCCGTTTGGAGGAACGGGATTTCGCCGCAGGCTCTCGACTTTCAACGGAGTTGTGCCACTTCGGAACGAGTTCAGCAGACTTTTCCGCACCGATCAAGTCCAACGTGAAACACGCGAAGAAGGCTGCTGAGATTTTCCAGTAAGAGCTGAAACCAGATTTTCTGACAAGAGCTGAAAGAGCTTCGCCTGGACGTGGACCCAAAAGCTTGGGGGAGGAGAACTCGAGGAAGAGAAAAAAAGAGAGTCGAGCGTGGGGTACAAAACAAATGCGTGTCGTTTGTCGATTGACACTGGAAAATTATCCCAGAAATTAGTAACTCTTCGTGAAAGCGTCTTCATTGCGCTGAGTCCAGCTTATCTAACGCTCTAATCTAGCGGTTGTAAAATATAGACGGAATCTAAAAAGAACGGACCGAGCGACGCCATGGGAACCCGGAGCAGGAACATCGGACGAGAAAGAACGAGAAGAGGAGAGGAGAGAAGTGAAAAAGAAGAAAAAATTGAGAGTAGCGTCGTTTGATAATGGCCGCTCCGGCGCGCAGATCTCCGATCCGAGCGACGATAACGGCTTATAGCCGGTCAAGAATTATTTCCGTCCCGGGAGCCAAGAGCCGTAGTATCGCATCGCGTCAAAATCCTGTCGACCAATAGTGTAAAGACATTTTCTCAATTTGTATCTCAACGAATCTCTCGAGTTTTCACTCCTAATCGTCCCACGTCTCCGGCAAACAACGTCCAAAGTCTCGAGGTGGACGCGGAGCGTCGTCGCTTATCCGGCGCCATCTTTGTCGACGAGGGCGCCGAAGGTGTCGTCGCTGCTCTACGCATAACAATCTCGTTGTCGCTTCGCTCCACGCGTTTTCCCGCCATCGCAACGTTGCAATAGCTCAGAGATAACCTAAAAATTTGTCCCGCGCATTCAGCTGCGCGCCAACGGTCCGCGCGCGAGCGCTCACCCTGTACACCTACATCTCTTCGTCGAAGAATCGGCGAATGTCGTTTGGCCTCTCCTCGTCGATTCGTCTCGACGCGTCTCTCTTAGCCCCGTTTATCGCAGATCGCGCGTCCCTATAATCACGACAAAAACAACGAACATCGACATGGCGCTCGTGTGGCGCCATCCTCGGTCACAAATCGCAACAGCGCCGGCAGACAAAGACCAGAGAAAAACCTCAATCGAAGCCCATCCCGAGGGAGAAAAAAAGGAGAAAAAAAAACTGAGCCCAACTTGCAAAACCTTCGACGATTCGACATCTTTTGCTCTTCTCTTCGCTCTTCTCAAAAAACGCCGATCTCTTCCGTGCCGTCGCGTGAAAACAAAAGAAAGTCGACGCGCCTTTTTCGCCATGAAAATTCGAAGCAAACAAAATTTCCAAATTCTTCTTTGACAAACGGAAAACTGGGGGAAAAATGCTCATGTTTGGCGCAAGGTAAACGTACCTGCATATACGATCCGTTAGAAGTAGCCCCACGGCAGATAGGCTTATGTATAGATGCGATATTTCATACGCCTATGTAGATGAGCGCGAGGGACGGAAAATTCAAACTCCGGTCGAGCTGCTCCGCGGTAATCGTGAAATTCCGAGTGAACAGCTGCCCGACGAAAGAATTTGAAATTACTTTGGTCGGTGGCGATTGAAAAGTGAAATCCCTTCCCTCGTCTATAATCCGCCTCCGCGCACGCACATTCCCGAGCAATGACGTAACTTACCAAACACCACATGCGAAATATAGCGACAACTTTTCATTTTTTATTTTCTGTAATCTTTAATATCCACACAAGCGTACGCCGAACTCCACTCTCACATTTCCCATCATGTGACGGTAGGTTGCTGAGAAATGAAATATAGCCACGAGTGGGACGTAATAGTTGGCGATCAACTACCTTAAGGATGTCCAGGCAGTACGACAAAAACGATGAAAGTGTTTGAATCCGGGTGGATTCTGTAGATTTAATCTAAAAAAAAAAATCTGTCAAAATTGAGGACTGCACGAAGCTCGTTGCTAAAAAAAAATAAGTAATAAAATTGCACGTAGTCTTATGGACAGTGACGTAAAATTTAAGCTATCTCAATGAAAGATGCTGATAAAAATCTGAAATTCTACGCGTAGAACAAGCAATAACAAACATTTTCAGTTCTATTAGGAAGCGCTATTGTTATTTATTTAAGTAATAATCTGAATTTTGAAATTGATGGACATAGGAAGGCATAGTTTTAGCGGGGAAAGTATACCAGTACCGCCTGAACATCCTTGAAAGAGATTTACACTACCTTCGATGAATGTCTTTGGGCTTGGAATTGGGCTCGCGTCGACGCGATTCACGGGGATCGAAAAAATCGGTTCGATGCTCGAAGATTATCTGAGGCTGTTTGTTGTGACCAATCGAGTCGTGTACGCGGAGGATAGTTGTGAGTAATCGTCGCGCACGTCCGGATGACGAAGGAGTACGCGGGTCTGCGGGCGCGCGCGCGCGTGTGTGGAAGACGGTATGATTTAGTTCGTCGTAAAAGCAAGCGTTCAAATATAGAGAAATATTAAAATTGAAAATCCAGAAGCCGCGTGTGATATATACGCGCTTGATATTGGTGTGGCCGGCCGGCAGCTGTCCTAGTTTCGCCCCCTAAGCCTCGGAGTCTCTCTCTGGTAGCGGTGAAGAGACGTTTCGCCGTGATATTTCCTCCCACTTTGTGCCGGCAGACAATGCTACTTTAAAATATTGTCAAAAGTATAAAAAGATATATGAAAGGGTGCGACGCGCGCGCGAGAGATCTGCTGCGAGGGTGCGAGGCAGAGTGTTGCCACTTGTCGCAGGCGCACGTGTCGCCTGCTCGCCTATTGGAGTTTGGAAAGGGTAGCGTAGTGAAAACTTGATCGTAGCCATCCCCCGTCGCCGTGACTCGAGAGGGTGTCGTCGTATACTTTCACGCAACGTTCGCTTCACATTTTAAAATCAAACAGGATTCGGAAACTTTTGGGAACGGTGAATCCCCGACGAACCGACGAACCGAGGGGGGAGCCGAAGGCCGGAGGACAACTTTCGGCGATCTAACGGCTGGCCTCCCGGTATTACGACGAGTCGAAGGAGAAAAATATTCTATTCGACGAGATGTACCCAAGTCTGCGGGTAACCGCGTCTCTCGACCCGCGTAATTCGATATTTTTCGGATACTTTGCTCTTTTCCCAAACCGCGCTCGAATTCGCATCTCCGCAGAAAATCGCGATATTTATTCTCTCGCGTCGACAACAGCAAACCTATCGGCGCCCGATCCAATTGAAAAATGAATCGTTCTCGTAAAAAAAAATCGTCGGTTGGGTTCGTTTCATCCGTCGGTCGAATTCCTTCCGGATAATTGGATCAGATTAGCACCGATGGTCACATTGATCTCAATGTGTCGCTTCTCCTCGCAAAATTGATCACGTGCATCGATGCTACTAACCGGAATTAACGAGCCGAGATCACGTTTTACCAACGCAGGCTGCGGAAGCTTCGTCTAGCATATTTCCGGGCAAAATCAGATTCGTTGCAAATTTCCCTACCTAGCTAGAATTTGTCCTCAACCGCGACGAACGCCACCCGTCAGCGCGTGGGCGTGAGGTAACCGCAGACGCATTCGGATTCACCTTCCGAACACGATCCTCACCGCGACTACTACTAACAAGAGTAACAGGAACGAATACTACGCCGAAAATTTGCCGTCGAACTGGTCTGCCGAATCGTCTCAAAAGTCTCGTCTCGGACACATCGATCGTAAGCGTGTGACAAAACTGCTACGAGCATCGTTCACGATTTCCAAGATTTCCAAGTGAAGGAGCCGATTTCCGCGAAGTGCGAGGAGAATCGACGGAGAGGCCTGATTTGTTCGAGGCTAATTGAGCGTCGAGGAAACTCGGTGACCTGCGAAATAAAAATAACAAATCTGACACGACGAGCCTTTGGGATTACAGCTGTCACGGCGATCGGAAGTCGATGGGAGATCGGTAGATCGGTTGATCGAATCGCGATCGATGGCTGGGACAGCGTCGCGACGCTAAAAGGCGCATCGGGAAATACGTGGCAAAGGCAGCTGCGCGTCCTGCCAGTAAAACGAATCACCTGCTCGCTGTCGATAATATCGTTTCCGATCGCCGCTCGCGTTCGCTTAGACTTTAATGCGACTCCTCGACTCCCTTTTCCTACATTCCTTTGCGTCCCTCTTTTCTCGTTCTCGCGCTCCTACTCCTCTCTGCCCATACGCATCGACGGCGAGAAAAAAACTTGGCGAAAGACAATCGTCAAGACTGAATCCATAAGACTCCTGTCACAACCTCGTCGTCGGAGATTCTTCTTCGAAGCTGCGGTAATCGATTTAAGGATAGTTCATCATTTTCTCCTCCTTCTACGACGCGGAGGTCTCTAGAAATTTCTCTTTTTCTCTTCTCGATGCGCGTATTCGTGGTGCCGTTATATATATATACACGGTGGCCGATTAAACGCGACCACCCCAAATATCTCGGCTGCCCTCGGAGTTACGAAAAAAACGTGGAGAAGTAATTGATCGTAATCAAGGTAACGAAGAGTAATCAACGGATTTCGAAGGCCCGATACAGCGGGCAAAAATTGATTTCTATCAATTTCATAGTTTTTGCCATCTCAATGGCATGACCTTGAAAAAAAACAAATTTCTCACCACTGCATTAGCCCTTCGAAATCCATCGAATTACCTTTCGACGTTATTCCCGTAACTCGGAAGGCAACGGAGATATTTGGGGAGTCACGTTAAATGGTCCACCCTGTATATATATATAGATATGAGAGAGGGAAGAGTACCTACGCGGAATCTTCAACTTGCCCGCGTCGAGATTTCACTACACGGAGATGCGGTTTTACAGTCAGCGAAACACGACGAAGCGTGTGAAACTAGCAACACGTCTGAAACCGTTGTTAACGTCGTAGGAGAAAAAAAAAGTGCAATTACGGCATAACTCGCAATTTACTATGACAGAGTAGTACGTAGGTAACGTGATCGATAGTCGTGACAAAATGATTCTCTCGCGAATACCGCATCGTCGATGTTGAAGGAAGGATTGGAAATGATCGAATGCGTAGCCACGAGCTTTTACGGTACTTACAGCTTGCATTCGCCGCGCCGGAATAATTACACGAAATAAACGTGTAAGCTGTTCTCCCGATGTGTTAACCTATCCGTACGCGGGGCTCATTCTCCGAGACATCTCCGCTTATAATCGTAAGTGGTCGGACGATGCAACTTGACGCTTGCAAAAAGACTCGTTTCGCCAACGCCTACGAGCCGAGGAAGCAAACGACGGAAAGTTGTTTTCTCAATGGCACACGCGATTCCCCATACCATCCATCTAATTGACTTTCCGCGTCGAATCCACCGCGTAACTTCAGATTCGCACGGTACACGTGAAATTGGATTTCTAATAAGGATTTAATGATATCTCGCATTGTCTTTTCGAGTGTTGCAACAACTTGTTATGCGATTAGTCTTTCGAACAGGTATACGCGCTTCCACGAACCGTATAAGCAGAAAGAGGAAGTTGCCTCGTAGGAAATCATATAAGTAATCCTCGCGGTGCTCTTTTGTTTTAATGATATTCAAACAGGCCGAAAAGGTTGATGAGAAACTGTGTACGATGATTCGTGCTACCGGTTCGTTTCCGTTGTTTCTGTTTTCTGGTAATCTTTTTTTCTCCTTTTTTCTCCTTTTTTCTCCTTCTATTTCTCCTTCTTTTTCGCCCCTTTTTCTTCTTCTTTTTCTCGCCAGCGTTTCGACGATTACCGAGTCGTAGTTTACGAGTATATCTGATCGTTTGTAACGAAAACACTTTTACTCTTCTTCCAGGGTTACACTCCTCTCCACATCGCGATGCAATTCCGTAACGAGAACATCTTCAATCTGCTCGTTCAAGTTTACGGTGAGTAGAGATATCGGTAGATCGTGATTGTTTCGAGTTGACGAGGGGATCGTCCGATCTATAGATCTATCGATCCGTCGATCGACGGTAAAGCCTAAGTCGAGCGAGTTACCGTGAATCGGGTGTGAATCAGGCTCACAAAGGCAGTGATTGACAGCGCGGCTTGTCTGTGCAAACAACCGTTCCCCTGGCCGACGGACCTCAAAGCCTTGCCGACTGTTTGCTACAGATTACGCGTCCACTCCTTATCCGTATCCACATTCAAGTCCACCTATTCGATACCCATTAGACCCGTCTTTGATTGTCGGTCTTTAGGCCCTCGGACCTCTCTTCTCCGCGTGGCCTGCCTCCTCTGCCGCCTCTCTCCGCTCGCCCGCCGTTATTTGCATTCGCTGTCAGATAATCAATCTGACGAGTCACTCGAGGGCGAGAAGTCACCGGTGAATGTGACCGGCGCGATAACTTCGGAGTTTATCAACAAATATTGTCCAAAGATTTCATCCAGAAAGCAAAAAAAAAAACGAACGAACGAACGTAGATTAAACGCTACGAGAGCGAAACAGCTCTTCTTCTTGAAACGAGAACGAGTCTTTCCATTTTGTGTCTTTCATCCGAAATATTTATTCGGTTCGTCGAATATGTATATATTTTTTTTAATCGTAACTAGTTTTTGTTCTCCCGGATCGTTGAGTTACCGCGCATCCGCGCGTGCTTGACGTGCGCTTCGTCGCGCGACGCGAGTACCTACCTACTGCTCCTGCGATCGTAGGGGAAATACGCGATGCTTGAAATGGATGGAAAAAGATAAACTCGATTGTCCGCTCGACGAGTTGAAGTCATTAGTTAATTACGTCAATGGGCATTCGGCCAGGGTTCACGAAAATACGAAATCGCTTCTGACTGTCTCGAGGCGCGAAAATAGATTTAAAGCTCTAGCTGGTGGCAGCTGGACTTGTCGAGGACCGATCGTAAATGGACTCCGATTAATATCAAAGACGCGGAGAGTCGCTCTTTTCGTTCGCGCAAAGAATCGGATGTCTCGCCTTGGCACTCTTTCAGCACCGCGTGCATCCGTAACACACATCGAGTCTGTCACTCTTATTCGTTGCTCGCGACAGAATCGTGGAGGACGACGAGATCGTACGTTTAATTTCCTGCTCGTTTATCGGGAGTCTCGCATGTTTCTGTCTGGCAGGTCCGTCGGGCCTACGGAGGGTATAAGAGGTAAGGAGAACTGTCAGTGTGCCCAAGAAATGTCCTTGAAATCGCGGAAAACTAAGATAGCGCTAGATCTGAAATAAAGCGACACAAGTCTGTAGAGTAGGACAGAATTGAAAATCTCTATTCGTTTTCAAAATTTTAAGAATTAAGATTTACTATAACATTGTCGATTGAAATATTTTTTCTTTTGACAAATGATCCACGCAATTTATTTTGAATTCTACCATTTCCCTTCCACGTACTCCACTTGGTTTGAAGTTGCCAAGTTCAAATGTTCTCGTGTGGCTTATCAGCACCATTCTAGCAACTCGTTGAACCCTCATTTTACGCGTTTATATCGACACTTCTGCGACCAAAGTCCCGTATAACGGGGAATTCTCCTTATATCTACCCTCCATAGTAGGGACGCGCGAGCCCGATACCGTGGCTAGTTATGTACACGTGCCTGGGAGATTTCTTTAGCGGGATAAAGCGAGAAGCGCTGCCACCTGTCGGTAAAGAAATCGACTAACGAGTCTTCTTTCGCCTAGGAGCTAATCAAGACTTGAGGGATTACAGCGGGAAAAAGGCACGACAATATTTGGCGTCTCAGGAGGCTGCCGTCAGCCAAGACACCTTCCACAGTGAGTACCAGTCTTGGGCAGAGGGCGAGGAGGGTGCCGCGAGTTTGTTGCGCGCTGCGTCTCTTCGCGCGGCTGCAACTGCCTCCCTCCTGCCCTCTCGTGCCGATATGATGAAACGCGCGACATTACCCGCGAGCATGAAGCAACGTCGACCTAGACGCACGACCCTGCTGTCCGGACCCAGCTTCCTTCGCAAGAACTTCAATCCTGCCGCCTCCATGCGGAGGACGAAAAAAAAACAGATACCGGACTAATAATAGTTCGTGCCTGAGCCGTCTCCCATCCAATCTTCAACCTGCATGCATCGATAAATCAACATTCGACCGATCCGTCGGTAATACTAACAGCACTTTCATCGACCGACTAAACGCGGCTCATCGGTCGAGAAAAAAAAAACACCCGTAACACACTTCAGCTTCGCGGCACTAACGAGCACGACACTAAAGGGCACGCACGCTGGCTTTTTACCACCTCTGCATCGCCTACATCGCACACGCTACGTATTTTCTTGTAATTTACATTGCAATTTTTCATCCATATTTTCAAACGTGGATGACGCAAACAATGCGCTCCGTGTTCGTCGAGCACGTTTTCCGTTTCCCAACGAACACGTGGCGCGATGATCGGTAGCTTTAATCCTAAGATCGTTTAAATAATATAAAATTGATTAAAGGTTGAGGGTATCCGGTGAGTATCTGGGTTCTGGAAGTAATCTTCTGTTGTAGGGATTACTGCTGCCGCCACGCTCAGGCAAGTTGAGAAGCACAGCTCTGCTATTGTAGTAAAGCGCTTGAGTCGCACCAGGTTTAAGTAGGCGCACCTTAAAGTAACGTATAACAAACAACACTTCTTTAATTTTACGTTTAATTCTTTCGACCTTTACAGTATTTTGTTCCTCGTCGTTTTTTTTTCTTTCTCGCAACGAACAAATCATTTTGTTTTTTACTTTGGAATGGTAAATTATTGACGTAAAGGAAAACGAAATCCATCAACGTTGTTTCTAACATTAAAAATAGGCTTCGCTGTGTTTTTTCACGAAGAAATTCCTCATTCACGTTCTACGAGCATAATAATTAATTACATTTCCTTCCGAGGAAACGACACCGGCTCATTGTTGTATTTCCTTTGTTCTCATGCCAGATCGTTTCTTGCAATGTTGTCTATCATTTTCTTTCCTTTGTTTGCATTAAAATAGATACGATTGTACTCGACTCTAACGCACCGCATTTTGCAACCGTGAGTAGTTGTGATTTTTCAATTGCAAAATTTGCTAATAATATTATCGGATAAACTCTTGAATGAATGTCGTTACGTCTAACAATTCCTGGAGTAGTTTATAAACATTGTGCGAGTATGATAGAGTACAAATTCACACGAGTACTGGAGTGGCAGTGGTACGTAACCCGATTAATAATTGTATCGATTAATAACAGAAACTGTAGCGCTAGATAATTAATAAAGCATGATCTATGTGCAAGCATCACCGATGATTTTCGTTCCCGTACGCACGAGCACTTTCTACACGTCGCATACCGAAAATTATCATCTATCCTTCCCGATCATTTCGGTGTAATCTGCGCGGTGTTCGTGCAAATTTACAATTTTACACTGTTCCAAATCTGATCTGCGCGATAATTAAAATAACCGTAAGACCGTGAAGACCTCGCCGATCACGAGATTTGTACCGGTTGGAAATTGTAAAATTGCACGATCGTCCATCCACAGTCGCATAACATGCCAACGAAACTTCGTAACGAAATAATCCATAACAATTAAATATTTTAACCGACTGAACATTACAAAGCCAAATCTGTAACCACGAATTCGAAACTTTTCTTGTACGACAAACTCGGATTAGTAAAAAAAACGAAATTGTTTTGGCTCTCTCGCTCAACATATTCAAAAAATACCGTAGATTTGTGACGACTCGTCACAATAGTAATTTTGCGGTAAATCGCAGCTCCCGAAAAATTATATTTTGGTTTCTTTCCGTAAAACCGAGAAACTGCATGTGTCAAAGCAACAAAATTGTTCGATATCGCGAAAACGCATTGATCAGCTTGTTGGTCGATTTTAGTCGATGAATGTCGCGAAATTCCATGTTTCGACGGTCGTGTGGCATGTGATCGACCGCTCGTTGATGATTCTCCTCGTTAGCAATATTCGTGACGAATGAAAATCGCGTCGAAGAACAATTTCCATCGAGCAGTGACAGCAGAGATTGAATGGTAATGAAAGTAAACCGGAAATTCTTGCACATATGCCAAACTCTTTTCGGGTAAGAATTGAAATTATACATTTTCGGGATTCAATTCCTCGAAATAGCTGTGAACGTTGTTCGACGGTATGTATACGATATGGCGAGGAACGGATCGAAGCGTACAGTAGTAGCATACTCTTCATTAAAGCAACTTCTACATTCATGACATGTAAGCCGGACAGCAGCGTATACACGCGTCTGCGGCCAATGTAACTCTATTGATCCTATGGACGTATTCTGTGCATATGTATATTCACGTATGCAAATTCATCCGTCTACATACATGCCGAGATCTATACATGCCAGATTACCTGTTTGTCCGTAGCTTCGTTACTCAAGCGTCCAACAATATTCGCTTACTCTCAGCATAATCGAAGGTACAACCAATTTCTGCCGGAGATATATCACTGTTATCCAAAAACCACACGATAAGCACATCCGTGTTTTCGGTTGTTTTCAAGCACAAATTACGTTTTTACTGCGAGTTTCGAGATATTATACGGATGACACGCTGCCATTCGAATCGAATTTCTCATATTTCGAGAATTACAAATTTTGAAACTTTGCGACAAGGAGAACCAACACGTAATTTCGAAAGTTATTTAAAATTCCAATTAATTCGCCCCCAACATGGTCTACTTCATATTTTTCAATTTGCTTCTTCGTAGTGTAACAAATCATACGTTGCTAATGATCGAGTACGAAAGATGTGATTTGTATGAGAAATTCCGCATCTACTGCCTTTTCCATCCGGCGAAACCATACGTATTCTGAATTTCATTCGTTACGAAGTTGTCCTGTTATTTCTAACAACACGTTGAATCAAGAATATTTACACGTTATCCGTGTGGCTATAATTTGTTATGGATCTTAAACTGATAAACGTGGATAATACAATAACGGTTTTATACTGTACGTTCCCCCAGTATCAATCGGAATAGTTTCAAACGAGTTTCTATTTTCTTTCAGAAATAAAAGCAAGGAAAAAACATGCAGGTAAGAGTTCAAGAATGATGAACGGTTAACTCGTATTTCAACGCGTGCATCCATGCTGAAACCGTAAGAGTATAGCTTGAATAACATGGAGAAAACACCTATAACTATGACAGGTTGTTGCTCGATATCTGCTTGTCCTGTCGTCAACAATCATTTCATCTATGGAATCCTAAGTCTTCGTTTGCCTGCTGTCGAGGAATGAACAAATCTAATCTAATTCTAATATCGTAGAATAATCCGAAGCTTCATTTTTTTTTCTCATCAAGCGATTAAATCCAGACTCGAGTACTCGTAAATATACATATTGTTCGTCGTCCTTGCCACGTCTCAGAATTTTTCAGATGGTCAACTAATTTTTTGTCTTTTCCAATACAATCTTCTCGCACTGTGATTCGTATCGTATGTTATGTATTTGACGATACCTTATGTTACGCGAAACAGAGAAAGATCTTGGTTTCCTACGAATTGGATCGTTGAACGTCCGCGTGAAACGTACGACGGAAGCTTTCAGCCAGTTCCTGGGTGTGGCCAGTAGTACCACTGCTACAACGAATGAAAAAATTCACAAAAGTTGGGGATCAGCCGACAATATCCAGGTATCAAAAATCCAAATTAAAAAAAAATTAATAGAATTTATTTTTTTAAAAAAGAAAAAAAACGTCGATACACAAAAAATGTCTTCTTCGTATTTTCAATTCGTTAGAATGATAGGAAAATAGAAGTGCTTGCTGCGATGCACTTGTTAGAAATATGCAAATGGTTTTTCGAGACATGATTGTTCTCATTGGGAAATTCATGATACAATTTTTTTTTCTTAGGCGGACCACAAAGTGATGCCCCCACCAAAATATGCTCCCATCAAAAAGCGACGGAGCAGACGAGCCCAGGATTTCGTCGCGACGCGCGAAGATCGCGATACGCATCAATCGAACAATCATCATCAGGCGCAATCGCACGTTCAAGTCACTCCGCCGAGTTCATCTCAGCCACCGCGCGCGGTTACCAATGTTACATCGATTTCGAATACTCCCCAAAATGATTCGGATTCCGACAATGCCTGTGGCTTCGATTCGGGATGGCGGGGTTCGGCTTTGTTGTAAATAACACTTGCATTTTCCTTCGCTTCAGAGTTGTCAATAAAAAAAAAAAGAAAACGAAATTTCCTATGCAGACTGCGCACAAGTTTTCGCGTACGCTTAATGTACATATATGGTATTCGATTGATCGATTTGTCATTACATTTTGTTAAGGGTCGCGGTTGACTTCAATACTTAATTTATTTATGTTTTATTATCGGTACCTGTAGTCGTGTAGCTATAGCGCTGAATGAAATCCTGACTGATCGGGATTTTTTGTTGCAACATTTGTTGCTTTTATCAAATATTTATAAAAAAAAGTTCGCCGCGCGCTTTTTTATCACTCTGCAGAATTTAATGCAATTTTTGTGGTGTTGGAATATATTTTTCGCCGTTCCGCGTAGCCTTGTTTGGACGCACCGAAAATAAATGTAGACCCTGCGTGATTGAAATTTCATTGAAAACAGACGAATAATTATTTTCGAAGAATTTGTACTCTCGAATAATTTATTACTATCTCGAGGAAAATTTTACAAATATACAACAGTTAACAAAAGTTACACAGGATAGAGTGCGTGAATTATTTTCCAAAGAAATGTTAATGTTTCGTTCTTCCACTGATTCGAATACTGCAATAAGAAATAAATATTGTCAATCGGACAGTATAAATTTATCACAGATTTTTTCTTCACGTTTATAATTATCATTTTAATTACATATAAAATACAGCTATGTACAATTTAGTGGTAGGTATAATGATTTATATTTCTATTCCGTTGCAACAGCACGTTCTTGGCATGGTACGACTTCTCGTCTTTGTTTTATGCAACTTCAATAATGTTTTCACAGGAGCAGACGGAGGGAAATCTTGCTTCGTTGAGAAATTATGCCAATTGTACATACTTCGGTTTGTACGTCGGGTGATCGGCGCACTGACATGTCTTGTTGTTGTTGTGTTTTGTCCATTAGTGTTTGTGAAATGTTATTCTCGCGAAAAATGTCTACGGTACATTTATCCCAAGCCGCGATTGGTATTATGCAAAAAATTAAGCCACAGCCAATTAAGAGATATTGCTCAGGCAGGTATAATTGAAATATATATCAAATTTCTTGTACTTTAAAGATACTTCGTGTTCCACGACACGACATAGTCCGTCAGCCTTAGTTTCTATTCGACTACGAGTCATGTCCTGCGACGCAATCTGGACCAAGCTATCTTTGCGAATACGTTCGTCCTGTCGGAATAAAATTCGCGAGAAGGATTAGAATCGTTTGCAGAGTAGACTCGACCAGTTTGCGTTCCAAGGCATGAGATAATGATAATGCTAAGGGTAAGTAGATCTCGTGACTTTCCGACGCGCGATTATGGGTCCCACAATTTTTCTTCGCCTCTTCGGTACCGCAACATGCAAACGATGAACTCGATGATAATAAATTAGAAATGGGACTCGGGGATGGATGACGCTGCTCATTAAACGTTAAATAATAAACTATTATTATCACTAAATATGCCATGTTCCCAATTCGTGTTGGAAGAAAAATGACCGAAGTTCTCCGAACAGCGAAATTTCTTTTAGTACAGAAAACGATTCGGCTGTATATCAACGGCACTACGACAACTACTAGGCGGAGGATTTTCGTCGTCCGAATTGTCGTGAAGTCCGAGAAGCGGCATCGACGTTTTACTACGCTGATTCATTTTCCGTTCCGCTTGATGTCTCAGCTCTTCTTTGTAGGCGATCGTGTCCATCGCTACTAATTCCTGTATGCGTTTGCTCAAAGATTGCAAATCGGGCTGCTCTTTGTCATATACATTGTTGGTGCCAGAGTTCTTGGCGTAAAATAATATGTACGGTGTATCCGGAGGTTCCAGGCCTTTGAAATCTTCTAATGTGGTCTGCGACACGTAGCTATCGTTGAATTTGAACCAATTATTTCGGGAGTCGCAGGCGTAAGTGAAGTAGTGTCCGTAATCCATACTGTAACCAGAATGAACAACCGCAGCGTACAGTTTATAGGTCTCTGTCGTCATACATGACTGCGCTGACACAGGTAGTTGGATCGTCTCGTTGTACATTACTTTGTGTCGCAGCTTCGTTCGCAGGCGACTCTCCGAATCGTAGTGAAAATGTTTCAACGTCAATATGAGATGCGACGGCGCTTGCAAAATTTTTATTATCCTTTGAGCATCGCAGAGTTTCATGCATTTGTCGCATCTGTATTTATTCTCGCCTGTCAATTTTTCAGGTGTCAGGTAATAATTTATCAGATCTTGCACCGACACTTCTTGATTTTCCTGGATCTCCACCGGGAAGCACAATTGTAAATCGCGGAATCTATCCGTGTTGTGCGAACTCGTATCACACTGGGCACACTGGTACGTAATTTTAGATTTGCCTCCAAATACCCGATGCACACGGAAATCCTGCGTACTATCCTCTTCCTCGCCTCCGGCGAATTGAATGCCGCTGTCGTTAGAGTCCGAATGCGAATCGTTGAGTTTTTCGGTGTTGGGTAGACCTTCGCCTGGTATAGAAATACAACGACCGCTGATAAAAATGATGCAACTGAATTTTACCAATTCCAATTCGTGTGTTATCGAAACATTACTTACCTTGGGTAAAGTCCACGAGCGACTGCGTTTTTCTAGGAACTGCGACATCCTCGGTCAGATCTTCTTCGGTGGTCCATCGTTTGATAACGGGAGCAGTATCTTCAGCTTCTGCCATTTCACTGCTGGATTGGCCGTCAAATTTTACATTCATCTCTGAATTTGTATTCTTTCCACGACACTGCGATTTGGCAGTTTTTTCTTGCTCGTACAAGACGTCCAGCAAATGACTAATAAAGTAAAAAAAATAAGAAACATTTTAGACATAAAGTTGTAATTGAAATGACATTATTTGTAAAAATTGTACAAATGATGAGCCGAAAATCAGATTTTGACATATTTTACAAATTAACACACAGCTGATGAAGCCAAAACGAGATTATCAAAAGATTATAAAAAAAATATTCAAAAGAATATTACGATTGGAAATTCTTAGCCATTTCAAACAAAGCCTACTGATTCTCAGCTCATGAATAACAATACAGCCAATTCAATATATTAACCAAAGAAATTCTGAACTGTCCTGCTGTTGGCCAGGCATGAAGTATGCTGGTCGAGACGCAAGCAAAATTTCAGTAGGTGCCAAGGAGATTCTTTTAGAGTACAATAACAAAGCAAATAGATTTTCCAGCTTATTAAGAACGACTTGATGATACAAATCGTCAATATTATCCGATTTATGGTTTAAAACTTCGTAGCAAAACTGGCTGGTCATTAATAAAGCCTGAAGAACGCTGTTCATGTAGCAGGTATTTCCGAGATTGGTGAGTCCAACTTTTTTAGAATTCGATCGAAAATTGAAAGGCTCCAGTTCTTCCAAATCGTCAGACCACACGGGTCCGTTAATGATTTCTCTGACGACGTGCATGCGAGGCTTGACTGGCAGTGTATTTCTGAGGATGTCGTAAAATACGTATCCTGGAAATCGGATCATAAGCGCTCTCATCACATCCACGATATTTTGTACACATTCTTTGCCGTGCTCCGAGTTATCCTTGAGCAGATGTGGAATCATCAGTTGGAGCCTTCTCGATATCTTATGAAACAACGTCGGCGTTGTCTGTCTTCTAAGCACATGAAAAACGATCGAAGACAAATTTTGACGACCCATAGGTAACAAAAGAGCTATGAACAGTCGTTCCAGAGTAGGCTCCGTTACTGCTTTCAATATGGAAAATTTACGTTTTGCTTCCAATTCTTGAATGAAGGCCATTATCCAAATACCAAGACGATCGCTTCGAAGCCATTTCGTTGACCATAAACATAGCACTTTCAGAGCTTGTATAAGCTGTTCATCCCCGCGAGATTCAGAAATTATGTATTGTACGGCCTGAGGAATAAACGTCGTATCGACCAATTCCAAAATTATAGCCAACGCAGCACCTGGCTCATCAGTCCTCGCCGTGTCCGCGATTATCTCGTAAAAGGCAGCGAAGCAAGGAATAATTAGATTGACTCGTTCCTGGCGTTTCTCGCTCGATGACAAGTGCGTGAGAAATTTCTGTACTTTGGAAATATTCTCATTAAATTCTGATATCTTGTCCGCTGTGTTCGGCATTTGCAACGATGCCAAACAAATGACTATAGCTTCGCAGAGTTTGGTATGGTTCGCGGTGACCGGCAAGTATTCCTCGTGTTCGAACAAAGCCTCGGTGATGGATACCAGCAAGAACACATCATTGGTCGCTGCATTTTTTAGAAATATTGCAATGTCATTACTCAGCGAATCTAGCTCTGTCGTGTTCTCTGTTATGTACTTGGAGTACCAGGACATTAGTCGTGATGTTTCATAATAGTTTGAAACGCATACTTGACCGGTCAGTATTTTACGCAGGACCATTCCATCTTTCAATAGATCCTTCAAATTCGTTGATACTTTCTCAATCTCGCTCAACTTCGACCAACCTTTACAAATTTCTTCTGTTGTCCCTGACAAGATCATACTCAGGCACGTCTCGAATTCGTTTGATACTGGGTCGCTTTCGTTATCCATCGTCAACTGGATATCAATTAGCTTTGTTACACCGTCTTCAAAGTGTACCGATCGCTTTATGATTCTCACTACATACAATTTTTAACCTCAACACGAATGACTGATTAAAATCAGGAAAAATGATTTCACGCGATTTTATGATTAGTAATAACACAGGCGCACTGACACCAATGCGCGCGCAGTGACACGGATAACTGCGCATGCGCGTAAAACCAGAAAGTACTATGTTTGTAGAGTGGAAACCAACCAGCAAATTGACAAGCGCAAGTACGAGCATTGAAACATTTCACTACAAAATTTCCAGCTACCTGAAAGTTCGCTCGGTTGTCTGTTCCGTAGGAAACAGGCGAATTTACGTCGCCTATCTATTGTGTTCGCGCCAAAGACTATAGTTTCGAATTATAGTATCTGACGACAAGTCGATATTACTATCAACTTGTTTATTCAATAGAACAAAAGGTCGAATGATTGCAACAGTGGTTCGCGGACTACTTGACAAAAAACATTTTCTCGTGTTTTCCTGCAACCATTTAAATCGAAAAAATGAATATACTTAGTAGATATTTTATACAGACTCGTCACCATGACACAGACTCGCACATACAGAGACAATGAACTGGTTGTTTATGTAATGCAATTTCTGAAGTTCAGTTCGAAGCAACGAAGCAATTTCGAAAGATCACCTCCGGCGCATCGCAATTTGGCCCTGTCGATCAACCGAACGCCGGCTCATGGCGCGCGTCCACATGTTTCTCTTCCGCATCTAAAATGGGATTAAACGAGACGTCTTGATTCCAATTTGATTTATTTGCGTGTTAGACTATGATGAATTATAATTACGTGGCTCGTTAATCAGTTGCATAATTTGAATTTTCTGTCGTTTGTCGCTTCAAAGTTCGAAGCATCGGTGTAAAGATGAAGGTTGGATTACATCCCTTGACAGCTAATCCAACAGCTGCTTGGCGTGAGATTTCCCAGCAACAGAAAGTCATCAAGATCACTGCTAAACCACCGTCGACCAAAGCTCCGGATAATAAGGTAAGATTAAATAGGAAACATTTGGAAAATCGAACAAGATAAATATTGAAACGTGTGAATTTAACCTAAAATTATTCTCAGCTCCGCGTAGTATGTATGAGCGATACGCACTCGTTGACCCCCTTCATCAAGTTCGACATCCCAGACGGAGATATTTTCATTCACGCTGGAGACTTTACGAAATGTGGAAGTTTGGAAGAAGTCGTAGAATTCAACAATTGGATCGGTAAACGTTTATCTTCGAAACAACTCTATGATGATTGTTATATCAACAAGGCACCGACAAGTTGAAGACCATAAATAGCAATACTTGTGTAAATTTCGTTTGATTTTATATTTAGGAAATCTACCGCATCGTTACAAAATTGTAATCGCTGGAAACCATGAATTGAGTTTCGATCCAACTTTCACCCATCCATTTTCTGCACATACTACTGGTGATCGGCATAAACATACTGGGACGAGTATACTTGACGATTTACCTACTCTAGGAATGTCTAAAGACACTTTAGCTGAAGCAATACAGACCAAGAATATTAAAGATTACTTGACAAAATGCATTTATCTGGAAGATTCTGAAATTGTTATCGATGGAATCAAAATATATGGAACACCGTGGTAAGACTTGCTTGTCTATGAACGTCAAACTAGTCATATGTCTGTAAATGAACGAAGAAATTGAATAGTATTTGAAAGTGCAAAGTATGTTTATTTTTCTCGTACAGGCAGCCAGAATTTTGCAAATGGGCATTCAACGTTCCACGTGGAGAACCATGTTTGTCAAAGTGGGAGCTAATCCCTTCAGATACGGATATTCTAGTAACTCATACCCCACCCGTCGGTCACGGAGATTTATGTTGCAGTGGTGTTAGAGCAGGCTGCGTAGAATTATTAACTACTGTACAAAACCGAGTGAAGCCAAAGTATCACGTGTTTGGTCACGTTCATGAAGGTAAGTTGGTAGTTATTTATTCATTTTCACCGACTGTTAATGAATTTGTTTTATCTTTTATTTTTTCAGGATATGGTATCTCTTCAGATGGGAGAATTATATTCATTAATGCGTCGACGTGCGATCTTAATTACTTGCCTAATAATCTACCAATAGTATTCGACGTGATTTTGCCACCAGGTAAAACTAAATCGTAATGCGAAAGTTAACGATGCAAATATTGATAGGATGCACAGTAAGAGCTATGATGCATCGTATTCCAAAAATATATAACTTCTGGTACTCGAAACAATAATGGATAATAGCCAACTACAAACGTCGAGTGTCATGATTAGCTAATTTTTAACCATGCTTTTCATAATTGTGGTCGTTTGCTAGCTTCCCATCCCGTTATTCTCGAGAAATGGCGTAACTGAACCACCGAGAAAAACTATTCTAGTCAATCTTGTTTATGCAGCAAATACAAACAAAAGTATAGAGAATTACTGAATTTTATTACATGAAATTTTTCTCATGCCTGCCAATATGTCTCGCAGCTCCTTAGATACCTTGAAGCAACAGCCGAATACATATTCACCGCTTATATCACATAATTTTAATGAATGTGCGCAAACCAAATATTTTAAATGACCATCAGAAATGAAGGTAGTGTAAAATGAATTGCGGAAGTTGGAGTAATGTAAAATTGCATGTATAAAACTTTTGTAACGAAATATTAGGTGCATCAACTTCGCATGTAGCGGCTGTATTCCCAAGTATAGATAGAGAAAATATGGTGCCATTTGAATTTAGATTAAAATTCCTGATTGTCGAATAATGTACAATGAACATTACAATTTCCTATAGTTTGCCAATAATTAATCGATATTAGTTATTTGATTTCGTATTATTTTGGACATTTTCTATTGAAAGCATCGTTGTTTGATCAATTCATTTTTACATGAATTATTATTTTAATTATATTGTATTAAATCGTAATTTAACCAACCTGATATTTGTAGAAAACATCATTTAAAGAATCAGTGTATATTTTCTATATTTGTATTTTCGCACAAAAGAGCCATTTGATAGCGAGTCGTCAACATATTCCTACCTAATACTTTACAATCTAAAACCATTAAGATTTTCGAAAACCAGCGTATTGACAATACATTTAACAACGGAGGAACAATAAAATTCTATGTTAGACTGTACTGAAATGATATGTTACGAACAATACGCAAGGTTCACCCGCGATAAGTTTTCTACTTAATAAAAGCTAGTGATAAGACTGTATATAGACAAGGTGTTTTAGGTATAGTCACCCGACAGAATATCAACTCGTAATCTCAAGCCCTACGTCTTGAGAGCATTTGTATCCAACGAAAAATGTGTAATAAAATAACATACACATCAGCACAAATCCATGTCACTTTTATTTCTTTTCAATTCGTCGTCGATACCTCCAAAAAAATTTTAAACGTGCTTCTATCAACTGTTCCCTTCATTTACAGTGAATGTATGATCGAAAACTTTGGACCAATTTAAATCCTTGATTCTAATTATTTACGTCATATCTATGTTTATTTTATACATAAGTGTACATTATATATTCTTACGAAATAACGAGGTTGAAAATAATTCTGTTGTTTCAGGATTCTCAGATTTTTTAATTTTCAATTTTTGTTTTGGTATCAAAGTTATATTTCATTACATTAAACGTAGAATTATTCCTTTGTCAATTTGAAATATTAATTGTCTGATCTTATTTCGAGTTCAAGAGGTGTTGTAGAGTCAATCATGTCTAATGCTCATGGAAAATTGCATTTCGACATAAGCTACAAGCATTTCACTTGTAATAAATATTGCAAGGATGTAAATCGAAATATCAAATTTGTGTAAATCATTACCAAGAGATTTGATATACGTGTTCTAAACTCATGCATATTAGGCGGGTCTGGATTTCACCAAACAATTCTGGAAGAGCACTCGAGCAATAACCAAAACTGTGTTTATACGACGAACGACGGATCGTACGAATCAAGGAATAGCCTCGATAAAAAATGTGCCGTTATAAGCGTAAATATTAAACGCTTAACCGAAGACTCCTGTATAGTTGACTTATGGACAAAGTAAATTTGGGGCATCTTCACAATTGATAATGGAAAAGGTTATTACACTAATGTAAAGATCTATACCTAATGCATATGTTCTATAATCGTTATATAGGCAAATAGGAATTTAATAACATTAACAACTAGACTTAACAGAATCTCTATATGTATGCATAATCAGTGTCTGCAGTTACTGAATGGCAAGTTGAGAATTAATGTAATAATTCGTCGACTTCACGAGTGATATTCTTTCTCGTTACAAGAAATACGTGAAGGAACAAGTCTAGAGATTCTGGATTACCGTAGGCGTTCCATTTGAGGGGAGAAAAAGAGAGAGAGAGAGAGAGAGAGATAGAAAATGATTTTTTCGAGTGATAGCAGACCTGCGCAGCACACGATAACAACATTCAACTAATGCACGATGATATTTTCAGACTGATTAGATTTGCCAAACGATTTTGCGCGGTTAATATGGTACATTCGAAAACAAATATGAGACAGACTCTCCATTATGTGTTCTTCGTACGGCTTCCGCGAACATCATGGATACGTCGATACACTGAAACAACATATTAATATAATATATAAATTAAAAAACATCGGTAGCGTGTTGGTAGCTAAGTCTGATAAATTGTCGAAGGTTACTTGAATTTTGGGGCAGTCTTTCATGTGTCCATCTTGAGGAATTGTGTTTGTTACTACAACAGCTTCGAAGCACGCGTTATTTATCCTTGATATAGCAGGACCACTGAATATACCATGCGTCAGAATTGCGTAAACTTTGGTCGCCCCAGCTTCTAGTAGTTTTTCTGCTGCGTGACAAATCGTCCCGCATGTATCGGCCATATCGTCGACAAGGATTGCTACTCTGTCTTTCACATCTCCAACCAAAACCATACTGGCTACTTCATTGGCCTTTTTTCTCTCCTTATGAATGAGCGCGAACTCGACATTGAGTCGATCGGCGATAGACGTTACTCTGATGGTAAGAAAATAGCAAAAAAAAAACATTTCAATCACGGCCGAGCAGATATAATGTAATTTGGAATGGGAGAATTATACCTTTTGGCACCACCAGCATCGGGTGACACAATGATACTATTCCGCCATTCTACGATATTTTCTTTGATCCATTTAAGAACTGCTGGCTCGGCGTACAAATTGTCAACAGGAATATCAAAGAATCCTTGAATCTGACTAGCATGAAGATCCATTGTTATAATGTGATCAGCTCCCGCTACAGACAGCATATTTGCTACCAATTTTGCAGAAATGGGGGCACGACTCTGTAATATAAATTCATGTGTAAATAGATGTAGGTTGAAAGAGCCCGTCAAGTCCATTTGCAACTGGGTATTCCCTGCAATTTCAAATAAAAACTGTTGTTAAACTTTCGGTAATGTATTTCCTGGGTATAACAACAGCAGAATATCAAATGACATTTGATAGAAAGACGAGAAAAATTGGTTTACACATTTTTATTCATATTATTAAAATACGGCTGTTTGGTTTGTTCGTCAAAAAGTCTAGATCAGATCTATACAAATAGTTCATTTGATGTGACGCTGCTTTCCGACAAATCTTTTCAGTCAATCTATTTTGACTAAAAATGTTTTCTACGAGGGGACAAAATATAAATACAATGGCAAAGTGCCGTAAGAAAAGAAATGTGTACATATTAAAATCAAAATAATAGTAGGCATGTGAAAATATAAAGGAAAAATATGTTGCAAATGCACCCCAGTTAGGCTCAATAGGATCTGTGAGTAAAGCACAATCTGCAAGTTGTTAACTACGAAACCAACATAATGCACTTCACAAAACATTTTTTTTTAAATTCGTTATCAATTCAATACAATTTCGAAATATCCATTGTTCAATGACGCTAGTTTCAGCTGAGATTTACTCTTGAATATTTTTTATTTTTCCGCTAATATCTATAGTTTGTAAGTCTTGCATGGTAAAATTTTAATTCATAATACATTGCTACGGTACAATAAACCGTGAAATGCATTTTTCGATGATGGAAACTAACAACGTCACAAACAATTCACAATGGACAACAAATAATATGGCACCGAAATCCCACGAAAGCCTGACGGCATGATTATACAAACGTTTCATCAGATTCGCTTGACAACTCGGACGAGTTAGTATTAGCGAGAGATAAAATACAAAAATAGATAATTATCAATAGTATCATAAGCAAGTTGCCAATCACGAATCAGACAAATATTCTTTTATAATCGTATAATGATGAAACAAATGTAACAAAAAAAAAAGAACAAAGTCACCAACAGAGTAAATGATTTTATATTTTTAATTTAAGGCAAGCCACATAATTAGTACCCAAGAAACAATCGAACGTACAAATGACCCGATGTAAAAAGAATGATTGCTACCGTATGCATAATGCTATTATATTAATATTTTGCCCTCTCATTCATCTATCAAAATGCTTGTCCTCATCGTCTCATTCACAATTAGAATGTGATTGCGGCATGTAAAAAAGAATTAAAGTTTTGTTAGTCCTACAAAAATGTTCGCTGGGTAGAATGAAACAAAAAAATCAATTGAAAATTGGATAGTCATCGAGTTATAAATACAAAACGCTCCACTCTACAATATCGTTCGTCTTCATACTCACTGTCGATAGGTCGGGCACAAAATCCTGAAAATACCCAACTATTCAGAATCTGATACAATACCTACTGGATCCTTACTCCTATGGATTATTGTCGAGAACCGTGTAAATTATTGTGAATGAAAAAGCAAATCGATGATCATTAATACATATGAATCATTATTCATTAATGATGTTGTTATACGTACAAACGTACGTCTGTCAAGTTGTCGCATTGATCATAATCATTTACGGAACTTTCATTAAAAGTCGGAAAAAATGATATTACATATAATTAGCACGACTATAATTCGTATAAAGTATAACTCGAATATCTATAGTCTGTCCCACTTTCAACTGCTTTGTCGTTCTGCGTCATAACTGTTCATCTCAACGTTTTTGATAACCCCAAGAGATTGCGAAGTAACAACACTACTAAGAAAAGTTGACTTATTTATACTCTGTATGCCTAAAGAATAGAGCGTTGAATTGTATTTTCTGTTGTTTGGAAGCGTGAAAACGATTAATTTCATGATACATGTAAATAATTGCTGTGGCAATGTCTTTTTTCTAATCTATATGTATGCTCGATACATCATGTGTGAAAATACAGATATAATACAGTTACCAATTCAAGTATTCAAGGGAAACTCCAATTGAACCTAGAGCAACAGTTTATAAATTATAACCCGGCTTGTTATCATGAAGTATCGCTGATGAATACTAGCTAACTTAGCCAGCACATATTTGAATAGAAATTCTTTAACAAATATTTGACATTATTTTATAAAATACCGTTCAGTTTCTCTCACTCTCTCACTCTCTCTTTATCTCCCTCTCCCTCTCTCTCTCCCTCTTCTGTTCCCTTGGCAATATCATAAAAATGCCATAATATACACCCTTATGTGTTAGAATAACTGTAACACCTCGTTAATGGTAAATAAAGCAGCCCATTTTTATCAGCTATTAATATGGTGCAAGGTGTAGTCAGATTCTTCATAATCCTCACATAGCATGAAACTGGATGGTATTCCAAATTTTATACGAGAAATGAAATCCTTCATTGACATGACGTGGCAAATATTATGCAAAAAAATTACAGTATCAAATATTCAGAATAACACCTACGAACGAAGTTCCTACCGGTACGGGGATAAATAAACGAACATGTGAATGTGAGTGAATTAATGACTTGTAGATATGGGACTTGAACGAAGCAGATAGATACTCTTTTATACTTTGTTCAAGTAAAAAAATCGTTATATGGAAAAATCACTACTCCCAACAATGTTGCGATTTCATTTCATCATGCGTTTACGATGTCGAAATTTCATTAGGTATGCATTAGGTTAATGACATATTAATTTATTTCTATGAGTAGTAACCTGAAAAAATTAACATTCTCATATCCAATCCTTTATTCACTCCAGGTCACTCGTTTTCGATCAGTTAGCTTTGGAATAATTCTATAACATGATGAAATCAAGCCGAAGCACCTTTTGCCTAGAAACGAGCAATATTTCCCAACTGCCCCCAAATGATCACAACACATTCTCTGATGAACACGCGCAAAGCTGACAAAAAATGAAATCAGCAGTAAAGACGCTGCTGTATGTTACCCTGAACTTCCACTCGTTCGACTTCATGATGAAGCGAGTCTTAGTGGAGTCTGACTTGTCCCCACCATCACCACCCTGCGAAGACACCACATAAAACACTTTATACGTTGGTTAAAAAAATTGAATCTGTTTTCAGAAATTAGTCACCTTTTTTATCGTAGCGCTGTGCCCTCGAAACAGGTAGACAATTTTTTTTTTTCGAATACAAGCTTATATCACAATTTAACGACGTTAATACCAATTCAGTCATTGCCGACAATTCGAAAATATTTAAAATTGAAACTCAAGCATATGTTACAAAATGCAGCCAGGCTTTTTCAAATCATAATATTATACACCGAACATGAGTTGAGATGATTCATCACAACAGGTGAATGCTCGATATAAAGTTTAATACTTGGCCATCAGAAAAACTGTGCAGAATAAAGGCAAGTGGGGATATAAAGGAGTGGCCACGTGACGCGAAAGTAACCTTTTTCTTAGTCTTACTACATCTCATACGACTAAGTTCATGAATAAATCCATCGTTTAGTTTCATAAGATCATTAGAATACAGATTTCATAAAGAACAAACACGATATTCAGTTGAATAAGGACTGGATGAGTGAAAAATCTGCAGCTGTCGGTAACAAATGACAAAAATATGTATAACGAATTCCTGTTTAGTCTCCATCTATCAAAATGCTGAGATGGGTATTTACTTACAATTGATCAGTATCATAAATACACATAAATGTTGAACACATTAGCAAACGGATAGATGACTGCACTTTGACGCAATAATTGAGAGATGTATTTTATCATAACAGTTGACTTATAACGGCAGGAAATAAGTTAAGTACTGTTCAATGTGAAAAAACTTCTAATAACAAAAGTCAATCAAGTTCTAATCAAAATGGAAAGAGTTGGATAAATATTCCGTTTGGAATTTCTTCTTGTATGATTAATTGAAAGTCAACTGAGCTTGTACATTCACAAATGATATTCGTATATCTCTTGCAATGATAAGCAATTAAAGGTGAAATAAATATTATTGTATATAATATAATTAACGACTAAACTTAACGCAGTCCTAAGAAATGTTAAAAATAAATTTCAAACTTATGCGAAAAAACAAATGCAATGTGGCAACAAATCACACAATGAAATTCCATGACCAATCAATGTATATATATGTATATATGCATGTCGAAAATGACATATTATACAAAGAATCAAGTTTTTTATTCGAAAACATAAAGCATCCATTTTGCACAATGCATATTCCATGTGGCTTAAGCCGTTACGCATGGAAAATTTTTATTTTATCAAATCAGCATTTGAAACAAGAGAAGAAATTTACGTCTGGCACACGTGAAGCATTAGATGGGACCATATTGCCAATGTCAGATTTTATCATGGATGATTGCGATACAGAGTTGCTACCAGTATGCATAAGAACTAGAATGGAGTGATGGAGTTTATCAAAAATATTAAATGATCATTAATGTGTAGATGAATCAAAATGGTGCTCACATCTCCTACCTTATCCTTCTTGTCCTGTCTGGCATATGGGAAACAAGGAATGACTGCGGTAACTCGCGATGCGGAAGCAATCTTGCACGCATTGATCATGATCAAGAGTTCCATAAGATTGTCGTTCACCTCTCCGCTCCCGCTTTGAATAATGTACACATCCTCGCCACGAACAGATTCTCCAATTTCCACACTATAAATTAATAGTTGTTTCCTCAAGATGCGTTTGCAAATAACTCCTGATAACTAGCATAATTTTACGCATTATTTGAAATTAAAAAGTTATTCAATACGATTCGATCCAATACCGCTTTAGTTATCACGTGCAACATCCCACTATATAAATACATGACGCGATTCGAATAAATTGCAGAATCATAATTGAATATACCAATGTAATTTTTCAAATTTATTATAATACGTATCCAGCCGAAGCACGTCAATATAAACGTTCGGTACAATATACGTAGAGAAATATTTGGAGTTTAGATAATAAACACTCTAAAAAATATAAAAAGGAAAATATTTTAACAATGCCACATTACACGTCAGTAAAAATTGTGCAACTGATTTGGGCATTTCTAGCATAAACAATGTGTAGGTACGAATATTTGAGATCAGGATCTTAGGTAATATAGATACAAGTGAGATCACAAGTTAGATGAAACTATAGCTAAACAAGGCATCATGAATTACGAGGTCGTTCTAATCATGATATGTTGAATTAAATTTTTTTGCGTTGAATCGAATCAATGTTAACGAGCATGCAGGTTCATTGACTGAGTACAGATGGGATTTATAGCAAAAACATTACCGCTCTCGCGAGAAGACGGCGAAAAGATGAGAAAATGAAAGGACGCGGCATGATAATAGATACTATAACTGACCGGTGCAAGAGATAATTAACGGTAATGGTTTGGTATTATCGCGTGATGACAAACGTGAAAGGAACTGATTATTGATCTGAAAACGGATAAATTGTCTAGAACGAGTTTTTAATCCGAGTACGAGAAACGAGCGATTGAAGTCGACCGGGACAGATTGCTGTAACTGGGTTAGTGTACACTGCCATTGCCTCGAGTAAACCAAACGATAATTATTTGGGAATAAAGTTGTTGGTGACGTTACCATGTTTCGAGGTTGCTGAATTTTTTTGTCACCACTTTGCCAATATCAAGGCCAAGTCTGTCTACTATCCGCTGTGCCAAGTCCGGGTGCGATGTCCCGCTGAAAATCTTGATGTTCGGCATCCTGTTCTGTATTACACTGCCGCCACGAGGTTTCTCTAAGTTTGCGCGTAACAAACTCTTCGCACGCACTCGTTGCGCGACGGGCATTACTGAAAACGAGGAGAGGGGGAAGGGCGAGAGCCAATCAGAATTGCCCGGATATTATGGTGGCCGAGCGATTGCATAGTCCTCGTGCATTACGGGTACTCGAGTGTCCCTTGTTTCGTCCCACCATCTCTTGGCGGAGTCATGAATCTTTTCAATGAAGTTTAACAGTCGCGCGTATTGGTTAAACGCTCCTACATTTACCAGAAATTGTACACTTCCGATGATATCAGCTAGATCGAGTGTCATGATAAGAAAATATTTGCGACAACGTTGTATAGCTTACGACAAATAACGGTCCAAAGCTTAGACGATGCATTCATGTTCCAGGTAGTTGGAGTAAAAACTATTCAAGAGCCAATTGCGCCTGATATTTAGACGAAGGGCAACCGAATGTACTTAGGTATTTTACAATTGTACCTTAGTTATATTTTAATATTCGATGCAAACCGAGTATACACCGCGCTGAAAATATAAGCAAGATCTTTATTATCTCTTTTGTTATCAGAATGATTAGAAAAAATGGTGTCATATACAACTTAGAATTTGGTTATCTGGTCAAATTTTAATACAAGCTTGACGAAAGAATCATGATTAAATTTATCGTGAATTTAACAATTTCAAACACGTATCTGTGATGGCGAAATGTAACTTCGGTACTCCATGTAGCATACAATTGAGCAAGATCGGATTCTTATCCCTACGAAACATGGATTCTTATTGGTATGTTTATACGTACAATATCAAATAGGATAAAATCGTATTGCTAGCATATACCCACATATACATGTCTATGTATAGAATTCACGGGTGAATACTTAGAAAGTTCAAATTACTAAGATTACATCTTCAGCAACTGTCTGCGTTTAGTTCCCATTGCAAGGAGGAAGGATGCGGCGGACAATACTTCCCCTCCCGCTAATATCGGTATTTGTCGTATCAAATATCTTATACATGGAAGTGCAATTGGAATGGATGTCGAGATCCATTTCAATAGTTCGAAATTTCTGTGTATTCGTCTGATTTGAACGAACCGGTCCATGAGAAAACGCGTGTGTCCGACTAATTGTAAGACTCATTAAAAGATGCTCGATAATTGTCAGATGAATGTCAAATAACGCGGTGATTCGCGAAAGATAATTAGATATTTCAATATTGGTGATATTTGAATTAGCGCCAATTTAAAACGCGCCGTGGTTTTAGTTGTAATTTAAAGAGACAGACGAGTGACAGTCACTTTTCGTATCAATGTGGCGCTAGCGGTGATCGAATGAAAAATTGTATGAGACCGCCAGCGGTTATTTCGGCAAAGAATACAGATTGAATCAATTTGTAACCGAATTAAACACCTGAGACATCCAGGTAAAAAACGGCGTACGTCATTCGCCAAGAAAATATGTCAGTGTACTGAGTCGCCGGGAGTGCTAGGGAGATATGGCGAACATTGCGGCGCAACGAATCAAAAGGGAGTTTAAAGAGGTTATAAAGAGCGAAGAGGTGAGTTGGACAAGCGTAACTTAATCGCGACGCTTCGTATTTCTTCGCATTTTCATACGATAATAATCGAAATTTAAAGGAATTCGATGATTATGCAACGCGCGAGTCAACCATGAAGTTGAACTTCATTTTACACGTACAACAAGCAGGCCTTAACAACTTTGCTAGCATGGAACGATTTTGCAATCAACGACCACATCACCTGTTAACTGTCGTCTGACAGACAACTTGTCGCTTTTATTATTCTGCTAAATAATAAAATCCAAATTGATGAAAACCTCATGCAATCGACACGACAAATTAGCTGATAAAAACTGCCTTTTAGTATCCCGATACCTAATTAGCCTTCAATTTTCCGAATCCTGCTCTCTCAGTATTTTTACATCCAGGCTATTTCAGACGTTTCGTGGATCTTGAAATGTCATCTTCTACTTTTATCCAAACGTATCTATGTTACGCGCGATTGGAATTTAAATTTAGGTTCCAAGTAAAATCACGTCGTATGATGACAATTTTTATTTATGACGTGGAACATATTATCAGCCTAGGTTTCATTTTGATAGTTATTCGCTTTGGGGTAAACGATTGACTCACCATTCTCTTCTACTTGTTCTTCTTTTCCTGTCAATGTTCTATTCCGCTCATCGCACGTTTTTGTATTTGTAGTTTTCATTTGAAATTATTCCTTTCCACGATTTGCATACCATGCTGAAAGTCTGTGATTTTCTTGTCCCGAGTACTGACAAAGAATAAATTTCTACTACAACGAAGGTTTCATGTATCGATTTCAACAGTTTGTTATTCCTTACAGGTCGCAGGGGTTGAGCTGATAACTCTGAATTATGTGTCTGACGATAATGCAAAAGATTAAAGGCTACGGGGGGTCGATGACGTGTTCATCATCTGACACTTGTTTATTGACGAACATACTGCCTTTGGAACAATTCCATCTCTTGACCTGATAAAATATAATGTTATGCTATCCAATGTCAAATCTTATTGGCACATATTATCATTAGTTATTGACATTTTTCAGTTTTTATCAAATAGTATTTCTGTTAACATTTAGGCTGTTATGCCTAAATCGTAGAGTAGACCACAGAATTTTTTTTAAATGAATGCGAACGAGTTTTTGTAAGATCCAGTGATGCAAGACGAGATTAACTGTTTGCCAATGATCTAGAAACTACAGTAAAACTCGATCGCATTACGAAATACTTATCAGTCTTGCAAAATAATGTCGTTTTGCAAAAGCAAGGATTGCCCAATTAAAGGACAGTGCTTTGATAATTACGTGAAACGTTATCGTTACTTTTTTGTCTTTTAATATGCTGATTTATCAAAAAGTTTCTACATATTTGCTGCGAAGTTGTTTATGTCGAGCCATTTATTTTTTTAACGTCAAGTTGTTTGCTCGTATCCATATGGCGCTCTAATATAAACTCAAACATATTTGTCGATACTTCTGGATATTTCTCTTTGAATAATCTACATAACTACTATAATTGCTATGTGTAGGTCGCAAAATGCGCGATCAAGGTTGAACTAGTAAATGACAGCTTTACGGAATTGAAGGGAGAAATCGCGGGACCACCAGACACTCCATACGAAGGGGGAAATTTCGTATTAGAGATCAAAGTACCTGAAACTTATCCATTTAATCCACCCAAAGTGAGTATGACCTTGCAATTAGTGTCTCTGAGCCAGAATTTTTTTCACCAATTACCATCCATGCAGGTACGCTTCATAACAAAGATTTGGCATCCCAACATATCATCCGTGACCGGTGCCATATGTTTGGACATTCTAAAAGATCAATGGTAAGTTTAAATTAATACATGTTAGCATTGCATGTTTCTTTTCCAATTTCTCGACACAGGTCCTTCAATTTAAATCAATTAATTTTCTGTTCATTGGTAGGGCTGCTGCTATGACCCTTAGAACGGTTTTATTATCGTTACAAGCCTTATTATCCGCTGCAGAGCCAGATGATCCTCAGGATGCAGTAGTGGCCAAACAATACAAGGAACAACCTGAAATGTTTCGTCAAACAGCGAAACATTGGACATCCGTGTATGCTGGTGGTACATGACCCATTAATTAACAATTCCTTACCACCTTCAACTCACTTTTATTGATTATTACGCAGAACGTAGCAGTGTGTGTGATACCACCTGACAATATCCGGTTGTGTATTACATATTTCATTGAAAGTTGACGAGCGTCAATTTCAGGTCCAGCAAAGATGCCAGAGCTAGATGATAAAATCAGAAGATTGACTGACATGGGCATCGAAGAGCATAATGCAAGAGTAGCCTTATCGTCATACAATTGGGACTTGGAACGTGCCACGGAACAACTTTTCAGTTAGTGATAACTTTATACCTTCATCCAGCATCAATGCAGCTGATATTGTTAATTGGAAACTCTTTGAATGCTACTACTCGACAAGCAAGCTATGCCAGTGGTTTAAAAGGAACAAAATTCAGCGCTCATACGACAATGACAATGTTGCAATGACAAGACAAATTTTGGAGTGATACCGAATCGGGCTTGTTAGTCATTTATTTAACTTGTAACATAGACACAAGAAACAATAATTAATAAAAATGTTTAAGTAGAAAATTTCATTAGATAGGTGTTTCGAGGAGAGGGCATTGAACGGCATGTTATGATGATTTATTTGTAAGCTTTACCCAGTCAATGAGTTTATCGTGTGAATAAACGAGGAATGAAGATTTCAGTTAGTCTGGAAATTATGCCAAAATCAATCAATGAAAATCCATAAGTTGGTAGTTCTGCTTGCTAATAGTAATGCTGAATACTCATTAAAATTGTCCAAAATTGAAATTGAAATCCAAAATTTTGATTCTCAAAAATATACTATATTTCTGTAAATATCTCAAAAACAAAACACGAATTTAAATACGTATTTGATGACAATTTTCTACATCATTTGATCGACAATTGTGAAACAAGATTTAAGTATTGAATAGGCGACAAAAGTACCATACACTTCAAACACGTAATACTAGCAGGCTAATAACATTCTATACATTTTTCACGTTTGATTCTTCGACTTATCAACTTCACTTGTTTATTATTACACTTGCCATCTGTGTTCATAATAATTGATCAATATTTGGGAATTCGGAAGGAAAATTCGATTATCATCCTAAAAATCAGCCTTTCCGATCGCGTCATAGAAAATTAAACGAATGATGTTTTGTTGAAAAGATTTCACACAATCAGCCATACACATATCAACGGATGAATATGACTTATGTTATTTACAATAGCTCATTGCGAAATTTTTTAAATACATTTACTTTACGATATTACGCTTTTACGGTACATACTTCTGCAGTGATATGATCTTCACTCATACCAAATCCACGTTCCACATTACGCCGATATTAGAACATGCAAATGGCGACTTGTATATCTTGATTTTTTTTTGTTGCTCTTTGACCAATTTATATGTAGACTGATTTGTTGCCCGTAGTCAACGGCGAACCGTTCGCAAGCTCATTTGTTAAATTAAGAAGATAAATGAAACTTGTAAATAACGTGCTGCTTTGTCCATGTTTGAAAAATTATGATCTTATATACCATTTAACAAGATCAATGTACATTCATATTTCATCGATATTAATAAAAATAATTTTTTTTCAACACCATAGTCACGATTAATTGTTGCCCTGTTGTGGTCGTAGAGGTCTCGGCCGTTAAGTATTCGGGGAACACAATTTATTCGTAAATATAGTTGCAAAACGGTGAAGATATACTATTTACTATAGCTTACAGAGGTCAGCTTCTATTTCATAAAAAATACTGAAAACTGGTCAGAAATATCACATAATTCATATTATTAAATGTGTCAGTGTACAAATATTCAGTGCACCATGGAGCATATTATGATTGTGAAAATATATCTAGGAATTGCCATATCCGAGTAAACTGTCTATTGAGTTGATTCGGAAAATCTTTTTTCATTCCTACTTTGGTGATACTTTGTCCATTTAGATTCCCAAGTGAAAAAAATCGGTAGACATTTCAGCTCTATCGCACATTTTGAAATTGTTCCTCATATATTTTCCATGATTCAATTAATTTCAATATTTGATCGGATGTTGTAATCAGATATGTTTGCCAGAGTTGCCATGTATATTCTTTCATAAGATACCCCAAAAAAACGGAAATTAAAAATATTTTTCAAACACGCCGAAAGTGACAAAAAATGTAAATACAAATCACATTCTTTCTAGCAGTTCTGATAGTTCTCAGTAAATTAATTAGATCATTGGAACAATATATTTAGAATTGTTTACAATTAAACGCAAGACAAATTCTAAGCGTGATTTTTTTAAATGTAAGTCACAAATGAGGCATTGAAATTCAATATTTGAATATCAGCAATGTATTCCATGACGTGAATCAAAAGACTCGGTGGTAATGCTCTTCAAAGGACACAATCAGTCGTTATATCTACAAAATATATTCTGATTTTCTGTACAGTCGTTGTCCTAACTTTGTCTAGATTACAGACGATAAGTTAACAATTATCATTTGTAGGATCAATAGAAAAATTGTACAATATCAAAGGTATATGTTATAATGCTATACGCTGGCATTACTGTCACGGCTCAATCAGGCGCTGTATTTATATGCTCGGAGTTTTTTCTCGGACAAAGTAGCGAGGAAAAGATCATTGCTCTTGGTCGTAAAACAACAGATATCTATCACAGGATCGGATACTGGAAGATTATATAACAATCTTCCAGTTGACGTACTCCATATCGGTATACTACTCGTTGATTCTTGATGTGCAGCTATGAGCAAATCATTCTCGGTTGTTATTTGACAAGGTCTCGATAGTAATTTGTGAGAGTTTCCACCGTTGAATGTATGTACGACATTACAGAGGACAGCTTCGTCCGTTCCCTTCTCAATTGTACAAACTATATGTCTAGCTTGAGAATACTTAGCATTTGGTCGGGATGAAACGAGAGCATGTTTTGTGTGAGGATCGTAGCACACGGATACGAATGGTCCATCGAGGATCATCCGTTTACACAGATAACCGGAGTCTTTGGCCTCGTATGCATGGCAGGTGTTCAAACGGCCTGCAATAAACCCTCCAGCAGCAATGCCACTGCTGTGTGCTGGTGCGACCTCTGCCAGAGAGACGACCGGCGTTCGGTCACCTGGACCATCCATCTTATTTACAGCATTGTTGGTTTGCCTAATATCAAATTCAGACACTGACCCATTTTGGGCTCCCGCTAAGAACTTATGTGGGTTGTTGCCTGCCCAGCAACAACTCCAAAGTGCGGAATCAGTTTGGTAACTATGGACGACTGTATTATTTCGTATATCCATCAATTTAGCACATTTGTCAAAACCAACGCTTAGTAAAATCTCAGTCATCGACGGATTGAACGATACGTCTCTAATTGCTTGAGAATGTAAAAATACAAATTGTCTCTGACGAAATTCTGTTGGATCGATCTTTTTAATACCGTAACCCGAAAACAAATTGTTTGTTGATTTTTGAGAAACGACTAACATTTGGCACCACGAATTGTAAGCTAGAACTCGGCACCCTCCATCCTTGCAGATATCGATAGTCCTGTCCAAGTAAAATTTTTTATCCGACGATTGTGAATTCAAACATGGCACGTTCGGATTGACCTCTCTACCGAATTCCAACTGCTGATTTTCGAGGTCGGCTATTCGTTGCTTCATAGTTGCCAGTTGTTGATCAAATAATTTCTGTCTCATTGTATATCTTGCCAACTCTAATTCCAAGCGACTTTTTTCCGAACTAACTTTGGTAAGTTCTTCTTTTAATTTCTCCATTTCACTCGTATCAACTGCGGAAAGTTTTCTCGCATACAGAACACGAACGTGCTTTAAAGTGGCCTTGTGATTACATTGAGGGCATCGTCGGGCTCCGGCATTGCAACCAGTTTGTAACCAACGTATGATGCAGCTGTAGCCGAACAGGTGTCCACATCGCAACGAACATAATCGGTGTTCTCCTGAATTATTCCAGAGATCCATGCATATAGGACACGTTTCACCCGATTCGTTGTTCTCTTGGGAATCTGAGTCGGGGTCCTTTCTTTTATTTGCTGCGAGCATAGAGCGAGTATAATTTGAAAACAATTCACAGTTTATTCCTGCAACCTGCTGAGGTCGTACGTACGACCAACAAGAACAATCGTTTGTCACTAAAATACTCACTACTTTCCAAAGGATTCTCAGCATTACTGATTTCATTCTCCTGAACATTGGATACCTGTATCGTGTCCGAAGTTGCTACGCCGTTGTCATTTTCCTCATTTGGAATCTGCTGTATTTGTTGTGCCTCTGGATTTTCGTTCTCTTCAGGCTGTTCATTATTATTAACTAAGCCATTACTCGACGCTACCTCTACGTCCATGTCTTCCATTTCTTCATCACCTAGAAAAAGCGTTGGGCATAAAAGTTAATTGCAGTCTCAAATATTGCATAGCAGGCAATGCATGATTCTCGAGCCAAATTTTAAATCAAAATCTCATACGAACAAACAGCGATCGATGCGTTTTGACAGAAGTTACATAAAGCACTAACAGGTCGTAAATCACAATACGTTTAATTAATTTTCGTACCCAACTGAAATTACATGAGAACATGATCCATATAAGAAATCATTTGAAATGGTAACAAAAGGGATGTATTATTTGATATGAATTATTTAGTTTATCTTAATATAAAATAAATTTTAAAAGCAACAAATTTGAATGTAAACGTTTCTAACGACCTTTAAATTAACTCACTGTTGTCCATTTTCATACAAAGCAATAGGTTGTCCTATAGGTTATACTTTTTGAAAGAAGTGCATATAACCAAATAATTATTAAATCGTTAATAATAAAAGTTTAGCTAAGGAAGCTGCTGATAAAGCACGAATATTAACGTCACATTTTATTTATCATCTTCACCCAATCACAGGTAAAATCGCTGAGATAATCGAAATCCAAATGGACATAGCAACACACAACCGTCGGGACGACACACGCGCGTGTGTCTCTCTGTGCGTCGTGTTAGTGTGAATATGTCAATGTCCGTTATCCGCGGCACATGAACCACACGAATAACCGAGTTATCGGTTAGTTTTTAGATAAGTAATATGTAATCGTCAGAGATAAGTAGTGAATATGGAAATTGCGGTATCAATAAATTATAATAACACTATTTCTCAAACATCAAAAGTATATTTTACATTGTGGGGCCGCTGGACCAAACATATCCTGACATAATAAGCACAGGATATATAAATATTGACAACAACGTCTCGCGTACCGGGTTGCTATCGTTTAATCACCAGGCGCTGGCAGTCATTTGTTTCTTAATCAGTGCAGTTGTAATGCACAGCTGTTCGCGTTGCAGCCATCGCATTACTTGTCACAAACAGACAGTCACAAGTCCAAAACCGGCCGCTAGGCTTGTCGCAATTACTACTCAAGTAGACAGTAGACAGAAGACGAAATAATAAATATTTGAGAGTGTCGTGTATACCAACAATATTTCAGGTTATGGCGTTCGTTTGATCACTGTTTCTACGGAGTTGCCCAAATTCTGGATACAAGTTACTTGTTCTCGATTCCAAGGTTCAATAGGATCTGGAAACATCATTAATTCTTGAACGTTCATATAATACAAGCCTGTCATGTTCGAAACATGCCATCCTGCAGTAAGTAATCACAATAATCATTGCAACAGAAATCTATGTAGACGCGGTACAATGTATAATAATTAATGTATCGTATTATTAAGAACAAATTCTTATTGGCAAGCAAAATTTGCTCGCAGTGATTCTTTCATAATGTTTTGAGGAACTCTTCTCTATCGTCAGGGAAGTTGATGATTCTTTAATCCTTCAATATTATGGATTTCTTCTAGTTTTACGAGATAAATCAGCTGGGATGTTCAAACCCTCTGAAAAACGCTATCGCGTTCCAAACGTACATGGAATTGTGTGAAGGTAGGTTTTGTTTACTATAATTAAGCGATCGCATCTTAATTCATCTTATTTACAATGATAATTAATGTCTCTGGTTTTGTTTTTGCTCACAGTCAAACGATTATGGGATGTTCAATATAAATATAATGAAGATCTCGATTTAGTCTACTTGGAAGCTCGAACGAGTAAATCCGGTCTAATTAGCATATACGTACCGTGGCCAGCAATGTACACAATATCGATAAAATGTATAGAACATATGCAGAAGAAATTGAAAACGGAAAGGTACGTGGATTTAAATGCATTGCGAAACAATTTTAATATATTATACTTTTTCCTGCCTGCTTATCGGTTCGTTTGGATCATTCTAAACTTGTTTCAGGATAATAATTATATTCAGAGAAGGCAACACCACGAGTGTTTCATATTGTGTTACTTCTGGCCTCATCAAACCCATGTCTCTGGATCAAAGTAAGGCGTTGAAGGAAAAAGAAGAAAGAAAAATTGCGCTTGAAGGAGACATTCAAAAGAATGCTTCGAATCTCTATGAAATGGCTTTGTCTGTAAAAATAAAACAGGAAAAGAAACAAGAGGATGACGAAGTAGTGGAGCAAAACAAGTCGTCTGAATAAAATATACCGAAGGATTACAAACATGATTATTATAATTTTTAGTGTTTATTGTATGCATAATTCTTTTCAGCATATAAGATCATAAATTTCGATATTACTGCTAGAATCTACACAATTAACGTAATCAATTAAGATAGTATTGTAATAAGCTGCCACTGCAATTACATGTATCAAATAAATTAATACTTTCAAATGATCACGTAGGCATCATGGTTAATAATTGTATATTATAAATTATACGATATGAGGCACGAATCGTTCCATTTCGTAACGTTAATTACGATAATCGATAAATGTAACGAAAGCAGCGTCGGCCACGTCTCTAGTCGCACCTAATAAATACATCATTAGGTATCGAAGTGTAAAAATCTGAGTAGTGAAATTTTATACTAATGAAAATTCCAGAACTATAAATTAGTCTGACTATCTACATTCATATTATGTTTCATCTTATGTACATCACACGAATTTCGCTCGTTTTTTTGCTACCTATATTTTTCAAAGTTTTTTTTTTGTAGATTCGGGCGGTATGTTTTTCGCTAGGAAATACGTCCAAAAAATTTGTTCGCGATGCAATTATATAAAACTCAGTGATGGTGTTAATCGAACGCGTACTTCCGAGAAGATTTACTACTGTTATTGCTTGTTACATTATTATCCGATGCTCCAGTCCTACTGGTTACATCAATAATTTATGAGCCTCGAAAGTTGCATAACAAAACCAGATCAATCCAAAGGATACGAGGGAATAATAAGAATTTGACCAAAATTCTTCGAAAATTCGAAACCTGTGAAACGTATCAGATTTAAAGTGTTCATTTTCAACTTAATTGTTTCGCATGGATGTATTATGTGTGAGTGTAGGTGTGTGTGTGTGTATATATATATATATATATGTCATATTTTGGCAGTTTGGAGGGGTACAAGTGTAAGAGAAAAAAATAAAAATATAACAGTGATTGCATATAATTATGAGTATATATGTAATGTGTATATGTACGTAGGATAAGATGTATCACTCCTAATATAACTGTTAAAATATATCTCCGACTTATTATCAAATGTGGCAGATTGTCAAAGGAGAGATTGAAACGATTAATCTTGAAAAACAATCGAAATAGAACGTGATTATTTATATATATGTATCATGTCGAAGAGAAAAGTAGAGTAAAAAATACAATTCATCTCAGCAGTAGATATGTTAATTAGGAAAAGATTACCATTCAAATGATTTAAACTGCGTATATAGTATTCAGTTACGAGTGTCGCGATTTCATCAATCTCGTATCTCATGAAATAAAAAAGATTCTGTAAAATTATGTTTAGATCATGACCATTGCACCCTGTTTGAATTGTGTGAAAGATGCATGATAAGGGTGTTGTGAAACGATAATGTAACAAAATTGGCCTTGTTAGACCTTGTTAGGATAAAATATATCATGAGCACCTCCTGATGTAAATCAGGATCAATTATAACGTGTAAAAATGTTTTATAAAATAGATACCGCACAACACTTTATTCACCACTGTATTAATTTGTTAATGCAATAAGGCAACTACACCTCGAGTTTTACTCGACACTATCACAAACGGTTCAGTTACTCTGAATTTTTCAACGATTTTAATACTCAACTGGGTTTCCCAAAAACGGATTTATGCTGAAAATGTTAATAATTTGAATATTTTATCAAACTCGAACTCGAACACGTATAAATCGCTATCTATATCTTCGAAAGGATCTGCAGTCTCGATTGTGGCGAGTATACAATGAAAAATCATTGCCATACCCCAGCCTTAATGCCTGTTGATACAAATTTATCTACCATGAAAAAATCCTTTATTAGAAATTCATCTTAGATCCTATCATTGCTCATCGTTCATTTGCATTTTTTACATCAGGATGTCGTGTATGCATCTATTTACACGAATCTGATAAGTGTATAGTCATTGAATGAATATCAAAAAGTTCAATTATGAATGTTTTTGCCTACGCAATGCACAAAAAGTTCGCGTATCACGACGCGCAAACGAAAAAGAGTTGACTGTTCTCTTGTTGAATAATCTATTTTTTCAGATAAGACGTATCCTCGCCAAGAACCATACAAAACGTTGCGATGTTAGACAATGCTTGCCGATAAGGAGAAATATGCACGACCCGACGTAACAGACAGATATCAGACTTTCTCTTCCGTGATCAATTAGTCTGCTCAATAATTGCTGGTATGACGAATCGTAATCGAGACGAAAAATAAATACTTTGTATTCGTAAATACCTTAATGGCACGTGTTGCTTTGATTGAGATTGCAGCCCAGAATACAGCTTCGATTGGGACAATAATCAATAAACTACGACTTCGTATCCAGATATGGAGATATTTCACGAGCATTACGAAACATGATTGATTCTGAAAAATTTCAGCCTGAACAAATTCGACTCACAACAATGTAATTAGAAATAATTAACGGTAGTTTCATTTTTCGTCGCTTAAACATGAACGCAAGGATATGAGTTATTCGGGCATAATTCTCACCGGTAAAGTGATACAACTGATATATAAAATTCATTGACGTAACAATTTTTGGTTATATTTATCGGGTTTCCTGGTTGTTGCTTCAGCCCATGAAAAACTTGTATACCAATTACAGAATCGCCCTTACTTTTCTGAATATGAAAAGGCAATCTTTGACAACAATGAATTTTGCTGATTGCTAAGTTTCGTACAATCAATGGTAATATATGAAATTATCGCAAAATAAATATACAATTAATCAATGATCGATAAACGTATAATTAATTATAAATACCAGAAAATTGCTGGCACAGACAATTACACTGGAATTAGCTACGTCCCGGAAGCGAATCATCCACTGCAAAATAAGCGATTGGCAAATGAAATAGCTCTCGTCCGAATGAACACCAAACTCATACTGTTAGCAGATAACACTTTCGTTCCTATTCCGATCACAGTTAGCACCAATCAGCCATGTATGTGAAGTCTTTGAAAAGAATTTGTTCCTGTTCATTGAGCGGCCGGGGGTCCTTAGGTGGCGTAAGCTGTGGCTTTTCCGATGTAAATTCTTCGTCGAAGTTGCTGACGTCTTCTACGAAATGCTAAACGTACGAAGGGCAATAGTTAGTATCGCTGTGATTATTCAATATTCATATGGTATGATCATTATTGTGTTCCTTGAAAGTCACTCACTATTACTGGTACGAAAGGTGGCTTGACGCGTCTTAACAACAGATCGTCCCAAGTAATATTTCTAAAGAATGCTTGTTTCTTCACGTCCTCAGCATCTCTCTCGCTGCTGCCTAGACGTCTATCTGGATTTTTTCTGAGTAGCTGCAAACGAAAACAACAAGGTTACAAATTTCCGATACGACATAGAAGTGTCGACATTTCCGATTCTTACCCTTCTCATAATTGCAATAGCTTCCAAAGAGAGAAATCGTGGGTAACGAACTTCGTCGTTAACGATCGAATCAAACACTTCCTCTTCGTCATCTCCAGGGAACGGAGACTAAAATTGCGCGAAACATAGTTAATGAATAAATAACGATCATATCTAAGTGTATAGCGATGATTATTTCCAACTTGATCGAAACACTTTACCTCTCCCACTAACATTTCGAAGATGAGGACACCTAATCCCCACCAATCTACGGCACGGGTGTACGAAGTTTCAGTAAGAACTTCAGGTGCCAAAAATTCTGGTGTACCACAAAAGGTACCTGTTCGATCCCCAAATCCCATACCTTCCTTACATAGACCGAAATCTGCGATCTTTACATAACCTTCTGTATCTAATAACAGATTGTCCAGTTTTAAATCTCTGAAAAATGTTGAATCACATTGAAATATTATATATATATATATATATAATACTCGACTCTTGATTAAGGTATATTCATAGAGGAAATTAATATTGATGAACATTCATAAATTACCTGTAAATTATACGACTCTCATGCAAGTATTGTAAGCCTAAAACAACGCAAGCTGCATAAAACACAGCGCGCGGTTCACCAAAAACGTCTGCGTGTATGTGCATCATAAGATCACCACCGGCAGCGTATTCCATGACAAAACAAACGTGCGCCTGAAAGAAGCAGTGGAAAATATTGGATTTAAAACTATCACAGTTTGTTATTGAGCTGTGAAACAATATAATTACCTCCGTTTGGAAGCAGGCAAACAGATTAACAAGGAACGGATGTCGGGTAGTGTTTGCAACTTCAAATATTCTCTTCTCAGACAGTAACGATTCGACCTCGTCTCTGGCAATAATGTCTCCCTTCTTCAAGGCTTTTATTGCAAAATATTCGCCAGTGTTTCTATACTGAGATAAGATAACTTTGCCGAAATGACCACGACCAAGAACAGATAATAGCCGGAAGTTATCAAGAGTCATCCCGGTAAGTTGCGAGTGCCGTTTCTCTCTGTACGGCAGAGGTCTGCCGGGTAACTCATACACGACCTAAAAAAGCAGATTCATTTGTTAAATCATATTGGCATGGTGGGATGACACCTACAAAACCTAATATATGTTAATACATCACAGTAATCATAATATGCGACTTCACCGCTATCAGTTAATCACATATAGTAATTATATTTTTAATTTAAATATGTAAAATTTCGTATCCCAGTAAAATTGGTTGCCATAAGGTACCACCTTAATTATCAGAAAAGCTCCTGAACAGAAAAAGCAACAAATTTTGCAGAATATCTCTGTCTTAACTTGAGGTGGCCGGTAGCTACCGCAATACTGAGTAAAATTCGATTAGGCACCATGATTTTTTAAAATTAGTAACGGTTATCCATTTAATTGAATGTTATGTCTAGTGAATCGAACATACATACATACATATATGCGCATACGCGCGTGCGCACACATGGAACAAAGCTATGATATGTATATATTACATGGAAGTTACTCTTCATAAGTTTAATTCATTAATTAACAAATGAATAACAATCACTGCACCACAAGCAAGGATGAAAGGCAAGGCTGGGGAACATGCGGTGATGAAAGGTAACAATAATAGCGTCACTAGAATGTGGAAACGTCCAGAATAGGAAAAGTATTATTCAACTACAAATAATATGGAAGATGCGTCGAATTATGGATAATGAATCACTCTTCGATAGAGTCAAATGCGCGAAATTATGCGCGGTGTACGATAAAACGGTTCTCGTCGCATAAGAGAAGGGACAGCGAATATGATTGTGATTTCTTCGCATCAAGCTTCTGTTAGTCTTGATTTACGTAGGCTCATTTACAAGCTACGCTAATGTTACATACATTCCCCATGAATTTCGAAAATGTTCATTAAAATTATACGTAGCAATGGCCTGATATATAGAGATTTCTGACAAACGAGACCAGGCAAAAAAAGCCATGCAGTGTGTAGTAGAGGCAGGTACCTCATCCTCGGGAAACTCGACGACAGGTTGGGGCGAGGGGGTGCGTGGAGAGGGTGGTGCGATCAGCACAGGGCGGGGCTCTGTCACGAGAGGCCTCAAACTTGCCCCCTGGGGCCCCCCCTTCTCTTCGTGGTGCAGGAAATCAAACTCCCTTAACGCAGTCTGCAACTACATTACTACCTGCTTAAATCTAATAGCTACGGTATCGCTATTATCAGCATTTAATTTAACAACCTGACTCAAAGAATTTTTATCATGATCAAGAATACTGGAAAAAAATGTTTGTCTATCTCTGTGATATAGCTTTTCTGTTCGTTATTTTTTATCAAAACGATATTCACATTTATGGATATTCTATGGATCAACATCCAAGTAAGTTTACTGATTTTAATTCTCGATGTCGACGCATCTAATTCTGTCAAGATGCCATCAACATTATCAAGTAAATTAAGCATGGGTTATGCTCCATAGCAAAAACATTAGCATGCATGCCGTATGGTATCAGTGTTCAGATAATATTTTTTAAAACAGCAATAAAATTTCTAAATGGCGTTATGTTGGTGTATTTGCATTGCTTTGTAATTTTCTGCAAGACTACCACTGCAAATCTACAAGCCGGTGATTCATACTACATAAAAACTAATTTGTTGTGCTCAGAGTGTAAAAATTTTGATGCTTTCCTATAAGAGTCGAAAACCAAATCGCTTTCACTTCACAAAAAAAAGCAAACAAGGAGAAATGACAGTAGACTTGTTTGATAATATTGTTGTCACAATAGCCACATTGAACGTAGATTTGTTTCTGAAACGTAATTTTTGCATGGTTTACCGAGACTTCGTTCCACGCTAAAACATTACAAGCATCGACTTCAGATGACACATTTTTTTTTATAATTCAACAAATACTGCGAACATGGAACGACGATTGATACTTAATTGTAAGTGGGAAACGGGGGAACGGCTTTACATACCTCTTGGTCAAGTTTTGGTGGTGGTGGTGGTGCTGGCATAGATGGTTTTTTCGTAAGGGATGGTGGTGGCGGAGGAGGATGATCAGGAGGGTGCGGTAACACTGGGCTACCACTGGCTACCCCCATTCCTAAAGGTCGTGCACCACCAAGTCCTCCTTTGTCAGGATCAGGTAATTCCCCTGGTGTTTGAGGTTTATCTTCTACCCATGTATCGAAAACAAGTCGGAGAGGTTGCGGTCCTATGGATATAGATTTGTTAGACGAGAGAATCTTTTGCAACCGATCAAAGAACTGAAAAGTGCATTACACGCTGGTATCTCGGATCGAAAACGACTGCTTTGTTAGCTTGAAGCAGACGTAAGAAAGTTTTATGGAATCGATGTTAGTTAAAACTTCATTTATCAATGACCCGATTAATTGTACGCTCGTGTACGCTTTGCTGTCGTTTTTCTAGCTTGACCTATATGCTTTGATTCAGTTAAACCTATTGAATTCACGTTCGTAAGAGCAATCAGGAGACGTAGGAAAAGCTGTGTGTGCTCGCCATAAATATACAGAAAATTTTCTTACCTGACGGTGGACTCTCTGAGTTTCTGTTGCTGTGCATCGAAGGGGCAGATCGTTTCAAAAGTCTTCCCCATGTGGCTACATTGATGTTCATCTGATTTGGACGAGGGAAGTTCTTCACCTGTTGTTTGAATATCTTACGTTGTCGTTGCAGTTTCGGTTTACGCGAGATCATTGGATTTAGAAATTTGATTTCTGCAAAAAGTAATCCTTGTGGTTCTAACTGCAGAGCCATCCCGTGTCGGACGTCATCGATGAATTCTTCTAAGCGCAAGAACTTCACTGCGCAAAGCGATCTCCAATCTTTCCAATAAATTCCTATTTCCAGTTCTCTCGATTTGTCTAGTTCGATCGAAAACCTAAAAATAAAAATCTATCTACAACTATACTGTTAAGCTGTTGTGCACGTTCACGTGCAGCAACATTAAGCATTTTCAAAGAAACTGATTGAAAAACGTAAATTACGATTTACAAATTTACCTCTGATCCCAAGCCTGCTGGGAACATGGACGCCAGTTAGTTTGAGCTACCGTTTGATTGTCCAATTTAATTACTGCCATAATATCATCTGCAAGATTGGGGAAAGGCACGAATGTTGTTACAAAATATATTATGATATTGAGTTCAGTTGGAATGATCTGTTTGCAACTCACTGCTAGTTTCATCCTTTACACTGTAAGATTTGCTCGAACTACGACCCGTAACACCTTTCACAAAACTACGCAAATCTGGACTGGCAGGTTGTTCTCTTCTTGTTCTACCTGGCACTTCCTCTGCCAAATCTTGGCACCCCATTAGTCTCACCTGGAATAGATACAAAAGAATAAATGTTTACGATGGCCTGTTATGGTAAATGTTTAGTCCTAGTAGACCAAACGTTATGAAAGTGATGGAATCATACCTCTAATTGTCCGGTGACTGCTGCACATCTTGAAACAGATGCAGGTACAGAAGCTCTACCTTCAAGGGGCCCTCGAAAAGGTTGCAGAGATGTATACGTTACAGGAATTGGACTAGCAGCTTGAACGCTGGCCAATTCTCGTTTCAACTGCGTAGCAGTTGCGCTATCGGGTGGCAATTCTTGTCTTCTCAATTCCAATGATAGTCTAAGCAAATCCAATTTTCTACTGGATTCTGCAAGGCTTGCTTGAGCCTGTAATAGCATATAAATGAAATAACTACAACCTCGATTGTCCATATACATGACGATAACATCAAAGATAAAAAAGTTTGCCAGTCACAGAGTTAATGTTATTTATTAAAATTGTAATTAATCAACATTATATCGGTGCGAAGTAGCGTAAATGCATTTCCGTAAAAAACTACTGCCAATCAACTTTTTCAATGATTTTAAAATACTTGAAATAATGATAACAATACAGGGTTTAGAAAAAATATACTCCTGTGGACAAGGTATAATTATTGCAATAATTTTGCTATTTTTTCGCAACTAATCACTATTTTTCAGTATTCTTGGCGCTGGTGATATTATGTCTCTGTCTCTTCGTATCCAAAAACCAGGGCGTCTTTCCAACTCGCTAAGAGATCGGGAACGACCCCGAGGGAAATCTTGTTCGAAAAATCGTCTACAATGCTCGCATGCGCAGGAAGGATTTTTCGAGGGTCCCACGTGGTGTCCAGGTTTTCGAAAAGCTCCGACAATTTGGCCGAACTTTGAGGCTTTTGCAAGGTGCTCGATAGTTTGCTCTCCTTGCGGAGTCGTGAAAGGTGAGGTGACTCGGGATTCTAGTTTAGTCCGGGGTGGTGAAGGACTTTTAGAACCAAAAGGGCCAATTTGATCACGAAAACTGTAAGGATGAGGCGCACCGTCACTTAAGCGTTGATTCTCATCACTTTCTTCAGTGGGGGGTTTCTTTGGTTCAGGGATTGTTTTACTTAAACTTGTACTGGGCATAGCTGTAGACGCAACAGCTGCAGCTAGATCGGGCGTGCTCTCTACTTTGGTATCAGCGAGATTATCTTTGCTTGCTCGTCGTACAGTTGAATCCCTCTTGACAATGCCACGCGTATTGTCATCGCTGGAAACAAAACTCCAACCGACACCAGCGCTGTCGTCCGATTCAGCAACACTTTCACCGGAAGACCAGCCAATCTGATGTTTTTCTAAGTATTCTTTCATTTTTCTGCTCTGAAGAAGCTGCCCTCGCTCGACCTGTGGCGAACGCCAAGTCTTTGTCGTTGCTCCTTGATCATCAAGAATTCCCATTGATTTCTCGGCCTTAGTTACTTGTTCGCGATCTAACGAGTCTCTGTATTCAAAACTGTCACATGGTGTCAAGCCAGTTTTACTATTGAGCAATGATTCAATATCGGAACAAGTATCTTTCCAAGACGTCGCCGCGGCTGAATCATAGCCACCCTGTGTGATACCAGCACAAGATGATGCCGCGGACCATGGAACAGAATCCAAGTCTCGAAGGGCACTGTACGAGCTGAATTGTGATGGATACAAAGAACTAAGGGCATCATCTGTTTCGTAACCTTTGGAACTAGCCAGTGAAGGCATGCGGATTGGTCCTTGCCGAAAACCTTCGGATTGCCTATCGGCAGACCGCTTTATAGTCGACTTTTCATCCTGAAAACGACGCGGCAGTCGCGTTTGGGGTGCGCGAGAGTGGGTTACTCTAACGTCTTCGGTCTCCAATAATGTTGATGGCTTTTCTAACTCTTCGTCACTCGACGAATCTGTGTAACTGCTATCATCTCCATCCTCTTCAGATCCGGTACAGTAAACGTCAATATGAACAGTTCTCGACTTCCTCGGGTCTCTTTCTTCATTTTCACCTCCATCCTCTTCTTTGCTGTCATTTTTCTGATTATCCGTAGAGGGAGGCTTCGTATCTTTGCGAATAACAGTGTCCAACTCCAAGATTTGTTGCAAAGGCTGGAGAGAAATATTAAAAGAAGAAAGTTACAGCACGAATAGTAATCATGATACTGTCCCAAAAATCTAAGGGAACAAACCTTTGCTTTTTCTTGATCGTCCGGTCGGGAGAGAAGCCCAGGAGCTGTTTTTCTTCTCGAATCGTAAGGTCTGCCAGAGTTATTTAGGGAGCTCTGAGAATCCTGACTCTCGATGTCGGTTGTTTGAGAAGCAACATCTCTACTAACTACGACTGGCTGTTTGGCCGCTTTAACTTTCTCCGAGACTCTGGTACAAAAATGAGTCGTGAACGCGTTACTTCCAGACGTTATTCCTTCAACGCAATCTTCGCAGGCTTCTGGGACGGTACTGAATTGGCATCGAGTTGAAATATGAGTACGAGGATTGGAGTGATAACACCAGGAATCCCGGCATTTTGACAAACTGCTATCACAATCAAACGTTTCTGAAATTGAAGTAGATCTCGAAGACTCGCCGTATGTTGGTGTGCCAGGAGCTGAAAGTACAATGCTGCAAGTACTTTTGCATCGACGATTGTAGGGTTGGGACGTTCGCCTCAGAGGCAGACTAGAGTAAGATTGCGGAGAGAATTGTTCACTGTTGTAGCCTGAATCTGAAACATTAACCCCTAAGGTATGCGAGGCAGCGCCAGACGTAGAGTTAGCAGAGCGTGGTATCGTTGCTGGTCTCGAAGATGTTGTTCTAAGTGGTGGAGTAGACGTGAACAATATATTCCCTCGTTGAAAAGCGTAAGTGTTTGCCGAGGTTTTAGGAATCGTAGTAGCTGCCGGTGAAAAGTGCGAATCTGGATTCCATCTGTACACCATTCTAACGCTACCAGGCTCCGTGGTTTGTTGAGGTGAGACATTGTTATCGGGAGCTGGTGTTTCGACGCCGTGACGGATGGTTACTTCAGCTCTCACCAGCCAAGGTGCATTTCCGTCCGTGCCGTCCGAGCGTCTGTACATCACCCTTTCGCAGCCAAAAAATTGAATGGAGAGACGATCACCGATTTCTTGTAATCAAATAGCTCCAATTTTTTGGTAAGACATGTTCGAGGATGAAGAGATTTGCAACGATGTAAGATATACCCCTTACTGTGGCCATACCAGCATTCGAAGACTCCGCCATATAAACTTGTCAGTTTCCCTTTGTCTCTCAACGACCAGCGATACGCTAATTTTCGAGTCTTTCGTTGTTACGCTTCGTCGATCCAGCCACTTCGCAGCTTTCAGGAAATATGTGATACTTTGGCACGTTGACAATTATAATTAGATTGTTAAATTTGGATTAAAGTGAGTATAGATTCGCATATTCAGGAACAAGATACTTTGGTTTAAAATTGACGCACTCCTCCACGTATCTCAGCTAGTTGTATCGTCTCATCGAATCGTCGCACCAATAACGCAGCTAACACCTTTCCTAACACTTTCTGCTCCGAAACTTTTCATTGTACAATGGTGAGAAAAATGTAGACAGGCATCAACGAATCCAATTCGAAGAAAGATCGATTCACTGCTCCACTTGGATAATAATTTGATAATACTCTCGAACCACTCGACATAACAAGTTTTATAAATCAGGTTCTCGAGTACGGTTGGAAGAGCCGAACACCTGTTGCTCTTGGTTGCTGGTAGATCCACGGGTATAGTAGCTTACATTTATTTTAAACTTATATCACACTATTTTTGAACTCATCGTTACTCATAATTTTCGTACGACCAGTCGCAGTCCATAAAAAGGCCTCCTCCGTGTTCCACTGTTGAGAACATGACTTTCATATGTGAGTATTGTTGCGGTGAGGCGAAGGAAGCGAAACCAGATGGGTTATCCGTAGAAAAGAAATACACGGGAATATTCTCAGTGAATCATCATCTCTACTTAGGCCACCTTCGAAGCAAAGCTTGACCACGCATGGCTCACTCTTTCACCCGCACATCCATGTCCACGAAACCGTCGGATGTTCGAATCCAGCGTCGATTTCCGCAGGATTTCGAGACTCGCAGGTACGAATTTTCTTGATGCAAATCGTCTAGTTGCTCGGAGGAAACTAACGCTACCTGAAAAGGCGCCTCCGGGGACGCGGGGTCGGGAGTTGAGTTATTTTAGGAGAGCCGCATATTCCGGCAGCCCGATCTCGCGCCGCGACGAAACTTTCGTCGTTCGTGTCGCGGACGGACAAAAAACCGATTGGAACTCAGCGTCGTTAAGTTCCTGAAGTCGTGTTTTCGATTCCCCACAATTTACGATATAAAATAATCGCATAATCGTTCCAAAATCGATCGTTGTAATAATAAAAATAAAAGAGCGCGAGAGCAAAGAGGAGGTTGAGAATAAAAAAAATAAAACTTCACTTCGCGCTGACCTTTACCTTGTCTCGCGTTCTCTTCTATACCTGATTATCTAAAGATAAGAGCTCCGCCTGAACGCGCCAGGTGTACGATTCTCTTTTTTCAGGTCACGCTTCTCAAGATCTTCTAGTACATTCTAGAATTTCCCTTACCTCGGTGACAGCTTTTTTGTCGGCAACTTTCGCGCTCTGCAAAAGTCGGATTACGTTTTTAGCCCCCTCGACGACGGCGGCTTCTATCAACAGTCGATGTCTCAGTTCTTCCACTCTTTCTTCCAGAGCTAGTTCCAGATTCGGCTCGTACTTATCTACGACACATGTTTCACGCATTATAAGCAAAGACCGCAATTAGTTATATCGTTTCGATTATTCGCACTACGTTTTATTCCTACAGATGCTCGTTCGTGTGAGGAGGTATCATGTTTCACGTTCATTTCGGTAGCTAGTTACAAAGCGAAACGAAAGGCTACCACCATAATTAATTAGCTTCTAAAGATAACACCATAAATGTTTCAAAGTCATAATTCAGAAATGAGTAAAAATCCGTTGAAATTATTCCGATTCTGAAAAAGAGCGCTCATCCGGTTTCTGTTCCATTAAAAATAGATTTTTCTATTTTTCTTCAGAATAAATAGAACGTAGATACATTTCATCGAATTGATTGCCCCTGCTAAAACGAACAGCTTCCAATTATTTAAATATACTTTAATCCTTCGAATGCAAATCGTTTGGTAGTCAGCTTATCAACCAGACCAATTATCAACTTGGAAAGATTATTCAATTATAAATGTATAGCACAGAACTTTCATCGTAATACATGCTATAAATTATTACGCGTTATACCAAAATGTTAATAAGAATATTTTCAAAAATTGTGAAACATCTATTATTTCTCTGCTGAAATGCTGAAAATTTTGGACGCAGTATCCACGTGGTAGTTGCGTTATGCGCTGAGTATATCGCTCGTACGTACAATAATTGAGGAGGAGTGTTGCTCTGGAGAACGGGGGAACAGATGCAATGGTGAAAGAGCGAACCGCTCGGATCTTCAAAGGCGTTATTACGTGAACTTTCCAAGAATCACCAGATTTTAATTTGGCTCGAGTAAACACGCTCGATGCACCGCTAGATAAAAGCAGAATACGCCGCGATTTTACTGCGCAATACCCGTCGTAGAAGCGGAGCGTGGAATAGAGAAAGAGAAAACGAGAGCATACGGTAAGCTTGCATTTGTGCACGCGTGTCGAATCAGTCTGGGTAATTGCGCGAATTTCATGTGTTTTTCGAGATTGCTTGGTGTAAAACAGAACGAGACAGGCTATTTTTTATTAATAAGACTTGCCTCGAACAATAAACTTATCCAGTTTGATATCTAACGGGAGATTTATTCCTATCCTTACATCGATAATCACGCTCCATCCGAGTCATTGACTCGGTGTTAAGGCTTAATCTTTTATTTGTGGTTCCCAGCACCATCAAGGTCGAAACTCTATTTCGATTGGTTATTGATTCGTATCAAAACTGCTACAAGTTCGTAGCGTAAGAGGCTCGGGGCACCGTAAACAGAAACTGTGTAAATTTTTTCCTCGTCTTCCTCGATATCATCTCTGTCCTTGTTTTTCGACAAACCATGCAATCACGAAAATTTCAAGGTCACGAGTGACGTATACCTTCGATTCATTTTCTTTCACATTCGATGCCTAGTGCAAACGTCTAATATCGCCCGTTGGTTGGTTGGTATTTTTCGCTACATCTTTCATCGAGCGTGAAGACATACGCAAGCGGAGTACAACACGAAGCATGCAACGAGGAGTCGACGGCGCGGAGAAACCGATGAGATATCGTTGGAGACACTCCGATGTAATTCGAATTTTTACAAACAGGTTTTTTTGCGATTCAACTTTAGTAGAGCTGGCGCCAGATTCATTAGGATCGTTCTTACTTCATTTCGCTGGAGGCGAAACGACGCTCGGCGCCGTAACGCGTTCCACGCGATTATTCGTACTCTATTTCAGAGAGGTAATAAAATAGCGTACCTTTGCTAGCAGTATTTTCACCATTCGGTGCTGGCGAATAGCCTCGAGATCTCTGTTGTTTACGTGCACGACGTAATTTCACTATACGCATCCTCAAGAACTCGATTTTCGCGCGAGAATCATCGAGCATCTGTTGAGCTTCCTGGAGTAATTTCTTATCCCGATGGCCGCTCGTGAGACTTTGTATCATGTTCTCCGCGCCTTGTTTGACCTGTGATGAACAAAAATAAATATCAAAAAAATAAATGAACGGTCGTTCGGCAGCCGCGACGGATTAAGACAAATCGAATTAACGAAGGTCGATCGATAATTTCGCGACCACGAACTCCGTTCCATTGAATCGTGGACGAGGATATTCTTATAATAATTCGAGTGGATTGTCATTGTTAAACTGACTGAGTACATCAACTCCGATTTTCTTACTGGTCAAAAATCTCGAATTCTCGAAGTCGTTTAAATTCAAAATGCTGATCGAGCCGATTCGTTTGTTCTGGCTAGTAAACATTTCGGAGGATCGTAAATTCCAGACAAGTGAGCATAAAAAGTGCCGTTTTATTCGCGCGAATCTTGAAAGATTCGTCAACTGGCGTATCGCCAGTCGAAACTTGCAACGTGCATCGTTTTCGCGCATAGTTATTTGGTGGATGAACTCGGGTTCAAACACGTTTCTTCGACAGGTTGGCTCGAAGATTTAACCGATACGTCTACCCCGCTCGATTAACTAGAAAATTGGCCAGCTTCGCGAATTTTTTCCCTTCAAGTGGCTAATTGTACAGCTATGGATCAACGTCAACTTGCCGGAGTAAGTATATACCTTGAGCTCGATGTTCAACTGTTTCTCCAACGATACCAACCGAAGATCGGTGAACAGGCCTTCTTGATTCGGCGATGAAGAATCCATTGGCGACAGGGGTGTATCTGGAAAAGAAAATGCAAAAAACATATCTAATTAGGTCCATTATTCAAAAAGAGATGGCAAAAACCCATATATATAGATACATATAAACTAGACTTTGCCATTACATCAATTGGAATTGACTAGGAATCGCAAATAAATTGAATGAAATAATTTCGCGTTCAGTCGCCGTCGCGTGAGCATCAGTCTTTTGTTAACATAGCTAGTAAGCTTAATGTTGAGCAAGACTTGACAAACAAGGAATCGTCATCGCGCGTTCTATTGCTACATTTGGTAAAAAATTTGCATCGATATCTCCGAGTTTCGTAATCATGCTGCGATAAGATTATTTTACCGAGGTTAGATGAGAGTCTTCGTGATAGTTGGGATTTGAATGTAGATTGATTTCCGATAGGTTTTTTCGATAATGATCAGTTGCTTAGCCGTGCCTGACGTACCACTACAAAAAAACGTCGATAACACGTCACGAACCGCTAAAATTTCCGAAGCAACTATGTTCTATCGCCGAAATAACAGTTTCTAAAGAGAATCTAGTTAATTTTTTGTCACACGAGGACAATAACCGCAAGTTTTAGGCGACCTTCAACCTGACCTGGCCTAATGCTTCGCCCTAAGCTTGGGCGAAACGGTAAAAATATCCCCATTTTTCCCGCTTTCAAGAATAGCTGACAATTTATCGTCGCGTCTCGTCAAAATTGCAGACAATTAAATCGTTCAACCTTTCCCCATCCTCTCGGGTTTCATACGTTGGTTCTTTTTTTTTGTTTGTTAACCTTACTCGATTTTCGAGTCGTTCGTCGACCTTGTTATCGCAATGTAACCAACAAATTGTCGCCTGGCGATAGGCAACCGGTTCTACTTCAGCGCACGCGAATCCTATTTCATCGAGATACGCATTGCGGAATCTGTCGTTCGAAGTTGATCGTACGAAGGGTTTACGTATTAACCGTTGCGAGAGTTTATCGAAGTTGGTACATAAGTAACCACTACGAGATACGAAAGTCCCACGCGAAACAATTGCGTCTCGATCGGTAACCGTGGTAACGTTACTCCTTTGTCTCTCGCTGCTATACTCCATACATACATGCTGTCCGCGCTTCGCGACGGACGAACGCTTAGCATACACGCAACGAACTTCGCGAGGAATTCCCAGTGATCCGTTTTCCTTTGAAATTATTTTCTCCCATGCAAGGTGAGACCTTCCACGTGATCTTTGTCTCAGCAACGATGGAATGATCTTTTCAACCATCACGTTTCTATTTCGTTTTTTTCCTGCCTTTTCTTTCTTTCACCTCGTCCATTGTTCAAAGCTATCAATTTACTTTCCAAGTACATCGAGGTACTTTCCCTCGAATTTTCTCGCGTTATATTAATTCTCTTCGCGGAACTTGCTCGCGTTTGGTCTCCGCTACTGCACAGCGATTTTAGGCATCGGTCGACGTGTCTGTCGTCGCGTTGCGGTTTTGACGCCTGTTCGTCGCATCTTCGCAGACTCGAACCAACCGATACTCGGAGACAAACGGGTTTCGTGTTTGAAAAGTTCGAAGGGGCTCGACAAGCGTAACGATTGGACGGTTAAGTTCAACATTCTCGCAGAACGCATCGAATGTATGAAATTAGAACTATTCACGATTAATATTAGGACACCACTAGCAGAAATCTCGACGTTAAGTCGAAAACGAGAACCTTGAAAAATTGTTAACGTTAACGTCGAGCACTCGGTAATATGTACATGTGTTCTATTCAAGAAGTTGCTTCGTGCGGGAAAAAGTCTTCCTCGGTTACAATTAGCACGAAGTATCCGGTGCAATAATCTCTGCGCGCAGCAGAGGTCAATGTTACGTAAAAAAATGAACCCACTTGCTTTGCGATTCGAACGGGGCAACGATAAGATTCAGGGTCGAGCATGACCGTTTCAATGTCATGCGCTTTCATCGTCCGAACATATAACATGATAAAAAGCACCCGAGAGATATTACTATCGACCGAATATTTCCAGACCGAACGGAAGTCTTGATTTAAGACCGTGAAGCCCAATTATGTAAAGATATTTCATAAGCGTTCGAAACAATCGTTTTCTTTCCATCTGATTCTCAAGCGAGCTCAGTCAACGCGATCAGAGCGAAAAAATCAATCGATTCAGATTCGTGACACGTATGCAAACACCAAGCGACTGCACTCGGGCCAAATAGAGCGAAACAGCACTGGATGTCTGACTGAAATAAGCTGAATATGAAAACGACGTAACAGTATGACTAGAAAAATAAGACTAAAAGGTAAAAACATCTGTTGCAAAGTGTTTCACGCTGCACGTATTTCCTTGGCACTGACGCAACTTTAAAACAAGACGAGTTAGACTGTATCAACACAATTACAAAATTTCATCTCGCGTATCTCGAAGAAAAATATTATTTGTCAATCTTATACATTTTCCTGATAGGCTTCCCTTTTTTCGAGTACGTTTGCTTAAATAACTGATCGAGTAATTTCAAAGATTGAGGTGAACTGGAGGAGAACCTGTGGGGTCGAATGAACGTGGTACGTATTTGATTCGGCTACTACGTCGTGTATATCGCGTTGGGAATCAATGACGCGTTACTAACGTGCGGCGAAAAACATCAAGGTGTAATCATAATGCAACAAACCGGATGAACCGAAGTTGAGAAGGGTTTATATGCGTAATAAAATGTAAGTTTAACGTCAATTTAGGTTTACGTTTACGATGCGAAATGTCTCGGGAAATTCCGCGTCTGCATCGTATACTGAAAATCAGTACATACATACATAGATCTTCTGGCACCCTGCATAATGTATACAAAGTTCTCTTATTGGAAGTGCAACTCGAAGTCACGCGGAGAAGTCAGAGGCAATCGAAAGAAGGAGCGCGACTCGTAGCGTCTACACACATGCGCGTAAGTAACACACACCAACGACACAGATCCAAATAAGGAGAGAAAGAGAGAGATAGAGACACGGTCAACACAGCGATAAGAGTGACGCTTCTCACGAGGATACAATAGCGATAAACTGGACGATACAATAGCGAACAAACGAATTATAAAACAGGAACTGTGTCATTCGCGAGAGTCAAGTGGCCGGATACAAAGAGCAAATCGCTGTTCCATTATCTGCGATGGTATGAAAAGATGCAAGCATTTCACGCGACCGATGTCCATACGTTCGAGGCCGATGTCCCATGCCGTCGATCAATTTCGATGACGTATAAGTTCGCGTTGAGGTTTCTTTATCGGGGTCGGCACGAGCGATTGCCCGTGCCTATGTTCCAGGTGAAAAAGCATTAACCTTTCAGTGACGAATTTTTTCAGCTGTCGTTTTTCTTCGTTTTTCAATGACACGTAGTATACAAAGGTTCTTGAGATTACTGATCACGAATCCGTGAATCTGCGAAAATTGCAAAATCAGCTATGTACTGGAAAAACCCCTGCGTACCAAATTTCAGATGTTGCATGCATTATACGACGCATAAACGACCCGTCGCGGAACGCCTTCGGTAATCAAATATCAAATCTGATATAAAAATGCGAATTAAAACAAGAATTAGGTACGACGACGATACGGTCAATTGGTAGACCCAAAGAGAAATTGGGACAGCGCGCGGGAGCTTGTAATTTTTTTTTCGACCGACAAGAAGTTAATTAACGGAAAAGGGTCTTTAATGGCGGATATGATGTAATCGGATCGAAAGATACGCCTCGTTCTTTCGTATATTCGAATCTTTGTACGAGTCGTGATGTCACGTGACGTGATGTGGGCACATACGCGTTTGCAGTGCGTCGCGAAGTTATAGTCGTATGATTTTTGTAATGATTTCTGTAATCGTCGATCGATCGATTTTCAGTCGTGGAATATCACGGGTGCGGAGTCATCGATACGGATGTAACGACGAGCCCGTGAAATCGACGGGAATCAAGCCAAAGGCATCTCAATAATCCGCGATAACGTGACTCACAATCTGGCAGAATGAATCGCGTATGAGTTTTCTTAGCGTAACAGACACGTGGTGTTCATGAAATGCCAATATCTGTCTGTATCTTCGAAATCCTTAATCCATGACTCGCGACTACAATCATAAAATTCGAGATGCGAATGAAATGAGTAGTATTTCTTATCAGCAGTTAATACGCTTACGGTATCGCAAGTTTATCCGACTGAAAATCGTTATTTGTTTCCTGTATGTTGTAACAGAAAGAACGATTAGGGGAAGTTCGATATCTGGACGGCGGTATTTCTAGACGCTTTTTGAAGTTTCGTTAAAAAAAAAATAGAAAATAGAAGATATTCATCAATATTTTAGCAATTTAAAAAAAAACCACACTAAAATAGCTGTAGCTCCACGAATAAGTGAAATTTTTAAAACTCCTTTGCAGGATTTATTCTCGAAGGCCTAAACGTTGGAAATGTGCAGAAAAATGATTTTTTCAAAATTCTACACTAGAATATTCCCCTTAAAAATCCTTCTCGTGTAAAAGATACATCCAAATATTGCGTACTAAGATCAGAGAAGTATCGCCGAGCGTGATATATTTCATATAATATTCCTATATGTACGTTGTTCAATCCTTCGACGAATCAATTTTCGCTTTCGTTATCGTACGTCGTTTGTTCGGTTTGCAATGAATGTTTGATCATTTGCCGAATGCAGGTTTGATATATGTATTTAATCGTCGGACTGGGAATGTTTGTACGACCGAATCGCGTGACCGCATCAACATCCGGAGGGGCACGTCACGTAAAGCCGAAACGGAAAGAGTTGATATCTGTTGGGCGAGCGTAACGCATTGTAGGTAGGCTGTGGAAATAAATAGAAAAAAAATCGGTTTCCCCTAACACGTCAATCGGAATGAATATATCATTTTTCCCGGACGTAGTTGGCTCATCGAAACCATCATTCAACGAATCATCGTATCAACGATGTCGATAATCGAATCGGACATTCCGAAACATTCTAATTTTCGGAAACTGAATACACAGTAAAAATTTTCCGTAATTATGCAAAGCGTAAAAACCTGTGTATAGAATATTTACCATTTTAGTGCGTTGATCAGTGTTGTCCTCACAGTCCGTTTTTCAACACGCAAAAATGTCAAAGTAACACTTTTTAAATGTTACTCTAACATTGGTTTGTCTTACTTCCAACATAGAGCTCTGTTACTTTATCCCTACACACCGAGTGTCTTGAAATAACACTAACTTTGTGTAAACAAAAAAACAGTCGTTAACGCAAATTTTTGTGTTACATTTGGCGGAAAACCTTTTACTGTATACGTGCAGTTACGATTCCGAAAGAAAATAATTCACCCAGCCAACATTTATACCATACGGATTATTAGCCTGCGACTATGAATGACTAGTGACGCGGTCGTTACATTAAAACGTGTATAAAAGAAAACCGTGAAAATGATCAAAAGTCGCTACAATGCGTCATTGATAGCGGTGAGATAACATAAAAATATCTGCTTTTTCACAACTACTGTGAGCACAGCTCGTGAAATAATTACGGCGGTACATAACTGTCGTCTCTGTTAGTCGGCAGAAGTAGGAACAGTCATCACAGTTTAGTTGCAGCTCCTACGTTGTCATAATGATAATGACAACGCTGAGAAGAAGCTTGTCAAAGACTGGCGCGTGCGTGCGCGAAGACTTATCGTTAGTCAAAGGTTTCGCACGAAAAAAAAGAAGAAAAAATGACGCGACGCATATATATATATATATATATATATATATATATATATATATATATATATATATATATATATATATATATATAGAGAGAGAGAGAGAGAGAGAGAGAGAGAGAGAGAGAGAGAGAGAGAGAGAGAGAGAGATGAGCTCGAGCATGTTGGCTTCTCACGTCGTCGGAATCATTGACAACAACGCACACGTCTGCGTCGTACGTTTACGACTTTATTAATTACGTATATTTATAGGATTATTTCATGTTTATACTCGTCCGCATTCGTTTTCTGCGAATTCATTCTTCTCACGATGAATCATCGCGAGTTTATATGTTGTTGAATTTATTTTTTGCATATAAATGCATCGTATATTTATGCTTCGATCGGACTCGTCGATCCGATACGTGGAAAGCCTTCGAGTTTTATTGTGCAAACGAGACTTGTCTTCGGGTAAAGAATTTCAACTTCGGATCAAGACGATTCGGAGGTCGGGTAGCAGGACCACGCGTATAGGTATTAATGACGCGCTCTCGACGCTCGCGAAACTACTCCGAAAGCCTCCAGGCTGTTAGAAGCTGGATGGGCGAGCTACGACTAAGCAGCGTTGAACATCTCGTCTGAATTCTTTGTGTATCCGTCTCCGTTTGTCCACGAGCTGCGAACCGATTCGCAACGGTACTTTTACAATTCCTTCTACATTCGTCTCATCTACGGTTTCGGTTCGCTCCGATTCGTATTACAACAAATTGATGAATCCGATGCAGCAACGAGATTTTCGGAGAAGTAACATCGAATGCATGAAATTTCTTAGCCATATGATTTCCATACTCTCAGAGATAACAAAATTATAACGTTATGAGGTACGCATTATTCATACTCATTTTTATCAGCAATGTTCATCGGCACATTTTTACTTATCACTCGCTTAAGTTTGTATTGATAGGCATTATATGAGATGATATGCAAATATCGTTTAGCACTTTTTGAACTCGTGACTCGTGTCTTCTATTTCCCTATATTTCACGTTTACGTATAAATCTGATATAACACATGCACACGAAAATGACGCCTAATTTTGTTTTCGGAGGTTTTTTTCTACTTCGTTTCGAATACGATGCTAAAAGATAAAAAAAAATATATGCGAAAGGCGATTAGCACTCGCCTTTTAAATTCATCTTTTTTGCTGCACTTTCTGCTCAAACGAGGCCTTCGATAATGACGGGGTAATCAACCGAAGTATGCTTTCAACGGATTTATGTCTCCGAGATCCAAAGTAGATCGCAATCTAGTCCAATGATACTGGAGCAACGTCTGAGGAGTTTCAACTGAACCCATGCCGATGCCGGTTTAACTTGAGTGGGATAACACGGGTAGCTGTTATAAATAGAAAACGGTGGCCAGAGCCACTTACTTTTAATTCAACTCGTTGCGTTCGTAATACAGACGCGATACAGTCAGCGTTCTTCATTCGTAACGGTCTGTAAGTGTGCGTTTGCCTTCGTATTATTTCCGTCTAGTAGCATCTTCCTGACAAATGAGATCAATTGTTGGAGCAAGCGTGATTTTTTCTCCTCGAGAACTAAAAAGAATGACGAATTAATATGCTCCGTTTGAATATTATTCGAATGGTCATGATAATTATTCCAATAGAACTCTACTACCGTTTACATTCGTACGGGAATGAAGATGAGATTATTTACAACAATTGATTTAAATTTTAAACGAATGAAAATTTTCGTTTGAACTTGACTCGTTTCCATTGTAACAAAGCTCGAATTACAGTATCGCGTTTGATAGATATTTGGACGTAGCACGTAGCTCGCAGATTTATTTACCTCGCACCAGAACACTATTTGCCAGAACACCCACCTAATGAGACGATGTAATCCCGAGTAATCAGCGTTGAAATGATTATTTTATCATTTTTCATTCGGTTCTATCTAAATTGGTGTCGCTGGCAAATATGGCTTTGGTTTTCAATCTCGGTTATTTTAACAAACTTTTCAGCTTCCCTCGTATCTTCAGTCTACTATTATTTATAGGAGATTATAGATTGTTTATTTATGTACTTTGTTTTTTCACCGAGTCCCTCGCTCCTCGACGAAGTAAAAAAACTGCCGGAATTGGACCCGATCAAACTCACCTTGGCCGTTGCAGTGGTTTAATTGAGGCGACGACGGTTGGCCTTGAGTAAGAATAATTTGACTCTCCAACTCTTGAAGCTCCGCCTGAAGTTCGCTGAGTTTGTTATTAGCTTTCTTCACGATTGTTGTTACGTCTGCCAAAGCTTTACGATCCGTTGCTACCAGCCGGAGATTTTCCGCTCCAGCTTTAATCTTAAGCTCCTGCGAAGAGAGAGGTCGAAATATGATATTTTTGTAAAGATGACGCGATCGGTTTTATTTAGAAGTGTTTGTCAAATTGTTACCTTTCGTATTTCTCGCCGGATGTGCTCCCGGAGTTCATCCAGCCTTGCTGGTAACGGCATTTGATCGCTGCCACCGACCCCATACTTGTGTGAAAGTTCGAAGAGCACCGGATGGCTGATGTAGTCACCCTGAGATTAGAAACAAGTCGATATTTAAGTAAAATTAATTTTCCATCAATGTCGAACATTCATGAAATCGTACGCCACTGTTGGAAATTCACCGACTGACGTATGAATGGCTGCGACGAAGCCTTTAGAAAAGTTTAACGTAACTTATTCATTCATGTTCCATAGAATGTATATCCAACGACATTGACCATTGTCATTATCATTGATAATCGTTAATGGTTTTCGAATCAACGTCGCGACACTTCCTACCTCTCTCTATACAGTTATTGACTACTTCGTTGATACGAATCTTTATTCTACTGCTTTTACCATCTCCACCGATTCGACACAATCTCTGTAAACCAAAAAAACTTCTCGGAGAGGAAAAATGTCTGCAAGCGTTAATAAAAACAGTATGTACATTGATACGACAAGTTGTAATTTCAATACAATCGAAATTTAGATGTTCCTGTCACTAATAAAATGGATATTTAACAACAGTAGGGAAAACATACCATATGATTGTCTCGAAAACTTGGCTTGAAACAGGACCAAATACACGTTCGTTTGAGCATGGTCCGGAAAATGTAGGAAAATTGAAAATTTGCAAAAGCTCAACAACAAAAAATGTATTGAAATCGATAACGTAACAATTACAGCACTGTTATCTTTGAGTCATTTTGTCAACTTTGGTTACTATTCTTATCGATTTGCAGCAAAATTCGTTATTATCTTTTGTCAATGTCTTCGACGACAGCTACATGACGCCACTGTCAACTGACGTAGTAGTCGATTCCGGAGAGGTACGCTTGTTGGAAAATAAGTAACGAGCGTGAAACTTAGCTCTCAGTCTCCTGGGTCTAAACCGATTCTATGCAGAGATAACGTTATCCGTTATCAGGCCGGTAGATAACAGTGATTCTCATTTGTCGACGAAAATTAACGCTCTATTGGTTGGATATTAATCCATACAGATTTTTTGGCATTGCTGTTAGCCTCCAAAAGTACGTGGTTATATTGCTGTCGGATACAAAACACTACGCAGTGAAACTTCAGCTCTTTGCGGACACGAAATGACTGAGAGGTGTTAAGAGAGGAGACGAACATGGGGCTGACCTATATTTGGCAATTTGAAATTCCTTGATAAGCAAATGTCAAGTCCAGAGAAAATCTGAGAAGTAGGGATGGCCATGACGTTTTCGTCCGATTGATAATAAATGACAAATATTACATCTCGTCGACAATTATGTGACTGTGAAAAAGTCTAACACGCGCGTGTATCAGATGCAAAGTGAGAAGTTGTGCCGGATATAAAGTTCGTAGCATTGCTGAAAATATTTTACGAGGGGAAAAATATGTGGCTGCTCGATTTTAGCCCAAGAATTTGAGCAAATAAAGACGAGTTATAAACAAGAGCAGATAAAAATATCACTCAAATTGGGTCAAGTGATTAATGCATTAATTAAAAGTGCAGCTTCATAGTTGTCAAATGGAGTAGCGCGTATCGTAAAACTGAAACGTGAGACCGATATGAGAACTGGGACATGCAAGGTTGGAACTATATTAATTCGTCCGTGTCTGATCAACGTATCCAAACTTTGAGTGTCTGGTCAGGGAGAGACAGGCGAAATTCAACTGATTTGGACTTCCGTGCAGGAAGCTGATATCTGTATAGTCGGCACACGAGTGAATGAATCTATGGGACAAATTATATTGAGATATGACTAATTTTTTAGGCTTACTATTTGACTAATTGAAGACTTTCGCATACGTTCTTATCTTCAGAGACATAAAGGAAATGATTTATTGCTGATAAATGAAAAATGGTCACGTTGACATCATAACAATTTCAATTGCAACAATCTTTATAGTTTTGAACGTCTAATCGTTCTTTAGTAAGGACATTTTTTACTCATGATGGAATTTCCAGATTATAATTTTCCTAACAATTTCAAATAAGTCATCAGATAGGTAATTAGCACAAGACTATTTTTTCAACAATTAGATATATTGACATTAACGATCGGTCGATCGTATATTATTGTAGAAGGAGTTTTGCTATCGAGAACTATCACCTAATCCATGAAAGAATAAGAATAATTTCAATGCATCACTCATAATACGATATCACAGCATTGTCTAAAGATATGAAAAATAGGATGATCACAAAACGATGGCAAAATACGGAAGCATTTCCTTTGACATCCCTTGGATGATTTAGTAAAGAGGCAGACAGTGTACATTCTTAATTCCATGTGAGCTCTAGTAGTTGTCAATCTTTCTAAAGATTACAGTTTAAGTTATCAGATAATTCGAGGCTATAAAGGTTTTGTTCCAAAAACAATTTACTGGCCAGAAGGCATAGGGAGAATCATTTCATGACTCGAATAAGCATATACATGAAATCAACTGATGGACCATGAAAAAGTTAGAGATAAAGGGCATATCTGCACTGATAAAATTTGAGCATATCTTACTTAGAAGACAATTAAGGAGCACTCATATAGAAGATAAAAGTTCTCCAAACAAATGAATAACGGTTATTTTTACATTATTCGCTTACAATATAATATTCTATGTCTTGGAATCAGTTTATTCTCAATTTATTATCCAGTCAATTAGAGCAGAACAAATTTTGGATTTAAATTTGATAAGTTTATTTTTTTATTTTTTTTAAATACGAAGATAACGATGCATACATTTCAAATCAAGAGCAATAATTGTAATGAGTACAATTTATACAACCTCAGTGAAAATCAACAGCACGCACGTTTACATACATGGAAATAAAAGTGACTTAAGATGTCAAAATTACGTAATTTCCTATTGTAATTCGATCTTGAAACGAGTTTTCTCGAAATTTTCTATCTTATCCATAGTAGAATTGATTATTGTTACGCAAGTCTATGAGAGGTCAAGAGATTTTCTATCGCGGGTTCTTCGCGGATGACTAATTAAGATCGTAAATAATAGTTGTGCTATAAAAAATGACATTTATGGTTGGACTTTATTCCGGTAGAGGAATTGTCTGCTCAGAGTTTTCGTAAAGGGAAATTGCGAAACAAGTGAATTCTGTAACTGATTTTTTCGTATTTCCACGTCATGCGGCATTTTTAGACGTGACAATGAATCAACCTCGGAATGTTTTCATCTGACAGGTTTTACGTGAATAAGAGGTAAATAGATTGTGGCTTACTTCCGTCGAGACGATCGTCGTTAGCCTTTGTTTGGACTTGCAATCCGGTCCTTTTTTTTCCTTTATTTAGCGTTCGTATCGTGAACATGATCGGATTATGGATTAAAAATCGGAACATAACCTAGCTTCACGGGTGAAAATGCCGAAGGTATTGATATAGAGGCATCGATTGATAATGGTCAACAGTGTGTAATCATCGGTTAAGGTTCGTTTTAATCGTAGACATAATTTCTATTAATTGCATCGACGATCTTCGGTTACGAAAGGAAGTAGGTACTCGAAAGTGAACCGCGAAATGTGAAAAGCGAATTTGTGGACACAAACGGTCGAAAGGCTCGAAGGTTGGAAAAAAATATTGCGGAGACACGCGACGCCCTAAAATCCTGTTCGGAGCAAGGAATGATCTTTATGGCCGCTTGCCAGTCTGAGAGAACCTCGAGGACCTGCTACTCACCTGATAATAGCTCGAGTCCGCCATCTTGGCACAATATTCACTCACTTTCTATCCTCCTCTTGTGCACAAAACGCCAAAATCCATCGTTCACCCGCGCACTAATTGCGACCGCGGCAAAAAAGCCGCGAACTGTCTGAACCTCCGCACTCTCTATACAACTAACAGCTACGTGCGATATCGCGGGGAAACACAACAGGGATAAGTGACGTACGGATATGCCGACGCAACCACATTCCACCGTACCAAACCCTCGACTGAAGAACGAGCCAATCCCATCGCGCATCAATGCGCTCCTCACTTGTTATCCCTTCTACCGTGACTCTCGATTGGCCGTAGGCACGACTTGACCGAATGAAATCTAACTTTGAAGCGAAATATACGCTGCCGCATTGAATATGTACGAAACCCACACGCACGCGCGCGCACGCACACCCTGATATTGTCGGCACGTTTTAGTTTTGTACAAATATTTGCAATTTGATTCAGAAATGTAGAATTATACGGTGGTCATTACAATAATTGTACGCATTTTACAATTCTTCTTAATTCGTTCGATCAATTTGTAATTAATTTATTTTGAAAATTATGCGTTAAGAAACCAACGCTTTTAATAGCTCCTCCGGAGTCCTGGAAAATAAGGTGTTGGGATTTTGATATACATTTTTAGGATCGTGGCAAGCATCGTACAGTTGCTTGTAGATGGCCCCGATTACTTCGAATGATCTTCTTTGGGTTACAGATCTGTGCGTGTTACTTTGTAACAGGCTGATTTGAGGAAGTAACAAAACATCCGGCATCACCAGAAATGCCTCCAATTTATTCTGAAAAAACAGATTAACTTGAAAATGTTGAACGGAAAACTTTCGGTAATTTAGAGTTTTTAATGCAAAATTATTATAAGTACCGTAAATTCCTTGACGCTCAGTGGATCCATCCCTGGAATGGATGATAAAGGACTTTGCTCTCGCCCTTGCAATATAGTATAAATTGGACCAAGATTCAAATTTGCGACTAAAGAACTAGCTTGCTCCGATGTTAGGGTGTCGATTTGTGCATCTGCTTGAGCCTAAAAAAAATTCGCTTTATCATTTCTGTTCAATTCACCAGGATAACGTTTCTACAAAATAGATGAGGCAGCAAATGAGATGGAATACTGACCTGTAATCTTTCAAGTCTTTGATCCATGTACTCATACAATGCCAATGTAGATTGTATCTGGTGCATGCAGTTCAACAGATACACAGCCATGTCGACTGTCGGTAATCTGGATGCCGTTTCGTTTACTTCTTGCAGCAATGGATCGATTACGCATGATACGATCTGCATTGAAAAATTATCAAAATAAAGAAAGTTTTTAATACCTTTCGAAGTTCTGACATCGATGTATACATTCTGTTTGCAAAGCTGTTGGAATACTGAATACTAACCTGTAACATGTCTTTTTCCCTTTCTTCGGCTATACTAGCAACGGATAAAACTTCGTTCAGGAGAGTCAATAACCGAGACACGGATGGTGCAGGAATGAGATCGGTACCCGGTGGCTCTGCCCGATCTCCGAGAGCAGCACGAGTTTCCCTTTGTAGTCGAGTTAAGAAACTTCGATCGCTTTGTTCCAAGAGATCGTCCAAAGTAGAAGTCAAAACACTATCAGGTACTACTTGTGAAATAATTACGCGATAAAATCTTATCAAAGTTGTGACAGAATATAAAACCGTTGCTGGAGCCTCAACGGCTAGAATGTGTTCAACTCTAGATTTCAGAGGGTGGCAAAGTCCTTCGGTAATATTTCCAAGGGCTAGTTTAATCTGGTCGGACACATCTAAAAATCGTAATGGAAATTAAGATTACAGTTTTGGATGATCGGAAGTGTTTTATAGGAATGCAGGTATCCAGTATTTAAAATAATGACCTGTTTTATTGCAAGATTTGACTAACGTCAAAAGATTTTCCTTCTCTACTGGTATGGCTTGGTGCAACCAAGCAAACATGTCGCCTATGTAACGTTTTGGGTCATGTGCGTGCATTTCAATAGGATTTGACGTTCCACCAATACCCTCTCCTAGAGTTAGAGCATCAATGAATGCACTAACAAGTATAGACCTCCTTGCTGTGCAGTATTCATCCAAAACATACCTAAAATCGTGTTTGATCAATAAGAAAATGTGAATATCCAAAACTGGACATGCTTCGGCTCTGCGTATATTTACTTGTAAAGAACAGGTCGTTCTTCCAGCTTACTCATGGCTTTGATCAAGAGTGGAGCAAGCAGTTCGTTTTCAATATGCCTACATTGGCTCTGTGTCCATCTATACAATCTCTCCAATGCAGCTTCTTGGAGCAAAGTCATCCTTTGCATCACATCTAAAGCTAACGTTTGATAACCGGATTGCATTGGAAGTCTGCAACTTCCATGGATTTCCTTTGAATTGCAAATTCATTATCAATAATATAACGAAATAACATTAAACATGGTTCAGTATAACGTCTATTGCATTCCAATTACCTGCACCCGATCAACAACGATGAAAAAATCATCTGTAATTGGAGAGTCTCTCGAGGCACCGTGCAATATTGCTAGTTCCGCTGAAGTTAATTCAAAACTTTTTATAAAAGCATTGGCTATTTCCTGCTGCATGGACAATTTTTTACTGAAAATGACAGATACATCAGGTTGGTCAGTAATAAAATAACAACATTCCAGGCATACCTTTCATTTTGTAGTTTTGTGGTTTGCTCGATTAATTGGAGTGTTTGCGTTTTTGTCGTTTGTAACTGATTCGTTATACTGTGAATCGACGAATTCATGGCTGAAACATCATTATATAACGAATCCAATGAAGATTTCACTTCTCGGAACGCGGACACAAAGTCTTCGTTGATTATTAAGCTTCTTCGTTCAATTTTACTACGTAAATTTCTTCGAGCGTTCAACGTATTGTCCGTGAAAAATGTTGATAACTCTCTTAATGCTTCCAACGTATCCTGAAAATTATCATACGTAAATAATTACAGCGTCGTTCGCATCCAATTATCTACCCACGTTTGCAACTACACAAATTGCTGTTACTGTACTGTGAAAATCATGGATAATAACATTTAGTTTAAGGTTATGTGGATTACAATCACCTGACATACCTTGTCATTTTCTAACCGCGATTCGAGTAATTTATCCACTCGCCGCATCAACACCGATCCTCCCGTCTTATCATTGCTGGCAATCATATTTCCCTTCAATTATTAAAACTAGTCGATGTTTCATTGAAACTGATTGAAACGTGTCAAAGTGACATTCACCGACTGTGAGCTCGTCGGATCAACTCGTTCTATTGCTATACGCATTGATCACGTGGCTGAGTAGAGTTCCTATATACAAGTATGAAGAATGCACTCCCAATCTGCTGCAAGAATGTGACCAACCGCGCACTAGCAATCAAACACCGGCATGTCGGTGTGGCACAAAGAATTCGTTTTTCCGAAGCGTTCCGAAACAAGCCGAACGCTGTGCGGCACACCGACATGCCGCGGTTCGATTGTGTGCTGCACAGTCGGTCCACGTTATGCATGAGGTTGTGTGACCAAAACAGACCAAAGAGCACAAAGAGGCATTGAGAGGCACTGACAGCACAGTTCTCAAAGGCTCGCGAATTATGGATGATCACAATAATTCTAATTGTATAACAATGAGATTGGCGGGAACGAATGTCGTGACGATCATCAGTCGTTTTACTTGACGGTGGAAGAATTCTGACAATCCCGAATAGTGTTGAGTTTGGCCGATCAGAAACGTAATATCGTACCCTATTCAAAAATACTTGATAACCCCAATTGTCAACATTATTTAGCATTGATCATCAGATATCAGTTGACGACAAAATGGGTTCAAAAGCTGCAAACAAAAAACGTAATGTGGGGATACAAACATTTGTGTTTATGGATTTGGAAACGACAGGCTTACCTCGACAAGGTTTGCTTCCTCAAATAACTGAAATATCACTTGTCGCAACTTCGAGGCAAGCAATCCTAAAGGCTAAGGATGGAGCACTACCACGGGCATTGCACAAAATTACAATTCCGATCAAACCTTCAGATCCAATTCCACGGGTAGTCTCTCGTATAACAGGTACATCGTTTTCATTATTGTGATTATCAGTCGTTTTTACATGGTAGAAAACATGAACAACGTAAATGTACGGATGTTAAAGATGACGGTAGCACTGTTTGGTTCGTTTTTTATTCCAGGTTTAACAAATGTGCTGGTGAAGCATGAAAAGAAATTTGACGATGGAGTTTATGAACTACTGAGATTGTTCTTTGAGAGATTATGCCATCCGGTGTGTTTGGTAGCCCATAATGGACATAAATTTGATTATCCCATTCTGGCAACGGAGATTAATAGAATCGGAAAGGTAACATAAGAATAAAATAATCAGATCTATTGTACATTGAAGGATTTTGAAACTGCTAATAAAGTTTAATTTCTGATTTCTATTTTCAGGATCTGTTTGATGTCCTTTTATGCGTTGATTCAATAAAAGGGTTCAAAAGTATCCTCAGTGATTCTAATAATGTTAATATTGCTAACCAAAACCTCTCGATATATCAGCAAACTATAGAATCGGTTAGCGAACAACAAAGTGCTGATATGTTATTGAATGACGGGTTTGATGATGCATTGTCACAGGTTATTGAAGATGTTCAGGATGATAAGTCAGCTTCAACGTCTATGGAAGTGGTAATTTTGTTGAAACTTTCCTATTATTTCCAAGCATATCCTCCAAAAGATTCGGAATACACTGGTTTGAATTCGTTTCCATTGGTTTTCACAGAACCGGTCATATAACTATATACAACAAATATTTTGTCATAGATAAACAACACACTTATTGGAGGTAACGATGAAAATTTAAATGGTAATATAGCATTTGAAAACATTTGCGATTCTACTCCTCCGGCCAGTTTACTGAACATAAAAAAAGAGCCACCTCACAACCGAACTAAGAAGAACGAAAAAGTGGTTAAAAAAATATTTTTGTACGATCAACCAAACAACTTTGCACTCAGAACTATCTATAAATGTTTGTATGCCAAAAACCCAATGAATGCGCATTCTGCAGAAGGAGATTGTATGACTTTGCTTTCATGCATTGTGAAAATGCCTGAATTGTTCGTTGATTGGGCTGAAAAAAATACCATCGCTTTTACATCGTACGCGGGTGTTCAAATTTAAACAGAAAGTAGTTATCGTATCTCTCGTTGCTCCGTGTGGATTAGGTACGTGAAGTTGTAGCAATATATTAAATATAATGAAATTCAGATATTTTTATATTTTTTCATGTATATATATATATACACTCAGGCGATAAGAAAATTTTATATTGTTGTTTATATAGTTGTAAAAATATTGACATGTAGCATAGCTGAATGTTGAAACTGTGATTTGACCATAATGTGAATTATAACATTCAAATATAATTAAATAATATATTATATAATATACATATATTATATTATAATATATTATTCAATGTATTGTATTGAGCATCTCCATGTATCTAAAAAATAGATGTATTATTACTTGCGTGTAGAAAAACGTTTCAATGCTATGAGCTATACTATGATAGATGTAACACAAATTCCCAACAATAAAACTGTTTTATAAAAACGTGAACAAACGAACCACAGTACATGATTTTGCTAAAAATCATGTCTGTGTCAAAGAGGTATGCTTCGTTGTTAGATTTCATTAGCTGCTCTTTTAATTTCCATTCTTGAGATCCGATCGATATGCCATTATGCCCACCTTCTCCGTTCATCGCCCCAATAGTTACCGTGCAGTTAGCCAGGTGGGTAAATTATTTCATACTATAGATGCAGTATTCAGGCTAAAAGTTGTTGGATTTTCAGGCTAAAACGTTTCAACGCTATGAGCTATATCATGATGGACGCAATACAAGTTTCCGACAATAAAATTGTTTTGTGACAATGTGAATAAACGAAGCTATGCATGATCTTGCGAAAATCATAGCTGCGTGCTAAAGGTATTTTTCGTCAGATTTTATTGGTTTCTCCTTTGATTTGGATTGTTGAGATATCGGTAAGTCAATATGCCCGCCACTGCAAATAATCCGCCCGTAATCGCAATCGTTGGCCAGATCGATGAATCATTCGATGCTGCAGGTGCAATTGTCAGGCTGGAAGGTGAATTTCCTTCGAATCCATAATATATTTCTTCTTCTTCTTCTTCCTCTATGGACATAGCCCCTGTACTTGCGGTAAGTTCCACGAATTCATTAGATTGCACTCTCGCTTCAATCGGTTTAAGACCATTATCAACGGGTTCATTGGTATCGGCTAGATTTTTCAGCCTTTCGAACTCATCTTTCTCCACTGTAACGTAATGATGGATCAATTTCGTACAGGCCGTTCGGAAATAACGACTATTCTTTGTTGTCCGTGCACCACGGTAGAAAAACAAAATACACAACCACGATAATGATATTGAAACTATACTCACGTATATAATATGCAATAATGCACTCATTGGATGCTATTCGTTTATCAATACCTAGTATAATATTCTTTATTCTCCCATGAAAATTTCCGATTTCTTCAGAACCAATGTGAAGGAAAAGATTGTTTTTCGGATTCCAATAATCATTCAATTCGCGATTTTTACAAGCATCTCGCAATTTCTGAAGCATCTAAAAATACGTACGTTATCGTGCTACCTTGCAATAACGAATACATCGGTAATGAAATTGTTCAATTTTGCGAGATTTCTCGCAGTTCTATCATAAATATTCCACTCACGTGGAAAAACAAGGAGGTTGATGACATTTTCTGGAAACTACCTTCCCAAGTTTTCGCGTTCGGCGATTTCGAATTCTGTGCTTCCAATTCCCATAAGAATAACGTTTTAATGTAATAACTAGTGATACTATACAAATGTTGAGTATTTCGAAATTTCTGAAATAGGAATAAGAAAGTTTTTAGGACGTTAAAATTATGGATGTACAGATACCTTTACAATCACCACAAAAACGCGATAGCCGAGTTCCAAAAATTAAAATAATTCTGCGATTGACAAAGTTTTGACTGTTGATGACTCATCAGCTCGAATTAAATGATTGCAATATGAGGGCAGCAAAAGAAGTATGTAATTCTTACCTTCATCTGTCTAATTACTTCTTTTATGGGGCCTTTTATGAGGCACCGTTCCTGAAAGTAAAAACTAGGTCTCCACAAGAGTCTTTCGTTTTCTTCGTCGTTCAATGGTTTTGGAACAGCGAACCATTTCTTTTTCTGAAAATAAATCGGTTTGTTTGAACGAGTGACGGAATATCAGCCAATGCGATGCGTTAATTGCAACGACTATTGTGACGAATCACTGCAGATTCCGTACCTCCACGGTGATACTGCGAAATGGTTTTGGTAAAGATGTTTCAAACTCTAAAACAGGAACTATATCAACGTCGATATAAATATTGTCCTCTGGTATTTCGATGCGTAAAGTAAATGCTGGTCCGCCTTTCCGCATGGACAGCTGGAAGGACGGTTACTTTTGGAATAGAGATATCGTTGCTCCAGTGAAAAAAAAAATTAAATACAACGTACCAAATATTCAACTTTGTCTAAATTCAAACTATACTTCTTATCTGTTGAAATCGACCAATCCGACGAAACAAGAGTTCTGTGAACAACAGATTCGAACCACTCTCGAAACGCATTCTGATCCAAATAATTTTCCGAATTAAACCATTTTTTCAAACGTCTAGAAAATATCAATATTAACAGAATATTGTCAGTCGAACAGGAAAACAACTTTTTTTCATAAAAAAAAACAACGTACTTCACTTTGTCCCACAAGGGAAGATTTTTCAGAATGTCCAACGCCTCCGGGGTGATTTTTATCTTGATATACCCGGATTGTTCGGGAGCTACGATATGCTGAAGACAAAATTGAATTAGAAGAAAAAAAGTGGTAACTGGTAGTTCTGGCCACCGTAACTTACGGTAAAACTGCTCTCGTAATTAACGGGTAACTTTATGACGAAATCCAAATCGAATTCTTCAGGTTTTCCGACTTTTAGACCCTCGTAGTAGCTCCCCACGTATGCGATTTCGCTGAAAAATTCGTTGAACAGAGGATCCACGCGTTTCATGTGATCCTTAAATGCCTCCAAAACCTGCCGCGTCAAGGAAGAAAAATAACTGAATTATCATTATCTAGCAATTTTATCGATAAATTCACTGCGCGATTTTATATTCAACAAAGTACGTACGCTCTGCAAGTGAGCACTATATATTTTCATATCATCATCTTTGAGCGTGATGAATTTCTTATTTATCTGATTGAAGATGCGATCGGATCTGAACCTTGCATCCTGAACGCATGATATTTCTGCAAGAAACGGACAAATCGAGTAAAGTTAAGAGATAGATGAGAGTTGTGGATCTAAAACATCGCAGGGATTCTCACGCGAGCATTCATACGCGGAATGTTACCGTGAATGAAAATGATTTAAAAAAAAAGACACTATAAGATTTCGAAAAAATTATTTTCGATGATAAAAATCAATCGAATTACGAATATAAAATACTTTCATACTCACGTGGTTCCATTGTTTTCGCTGAGCCTTTGATTAACAGAAGTTGGAAAAAAATTCACATCAGCGTTTCGCACACATTCTCAAACAGCGATGCCGCTCACTTCATCGGACGCGTACGCGCATGTGTATAGACGATGCTGTTTATACCAAAGAACCTGATGAATTATATTTGTCGAAACATAGAAGTTTTCAAACGTAGATGAGTATATCTTTAGACGAACTAAGGGTGAATATACTCGACTGATGAGAACTGGTAATACATTCAACGCAGTTGGTAGAATGTGAATGCGCTGAGTTGGACGGCGACGTATAAATACCGTACTCCTACTTTGTGAGATATCGCATCACTCCGAGAGTTGTCCATTCTATTGGGTGCTGAAACCACGTGATTATCAACATCGAAGGATAACGCATCGAGAATCGACGAACAGGCAGGCGAGTCTCACATCGCACTGTACTGATCGAGTTGAAAATATCGTACGAGCCGCTATTATTTAACCGCTCAGGTAAATACGAGTAGTTCAATGACCAATCCAACGGGCAATGTGGAGTATCGACAAAATTCATTCGTAAGATGGGAAGTTTCCAAATAAAAAGGCATCTATTCTTTTTTTGTACAAATTCCAGCAAAAGACTTTTAATATACAACTTAAATAAAAGTGTTTCGGTTTGAGCGATGAATAATAAACGAAATTTTGCTACTGCATATAGTCGATAAAAAAGTTTGATGTTTATTGTTGGTTGTATTGTTGTAAGGATGTATAGATTTCTGTTACATAGCTGAATGTTGACACTGTGGGGTGACCATCATGTGAACTATTACATTCTTATACGATTAGATATGATTATTCAAGCTGTAAATATATTGAGCTGCTCGATGTACCTTGTAAATGGATACATTTTCACTCGCCTGTGAAAAAACGTTTCAACGCTATGAGCTATATTATGATAGACGCAATACACGTTTACGATAATAAAACTATTTTACAACAATGTTAATAAACGGAGCTATGCCTGATCTTGCAAAAAAGTCATATTTGTTGAAAACAGGTATTTTTTGTTCCTAGATTTTCAGGTAGGCTTTAATCTTGATTTGGCTGGTTGCGACTTCGATATAGCATTATGCCCGCTGTTGCTAACATTCCGCTCATCATCGAAATCGTTCGCCAAGAAGTTGAATTATTTGATGCCGCAAGTGCAGTTTGCTGGCTAGAAGTTGATGTTCCTCCGGATTGATAACATGATGCGCTCGTTTGAATCGATTTAATGCCACTTCCAACGGGTCCATTGGTGTCGGCTGTCTGTTTCAACCTTTCGAACTCATCTTTCTCCACTGTAACGTAATGTTAGATCAATTTCGAACAGGCCATTCCGAAATAACGACTATTCTTTGTTGTCCGTGCACCACGGTAGAAAAACAAAATACTAAACTACGATAATGATATTGAGAATATACTCACGTATGAAAGATGCGACAATAAATTCATTGGACGCTATTTGTTTGTCAATAGTTTCTATAATTCTTTTTATTCGTCCATGAAAATTTCCGATTGCTAGAGAACCAATGTGGACGAAAAGATTGTTCTTCGAATTCCAATAATCATTCAATTCGCCCTTTCCACAGGCATCTCGCAATTTGTGAAGCATCTAAAAATACGTACGTTATCGTGATACCTTGCAATAACGGATACATAGATAATTAGATTGTCCAATATTACAAGATTTCTCGCAGTTCTATCATATATATTCCACTCACGTAGAAAAACAAGTAGGTTGATGACATTTTCTGGAAACTACCTTCCCAAGTTTTCGCGTTCGGCGATTTCGAATTCTGTGCTTCCAATTCCCATAAGAATAACGTCTTAATGTAATAACTGGCTATATTACAAAAGCCTTGAGTATCTCGAAATTTCTGTAATTGGAATTCAAAAATATCACATTTAGGGCATTAAGATTCTGGAGGTTCGAATACTTTTACAATGAGCAAAACGAAAGTGATATCCGAGTTCTAAAAATTGAGATAATTCTGCAATTTTCAAAGCTGCGTTTTATTGATAATTCGAGTTAAAACGGTAGAACATCCATTCGCGTGATTGCGATATCAAAGCAGCGAAAGATGCACGTGATATTTACCTTCATCTGTCTAATTACTTGTTTTATGGGTCCTTTCAAGATGCATTGTTCCTGATCGTAAAAACTAGGTCTCCACAAGAGATGCCCGTTCCGTACCCCATTCAATGGTTTTGAAACAGCGAACCATTTCTTTTTCTGAAAATAAATCGGTTTATTTGCAGAAGCGACGAATTCAGCAAATTCAATGCGGTAATAGCAAAGACTACTGTGCGGAATATCTGCGGAATATGTGCGGGTTCCTTACCTCCACGGTGATTTTTCGAAATGGTTTTGGCAAAGGCGTATCAAACTCTAAAACAGGAACTAGATCGACGTCGATCTTAGCATCGAGTCGTGGTATTTCGATGAGAAGCGTAAACGCCGGTCCGCTTTTCCTCATGGACAACTAGAAAAACGGTGACTCTTGGAATTGCGATACCATTATTCGAGGAATCAGGCATAAAAATACAACATACCGAGTATCCAACTCCGCCTACATTCAGGATATACTTGTTATTTGTCGAAATCGACGAATTCAAGGAATAAAGTGCCTTGTGAACAACAGACTCGAACCACTCTCGAAACGCATTCTGATCCAAATAATTTTCCGAATCGAACCATTTTTTCATACGTCTGAAAATTTACATCGATAATTACCAACGGAGAATTGTAAGCCAAACAGGGAAACAGATTTTCCAATTAAAAAAACAAAAAACCTACTTTCCGTCGTACCACCTGGGATTATTTTGCAGACTGGCCAATGCTGTCGGCGCGACTTTTATCTTAATATACCCGGATCGTTCGGGAGCTACGATGTGCTGAAGGGAAAATTGAATTAGAAGAAACAAAATGGTAACGGGTAGTTCTGGCTTTCATAACTTACGGTAAAACTACTCTCGTAATTAACGGGCAACTTTATGACGATATCCAAATCGAATTCTTCAGGTTTTCCGACCTTTAGATTTTCGTAGTAGCTTCCTACGTATGCGATCCGGCTGAAGAATGCGTTGAACAGAGGATCCACGCGTTTCATGTGATCCTTAAATGCCTCCAAAACCTGCCGCGTCAAGGAAGAAAAATAACTGAATTATCATTATCTAGCAATTTTATCGATAAATTCACTGCGCGATTTTATATTCAACAAAGTACGTACGCTCTGCAAGTGAGCACTATATATTTTCATATCATCATCTTTGAGCGTGATGAATTTCTTATTTATCTGATTGAAGATGCGATCGGATCTGAACCTTGCATCCTGAACGCATGATATTTCTGCAAGAAACGGACAAATCGAGTAAAGTTAAGAGACAGATGAGAGTTGTGGATCTAAAACATCGCAGGGATTCTCACGCGAGCATTCATACGCGGAATGTTACCGTGAATGAAAATGATTTAAAAAAAAAGACACTATAAGATTTCGAAAAAATTATTTTCGATGATAAAAATCAATCGAATTACGAATATAAAATACTTTCATACTCACGTGGATCCATTTTTTCCGCTGAGCCTTTGATTAACAGAAGTTGGACAAAAATTCACATCATCGTTTCGCACAAATGCTCAAACAGCGATGCCGCTCACTTCATCGGACGCGTACGCGCATGTGTATAGACGATGCTGTTTATACCAAAGAACCTGGTGAATTATATTTGTCGAAACATAGAAATTTTCAAACGTAGATGAGTATATCTTTAGACGAACTAAGGGTGAATATACTCGACTGATGAGAACTGGTAATACATTCAACGCAGTTGGTAGAATGTGAATGCGCTGAGTTGGACGGCGACGTATAAATACCGTACTCCTACTTTGTGAGATATCGCATCACTCCGAGAGTTGTCCATTCTATTGGGTGCTGAAACCACGTGATCGTCAACCTCGAAAGATAGCGGATCGAGAATCGACGAATAAGCAGGCGAGTCTCGCATCGCACGTGTACTATCGCGGTATTATTTAAAATCGCTCGGGTAAATACGAGTGGTTTTTTCAACAAATGAATGTCTTAATAAAGAGGCAATAGTTTGTTTTTTCGTTGTTTTTTTTTTACAAATTCCAGTAAAAAATTCGAGGTATAAAAGGTTTGTAATATACACCCCCAACGATGGTGTTTCGACCTGAGCGACGAAAAATAAGTTAAATGCATAATGTCATGCTGATCCGAGTTAATGTTACTTCAGCTTCGAAGATAGAATTTTTTTAGCAATCAAATCGAGTTGTTTCATTGACGCTTCGCAGAGGTCATATTTCCTCATTAAAATATTATCCACGTCGTCCGATAATTTTTTGACCAATCTATTTACGTCGACGGGGTTCCCCGCGGTGAATCCGACGGGACTCCCGACGAGCTTCCGGCGTTTGTCTCGATTCGGTGACTCCCCGCGCTCGTAACATTCGTGCCGATACGAATTATCATCGCAGACGCGACACAATTTTTTCATATAAGCCTCCAGAGACGCGAAACCGGCCAGCGAATCTTTGGGGCTACGAGAAACGTAGGAAGAAATAATCTCGCTGATTTCCGGAATATTCGCGACGTGGTCGAGAATTCCGTGGACCAGTTCGTCGCTGTAAGATGCATTGTTCGTAAAATCACTAAAACTTTCCAGAGCTTCTTGGAGAATCCATGGATCCGAGTCTTTAAGCAGCAGGCAATAAAGTCGAGCAAGAATGGAAGTGACTTCCGCGTCGCAGCTCAAAAATTGCTCGTTCGCTTCTCTCAAATAATGGGAAATTTGGGCTCGCAGGCGAGGACCACCTCTCGACGGTAATACCCCGATTGCTGCTAATATCTGTAAATAAAATCAAGCGGCTCGATTGTTCGTAACTATTATTTTTCTCTAAATCCTCTGAGCTGAGGGTTATTCCTACCGTGGCAAGATTTTTATTTTGATCCTCAAGAATCAAAGTACAATCCAGTAGTATTGTTGTCAGGTTACCGATGAGATACGAGCTAACGCCCTCGACATCGTCCGACTTCACGATGCAATTCCAAATATTGCTCAAAGTATCGCCAACCGTATCCTTCGACGAGTCCCCGAATAATCTCGTCACGACCAATTCTTTCGTCTGAAATGAATTTCGCAGTCGATATTTTTCTGCCCTAAAAACGATGGAGCTACAGAGAAATCGTGGCGACTCACGAAGCGATTCCAAATTTCGGCCGTTGGATTTTCGTTCAACGTTTTCCAAGTTGCGGAAATATCAGCGATATCGTCCGATATAATTAAAGATAGATACGATTTATCGTGAGGTGATATACAACGCCTCAAAGGAAGCCAGACGTGCGCGGTAGTTGTCTCGAATGTATCGGTCAGGCGATTTCGAGACTCCTCGGCGCAATTGGTGTATATCCTAGAGATGAGGCTTTCCAAAACGATCACTTCGAAACAGCCAATACGGTCGATCAAAGTCTCGTAAACTTCCATTAGATAAACTAGATGATCGTAACACAACTCCTGAGATCCGTACCTGAAATATCGATGCTGTTGCCAATTTTTTTTACATACAATTATATATAATCTTTTTTTCTCAGGCTATGATATCGTTGGAGGTAAGAATAAAACGAGTACTTGTCGATGAAGCACCAAATATCCGTGGCTAATAGAGAGCTCCAAAATTCTCCTCCGAGAACATGTTTCAAAAGTGCATTTTCCACCGATGTAAAATTGCTTTGCTCGACGTATACAACGATTCCGCACATAGCGACAAGTGTAGCATCGTAAAGTGATAATGATTTGTAACGCAGTTGGTCCAAGACAAGATGTTCTCGAACTTAAAAGAAATTATTTAATATCGAACGTTTCTTTCATAAAAATCAATTCTCGGAAAAATGGATACTCACGAGCGTTGACGTTATCTAAAACGATTTCCAGGATGTTGCAAAAAAACATCTGCCACATCCGTGGTGATAGTAGCTCCATCCGAAATATCTTACTAATCACAGCCAGAGTAAGGAAATGATAGCCAACATTATTCGCTGTATTCGTTGTTTCGTGTCCGACAAATGCCTAACGATGAGACAGAGGTACAATAATTTGTCCGCATCGACGGCGAACATCGCGCAAGATTTACCTCTCTAAATTCGGAATCGTTGAGAAGAATGTCTAGAAATTCATCCGTTATCGTTGGAAAATTTGATGCCGCACAGTTTATCGTGGTTGGATCAACGTCCAATATTTTCAAGCACGATGGCGAATATCTGGCAAATGCGGTATTCATTTATTTCACAATTTAGTATTGACGGTGGAGGAATGAAAAAAAATGTACCTTGCAAGCTGTACGAGAAGCTCGATCATGGCACACGCAACATCCTTACCCAGATGCCCACAATACGAGGAGCATAACTTTTCTAACACCTTTATCAAAATCTTCACCAACTTCATTTCACGTTCCGAATTATTTTTTGCAACATTCTATAAAAAGTATCGAATGTAACGAATCATATGATTTATTAACAAGTATATATATAATAAGTACACGCGTGTTTTGTATATTTATTCGCAACACTCGTCGAGTGGCAAACAAATCTTGCTAACCTCTGCAATTGAGGTAACTTTGAGGGATACAGAATTGGCAAGCGACTTCAAATGTGGCGTGACACAGGGCGGTGTATGGATCTTCAAATCATCGGAGTATGTCAGTGCAATTTTCGTAAAACCTCTCCAAGAATCCACGACGCTCTTGATAGCTAATCCGTCAACTATCAAGCTGATTTCTCCGATGAATCGTATAACTTGAAAACATAATTTCTGATAAATTGTCCATTTTTCATGTCCATTGTAATAGTATATGTATAGATGCGACGAATAATCGTTTGTTCCTCCCCGCTTTCGGAAACAACAAGCAATTATTAATCACTCGATTATTGATTATTAATTACTCGCCCAGTCATTCAAACTTGGTAGATTAATATTTTCATATCGTGACACGAATCAAGTTTTTTACCTTTGGCCAATAAAAACACGTCAGCCTCGACATCGGTATTAAATTTGATAACTTGTTCTAAAAGAGCACAAAACGAATTTTGGAGTTGGTTTGTGTTTCGAAAAAGGGAGGTCAATTTTTTCGTTGCTTCCGCAGATAACGTGCCGGAAATTTGTTGGCTGAAATTATGAGATAACAACAATTTTCACAATTTTATGTTACCATCGATAACGCTGTACCTAATGATATTTGTACCTGTAAATATCGGGAGGAGTTTTGTCACCTACCTCGCTTTACAGTGTTCGAACGAACGTTTTATAACTTCGACGATGTTTTCCAAAACTCCTCGCGTTTCCGAGGCCAAAAGTTTTTTGAACTTTTCCAACTCTTCGAGACATTGTAGCCAAACGTTTAGCACGTCTTCGCAATATCCGAGTTTCTCGGCAACTCGCTGCCAATCATCGGCTGTCGATAAAATGCTCTCGATATCATCGATCGTCTGAGAAAATAAAACGCGCCATGAAAACGTGTATTCCGCGGTGAATTTCGGATGTATTTCGAGAATTGTCCGTACTTTGACAAATAATTCTCGTCCAACCAGCGCCGCTTCATTCAAAATCGTTTCGCCAAGAAGAGCTGACGAGCATAGCGCGACGCAGGGTCCCAATAATGTTTTCACAGCTTGCAATTGTACGTGACGATCTGTTCCTTTGAGTAGCTCTTAAACCGTGCGTTAAGAATAATCATTGAACAGTAGCGATTTGCACAGTGACTTAAATTGAACTAGTTCAAGATGTTGCGTTAACGTTATTGAAAGTTCGAACGACGCCAGATTTACTGCGAATTGCGAGCTCCTGTCCCAAAAATAACGAGAATCGCCATCGCAAATTACGTGAATATGGAAGGATATTTTCAGCTTAGGCACCGACTCCTCGAAATTATTCTCGTCGATGGAAAATAAGTCGTTGATTTTCGCCGGCAGAGCTTCGCGTTGACTCTTCATGTTGCAATCTAAAAAATATTTCCTCGTATTATCAGCGAGACACGAGCCGTAAATAGTAACGTTCATCGCTTTCCAGATAAAGATGATTGAGGAGACGATTCTCGGATACAATGTTGCCGTTTGCTTATACATTCGAAATAACGAGATAAATTAGTCGCACTTTTGCCGCATCCCACAAAATGACTAACGTGCTACCATCTGTGGTGAGGAAAAACGAGGTATTGAAATTACACTACGAAGACTTTATCCTCGGTCGTGATATGAAAATCGCGAAAGACATTTCAAGGTCGCAAGGGAATGGGAAAGTTTTCAGAAAATCGTGCAAGAGTTTCGGTTGTCGATAGACGAATGCATTTGGAGACGTATCTAGCACTCGGGTGAGTTAAAGGGGTGAGCACATCAGATAAGCATGCCAATTAAACTGAGTTTGTAATTGGCACACTTGCTACCTCTAGAAATCTAAGGTAAGTTAGTTGCGGAAGGTAAAAGTTCCGCTACCAAGTTTTAGCCTAAAGATTGAGGGCTGAGGGTCGAGGGTTGAAAAGCGAATAGAACGGAGCAGCGATTTGAATGATCGGTGAGCGATGCCATGGTAACTATGGACAACAAGCTGTCAGATGATAGGTAAAGTTTTGATCAATAACAGGTGACTACTAGCGGTTGAGTCGAGTCGAATTCGCTACGCTGATAGTCGTAGTATCATTAGTATCTGTAACAACAATAAGCGAATCGACGAGAGAAGAGATAGCAGAATTGACAGCATCGACGTGCATCGACGATAACCGATGTTATTGAGTAGGAAAAACCCTCCGTTAGCCTTAATCGTAACGACATGAAAATTAGCAAGGGTAATGGATAAAAAAAAAAATAGAAAAATCGCAGAAATCGAGGTAGGAGAGAATCGTCCTATTTATTGTTAGCAGCGAGCTATATGAGGAGTAGGAGTAGTGGAAGGAGTTTTTATTTACCAGGAAGAACTGGACGGGGTTGAAAACTCCGAGGGTAAAGAGGTGGGTCTAGCAGTTGTAAGGCGAATCAAAGGAAAGAGGTAGTCAGTCAGTTCGTTGGTCGTGAGTTCGACGTGTGCCAGTCGGTTTCGGGACGACTGCGAGACGCCGGTAGACGTTTGCCAATAAAACGGCGATCCCACGCCGAATGAGTCACGCATACAGTGCCGAATTTCAACGCGTGGCCGATCGTGTTTGTCTCCACGGCATCGTCACGGATTCGATGAAATACTTCGGTGTAAATGAGGTGACAGGTGAGAGGTGCAACGACGATCACTTTTCCTCCGCTATTTACCTTACGTTACGCGAATATTCCGCGTTGAAGAAAATTCGTACGCGAAGTTGGGCTACAGTAAACCCTGGGAAATCTTCGAGACGTTGGACAGTTTCAGTTTTTTTCGACGACACATTTTTTTCTGACATTTCCTCTTCGTGGCTGAATTGTAAATTCGGAGATGGGAGTTCGATTCACAGTCGTTTTTCCTGCTCGTTTGGGAATGTGTTTACAAATTTGTATGGTTTTTAAAAATCTATTTTTACAAAAGTTTGGAGCTAGGCTTGTAATCTTGGCTGATTATTTGAGACAGAATGTCCAGTCTGCGGCGTCCCCCGGGTCCCGTGAGGCAGTTGTCTCTCCAGCAGCCACCGCGACGGCAACAAGTCCGGAGGCAGCGTTCGGCCGAAGATGAGAAACCTCTCGCCGTATTTGCAAATCCGATTCGTGCTCGTTTGCAGTGTTCCGACGAGAAGAGCGATGCGGATCGTCCGAAAGTTCGGGTGGCTTGGGACGACAATGGGCAGACGGTGTCGAACAGCGTCGCCGTGATAGCGCGGCAAATTCCTGGGAAATCGAGACCACCGACTGCCAAATCGACGCGTCCGTTGATCGGCGAGAAGGCCTCGATTTTGTACTCTCGACAGGAGTTGGCGGAAAGATTACGCTTGGCGTGGAAACAACGAGAAGAACAGAAAGGAAACATCGACATATTTCTGGCTCAAAACGCGGTCGAGGATCGTTGCGAGTCACGGCCATCTTCTTGCGCGACCTCAAGGTCATCCGGTGCGCGAGACCAGGACGAGGCTTCGCAGAAGTGGCTGACCGCGGAGATCCCAAAAATCGTTGTCAGCAAGGAACCTGCTAGTACGGTGACGACTCGCGCGTCTTTCGAAGTGATTCCTTTTACCAGAACATCGGTCCTTCCGCCAGATAGTCTGTTGGTAGCGCGTGCTGAGAAAGAACGGGAAAATGGTGTGGTATTATCGCGTGGCGATTCTTCGGCGTTTCCAGACGACTACGTGTCGTTTATCGAAGAACGAATGAAGGAGGATCTCACGGTCGTTAATACCACGAAAAATAGCGTTCCACTTCCGGACAAAGATCGGGATGTTGGCAATGATATTAACGACTCGCTCGCGATTGCCACGGAAGATAGAGTGTTCAGGGAGGAAAAGAAGAGAGATCAGAATTGCGCGAATGCTAAGACGAAGCGAGCGAATTATTCCGGCCAATCGAACAGAGTTTCGACGAGTAGCGGGTCCGTAACGTGCGGATCCACGGAACGGCGTGAAAAATTAGCGAGCAGAGATCAGCCTTTCGGTGGTTTCGCCGCGGATAGAAGTAGGAGAACCAATTCGGCGCCACCTCAACGACGACAAGTTTCGTCGAGTATTGGTAAAACTCAGGTCAGCATCGTAATTGAAACGCCAACGATCGGATCACCGATTCGCGAAGTCAAGGCGGAATCGCCTGCCGTTGAGTCGGCAGTTGTAAAGGTGGCAATTTCGAACCGGGCGATAAAATCAGCGCCGGTGAAAAGACGAGCGAAAAGCGGCAAGCGACGAGTGGGTTCAGGACTGAGTGGAAACGTCGATTGCGGCGATGAGGAGGATGGACGAACGGATGGCAGGACGAGGCGTTCGGGAGGTCGTGGCAAAACGATCGCACAATCAAAACCGACCGACGTCGTTACGATGGTATCTCTCGTCAGTTCAGCCGATAGTGACAGTGAAATCGACCAAAATTCGCCGAGAGATGACAAATTGATTCGCGAACTTCGAAATAAACTGCCGACAACTCCGATCATCAAGACTTCCGGAAGTTCGCCGGCGATCGCTGTACCCAGGAAGCCTGTGAAATCTGGTGAGCTCTTCGTCGTAATAATATCCAATCGATTCGGTTATCCGTCGAAACTGATTTCAAACAAATCGGAGGAAACCTGCGCAGTAGCATAGATCGAACGTCCACTTTTTCGAAATTGATTTGGCCAATCGTTTTTTGGCCAATTTTTCTACTTGTAATGTCCATTCCAAATTACTCTTTTTTTTCGACGGGCGTTTCGCGAAAACGAGCTGGATAGACGGAAGGTGTCGACTTAATGATAAACACGCAAAGATATTACGGTGGCAAAGTGGTTGTAATAATTGACCTAGGTAATTAGACGCTGGGCGACACGCGAGCATCGCATTCCACCGTCGACATACCGCGTCGTATATCATTACCTGTATCTTCCGAAGAATAATTAATCAGGCCTTTAATACATTGAGAAGTTTGCGTGTCCGCGATAAATCAACTATCGCGTTGTTCAATTTCTCCGCAGATACGCGACAACGTATGCATATAAATATTCATAATACGCTGTAGTCGTCATTCATCAAACTATGACACATCTCATACGCGTATACATTTTCCTGTACGATTCAATCGTTGGATTATCATTTTTTACATTTTTTAAAAAAATACACGATCGCCCCTATATCTCTGTGGATTGACGTTCAGGTTTTCTGAAAGTAACTTCAATCTTCTTATCAAACTTGTTAACAACTATATAGTTTAGATATTTCACAACGTCTACCGCGCGCAGTGAAACGTGCACTTATTGCACGGTAGATAAAACGACTATTTTTACAATTTTTTATCAGCAAAGTTATTCTTATCTGTTGTTTAAACATTTTTCGTTTAAATACTATACCAGCATTCAGCATTATACAATTGGCGAATAATTTTAATACATCAGATTTGTATGATAAAAAAAATCATTCTCTTCGTTCGAGTGTTAATATTTGTTATCGGGTAAAAAATTATTCTGCAATTCGAATGACGAAAAAAAGTCAGTATTTGAGGAACGAAGGTAACCACTGAAAATCTTGACCATTGAGTAAAAAGGAAGACTAGATTCGTACAGCATATATCAACGATCGAAATTTTCAAATATGATGGAATTAATCAGTTAATCAAACGGCGGACTTTACTGTCATCGGTGTAATAACAGATTATCGTGTAGTTTGAGTTCGCCGCGAGGATGCGTGGCATTTTTGTGCTTCGATCGAAGACGACCAATTTTTGAATAACGTGTCACGCGATAAGCTTTCAACGATAACGTAGACTTGAAATAGCACGTATTACAGAGAGGATAATATGTCCGATTTACATAATACGCGTACGCGGGTCGGCTCATTGAAACCAGACACCCTCAACCGACTTCACGATTGGTCGAGCAATCGTACGAATGAAATGGATACGGAATCGACGTGTATTTAAAATTATATATATGTTTGCTGTTCTTTTTTGCACAGTGTCCTTTCAACAAGAGTCGTTTGACTCGGATAGGGAGGAGTGTCAGAAAGAAGACCGGTGTCGAGGTGGGATAGGCATATTTGGACAGCAACGATTTCCGGTCGTGTGTCGCGGCAACGGAAGTGCTTTGCCTACGCCTGAAGAAGCGGCTAGCTGGAGACTCAATGATGCGGCGTCATCGGTTGTAGCTAAACGCGAGATAGAAGAACCGCAAGATGACCGTCCGGTTCCCGTAACTGATAGGGAAAAGAGATGCCTGGCTGTACCGATCGGAGATCCGATACGAGATAAAAAGAGGAAACTACTTCGCACGCGAAGTACGCCCCCTCGTCCTTCGTAAGTTCTTGGTTATTTGGTCTTTTTCCGTTTTGGTCTCACCGTTCCACTTGGTGACAAATGCTCGTTTGATATGTGCCCACGAGATCGCGATTTTGTGTCTTATTTTTATCTATTTATTCAATTGAGACTTTATGTTTTATTTTCATTTATTTTTTTATCCTAGAACTTACTCGGGTCGCGTTTAATTTTTATTCGTTACGCGAAGTCCGACATGCTATATCCATTCGCGTTTCGTTCGTAAATTGGGAAAATATTCCTAGTCTAGTCGTTGAAAAGAATGGAATGAATAGCTACGTTGAATATTCTATCGACTAGGCGTACGAAAACGGGACGAGGATTCGAATATCGTATGCAAATACATCGGCGCCGAGGATCGAGGTGGTACAATCGTATCAATCTGCAAATAAGAAGAATAATTCCATCATGTTCATGTCGCCATCTCGTTTAAGATTTTGCAAACAAACTCACGGCCGCGACTTTCACGAACGATTAGATTCGAGACTCGATCTGATTTACGACTTTTAATCAGGACCCGAACGTGCGATCGACTCGGTACTGGGAACCGAATTCGTAGTAAAATCAATCGTTGTGTCGCGAAATGTTTTCAGGCAATGGTAGTTTACGAAGCAAATATCCTCTTCAAGTCGCTGATATACATGAGCGATGAGAATCTGATTATCATTAAGGTACGAATTCGGATCCGAATATTACTAATGGATTGACAGTACGCTGATATATGTAGCGTAGAGCGTTGGATAACTATACTCACAGGAATGAAATTTGAAAATATTCACATGGTATAATTGATTCGTTGCGCGCGAATTAGACGAATGGTAGAAGACGAGGCGATGATATTCGCGTCTCCTTCGTAACGTTGAGCTCCTTCCACGTCCTTACGTTGAAGTGCGTGAGCTTTTCAACGTGGTTACGAAGCGAGTTTATTGTCAGTCGTCGTTCTATCGCTTCGAAACACGATTGTTGAAAAGGCCTGATCATATTTTGCGATGGGTCGCGCGGAGGTATCGTTTATTCTTAAGTCCCGTTCAAAGTTGCGAAAGGCATGAATAGAATGAATTCGATAATTTTTAGACAGAATGAAACGACCTGATTTCAGAGACGCGAAACCGAGGAAACTTTTGCTAACCGTGATCCCATTGTAATTTGATATGTTAAAGAGTCTTTCGCTATCGACTTCTATTTTTAAGGTCCTCTGTTCGGAGGATATTAATGACTATAATATTAGAAACGCGTCCTATTTACGGTATACAGGGAATATCGATGCTGACATCGATCCGGCTTGTAAAAATTCACCACGTTGCAGACTTTTTGCAGGTCAATTTTCCAAGTGAAAAATGATTCACGATCGACGTGACACGAAACACGAACGGGAAATAAGATATAATAAAAAGAATCGTGCCGCTTCAATTTCATAAGTGGAACTGGGACAATCGATTAAATACATCATCTATCTTCGCTACATCCAACTAACGTTTCATCTGAATAATGACGAGACGCGAATCGCTCCGTTACCTCGAAACGTCGGGACGTCGGGGGAATTTATTGAAGTAAAACAGCTATTCGTTACAGGGGCGAAGAGAGATTGACCAACGTAGGAACGCCAGAAACTCCGATCGTTCCACGAATTCGAGATCAAGAATGTACGAATGAAAAGAATTTTACTCCTCCATCCCCGACGAGCGAATCAGCGGTTTCGAAGGTAATCCTGAGGCCGAAAATAACACGAATTTTATAATCTGTATAAAAAAAGAAGCACTGCTCAATTCCGTCCGATTCGTGTACCACGATTTTTTTTCAACTCTCACGGATATCGCACGAGTATCATAATTATATCTGTGCTGATAGCGTGATATGAAAAACTCTAATCATATTTCGATCCAGGCTGTATTGAGCTGATATCTATGTATCTGACAATGAATAGAATTTCGTGAATGCTAAATGGTTTTACGACTACGCGTTCATGTAGCCTCATTCGTGCATTATCGATACGTAGATAATCAACTCTTTGCTCATAATGCGACTTCAGGAAGGACAAGCCTTATAGAATAGACGAGAGGCGTTTAAGAATGACTGGAATGATAAACAGACGTGAACGACCGTATAGACGACTATAAAAACTGTATTGCAAATAAGGCGACACTTCGCAGCTAACGTCCAACAGTATACGTACCGCGTTTGCCAATTATTTTTCCTCCAATTAATAGCGAAACATATCTGGTTGCCGTTTGTTCGCAGCAGGCTGATTCAACAAACGCCGAATCGCAAGTTGGATTGGAAACGGAACCGGAAATGGAATTAACTTCATCCGAACCACAATTTCATACAAGAAAAGAACGAGAGTGTTGGCACCTGTACCGTCGCATGTGCGACAAAGGTGTCTACGTTTCTTTCGATACGGTTTTGAGGTATGTTATTTCATATTGCCCTTCCCCCATGTTTGGCGTATCCTATTTCGGAAAACAATTTCTAACAAAATTTTCTCAAGACTCCAATAATTGGTATTTGTACGTGGTAGCGAATGAATTATTGTCCCAGGCATAGTAGGTCGTGGCTGGATGAAATATTATAAGAGTGAACTCGCCGTACGCTCAAGAAATAATACTTTGACTGTTCGTATTCCATACTTCTTGGAAGTATGCCTGAATGTTATCGAATATATACATATACATGTGTATTTCAGAGGTATGCTAACGCCGACCGAATATCGTTTACGGCAACAAGAAACCGCTGGTGACTGTTGACGAGATTTGATACGATGCAACAAACGAATTTGATACACAACTAGTGTCTGCAGATCTTAGCGCCTAAATCAAATGATAAATTATTAGTTTTATTGTAAGACTAATAGCTGCGAGTCAACGTTGCGCTGAAATTCCATTCATACGAATTTTGATAACGATGTGAATTGTCCGATCGAAGAGTTCATCGAATTTGGAGCCAAATTCAACGAATACATACATATGCATAGTTGCGTAGTATTTTTCTGTGAAATGCAACACGCAAGTTATCACACGATGAAAATGCCTTGTCACATGATCGCATAAATGAGGAAAAGACACGTACGAATAGATTGCAACGAGCTTTCGACAGCAACTGCCTTTTTTTAGATGCGTACGACACTGTAGAAGTGTATAGACTGGTTATAATACTCAATGTGTACGATTTGCCAAGAAAGAAATTTTATTCGCTCGACGTAAAGGAAAACAAAGAAAAAACCCGGAGCTAGTATTATATTTACCTACATACTAGTCGTTATCATTTATACAATATTTTTATCAATTCTTTTCTAATATACTCAATGTATTGCTCAATAAAAAGTTAACCATTGTTATCTAAGTTTTCATTTCATTGCATTACCAGGATAATCGCAACGAAAATTCAACGTCAGGTTTGACAATAATAGCTTGATTTCAAGCATCTCATTGCAATCCGTTTCGAAGTTGACATTCATTAGAATTATCATTACAATATCACATCCTCTGGTATTTCATTAATCAAATGGAATTTTTGTTTCTCTGTACAAACATTTCGATAGGATGGGGAGAATCAGACGTTGAAATGCACTGAGAACTCGTGAAAGTTCCGAAAGATGTAAAAATTGATAAGTCGTGACCTGTTTTACAGATCGTTCCACATTCGCCGAAATCTTCTTTACCGACTGTGGGGGAAAAGTTTAGTCGCATGCATCTATTCAGCGTTCCGGGGGCTCCTATGATTTTCGCGTCTACCTTCGCGATTGGTTTATGTTTGTAGGACTGCGATATCGTCGCCTCGACGTACTGTCAATCTGACATAGGCAGTGTGTGAGTGGTGTACATGATACAAACTGGGATAACAGCAAAGATAAATAACCGACAAAGTATGTGACAACTGCATCACAATGACATAATGACACGTGATAATATATTCTCGTTATGTTTTGTTGCACTTGTAATATCCAATCGATCATGTCATATTTTGGGAAGCCGAAAAATAAAATTCACGTCGATTACAAAGCTCGACTAGAACACAAATTGTATCTGGTACGTGTGAACATCAGCGTTTTACTAACATGTTAATAGATAATGGATTCCTCATTAAAATGTTGTAAATTTCTACAAATTGCCACTGAAACACCCGTCAATTAGGACTAAGTATGACATTTTTGTTCGTTCCTACCTTCAAAAAACATCTCTCTCTCTCCTTTCACAAACAGTTTATGTATTTTACATGCAGTGCAGTTTTATTGATGATTCAGCAACTTATTAATAGCTCCATTTAACAGTCACGTAGTATTACGCTAATTAACCCCCAAAAAAGCGACTTTTTTCTATTGAGTGTAAGGTTATGGTTTGTTTTATTGCAGGCTCGAGAAAATCCGGAGCCAATATTTGATATTTCCGAATGCGGACTGAAAAATGTCCCGTCCGGTATATATTCGCTCTGTAAGGTGTTCCGCAAAAAAGCACTGTGGATGCAATGCAATAAGCTCGTGTCTTTATCAGGTGGGGGTAACTTGAGCGATCTCTCATTGCTTACGGTATTAGATCTCCATGAGAATTGCTTGACGAGCATACCGGCAGAAATAATGCATTTGACGTTGCTCAGGGTAAGAAAATTGTACGTTTGGAGTTGAGAAGTTCCGTATGCAGAATAACGAGTAATATAACAAGGTATAATATTTCAACCGAATGTTTCCAGGAATTATATTTACAAAATAATAGTATCAGAAAACTGCCAGTGGAACTATTGGCCTTGACGACACTGTCCGTGTTCAACATCTCTCGAAATAATTTGAAATATTTACCAGATAGTTTGGGAGAGTTGAATCAGCTCACGTCGCTTGACATAAGTCACAACAAACATCTAGAAAGATTGCCAAAATCATTGGGAAATGCTCAATTGTTAACGGAACTGAAAATTGAAGGTTTAAACCTTGCTTATCCACCTCAAGATATGCTATCTGGGGGAACGATCGTCATCATCGCGTTCTTAGCAAGAGAATTAGGAGTCGAATATTGTCCGGAAGATTCTAACAGCCAAACAAACACGACGGGCGATGGAAATTCCGAAAACATTCGGAATGTATATCAGAACAAAGACAATGACGTACAGGTTGACCTCGTTGCTCGCTTCATTGAATCGATGTTGTACAGTGCCAGTTAATATTATTATTTTCATTTTTTAGGCATCGTTAATGAAGCTAGAAAAACAGAAGGCATGTGTTTATTTATTTGTCATGTTATTTTAATTTTTGGCATCTCTGCTCTTATTATTTCTCATTTTTCATATTTATTCGGTTCTTATCATAATTTGGACGTTATTTGATTTTATGTTGCGTTGGATGTGACTGATTTCTAATTGTACTTTAAATTGTCACTGTTGCTATTGTGTTTACCGGTGTCTTGTAATATTCTGCTTTAGGTCATAAATTATCTAATCAAAAAATGAACGCTAATCAAATGATATATGCAGGAACAACGGCAGACTGCGCTTCTGGAGGTGGAAAGAAATATGCGCGAACAGCAAATGTTTGAACAGGGTTTGCAGTCATCGCTAAAAGCTCATAGAGAAAAGGTAACAAGTAGAAACTTCAATTTTTGACACCAAAACTAATTCCACGAATTTCAAGCTATTGGAAGATTTGGCACTACAACAAACAATGCTGGAGCACGAGATTGAGCGGGTTCAAATAGAGCGAGATAATAATAGAACACGGTTACTCTCTTACATTTTCAATGGTAGGGATGTCCCCAATGAACTTAAATATTAAATCTTCCCAACGAAATTCATTCATATAAATAATTATAGCTGAGAAAGAAGCGGACAACGTAATAACGGAATTCTTACGGACTAGCGAAGAAGAACGACAAAGTCAAGCCGAACTGTTCGAGCAGGAAAAACGGGAAGAGATACAGCTACTTTCCGCGTGTCATTCTGCACAGTTCAACCTACGCACGAAAGATACTCTAAGTACGATCAAATCTCCTCCAGTCTTGCAACGACGCCGAACTCAGATTGACATTGGAAAATTAATAATTTTTGTTGTTAGGTGCAATGGAAGAGTTATTAGATGAGGAGCTACTTAAAGAACAAAAACTGGAGGAATATACCAAATTCCGAGATTATACCGCGCAGTCGTTGCTCAGTTTGTCAGTATTCAATTTGGAAATGGTTCAATTGCTGACTCTTTACCCCGAGCTATATGTTATTTATGATTGCTTTGCAGAGAGGTAAGAAACAACGAACATCTCACGCAGATAGTGCAAGACCAAGAAAGAACCAGACAAGATCTAATATCCAATTTACGAAAAGACGAGGCCTTACAAAAGGCTGCAGTCGCTGCATTGCTTGAACGTAGTGATGCACGTTCCTGGAGCATCGTGCAACAAGTAAACTTAGTACAAGCACAGCTTGCCACTCTAACTGCAGTCGAGCTGGAGCGGAGAAAATTAGAAATCAATCAACAACTTGTAAGAATTTAACACTATTGACAAAGATTTTACAATTAATGCAATACAACAGATTAAACGCACTGACAACCAAAAAAAGGTGCATGATAATTAACTAGGATTCTTCATTTATTCGTGCGAAAACTATTTACAGAACGACATTGCTGATAAGAGAGTGATTCTTAGTACAATCCTGGTCGGCTTATTGGAACAACAAGAAAAACGAAGGGAACAACTCATTGACACCATCAATCAAATCGAACAGCAACGACACACAGATGTAAATGATGCAGCATAGTTATTCATTTGTGTATAAGCATGTAATATAATTGACGATTTCTGTTCAGTTGCAAAGAAGAGGCAGTCAATTCTGGCTAATGCAATATCAATCTCTGATGGAAGCAAGACCTCAAGGTTTACTCGAAGCTCTCGAACCAATGTTGGTGCGACATGTTGCTATTGCAGGGGTACTACATTGTTTACCATTCTTAGGAACGCTTCCATCTATATTACCAGATGTGACACACGAACATCTCATAGAGGTGAGACATTCTAAAAATACCAGTTGTAAACAATGTTGCTCGAAAGTTTTACAAATACGTGAATTACAAAGGTTTTCAAAAGTTGTCTAAATCCGATGAATAAGATACATTTAAATGCAGCAAATTTCAACTACATTTTTTGTTTGGGCAAGGTGGGAATCAAGAGTTTCAGTGATCGAGAAGCAATTATTTTAGCCGCGGAAAATTATCTGATGGAAAAGAAATTGCAATCAAGTGAAATGGTTAGCGTAATGCCAAGTGCTCCAAATCTAGACCCTTCGCTGGTACCAACAGCTCCTAACGAAGGACCTTCGACCAGTTTCAACACGCAAAGAAGCGAAGATAGTTCCGGTATTAATACCACTGAATGTGTGGTCTGCCTCGATTCAAGTGTAAGTTTTATTCGAGAGAAGTTAATGCCCACGATCGATCGAAGCCATCTTGTTCTGACAATATTCTATCACATTTCAGTGTGAAATTATATTCCTTCCCTGTGGGCACATGTGCTGTTGCGCTGATTGTGCAGACAAGGTGCCATCAGACTGTCCGATGTGTCGAAGTGTCATAGAGCGCAAGATACGCGTTGTAACGCCATAATTTGTCACAATAGACGTCAGTTTTAAGGACAGAAGATTATGTAGACGTCAATAACAAATAACGTATGAATATTTGAACTAGAATTACGGGGTGAATTGTCGACGAATCTTTTTTGTTTTAGTTTGAACGCCTTATAAATATTGACCGCTTGTATGAGCAACTGAGATTAAAAATGCGATCGACCTATGATATCGATGTTCGTTTCTGTTGTTCGTAAAAAACACAGATAACGTGAATATATTCATCTTTACCTAACACACTTTGTGGGCAATACATTTTTCATTGTCAGAAATATCAGGGTTGAACGCTACAATCCGCTACTTGAATGCACTATAAATGCTGATATTTTCCGTATGTTAAATCACATCTTATTCCAAAACTTCTCATAATAAGGAATTTCAGGATACACCTTACGTGTATTATGGTACCTCGTGTGTATTTCTTACAAGATATATTGCACTCAGCTGAAGATATTATGGACAAAATGATGAAAAATACGTATATCTGTATCATAAAGCGGATGTATCATTCTGATGTAACGCAATTTTCTGAGACGGCATGTTTCTTTTTGTTGCGCTACGTTAACAATTCAAGTTCGTTTAAGTTGAGGAAAGCTGAAATTTTCTATTTGGTAACAAAATAATAATTCTTCAAAAAACTTCCGAACTACTCCTATGGTCAGTGATCATTATAGATACATCGTACCTCTAAGTTCTAGTCTCTGCTCACCACGTAAAAGTTACAGAGTCATGTAAACAGACAGAGCATTCATATGGAAACGCCTTGTAAACGATATACGTAGATTCATGCTGATGGAGTTCTATCGTTCGCTAGTACATGAGTAAACAAGATCAATTGAATAGTACATTTAGACACTAGTGCGAGAAACTCATTTTCTCCTCGTGTGGATGTATGTGCCCGAGCGAAGCAAGGGTGGACAGGTCACACGAGGAGGAAATCAGGTTCTTGCAAAAGTGTCCAACAGTATTTGTGGACACGACGTGCAAGGGGCTCGATTTCAGCATGTGTCCATTTGGACAGCGTTCATAAAATCGAAGCTTCATACCTGAAGTGTCGTAAAGGTTATTTTCACTTCATTTTAAAAACTTGATATTGAATTGTCATAGTTCATGAGCGAGAAAAATATTTTGGTCATGAATTCAAAATGGCAGCTAGATTGAAATTTACAACAATTGTTGTTGTTGAAAACCAGGGATGAATGTAATTAGCTATTCAAATACTTTTTCGAACTATTCTTTACGGTAACAGTTCACGTATTTCAAATTGTATTAATATGCTCTGTAAATGCACGTCAAGGACTTTGAAAAGGTACCTATCAGCTATTTTCATTTCTATTATATAATGAAAGTACTTTTATCAAAGAAAAGATACGAACAACTTTCAACATATACCCAATTCGGTCCAAATCCAATTGTTTGGAAACTCTTTGCGCGTCAAAAACGGTGTGGAAACAAAATTTTTAATTGGTGCTGCGGAATACGTCAACACATTGATTGAAGTTCCTCACTGTAGTAAAGTAAGTTGATTAACCATTGTACAGTCCAGCATTGCAGAAGGAACGTGGGTGACTAATCAATTGACTGTCCAAGAACTTAAATATCTAAGCAGTTGTTCTAAATGATGTTCTTGTTTATTTGCTATATTATGTACACGGATTTGATACACTAACATCATTTCAATCTGCGCGATTGAGATAGAACAGAACTGAAAATATAGATAGATAAAGTTACGAGATTTTCTGAATGGAAAAAATCCAAAAACGTTGCAGTGATAGCTACGTTCAATTTATTTTACTGTTTACTGTTAAGTAGCACTTTTACTGGAAAAGTGATAAGAAAAAAATTGGGACGTTACATTTGTAAGAAGTGAATCATACATTCTAAAATTGACAAATGAGACTACATAGAGTATAATTCCAACACGTTACCTAATTAAGAAACATAAGTAAAAATTGTTATGTATATTAAGTCGGAAATCGCATGCTTTATCAGCGAACGCTATTATAAGTTATTAGCATTATAAAACCGCTGATGCAAAACGGTTGAATTATTTCATAAGATGTAACCAAATGAATTATACACTTTTATGAGCAATTTCTGTAAGATTATAATGTAACGAAATTATTCATATTACACCAACATTGTCTTACGTATAATTAATAAATTTTCTGAGACTGTTTATACCGTGATACCAGTCGTAGTACTCGACCGAAACGAACATCCACGTTGAAAAATTACTGTGATTTCAATTACGCTAGGGTATGTAATAAAAGTTCAGAAATTCTGTTATTTTCCTTGGAAATGCAAACTGAATTCCCTAAAATTGAAATTCTCTAAAAATTCGAACGTTAAGTATACCAAGTGATATAATAAATTCATCATCAACGTACTTCTGAGTAATCATTAGCAGCGAGTTCTCCCATCGCCCTATTTCAGTACCTGACCATTAAATATATTTCATTATAATATAAATATTTAAGGATGGTGAAAAGAAATCTAATATTAGAAAAAGTTTTTTCTCGTGTTTCATTTATACATTAATATTCGTCTCTGCAATTTGGCTTAAATAACTATGAATATTGTAAATACTGTGTAAAAAACACTCGGATTTAAAAACACTAGTCATCTTCAGCTGTAACTTCTTCTACCTCCTCGTCGTCTTTTTTCTGCTGTTTTCGCTTTGTTGTCGCATCTTTTTTTTCCTTCTGAGATTTCTTAAAGTTTTCCAAAGCTTCTTGCAGAGGATCGACGAATTGATCAAATTCTATTTCCTCCATCGCCTGAATCACATCCGTTCCACTGATCGTTTTTCTTTTGCCTTTCTTCGCGATTGTATTAGCTGCCGACGTGATATAGAGAATGAAAATGGAAGCAGCTTTTGCAACTGCTGCTCGAGCTTCTTTGCCAATGATAATACCGTCGGGAAGCGATTCTTTGATTATTCTAGTGACAACCGCGTTGGGCAGATTTAAATCCTCGAGTCGTTCCGCCATCTAAATTCCAATAATGTAGAAGAGAAGATCGAAAATCCAGGTATTCGGTAGTTATTCTTGGTATGAAAAATTATTCAACAATACTGGAGCTTACAGCGTAATTGAGGTTATGCATCAACGGTGGCTTCCATAGCGTTCAATGGAAAAAGCTAAAGGTCACCGGGTCACGTCAGCTCGATCTCGGCCGTTCGAGTAAAAACTTCAGAGATTCGCGTACGAGAGAAACTGATTTCTCTGCAGAAACGAAAATCGGTATATTGAAACAGATATGGGAGCACGACTCCGAAGTACAGTGCCGGACGCGTGTTCGAAACAAAACACTCGCGCCAAAACGAGATTCCCTGACCGAAGCGGGCGCGTGACTTTGCGAACGCCCAATAGCATTGTTGTCCAATTTTCCTTCGAGCTAACAGGTAGGTTTCATTGATTTTGGAACACGCCCTCAGTGCTCGCGAACCTGCGTCGTCTGCATAAGCTGTGTGAATTGATTGACAGAATTTTGACAGTGATACTGTCGATTTTGAAAATAAATATTAAACTCACGGACCAAAAATTCTCCGGAGAATGTCTAAAATGGAGGAGGGAATGGCCCACATTCGGCAAGCCGAAAAAAGGTGAAGATAATAGTGGCAAATCAGTCGAAAAATGTCGTAATCCTGGCTTCAAAAACCCTACTGTTATTGACCCTACGTTCTGTGTCCATTATTTCAGTTTAAAAACATCATTTTTGAAGTGGAGGCCAGATTACGAGATAGCAGCAGATGAATATTCGCACGCTGGTAGGTATTTGTAATACATCCAGTCCGCTGTTCGACGAATGTATGATAATGTTGATATGATTGGATTTTTTATTCAGCGACCTGCTTCCGCAATGCAAAAGCATTCCAGCAATGCAAAGAATGTTTATTGAAAACATCCGACTGTCATAAGCAAAACAGATCGTATCCTTTTCAAAGTGCAATTTATTCCCAATGCTTTGCTTTTGTTTATATTCTTGTAGGATGACTTCATTTCCCCAATATGTAATTTCTTAATAACATAAAAGATGGTTTCACGCCGCAAAGTAAGTATCTCGTAACATTATTCCCGACTTTATTCGCGAGGAGAGAAATAAACATTGACTTATTTCTATAGAAGCCTGGAACAAGCTTTGCTAGTATGTAAAGAATTGGGAGATTTATCAGATGTACCAAAGTTCGCGCATTCTGCCTGTTCGTTATATCAGCAACACGGGTCCCCAGAATCTGGTGCAACTGTTCTCGACAAAGCTGCCAAACTCTTAGAAGCTGCAAAGCCTGAGCAAGCTTTAGAACTGTACCAACGAGCTGCTGATGTTGTTATGGTGATCAAATTAATGAATCATAGTCATAGAATTATAGAAGAATGCAGTGTTAGACAATTCATAGAACGCATTCATGATATATTGAATGTTATAGGGAGAAGATAGTCCACGTCAAGCAGCAGAATACATGAGCAAAGCAGCTAGAATTTCTGTCAAATTGAAAATGTATGATCAAGCTGCTGACGCGATTCGTAGAGAAATTGGAATGCATCAACAGATAGATCATACTCCGTCGGTAGGACGTCTGGCTGTGGCTTTAGTACTTGTACAATTGGCTCGAGGCGATCAAGTGGCAGCCGAAAAAGCATTCAAGGAATGGGGCAATTATTGCGATGCTCCGGAAGTGAGTTGTCAGAAAAAGATAAACTGCGAATATCAGATTCAACATATCAAACTAGAATCGAATTCCAAAGATTTCAACTGAAGATACAATTTTTAATTGCCAATAGATATAATCAAACATTTGGAATGTTAATGAAATTTACATATTTCTAAGTGATAATCATGTTCGAGTACAGGTACAGACTTTAGAATCGTTACTACAAGCCTATGATAACGAAGATGCGGATTCTGCTAGATCGGCATTGAATAGTCCGTTCATAAAACATATGGATGTGGAATATGCTAAATTAGCAAGAGGTCTTGCACTCCCACAAGCAGAATATACTGTCCCACCAGCTGGTGTCCGGCCAAATGCTGCTGCCTCTTACATTTCTCCGAATGCAACCAAACTGACTAGTCAAGCAACGATCGAGGCTGAAGTTAACCAGGTGCGAATGATCGATAATTTATTTGAAACTGCACAAAACTGCGATAAACGTTACTGGTTGTGTTTGACCAATAGGAAGATAATGCTACGGAGTCTGCAAGCAGCGCAATCGATCATGAAGAAACAGAATCAACTCCAATTAAGAAACCTGAGGCGACAAAAGATGTCGAAGAAGCAGAGGACGAGTATGAAGGTGGACTTTGCTGATTTCATTACTCCTTCTCAAAACTGTCTTTCATATATTTGAATCTGTAGTACATGAACTAATCGCCAATAGTAACCATTATTGATGCCTAACTTTGTTCTAATTTGCATTTATATCAGTCTTTATATACATTTTCTGACACGAATACCTAAGATGAAATTCACTTCGATTGGCTGTAATTTGAACTCATTACACTTACAATGTAGGAATGTAACTAGACATGTATATTATTTTGTGTTTTGTACCTCGTGAACTACAACTCCGTCTGGTGCATATGGGAGATTATAATGGAATATTAATCAGATTCCAATAGCCATAGATGGCTTTGAAAATATTTATGCAATTGTTATCAAATGGTGATATTTTATTTACTAATTGAAAAATAGCGTACAACGATGTATTCTCAAATGAATCGACATTAGACTTTGCACGTGGCAAATATTATGATAGTGCATTTCATTTGTATAACGGCAAGTAGTTTTGTTTGCCGTTATACGAAGAGGATACACAATCTAACACGTAATCAGTGCAGCGTAGTTTTTCGTAAGGGTGCGAATTGTCTGTCTTGGAGTAAATAAAATATAGAGTAATTATTTAAGTTAATACATAACTAATGCATAGTTAACATATGCATTTTTGAAAATTGGAAAATGCCCATGAATCACTTCCAGTACAAAGTGAATTTGGTTTCCTATATAACACGCTGTTGCAGGATTTGATGACATACATTTGTACCTCATAAAATGATAGTGGAAAATATGAGATCGACGGTGGTTGCTACTATATTATATATTTGAATGATTTGTTACGGTAAAGCGTTAGCCATAAAATCAGAAAAAGCTAATATATCAATAAATTTGATATATTGTATGATAATTAATGTTTTACTAATATTAGTTATAAATGTATAACAAGCAACATTTCACAACAGGTGCAAATAAAAATTAATCATTCCAGAGGACTCTTAGTTTCAATTATTTCTGTATTGTTTCAACAACAAGAAATCTGAGATATTAACTATACCGTTTCCATACGTATTGTGATGCGGTATTATCATTAGGTTATGTCAAATTCTGATATCACTCGAAGTTTGGAATCTCTTACCTATCAATATCTGGATTTCTGCACTAGTCCGGTCGATCAAGGTTGGCAGTCGTCACGAGACACTCCAAAATTTGTTGATGAAGTTTCATTTAATAATTATCACACTCACAAACCACCTGCGCTGCTAAATTATTGAAAACAAAAGAGACAATTTTCAATGAAATTCACTGAGATTCAAACTAATTGAACAGACCGTGCTTACGAGACGTCACGACACCGGCACCGAACAAGTGTCAAACTCGATTGCGTACCGCAAGGCATCGTGAAAGCGGACGATCTGAGTGGCGTTTGACGCTACCTGATGGGTAAACTCGGAACGCACGTCCGTCTAGTTACATTCCTAGTTGGACAACTGCGCCGTAGATAAGGAAGATACCTATTCTACTTACCGACTGATAATTGTTCAAACGACGCATTTTATTTCTCTCAATATAATTGTCTTACAAGCTAATAACAATGAGATATTTCAGATTCACTTAGTTTAGTACTATCATTAACTACATCAGAATATATACGCTGTTCGTAATTGTAACTGAGTTACAATAGAAAAGCGTTTCCACGGGCAAAATATCCGGCTCTAATATTTCTAAGATGGCTTAAAATAGCCGATTTAATATAGAACGAAAATAGAACCCATGCATTCCTGGCAGCATGATGAACTTCTACATACCATATGCAAACGTATTTTTGGTTTTTACAATGTCATGTGACAACGAAACTTCTCTTTTCTCAATATTGATCTATATTCCGTAAGACCGTAGGTGTTCAATATGTATATATCATTATTTGTAACAAGTTCATATGAACGATCGATAATACACTGCCATCTAGATGCGGATTGTTGCGCGCAAACGTCAAAATCGAATAAATAGTCGTCTGCAGTGGCAGACGTCACGATACGCGATAGATGTAGAGTGGGGCGCGAGCAAGTGTCAATTTGATTATTGTTGTGGATTTAATATACGTATGGATTATGATCTGAAATTTAACACCGATGACTGAGAAATTACGAGTCGAGATTCTTGTGGGTGCCGCGGGGTGGCGAGAACGGCCGCCTTTTTAATTTCGGGGAAGGAATGACGCTGGAGGATCCCTTCTTTGTCGTCAAGGAGTAAGTTCACAAAATGGGGCTGAACAATTCTTCGTTTTACGTGATTTTCCGCACGTTTATTTGCGTTCGATCGTCAATTAGCGACGATCATAACACGCTCGACCCATATTTTTGTCGCAGCAATAGTTTTTAGCATCACCCATTCATTATTTGCTTATTATTACTTCGATTTCATCAACCATTCTTCTCTAAAAAAATTGCATAGTTCCGAACGACTAATTTTGAGTAGTGTCCCCCAACACACAAAAAGTAAAAAAAATTTAATCCAAGTTTGCAATAATTATGACAACCATTAACTGCAATATTTCACCCCCAAGTTCTTTCAACATCTTGAAAAATACTAGGCCTTTTCAGTAGAAAATATCTCTGAATTAAACAATTCAAAAATTTTACAAATAGTCCAGCGAGTCATTTTTTTACAAACAGTGATGGTTGCCTATTTCTTCAAAAATCGTCTATCAATTTATAATTCGTTTCAAATATGCGTAAACTGCACACACTAATTGTGAGAGTATTCCAAAACAATCACGTTATCCGCGTAACAGATATTTATCAAACTCGACGTACGTAGATAGTCAGTACGAACATATACCTACATGCACATACAGATGGCGAATCACAACGTACAAATAATTAATCAAGCTTACTACATTTTGCAAAATAACCTTATCACCTAAACATTTTTCTATCCAATGAGAAGCATTATGGTTTTTTTTGTGGGATCATTTTTTCAGCCATCGCCTTTAAGAATTCATTTGAAATTAACATTCACGTAGACATGCATGCCAAAAACTAAAGAGTGTGAAAATCGCACGATCGTGAGACGATCCGGGAATCCCCGAGTCAAGGTGTATCGATAAAAAAGGAATTAATTGACGAAATATTAACGATAGAAAATACGTCATTGCAGCGAGGTGTGCAAGGCTGTGAATAAGACACGTGGATTATACGGTCGTTGGACGGAGCTGCAAAATGGATCGACCGCGGTATCAACTCCAACTGTAGGTGGAGGGATTCCTGTCTCGCGGGAAGAACTCGAGTGGACAACCACCGAATTGCGTAACGCTCTTCGTTCGATCGAGTGGGATTTGGAAGATCTCGAGGATACAATCTATATCCTTAACAATTCTATGCTCGATTAAACTCATTGTTTCATTCCTTTCATTCCGTTTCGCATGAATTTCGTCTCTTATTTTTGTTATCGTTTTGGCAGCTGTGTTGTTTGGTTATGAACGTCGAGTGCTGCGCGCGGTGGTCTGTCACACACCTACGTATATTTATCGGTGATAAATGATGTTTTCGTACTGTCATATTTCTTCCACAATGTTTTACGATGATTGAATCTGATATGACGACGACGAGTCGTATGGTCAAGGAAAGCTCGATTCAAGAAATTTCGAAAATCGGGGGATTTCAGCCTAAGTGTCATTGTTTACCTCATGAATATACTCTGACTTTTTAGAGAACTGAAAAACAAACCCTAAGAAACTGACGCCAGAACTAGTTTGATTGTTGAGCCAAGTAAGTTTTGATGAAATTTTATCAGCGTAGTGATACTAACAGAGTTTAACGACTGAACAGTTAATGTTTTCCAACTGCTATCAATATTAAGGAATGACAATCGCTTAAGAGAGTCTAATCCGAACATTACTCGATTTAAAGCCTAGGTCATTGGCAAATAAACAATTGCAGACTAATTTAACGTATCATTTTACGGAATATTTTGTCATTATTGCGAGTATCTCGAATGATTTTCATTATTATTTCAACCATGGCTTAGCATAAATTTCAGTTTATCATAAATTAGCCTTAACTTCGAAAGTACGTATCGTAGAAAAGAATCCAAACAAATTTAAAATCGATAATAAGGAATTAACTATTCGGAGAAACTTTATAGAGCAAACTCGTGAAATGGTGAAGGTAAGACTTTATAAAACCAATTAACTTGTGAGTCCACCTTTCAGAAATTAACAGAATGTGGAGAATCCTTCGAACGCCTGTTCTTCGTGTACGCCATATGTATTGAGAAAGAATACATTTTTCAGATTATGAAAGACAAAATGAATCTCAGCAGAAGTCGTGATCGAGATCACACCGCTAGACAGGTCTGACATCGTTATCAATTTTTATCATGCCATTTTTCTAGAAATGTATAAAATATGTGCAAATTTTTTATAGCCCCTTTTAGACAACAGCCCAGCACGAGTGCCTGTTAGTCATGGAACGACCAAATATAGCAAACTAGAAAATGAAACAGACAGTCCTTATAGACAATTTTTAGAGGAGACGATGCAGCAGCAAATCAACATGATGCATCAGCAGGACGAGCACCTGGATATGATCGGAGAAAGTGTCGGTACACTTAAAACTGTGTCTCGTCAAATCAACACAGAGTTAGAGGAGCAAGCAGTGTAAGATTCAACTATTTTCTCTTTCTCTCCCTAAGGAGCAATTTTCTTCTATGATAAGTCTATGGAACATTAAGAATGCTGTTTGATTTTCAGAATGCTGGACGATTTTGGAAACGAGTTGGAAGTGACAGATTCCAAGTTGGATGCAACAATGAAGAAAATGGCCAAAGTTCTTCACATGAGTAATGGTAACTATAACAATTACATTCCTGCGCCTACCACCTCGTCGTCTACAGCATCTGACCTACTATCCAAGCCATCTTCTTTATCTTCTTTATCGAGTACTTTGACAAATTGTTTCTTATGCTCTGCTGATTAACAACTTACTACTGGCTTGGATTTCAGTCTAACGTACCAATTTGTTGAATCTCGCAAGAGCTTGTTTTTAACATTCTCGGAAAATAATTCTCATCTAACGTTCCGTTCGTAAATTTATGAAATCTCTCATGTATGGTTATGGGTCATGATTCATTGCTATGTCTAGTCTTCCGCGTCAACAGACGAGTTGATTGGTTCTTGTTAATTATCAGTATTCTAATTCTGAAAAAATCATCGTAGCAAATTATGATATTGACTGTTGGTAGAGCGATCAGCATTGAGTAGCGACGTCAATGATAATATTTCAGACCATTCGCAATTTCTATGGACAATAAAACAAAATAAATTCTCTTTGCAAAGAGAATATCATGAGTTTCTAGAATAATCTTCCTGTCTTACTGCTAAATGATCTGCGACTAGAAATGATTTTCAAGATGTGTGATCATTAGTATATTACAGTCATAAATTAGTATCCGTATGTCAATCCTTAACGAATGGATGCTAAATATTTTTCGTTTGGATACAGCTGATTTTTGGAGATTGATTGAAGTGATTCTTTTTTTTTTTTTTTTTTGAGAACAATTTATTGACCAGCTAACAATTCTTACGGTAATGGGATTAATAGAAAACTATGCGAATGGTATCGAATTCAGCGTAATGTGTGCTTCAAAATGTAATAATTATGTAGTCACAAGGTAACTGAAGTTATAGAAATTTGTATACATATATATGTTTATATATCTGTGGATACATACATATATATATATACACATATACACCTCTGTTATTAAACACTATTATAATTATATATTGTAAAATTATTATAGTATAAATGCGGGGATGGTTTTAGAGAAATGTAGAAGCATAGATATCTCTTTGTTTGCTAACGTTTGGAAAAACTAGCAATTGTATACCATTACTGAGTCACTGAAAGATTTTACCTTGAAAAGTTAACATTTATAGACCATATTTTGACTTACAGGCGAGTGAACATTTCTAATTTAGAATTCAGATTTTTCTTTTATATTGGGGACTTGAGTTGCTATCAATTAGTGGGAAAGTTCTGGTAAAAAAAAACATCAATGAATTTCGCAAATATTAATTGGAACTATCCAACTATGTATGTTCATACCGGATATATGAAATTCCCAATGATGTATAGGCATTAGATAGTTATAATCATCGAATCACATGGTGATAATAAGGCGGGGTCAAGAGCAGTTACAAAAGACTAGGCATGGCATAGAAAATAGTATAATGACAAACGTTCATAGTATAGAGAAAAAAAATGTACGTTACCGTTCATTATAGAGATATATTTGTGCGTAGGGTGCCAATGGCCAGTAAAATTGGAGATTATCGTACTTACTTAGATATGATCCTTCTGGTTTTGTTAAATAGGTTCCAATTCTGATTCAATTATTCTATTACTGATGTTGAAAAATCATTTACGATCGATAAGAATTTTGTGCGCTACTTACTGTCTTGTAAATTGATACGATATCGATTTAAAGGAAAAGTTATAAAATAAAATATGTAGTTTTATAAGTGGCGCATGTGATGTTACTTTCCGTTTGTTTTAGATCGCAGACAATGGGTAGCCATTGGAGTCTTGACTGCTATATTGGTATTTCTAATCATTTTGTTTATCATTAAGTGATGTATTTAATCAAGTTTATAACATGTTTATTATAATTAGTGATCAGTTCTCGTAGATAGCATTTAATGTAATCTAGTACATTAACTTTTGTTATATCACATATTTATTTACCACACCTACGTTTCAACGGAAATAAATAAAAGAATGATACAGTTGTTATTGAAAGAGATGCTGCATACAAAATTTACGTGATGTGAAAAATTGCTGAAAATCCAATTAATGAAAGAATTCATAATAAAATATTATATAAAACTGTTCGGGTGATTCGTCAATTTTTTAAAATAAATTTAACCTTTTGTATTCTTTCATAGTTTATTTTCAGATGCTACATTTTGTACTAAACTAAATGTCACATATATGTTTATTATATTATTTCATATGGATAAAAACTTAAATTGTAAGGTTCGGGGATAGTATTCACTGAACAAGAGTGGCAATTGAAGTCTCTAAAGCACCCAGAATTTACCCTGATTCTGATCGTTACATCTCACAATCGTCGTGATATAAGGAAGTTTGTTTCAACAAATATGATTGCAAGACTCCCACGTGAAAACAGTATGCTGTTGGTAACGAAAGCTTATAGATCACTCTTGAATCTTGAAATGTGAATCGCTCTGTCGTTGTGAGCCGCATAGTTTACTTATTAGGAAATGATGGCATTGAAAAAATTCGTAAATCGTTAGTCATCATTCTATCATTTAAATCTTTGGTATAATAATCGCATTCGCAATGATTATCTTTACATAAACATATTATGGTAGTTGAAATCCAAAGAATATAAAGGAAATATTTAAACTTATCTGTTAAATAATAAAATCTAGACATTAATGTACAAATTAAAACGAAATTGTGTTTTTTCCTTCGAAGAATATCGTACAAATTGTTAAATCACGTGTGATTTACATTTTTTCATTGAACAGCGAATGAACTGTTGTCATCAGTGTTAATATACATTGAGATACAGTTTATTTTGGAATTGAACGACTTATCTCTGTCATCGTTAAGGCACGATTGTTCCCGGAATTTACGTTTATTTGTGATTTTTCGTTTCCATAATATAAGATTGTCATGTTATGGCATAATGAGTTATGCAAGTATTTCACTTCATAGATTTTACTTTTGTTTGGTTAATCGAATAATTAAATTTATACGAACTGTTAAGTATTATATGGTATATTATTAAGTATATAACGGGTAAGCCTACGGTTCTAAGCGAAGTCGCTTGTGGCACTCGTGTGGAAGTGCCAATTTTATAGTCTCTATATTTTCTACTTCAATACGAAGCCGCGCTACTTCCTCTTCGTAATTTTTAACCCACTGAATTTGCAGGTTTTTCGCTTCCGTCAACGACTGAATTCTCTCGTCCAAATTAGCATCTTCTATTTCTTTTTCAGCTGCGCTGAGTCGTTCCTCCAAACGATCCAAGTCAGATTCGTCTTGAGAAGTGAAACATTTTCTCATTAGATTCAACTCACCAATTTTTTCACGAGTCATTATTACAAGCCATTATTGTTACTCACTTATCTCCGGAAGAGCTTCGAGTTCTCGCATGATCGCTGCTACTTCTTCCAAAGCCCGATCAACGTTTTGCGATGCGGCAGTTACGCTGGTTTTCGATTGTCCAACTTTATGTTTAGCCTGATACCCAACAAAATATTTGCATTTATGTTTCCGTGAATAATAGTTGTACATACAAATCCTGCATTCGATGAACAACTTGAATTTATACCACGGAAGCTCACCTCACTAGTGATATTAGCATCTTTCGCTGCCTGTTCTTCTTGTTGTTTAATCAGACTCTCGGTGAAAGCTACTCTACTTCGCAGATTCTCCGCTTCTTCTCTTAGTTTAAAAGCTTCAGATTTCGTTTTGTTAGCTTCGGTTCGAATGGCATTAGCATTTTCGCTAGCCTTATCCGCATACTTCTCCTTAAAAAAGGCGATTAGTAATTTAGGAAATTCGACTAAACATATGTACCACGTGCAACTTACTTGTGCTTCTTTGGCGATGTCTCGCGCCCTGATAGCGTTCTCTTCAGCCCCATTCAAAGTCTCATCCGCAATTTTAGTTTTTTCAGCAGACTCGTCAATTAGATCTCTAATCTCCTCCACGTCCTTCAACGATTCTTCGGCCAAAAATCTTTCCCGTCGCACTTCGTCGTCAAATTCTGAATTGGAAATAGTTTACATATTACAATAAACCTTAAGAAAACCTTACTCGATGTGATCAGTTCAAATCAAACATACACTTACCACTCAATTTCTTCTGCGTGAGTTGTGCCTCTTTAAGAGTACGGTCACCACGTAAAACTGCCTCGTCAACCTTGAAGTTCGCCTCGTCTGCTTCCATGAGTAATTCGCTAGTTTTACTTTGCTGTTCTTTAGCTCTTTCCAATAATTTTTCGCTGTTCGAAGTTTTCTCGTCCGTTCGATGGAGCAAATTGTAATTGTTTTGAAGTAGGAGCTGCGCTTGCTCTTTGATGTTCAATCCCTGTTATGAACAATTTTATTATGCAAACGTATAAGCGGATTTTCTTATCAGTCATACTGAAATTCTTCAGGAAAATTCCCTTGTAATTAAAAATTCAAGCATCTTTCTAATCGATTCAATGTCCAATAATGTTCTTGCCTAATATTCACTTATAGTTACCTCATTACTAATAGCATCGGCTTTTCTTTGCAATTCAGCAACATCAATTGTTGGAATAGCTGTGTCAACTATCGACGCAACTAAAGCTTCCTGCAGAACATTCGCAGACTTGTTCGCCACGATATCAGCCTGCTGTTTCACCTCTTCGAATCTGTCCTCCAGCGAGTCCAATTGATTTTCTAAATCCTTTATTTCATCGCTGATTGAAGAAAATAGAATAAAAATCAAACATTCATCATACTTTCATGCAAGCAAATCTATTGACTAAAGATCAGAATAAATCCCACCTGATATTAGCATTTTTATATATTGCTTGCTTGGCCAGATTATAAGCTTGTAGCGTTGTAGCTCGAGCTGTTTCGGCTATTTGGTTTATCCTCTTGGCTTCTAATGTATTCCTACGAAAAAAAATCATTCAATTATTATTAATTCTGACGAGTTTTCGAACAACTTTGAATTTATCGATTTTGGGACTTACAAGTCAGCGAGAACTCGAGCTTCTTGCGCTATTTCGGTCATATTTTTGTTTTGTTGACCGACCTCGTCCGATCTAGCTTTCGCTTCGTTCAGTGCAGTTAGTCCTTCCGTAGCTAAATAATCTTCGGCTTCCTACAACCAGAAGATAATTTCATTTCGATACGATGAACCATGATTCCTTGCACCAGATGTGATAGTGAAAAGAATATCATTTTTACTCTTGAAAGGCATCGAAGAACTTACGCTCAATTGTTTGTGAATAATGTCCAATACTCTTTCGGCCTCAGCGATACTCGTTAGACCTTCGGTAGTCGTCACGTTTGCTTCGGCGATAGTCAAATCGACGTTATGAGCAGTCTTTTCAATATCGTTTAGACGATCACGCAAATCGTCAAGCTGTTCGACCAAAGTTTTCGTTTCGTCTGGAAGATAATATTCAAATGGATCAATCTACATTGCTAGAAATGCTGAACTGTGTGAAAATAATTTTTGTTAAACGAATCTCTACGCACTGCCGGATCCCTTTTTAGCAACTTGTAATAAAGTTTTTACACGATCTTGAACCTTCGTTAGTTCCTTTTCAAAATCAGCATTCTTAATAACTGTGGGAGAACTATTGATTTTTCTCAAAGTCTCCTCGAGATCAGCCAAACGTCGTCGATGAGAGTTCACAGCATCTTGTACGAGGTTGTAGCATGGTGGGCATGGTATACAACCACGTTGCTTATCGAACTTATTCTCTTTGCAACGATCACACTGACGACCTTCGACGTTGGCGTGACACTGAAAGATGTTGAAAGACTTTATAAAATCAAGCCACAAACAAATCACATTATACATTGAGGGTTTCTGAGAACGCACCGCTAAGACTAATTAATGAACAGTCTGAGAAAAAAAGATTATACAAAATTGTATTGAAAAATTGGGCCGATATATTAATAAATAATTTATATATCATTATTATGAATAATTATTAATTATGTACAATTCTATATAATTATATATAATAATAATTATGTATAAATTATACATGATTATATCTGGCCAATCTTTTATATATAATCATTTTTTATATATATTCTTGGGAGACTTACTGGACATTGCCCGTCAGCTCCGCATTGAAGATTCTGCGAACCAACCGGGTCGCAATCACAGAATGTACATCCTTCTCGACTGAATCCATACTGCTGGGGAAGACAAGCATCGCAACGAAGACCCGTCACGCCAGGCTTACATTGGCACTGTCCTGAGACCGCGTCGCAAGTTCGATTGTAGGAACCCTCGGAGTCGCAATTACACGCAGCACATCCCTAAGAAACGCATGCCGAATTCACGAGTTATGCTATTTTTAAACAACATATTAAATTCGGAATCATCGACGTACTTCCCCGCTGATGATGTTGTAGTAGCCGTCTTCACATCTGTCACAATTTCGACCTGTTACGTGAGTTTTGCAACGACAATGACCTGTAAGCTGATCGCAAGGCTGAACACCACCGTCTTCCAGCTCTAGAGTTCCAGATGGATAACACTGACACAATTTGCAGCTATCCTCTTTACGTTCCGATAAAGCATCTCCGTAGAATCCTGTCAATCGTGGCAAACAATAATTAATATATTGGACGTTGGTGAGCTTACTGAACTGTTGGAGAGAAAAACGCGTGAATTCTGAAATTAATTACCTGGTAAACACTCTTCACAGTGGAAACCAGCCGTGTTGTTGACACATTTCAAACACTCTCCACTTTCATGGTTGCAGTTACGCACTGCGTTCAGATCAATGTTTCCATTGCACTCGCATAATCTACAGGGCTGATTACGTTCAGGATTACCGAAGTAGCCGTCGGAACAACTTTCACATCGGGAACCTATAAAAGATTTTGTGACCGCCATTTGTCATAGAAATAAGGATATCTTTTACAGTAGCAGTAATATAGTATCAATATCAACAGAGATTTTTTGGGGAAACAACACCACAAACCTGATCGTCCAATGGGACATTCCGCGCAAATTGGGTCTGGATTGGTACCATGTAAAATACAACGGCCTTGATCAGGACAAGGACAAGGTTTACAATCATTAGCTGTTCCCCTCAATGGGTATCCGTAGAATCCATTCTTGCATCGTTGACAATTATCTCCAGTGGTGTGATGCTGGCAAATGCATTTTCCTACATACAAAATGTGCCAATGGTTAGAAAGTGTTATAGTTGTATGTCTGCTGTTTAAAAATGTTAATGAAAAACGAACCAGTTTCTGCTTCGCAGATTTCCGCATGGCCGTTGCAATTACAGGGTACACATTGAGAAAACGGACCACCGTTCGGAGGCTCATGATGGAATCCAGGTGCACAGGACTCGCAGAATTGTCCAATATAACCATGAGGGCAAGTACAGTGTTCGACCCAGTCTGCTACTTCACCAGCTGCACCGCGATGCGCGGTTTCCAATCTCACATCGTCGAGAAATCCTTTGCCTGAAATTATACATAAGACATTGAGACATGTAAGAAGGATCGATTCAGTCAGATTAAGAGTTTAGAAACCAAAAACTTGAATTACCCTTTGGAGTATAAGTTCCACGTATCTTAATCGCAGTTAGATCCGATAGGATAGACATGAAAGCTCTGGAAGACAGCTGCGGTTTCCAACCATAATTCGGATGCTCGTGCAACCTGAATTTGTACTCGGCGAGCTACAAGAAAAATGTGTACGAGTTGATTTCGTTTTGGACCCAGAGATCGTTCAAACACCGTTGCAGCGAGGATATTTCTTGGACTTACATTCGTAGCCGGTAATGAATTATTTTGTCCGAATATTGGTTGGGTAATTTGCTGCCCACCGCGACCTTCCAAGATTATGTCTCTCGCCGTTGGCGCAGCTCCCGTTTCTCCAATTTTCAATAAGAATATGAGGTCTTGATTGTACGACGCTCGTTGATCACCGAGGAATCTGTCTGCGTTATAATAAAAAAAACATCAACATCTCGTTTTTGCGAGGGTTGACAAAAATCTCGTTACGATCTATTTACCAGGTGCAACAAAGTAAACACTTTCCCGATCGGATGCAGTGACGCTTATAGACTGCGACACAGATTCGTATCCAAGTGGCGAACGATTCTCGGCAACCTGGGCACTCCAGCGCTCCATGCCTCTCGCAAACATGCTTTCCACGATTACCTTCGAGTACCCAGGCGCAGATTCGCACACAGCAGAATGTCCGTAGCAGAAACACGGTGTACAACCGAATTCGTTCCGAATAGCAAGGTTGAAATATCCGGGACGACACCTGAAATTTTATACAGTTTCCAAATTACGTGGAATCATGATTAACAACCGACGCGAAGTACTTTACTCACACTCGACAATGCTTGCCCTCGACGTTATCCTTGCAGCCGCAATCTCCGGTTAACGGATCGCAATTCGGCGTGTTATCCCTGGATCCAGCAACCTCGCATTCGCAAGATGTGCATCCGAATGAACCAAAGTTGTAGAAATTAGCGTCGCATCGGTCACACTTGTCGCCCGTGACACCAGGTTTGCACTGGCACTTTCCTTCGCGGTTGCACTGCAAGCTTCGCGAACCTTAGAGAATCACAGTTTACCATTGAAAAAATTCTGTACGTAAAATGGGGAAAAATTTGCAATGGAGCATAATGTTTTTTTCATTACCGATCTCATCGCAATTGCAAGCGATGCAATAACCATCCTGCGGACGCTCGTAAAAGTTTTCACGGCACCGTTCGCAATTAGCACCATCTCGATAAGCTTTGCAATCCAAACAATGGCCACCGTGTCCCGTTGCTAAATATAATTCATTGTCGAAGTAGCATCGGTCCGAATAACCGTTGCAGTTGCATGCTGAAACAGAAATACCGCATATTTCAGACAGGAAGCAGCAGCCCAGGTTTACGTGTGCTGCAATTCTTTATGTATTTTTTGCGCTATACAGTATTTAACGTTACAAGGATAGCAACGATAATCGTGCTGAATGCAAATTTGTACACGTAAATGATTAATAGTATACTGTCCACGCTTTGCCAAACCGAACGGAATAGCAGTGAACATTTCTGTCCGAATAATGTTGGGTTCGTTGTTAAATAACATTGATCGCATGTATTCCTAAAATCTCTAAACAATCCAGCATGTAATTTTCAGTAGAAACAAATAGCCGGTTCTTCCACAGATCAATAGGTACACACGTTTAAATTTCTATTGTTGCCGAAAATTCTATCGCTTTCTCGCATACACGCGCATTATTATTATTACTTGTTTATATTATTTGTTCAGCGGCCAATAGTCTGCAAATTGCTCTCGATAACCTTTCCCCGCGAACGATCCTGTAAAAGGACATGCTTCTTGACCAGACGTTCGAAAGAAGACGTAAGTATGTCAGATATAGGTAGGAAGACCGTGTTTTGCAAAGAACTTTTTCCGGCAGCCACGAAAGGTGAGGCGATCGTTTCTTGGTTCGAAAACTTGTATATTCGTCGATGTTCATCCACGTGCAACTGAAGTTCTTAAGAACAAATAATACTTGTCGCGCAAAAAAAAAGAATTTGCGCGAAATATAATCCATTTAGCTCGATAGATTTGTAATGTTTTGTTGGAAATCTGAAAAATCGATCACGCTTACCGAGGCGAGTCGAAAATTTTCGCTCACAGCTCGCTTCGCGTTGTGCTCGCGATTGTATTCGCTGATTCGCTACATGCTTGACTTGACCATATAAGGTCAGCGCGCACAATGGGGTTCTAAGCCAAGCGATCGAGATGCCGGTTTTACGGCAAGAAAACATTGAACCGATCTAAAGTCGTGGTAGGTACTACTCGCAACATTCTACCTCGTACAACGCTATTAATAGCGTTTTTCAAGCATAAATATCAAACTCGACTGAAATGCGATAATCGGCACTGAAGCGTCGACTTAATCTGCACTGAATCAAGTAAAATTCATATTCGAAGGAAAAATAACGTATCAATCAATTACACGGACAAAGTTTTAGGGAAAAAATTGTAACTGTTTTAATTTTTATATACCACTTTTTTTCAAATACCCAAACGCTATTCGCGGTCAATGTCGATGACAGGGTCAAAATGACCCATTGTGTACTCGAAGGGTTAAATGTAATGCATCGAACGTTTCGCTGATATGCTACCTTACATGGTAACTAACGCGGCTGTAGCTTGAATTTAAAAAAAAAATATTAAAAAGTCAGCTAAATAAGACTCACGTTTGCATTCGTGGGCGTCGATGGAAGTGGCACGACTCCAAGGTGCGTCGTTGTAAAATGGAAGGCATTCGTTGCAGTCTGGTCCAGCCGTGTTGTGCTCGCAGCTATAAAATTAAAATGGTAACGTGTTATTTTCACGGGTATCCTATATAATCATCGAGGCATCGATGTGACGATCCGTTTAAGCATCGACCAAGTTAAAATTAAATGCAAAATTGAAGAGAAGCGAGGTAGCATGAAAGCGTTTGCGCGAGTGAAATTAGATCAGGTATCTAATGTTTTCTCACCGACAAACAGGGCGGGTGGTTCCGTCGACAGCAGTGCTAGAAACGCAGGCACCCGCGTGTCCGTTACAGGCGCACCGTGCGCCAACGGCGACATCGGCGATGGCATAGTAATAAGATCGTAGAACTTGATCGTCGCCGAATACTTCATCTCCGAAGGTGTTCAAGCGGTCGAGAGTAACCCTGAGATCGGTGGCTTGTACCCATTCCTTTGAGGGATGAAAATGAATGATATTTTTTGCGTACACGGAGAAAGTTGTTCGTTTGAATGGAACTTACCTGGAGTTCTGGATTTGTTTCGAAGTGATAAGCGGAGGGACGACCTTCCAGAGTCGAAAATGCGACGGTACCCTTAGTTAGGGGAGAAATGTCCGAATATTCGGACGTACACAGTACTCGCGTGTCGTCGCCGCGGACAGTTTCCTTCGAATCTGGGAGACCGTAGGTATCTCGGCAGGTGGCAGAATAAAACTGATACGGTTGCCAAGGACTCTGTTCGTTTTTCCTCTTAAAGATGCCCCAACTTTCGGGTCGCGGTGATTGGAAAAGTACCCGGACGTAAGTGATATCGAACGTTTTCCCTGTGAACGAAGAATAACGTTGATGCAGCGTGAAAATTGTTTCACACAAATTTTCACCTACCTACGAGTAATTCGAGTAGAGGAAATAGAAATCGTAATGAAAAAAGCAATGAAAATATGAATAATAATAATAATAATAATAATAATGATGATAATTAGTCGCGAGAAGATAACTAAAATCCGGGACGGAAGTAAAAATTGTGGACAAATAAATCCGAGCTGCAAGATTCTGCAAAGAACCGTGAGAACATTGGTAGATTTTCGCGCTTTTTTCAAAATTCGAAGAACTACTTGGTGGGTGGGCTGCGCGTTACATCAGAGTTAATGTTTCCAGGCGAAAGCCGGCACGATCATCTATGAATGAACATGTGGCATCCAGACGGTCGACTTTGACTTGTCGACTCCAAAACTCCGTCTTCGTTGCAAAAATTCCCGCGTAAACCAATCGAGTCACGAAGATCGACTAATCAGCTAATCGTGCGAGGCTCAAATTATGGATCTCGATCGTCAATCGAATATCTCGTTAATTATCACGTGATTTCAGCAGAAATCATTATCCGTTCGATGTGATTCGATGAATGGGCGGTCTGTGTTCAAATCTGTTGCGAAACAGAGCTTTTAGATTCGAGCTAACAGGAATCATTTAAGTAGGATGATATCGAGGTTCCAGATAAATAAATGAACGAAGAATAAATCGCCTATCTCAAATTGACACTATATAACACAAATGGTTTATTCTCCCCTACGTATTTAAATATGAGGCTGACTAAGCACAGATTAATTTTCTGACTTCCGCAAAGGACAACGAAACACCAGAATTAAATCGAAACTTGCAGAGGAAAATTAAATTAAATTAAACGCAACGATGCGCAAAAGTTTTGGAGAATATGGGTAACGGCTAGCAAAATGAATCCGTATGTCTTTACTTTGCGGGGAATCAATGATGGCACGACATTTTTATCAAGAACAATTTTTAGATAGTACGTCGAGAAGTCAAAAGTTCATCCGACAAACGTCTAACGTATACTGCCATCTTCTTTCTGTACTTTACTCACACGCCTTTCTATTCATTTCTCTCAACTGCTAATAGTGACGTTAGTTGCCAGGAATGAATGAAATCTCCCATTATGATGTGATACACAACCTCAGAGCACGCTAAGATATTCAGTGACCTGATATCTCTTATCTGTCGAACCAAATCTGACTGGACGTATAGCCATTCCAACAAACAGATACAGGATATATTTTTCAACGATTTATCGAATCTCGTCCGTGCATCCCAATCTCAATTCAGTAATTTCGAACGTTGCTAAGCTGCCATAAATCGACGATCATACATTCGATCAGCTAGAATTACGTAGTTTGAAATTTTGAAACTTATCAACCGACGATGAGGAAAATCGTTCGCACGACGATGTTACGAAAAAATGTGTAAGTAATTTGTATACGTACCTAAATGTAGCGTCAGGTTCACTTGATTTGGATATTGAACCATTTCGTACATGGTTTCCGATTGCCACCACGTAGCATTGTCGTTGTTGTCATAGTTCGTCAGAAATTCCGCGGGGTGATCACCTTTGCGACAGATCTCGCAAGATTTCTGCTGAACTCCGGTCTGTTTGCAGAATTCAATGGGTCCATTTTCGCCACAAGTATTTGTCGCTTCCATCGGGACTCGATACGCAGCGTTGATAAAGGGGGGGATGCATCGCTGAAAGAAGTAAAAGTCTACTCGTTTCTAGCTGGAAGACACGGAGTTGTACTCCATATGTTTCGAGACGAGTTCTTATTGCATCGCGATTCGTGTGGATATTTTCTAACATTATTAATAAATTCTCACTCGATAGAGCGTATCGTTTTGCGTACATGCTTGACTACGACGAAGAATCAAAGGCTTATCTCTCTTGCGCGGTTATAATAAATCGAGACGATTTTTTTTTCTTTATAAATTAAGGTCGAACAGTCGTAAGCTATTGGTGTGTAATGGTGTCAGAAGGAGGGAAATTATTGGTCAAAAAAACGCTATGCGAGCTGAGTTTGCAAAACGTTACATCGATCTGGGATTCACCAACTAATGTCCGTTAAACTTATTCGTCTGCGCGCGCGTAGCCGGGAATTTTCATCCGTCCAATTATCAGCCAATCAGAAGCCGCGAAACGATGGCCACGTAACATTTGAACCACTCGAGTAGCAAGAACGTGGCTCAATTGCGAAGTGAGACTCGTTCGACGAGTTCCGTTCCAATCTTTGGCACGATTCGAACGAAATTAATTGTTTCTAGAAATCTAATCAACCGTTTATCTTTTATTTTCGAGGTTATTCGATGACCCGTCCGAGAGAATTATGCAGCGGGATTTGAGAAGGTTCTAATCGCGTATGCTTCTCGTGCGTCGAGAGTAGCCATGTAACTCGTATGAAATCGCATTCAGGTCTACCGCATACGCGAGGATGAAAGAACAAGAAGTCATTGGACATTGAGAATTTCCAAGCGATACGAACACACAAGCCTGCTTCTTTTATCCCTCCTTTGACCTCGCGTAACGCAGGTGGGCGCGTCGACAGAACACTCGACGCCGATATCGCGCCATGGTGAACCGCGCGTTAAAGAGGAGCATGCTGTCGCCTTCAGAGTCGGACGGTTATCTGAAGAAACTGCGACGAAGTCAGTAAATCTAATGGAAGTCATCGTTTCCGTAAAATCAGTCACCGAAAATCTATGGCTCTCGAATGACACGCGCAAAAACCATAAACGGCGAGAAAGCTGTTTCGAAAATACTCGACTCGATGTTCAATTTTTTTTCTTCTAGAATTTCATTTTTCACCGATAAAATTTCGCACATTTTAAAATTCATCGATTCCATTTACTTGCACGGGAAAAACAATATAATCGATTCGCAAAGAAATGGACAAATTCGTCGGTGAACAATTCTTGTTGGAGTAAATAATGTTTAAATAGATATTCAACTACTTGTCGGTTCTACGAATCAAGCAAGGCAACGGGAGTTGTTGGGCTTCCGTATATACGCATAGATAATAGGCCAGCCGGAGTAGCAATTGACAAGACCGAGGGATAAGCCGGGTGTCTCACATTTCTCCAGGCAATCTGGGATATAACCTGGGTCAACCTGGGACTAGCGAGGAATTCGAAAACTTCCGGAAAGTTTGTCTCCAGGCTCGAACCAATATTTACTCGATGTGCAATAGCGAGGGAGGGAAGACAAATTCAGATATCTTGCCACGGTATTTCTGATCTTCGATATCACTCAGATACCGAGGCGCCGTTCGATTTTCCAATCTCCTACCAAATTTTACTGTCCCATCGCCGTTTTACTGTTCATACTTAACTGTTCATACGCGACTGTTCATACGCGACTGTTCATACTTAATTTCGAAAAGTTATCGCGGAGGAATTCCGTTGCGTATTTAACATTTCGAATATCGATAAGAACTACGAGAATCGAGCGAGCTCGAAGCATTTTTCATTTAGTACCAGCATCATGATGCTGATTTGAGAGCGGAATATTTTCTGCCCGAACACGAAGATTTTCAATATTCAACGTGATTTTAAAGGTTCCTACTCATTTCTCAGACTAGCAAGCTCGGGCAATGCTTATCTCTTGCCTATTTATCTTGCGACGAGTTCAAGCAACTTCGAACTTCGTGATAACCCTCCACCCTACGTCCCTACCAAAAACCGAAATTAAGTCAGCTAAAAATAGATCTACATTTCTTCTCTTGCGCCCGCTTGTGAGGGCATGTGGCAAAGAAGTACACATCCAGACTAGCCGCTTCGTGTGAACTACTTAACCGCTTTCGTATACGAGTCAAGCAACGCTCGATTCTCCATCCTATCTACAATATCAATTCGGATGTGAACTTTCGTCAACACCCCTTTGTTATCTCGACGTTTTATCACAATTCACGTCGTTCCGTGGAGCTACTTATCGTATTGACCATGAGATTGGAAATACGGATCTCTAGCCATGTTCGTAAAAAAAAAATTGCATTGGATCGCTATCGACTTATAATTGAAAATTCGTATTTACGGAATCCTGCTGCTTAATCCAAATGGAAATGAAGTATTATTGAAAAAATTTGAAAAAAAAAATTAAAAAACACCGTGACCAACCTGCGGAAGGCCGAAGCCGTCGTAGCACTTGTCATCCCGAACTTGCGGAGTTTTCCAAAAGTCTACTGCATCAGGTTCGGCAGAAATTAGTGAAAAAAATACCGCCGCCACCACAACTATCAGCGACTCGCACATCCGGCCGCACATCTTCACCGCAATGAGATCGTTCGTATCAGTTTTAATAATTTATCTACGAGCGCACTTCACTCATACGCGAAACACTAGACCACTGTGCTGCGCAGTGTTCCATGAATCGGCGCACTATTTCAAGTCCATTAAAAATGTCAATTCGACGAAGATATTAATTGAAACGTTTCGTTATTTTTATAAATTTCCCCGCATACCGGATAACACTATCGCACGAACGATATCATCTCCTGGAGTTCAATAATCTGGTCTGCTCGCGAATCTATCACGAAATTCTGTTAGATTGCAGTGAAAAGAAACTCGCTGAAAGATCTTTTTAAATTTTATTGAAATTATAACACACGAGCGGATTCAAAATTGGAAAACACAAATTCGTTACGATCAGCACTCCGTGAAATGTGTAGGAATATTACGATCGTACCATCGTCATATCATTATGATACCGACGAGTAGCGCTAAATTGATTGTACCTGGAGACAGAAGTGACTTCAACTAATCAATTGTACGATATTATAATTCAACGGTTGAAACGACACACGATTTTATTTTTTTTGCCAATTTAGCGTAAGCTAATCGATTCTCTTTTGTTCTTCTACCGGTCGCGAGAACCAATACGAATATTCGACGTTGTATATACCCTTAACAAAGCTTCTCCTCCCCAACAATGGAAACTGTTACTTTTCAGGGTCACTTTCGAATGGAATTTGAAATCGCAACCACGTGTACCACACGTCCGTCCATGCAGGTATTCACAAGTAAAATATAATTGGGCGAGAGATGAAACAACTTCGAGATTCAACGTCGGGCAATGCACCAGTCAGTCAGTCAGTCAGTCAGTCAGGCAGGCAAGGCGGCGCACTCGACTCCCTCCGCCTAGCGAACTACAACTGCGGCTGCTGCTGCTGCTTTACGGTCTTCGTTCTCTCGGCGTCTCAGCCCGCCCGACGAGTCTTACTAATATTTCTCAGCTTTGCCTTTTAGCTTTCGTCCGTTTGGTCGACTCTTGCTCGTTCGTACGAGCGTAGCGTAAAACTGTCGTTGTAGGCACCCCAACGGCACCACCATCAACAACGCCCGTAAATCTCGTGGACTTGTAGATATACCAAGTATTTATGCGGTAGTCGGCATCGAGCAGCACCAACGAGGCATATAACCATTTTGCCTCATCACAAGATTCTCAAGCGGAGGTTCTCTCTCTCTCTCTCTCTCTCTCTCTCTCTCTCTCTCTCTCTCTCTCTCTCTCTCTTTCTCTCTCGATACCTTTCTCTCTCCCACCCGCCCTACTCGAGCTCTCTTTCTTTCTCTGCTCTCCTCCTATAGTTCCCTCCGCTCGAGAATCACCTCGCCCCTGAAACCCCCCGCAGTCCTTCGAGCATCGTTGGTCCTCTACTCGCAGGCCTGCGGCAGTACGACGACGACGACCACCACCACCTCCGTGTAGGTACCTCTCGTCGTTTGCACGCACGATATATACTCGAGTGCGGAGTGTGCGAGTGCAATGCGTGCCGACGGACACGCGTTCTGTTTACCACTAACGAAGGCAGGCCTACTCTCCCCTGCCACGATAGATATAGGTATACGAATGAAGGCGCGTTCACAGACATGCCGGCATAACAAAAGGATTTTTAAGGACTTGCCGCGACCGTCAACCAGACTCATTACGCGTTTTAGTTCGAATCTTCGGACAAAGACTTCCTTGAGGCTGGCTGATGTAAGGCTAGTCAGGCCACGCCGGATTTCTCGGTGGATCCTCGAACGCTTTCTGGTTCGGGTTTTTTTTAATTCTTTTTTATCCTGGAACGAACGAGTTTGCGCCAAATGTCGAAATAAAATATCGATATTATTTAACCATCGTTGGCAGCGAATACCAACGTCTGCTATGCCGTCCAGCTCTTATCGACTGTACGCTATGCCGTAGGAATCTTTGGTAACTCGGTTCCAAAGACTCGCTTTTATGTAGAATCATATTTGCTGTGAGAAAAAATCTATACAACGCGGAGGTAGAGATCGGATGTGCTCACGGACAAATGATACAGATATCGCGTCACCCGGAAACGGCGAGAGATATGACAACTTCTCCCACGCATACGAACCCCTTTCTATATGGGCGTATGTGCCGGTTATTAGTTCGTTAACTTGTTATTTCGAGCATATCAACGCGTAGCTGCTTCACGGATCAATATCGGTCACTCGTCATTTTTTTACTGAATTTTTTTACGGGGCGATCGAATGATTATGATATTTCGGAGAAACTTGCGACCTAAATTCAACAGTACTCTGAAACGGACCATATAATCTTCAATAAAAGATAACGAATATGACAATTCGAGATTCTTTACCCATTTTGTAATCTCCCAGTTTCTCCGCGTGCCGAGAGATTGACGTTCGCTATCACGCTTCGGTCGACATTAACTGGATGAATTTCCAGCGAAACGTAGCAGTTGTTTAATTGATTTTAACAAACCTGTTGCACGGCCAGACATTTGCGAAATTTATTCGATATAAATCCACGTGCTCTAAGTGTTAATTGATAAATAGAACAAGAAAATAATCGTTTGATTCGCGTGTCGCAAGAACAACGAACCACCACTATAATCCATACAATCAATTATATGGAAAAAATGTAGCATTTTACGTTGAAACGCGTGCCGAGAGATTAAAGATTGAATGTACAATAACGCAGTAAATACATGCGCAAATCACGAAATATTTTTAGAACTCTGGTATTTCATTGACTCGCGATTTAGATGGGTGTAGAGTAATGGACGCGAAAGAATTACGCAGTCTAAATTGATGTTCATCAAATTTAGACAACTGAAAAAGAATGCAAATTTGGAGAAATATCACGATAGCGTTGACTCTACGTTATCATCACGATTTTCGGATACCGATGATTGGAAAAGTGAATTTACATTTTCATTATATTGGGAACGATTCGTGTATGAGTTCAGTGATTCACTTCAATGAAAGAATATCTGAGAATTTCGTGCGATAAAAAAAACTGAAACCAGCTAATAAAAACGTGAGTCCCTGTTGGCAGGCAACCCAACGTACGATATTTTTCTTCGATCCCAACGAGGTGTATCGGTCGGTAAAATCGCATCGAGTCGATTTAACATTCGACGCAATAATGAGAACCCGTTGACAAGCTGAAAATCAAAAACTGATTGTAATTCGGGATGACGTAGAATAGATAGATAGGAACATATTTAATTAGAATCATGTACACATTCCAAAATACAGACTTCTTTAATCTGTTAACAATGACATTAATCTGTAGTCGTAAATTTGACAAGATTAGTAATCAAAAATTTTTTTTTCTCATCCACACAAACGAATTAATCACAAATATATACATTCGCCTGGTAATATTCCTTAAAAATAATATAAAACTCATTTTCAATAAAACAAGATGATATAAGTAACTTACAGGTAAATATGTATTTTTTTGCCATAATGATATTTGCATTCGACTATTTTAATTTGAAATTTATCAGTCATTTCTTCTTAGTAAAAGGGAAGAATCACAAGATTGAAAAAAAAGTCCAACGAATTTTCTATCATGCCCGAAAAAATGTTGTGTTGGTTTTCTTATTGCGAGAATAGACTCAGGCAAGTAGAAATTCAAGAATATGAGACTGGATTACAACAAACCGCTAACATATTTTGAATAACATTCTATAGACCTTCTTCATCTCCAATCAAAGAAATTACATTTTATAGTTCTTAAAATATAGTTAAGATTAATAACGCGTCCGAATAATTTGGCAGTAAAATTTCATCACGTCAAAAGTTCGCATGTAGATAAAAGCACGTTAACGCACATTACTTTTATGCGAATGAAATACTTTGTCAAAATGTTTCTGAATATCATCAAGATTATGAAAAATGTCATTGCTTTCTACTTTCGATTGTTGTACCGGATGATCGGCACGATTCACTAATATCGCGTTCCATCGAGCATTTCTTGCGCCAAGGTAGTCCTTGTCGGCAGTGTCTCCTATGTGCACAGCCTCGTGCGGGAGTACAGATACATTGTGCAGTTCTTTTACTAATTTCAATGCCTCTTCAAATATCGACGGATCAGGTTTTTCAATGCCGACTCGATACGAGGTGATCACAAAAGAAAAGTAATGTCTCAGATTTGTACTGACTAGCACGGATTCGAGTCGTTCGTCAAAATTTGATATTACACCAAGGATAACGTTCTTTTTCTTCAAATACTCTAGGATATTCATGGTATCAGGATAATGGTGCCAGCATTTGTTTGTCCCGTAACAGTCGATCAGACTTGTTGCTACTTTGTCCAGGATTTTTGTTGGGCTGTCTTTATTTTGGTCTCTGAAAACGTTAAAGACGATTGTACGCCACCAATTTTCCCATCCCAGCCCCGTGTGTCGTCCGTATATCGGATGATCCACGGCAAGTTTACGCATATTATTTTTGAAACTTGCGGATAATTTGTTGGGATCAACTGAGAGTCCGTGTTGCGAAGCAATTTCGGCATAGTGTACTTCCAACGCTGTCATGAGTAACGTGCCGGTCACGTCGAAGGTAACCAAACGTGGTCGTACAAGATTCATCACAAATTTATTACAGTTATTGGTTATTCGTACTAATTGGATCACAAACCACGAAAATTCGTAGTGAACGGTAACCTTACTCGCACAGTCTTAGCATGAAACTTATTTTTCATAGAGATATTATAACTAAGAGGAGGTGAGACAGCCAAAAACACGTATACTCGGTAAAAAGAGAGTGAAAATGCGGAGGGCAGTCGCGTCCGTGTAAGACGGACGCGGTAAGACAAAGACAATGCTACGCCTGTATTTTCTGTCCCTCTTTACCGTAGCCACCGTAGCTACCATAGAGGTGGTAACTACGCTCTCACTTACAGGCAGTCTTATAATTCACTATGTTATTTTTCTATCTATCACAGCCGAAACGGATAAGATCGAGTGCGCAGCACGCAGGACAAAACAAGTGATCAACAACAATCATCCTGATTGTCGCTGAATGTCGTCAGGCGCGGGGCCAGAGTGCGTCTAGTGTCCCTAAACGCACTCTGCGCGGGACAGGCGCTGGTGCTGCCAGTAGTTCGAAAAGCTACCATCACGCTTGTATTCTACAGGCGGGAATTTACGATCTACTTCCATGGCATATCGCCATGGAGACATTTCGAATTATTCTGATATCACATACATTGTACATTACTCACATAGTACTTACATAGGTAGGCTTATTAAATATCTTGTAAAATCCGGTTACTCAAACGATCGTACAGTGAAAACAACTGCAGTAACAAAATGACTTGATCGAGGTTTGTTAATATTTTTCTTCTACTAGTATGCTTCATGGAATTTCGAAGCGTTCAGGTAGTAAATCGTCATAGATTTCATTTGATTGATCGTTACCACGTAGTTCTTTTGTTTATCCTTCATTAAATTAGTGTGCACATTTAAATAAACGTATGTCAATGGAAAAATACGTCAATCTTTTATTGGTATCGAGGTTTTTAAAAATAGTTCGTGCTGCTAGAGTAAAAAACATAAAATGCATAATAACCAATGTTTACTGTAACAAAAATTAAATCAACACGTATAGGTATTTCTATGATAATTGTTTAATTAATTCTTAACAAATGGAATATTCATGTATAATATCGCACATTATATACAATTGATAAAAAAATTAGACAAAAGTATACGAATCCTGCAATCTAGATACGTCAGCCCGATATTACACGACAATCGTCAAATGCTATGAAGAGGGAATCATAAAAGATGAATCCACTTACTTACTCGATTAAGATACCTTAGAAATAAATTACTGTAGAAAATAAAGATCCATGCTGGTATTGGCGTTTATAAATTTATCATATTTATCATACGATAAAATTACTGTTACTATACAAAGATTATGATGGAGGGTTGTTATAATCTGTGTATAATAGGGTTCCATTGTAAGAAAGTTGAATATAATAGATTACATAATATAAAACAAACGAATACACTTACAAAATACGTGCTCATGGTGTGTTAGACTGAAAAACAGTCAAAAATTGACAAACAAGGTTTTACAAATCATACCACTGCCCTTTCTGCAAAATTACAGACCAAATTTAGGGTAAAAGAAAATCATACAAGTAGGAATTATAATGTTGATTTGTGATATTAGTCACAAATTTAAGGTTTCACCGTCATCTCATCTTGCAAAAATAAAACCCGGACACTCGGACTTGAACAAGTTGCCTGGTTTAAAAATATTATGAAACTTTCGTATTCATCGCAATTTCATTCGTTATTATTTTTACACTATGCAAATGTCATATTTTCCAAGAAGGCCTGCAAATCGTATATTTCATCATACGTAAACCAAGCAATGTTTTATCGATAGTCTATTGATCGTAACTCATTACAAATTGCACAGTTATATTAATCCGTACTAGAATCACAATATTACTGGTTAATTTACTATATATACACGAATAAAATCTATACATGGTGAAACCAGATGCAGATCAATTTTAGTTCCATAACGCCTTTTTGAAGTATTTAAATCTTTGTAGTCATACTCAAACGATTATTCATTAATAGACCTAATCATTTACATTTTGTGCTTACTCCAAAAATTTCATATCGTTAATGTTTGCGCATCTATGATAAATGCGAAACAAATTTTCAACACTTCAGGTAAAATCTAATCATTTTTTGGTACCTAAATCAATAACATTCATTCAACAAACCACGGCACGCGCGATGTAGAGAAAAATGCATTGTTACAATCCGTGATAATGTCCGTATCAAGTCTGTTATTAAATGCTAATCGGTACTGTATACTATTATTAATAATAAATACTACTAATTCACTAACTCATCAGATGTATAGTATTATTATAAAAACGAGCTTTCTCATGTAAGGCTTATTTTAAGTGATACAAATGCGAGTGTTATCAAAGATATGTATGGATCAAAGAGGCCATAAATTCCAACTTACAGAGTGAGCATTGAATGTATGATATATACAATTTTTACGGTGTATGAACGGCTCATGGATTCGCGAAGATAAGTTAGCTTTTCGAAATTTCATTTGATTTCATCAGCTGGAAGGATGCATTAAGTGCATGATTGATATAATATAACTTAATTACATGATCATTCACGTTTTACTAGTTGGCCGATTGTTCTTACGTTCATACTTACAGTGTATGGATTAATTATAAAATGTATGTATAGGTAACCATGTAAGGTGACAATAACTAATATGGCAGTTCTTGTTAGATATTGTAAAAATTTCACGTATATGGCATAAATCTTTGTTTATTCTTTATCATATTAGGTGTATTTAAATAAAAATTATTCGTTTAGTACACCGATCAGTCTCACAATTGAATTTAAAAGCTGGTAGCAAAATTCTACTACGCAAGCTAACTCGCGTGTTTAATGTAAGTTGTGTATTGCACGCTTTGGAGCCCTCCGCGTTTCTGATATATAAATTTATCATACTTTCATCAAACATTTGCACCAGGCTTTGATCGATTTCACACATTTTTGCTTACTGAATCAGTATACATATAGGTTCGTTTATGAGCTTCATGACATTTCTAAAATATACAACTAAAAATTACTCAATGTGTATAAGCATATTTTTATGGTATTATCATCCAAACTTCATTAGTTTCATCTTTGCAACAACAGTAGAAGAGTAAGGATAGAACTACGAATTCCTGTATAGTCCTCGTTTTGCATCCTTCCACACACTTGAAACTCGATTACTATTAATTACTTTTGAGTCGTTCGCTCACAATTCAAGAAATCATATTTAAATGGTATCGATTGTGGATTTATCAAATCTTTGAGAAATTTTAGGTAATTATTGCATTAGCGATTGGATGGATGCAAATATCAGACTATAATACATGTCAATATTGCAGTGTCCCAATATTTATGGTGAAACTGTGCAATATTGAGAACAAAGCTTCGTATAAATGCAAACTGTAGTTGTACTTGGCAGTGATATTCAATTGCGTTACATATTTTGGGCACTTAAGAAACGTTTGTCTGAGTTGAAAAATTTCGTTGGACATTACAAAAAGGGTTCAATCGGGTGTTCAATCTTTAATATTCGCACGATAATTGCGTGATAATTGACACTAGATCGGTTGATTTTGAGCAGATACCAGCGAAAGTGAATATCATTTTTGGTTTTTCAGGAAACAATTTTTATTGACTTAGATTAGACGACTCGATCGTTAATTCCATTAAACATTATTCATTATCATTATTTGTGCGATTATCTAGTAGAAAAAAGGCATATCACGATTGTTAAGAAATGCTTCGATTAGCGTTCGATATTGCACAATTTGATAGTATTGCATCAGGTAGAACATTGATAACATGTCGTCTTTGTGCGATAATTTTCTGATCTAATATGCTGCAATCTCAATGTAATGTCATACTCTGTTTTCGAAAGAAATATATTTTATTTGAATTAGGAGTTAATAACTTATACGAATTTTTAATATTATCTATTGGTTTATTTAAATTTTTGTTTCTCTGCTGACGATATTTTTTATAAACAAAACATAATACAAATCATATTGATATATATATAAATATTGTAACGTTTAATTTGAAAGATTTAGATCAATTACACAAATGTAGGTAGTTGTGAAAAATGAATTATGAGTATTGAATATGTTCATCCTTCATTAAATTCAATATAAAGTAATAATTTTGAATGTCCAATTAGGCACAAGGCCTTGGCTGTCTCGTCCGGTATTTTGACAAAATCACTATCGTTGTAATCGTTATTATTATTATTGATATTATTATTATCATTATTGTTATTATTATTATTATTATGCAGAAGGACGTTTCTAATGACTAATCTTTATACGAGTCTTCTAGAATGAAACTCATTTATATTTACAAAATAAAAGGATGAAGAATAATTAATTCTCAGAATATTGCCAGCAGATTGACGTGAAATTAAGCATGGCCTTTTGTGGCAGCATAAAGACGAGTCTTTAATAAAAATCAAGGACGAATTGTTGTAAAAAATATATGTATGTATGTATGTATGTATGTATGTATGTATGTATATATAGAGGATAAAGGACCACTATAAATCACAGCTAAGCAAATCATTTTAAAATAAATAAATTGAACATCGATTTGCTGCAGCTCTATGTGTATGTAAAACGAATAACGCCGCTTGATCATAGAACAAATTGTAGTGTCTGCCATTTAGAGATCAAAAATCCTCCTCAGTGAAATGTACAATTGAAATTTGTCAGATACCGAAATGATATATACATATCGTTGTCTGACAGATCGTAGTGTCGATTTTTGATCTCGAGCAAAGAAACGGGCGTTTTTAAGCCGCATTACGATTGTCAATAAGCCTAGGTCAGATGGGCAGTGAAAATTTTATAATGGGTGAAATAAAAAAGTATAAACAGGTAGTTAATTGGATAGAGAAAAGAATTAATTAGATATATCGGGTGATTAGATGGGCATTTTGTTGAATTTCCGTCGATACTCGTTCATTCGAATTATCATGGATTCTGTTTAATAATAGAAAATATTATTGGAAAGGAAGATCAACAAAGTATGACAGTGATGAAATTTTCTGTTTTCCATTTGTACTGTTTTTGAATTGAATCGTAGTGTTGGTTTGAACGACTTCGGCTGGGTTGTCAAATTGAGTATGATTACCTTTGTCGGCAAGATTAATAATGGTGATGTAGTATCTTTCCGTATGTTTTCAGAACGAAGTAAACAAATTAGAAATATGCAAAGTAATGATTTAGCATTTGATTTGAAAAATGTCCAATTTAAGTTATGGAAACGTTTTGATAACTGAAAACACTTGAGAGTTTAGATGTTCAGCCCAATACTTTGTGCATTGTGGCTCTTCATCACGATGAAAATGCCCATCTGCCAAACGAGGAACTAACTCTTCTTAACTATTCATTATTCAATGTTGTACATTCAAGCAAAGTTGCCTGTACTGAGTAAAAGCTTTTAGTTGCACCACAGACTTCTATAATAATATTTTAGAAACTCTGTATGTTTACCGATCTGTTTCCTTACTCTCTCTACGCATAACTTTTTTCTTTAATACTGCATAAATATATCATCATAATGATATGATGCTATTTAACAGACTTTAATTTCCATTATATTTAAATAATTTTTATTATTGCTATAATTGAATCAGAATTCTATTATCCGAACACATTGATTATTATTTTTTAGTCACCTAATTTTAGTGTCATGGAGCTTCACGCATGGTTCTTCATCGAGTTCACCTTGTGAACTGTAGAAATTACAATCATTCAAAATAAATGAGTACATTTTATGATTGGACCCAAATATTAAAAAGTTGATTGGCATCTTGGAATACCTATACAATATTCACACACGTAATCGCAATACAGATCGGAACAGAAAGCTCAAGTTGTGGATGATGACGGTTACTAGTTACTTGTATGAGAAGAAATAAACGATAATGACAACGCTGCACACCTATGGAAGAACTGTCACGAGCTCAAAATCTTCTTTTTTTTTCGACAAATAAGGTCACAACTTGTGCAAATTTACACTATCATCACAGAATTTTGATCCATTAATTACCATTATCATTTATTAGTATTAATCTTATGATTACTTTTTCATGTACCGAACATCTTATCCCATTGGACGTTTCACGAATCTGACTTATAACAGGTCATAGGTTTGCCAGCGATGGTTGCTTCGAGTATCTCTAAAATGGCTCTGTATTATGGACACAGCTAAATTATTTCCAGAGATACGATCAAATGTACCAGCAACGCATCCTCGCGGATCTTAAGAATAGATATAAGGCACCAGTTCAAGTCTCAATTCAAACGGCGCTTGCTGAGTGATCGAACCGAGGAGAACATCTTAACGTTCTACAATTAAAGAGAAGTTAGCGAAACAAAACTGTTTGTCATTTCACTCACTTATCCACGTAAAATCAGTTCACTCGACGTTTGAAATATTCATATGCTCGCTTATATCACCAAGAAAAATGCCGTTGAAACAAAAACCCTGAAATGATGCATGGTCTGGTTGGCAGACAGCAACAATTTTCTAGCAACGATTGGCAATATTTAGAGATACTTTTTGCATCAATTACCTTTACATATCATTACACCTCCGATATATCTATAATTATATACGTTTTCCGTTATTGGCTGCTTTTGAATCACCCGAAAATGCTGCTAACTAAACCATCCACAGCTCTCGCTAACCGAATATATCATTTCGTGAGTGATCATGATCACAGAATAGTAAGTCATTGCTACACGTATACCTAACTACATGAGAAAGAAATAAATTAAAATTCTATGATAGACTGACGTTAATTAGCAATCGACTGTCTAGCAGACGCATGTATAGCAAAGTCGACAAGTGGGTTTGCAGGGATATTGACCGTTGCGTGCGAACTAGTACTGCTCAAAGTAACGCTGGCAGGAGTTCCTAACGATAGTGGTTTGTATAAAATTTGCTCGACTTGTTTCAAGGGAACTAATTTTATTGGTATATCAGAGCTTAACCTGACCGCTTCTGATACTGGTATTGCTTTTAGTTGAACACTTTTAATTGGTATAGTCTTGGTGTCTTGCTTAATGACCGAAGCAGTTGAGTTCTGAATAATTTTGGCAAGTTTGCTCTCACCGACTCCCTGATTGGAAGACTCATCATAGCCCGAATCGGATGACGAATCGCAGAATGTTTTGCTGATTGGTTTTGGAACCGTTGGTTCTGCATTAGATTCGACGCTATGCGCTGGGCTTGTGGAGGCTGAGCTATGCGCAGGACTCGCTGACGCTGAACTAGGCGACGGACTGCTACTTACTGTGTTCTCTTGCCTCTGTCGTTGAGACCTAGCTAAGCAGCCTATGCAAGGCTTTATCAATGATGGATCAACCATGACCTCTCCGTATGGACCTTTGAATATCGTTCCACAGCAAATTGTTTCTCTGCAACATATATTTACATATTGAGTGTCGATTCAACATTTCGACGTGTGTTCACCCATTCCATAAGCTATCTCGTTTTCGAATGAAGTTATTACCTTTTAAAATAGGTCAAATCAATGAAACCACTGACTGGTAATTGAGGCAGTCGTCTTTTTATTCCAGATTCACCTTGTTCCATTGCTAACCTTTTCACCCCAGTAGATGTATCATCACTTCCCGTGGGGCTGCCAACGCGGCTGGAGCTTTTGCTGCCATCGCCACCAGGCGAGAAATCATCTGAAAATGGCAAAAATATATTGACTAAGTTCTGTTTTTCAGTATCATACATGGCGAATGATTTGTCAAAATGACTATTCCACTAACCAGGACAATCATCACTCATCGTGGGACTTTGTTCTCTTTCACGATCTGGTTTTAAATACACGTGCTTCTTCTTAGTAATCTTATCATGTTTGTCTTGACTTTCCTTCAATTTCTTTTTATTTTTTGATTTAAACTTTGTCAACGATTTGATTCCAGGTCCAGCACGAGCATCGACAACCTACAGACAAAATTCAAACAATGAATTTGCTTACTCTTCTCATGACTTCACATCTCAATTGCTCTGCATAACAACTTACATGACTCCAATTGCGATTGATCCCGGTGGGTAACTTTTTCCAACGTTTTACCAGAAGCACACAAGCATTGCATATTTCCCCGGTACGTTTCTCCAGAAGTTGAAAACACTCCACAAAATCATCTTCATACTTCTTACTATCTGTAAACCTCGAACTGAAAAGAAATGTTAACGTTATCGAAGACCTAACTTCATGAATGTCATTGAGGGAATTGGACATTCGTTAAGAATTCTAAAAAAAGACGATAAATATTCTCTCAATATTTACGCGTCATGGCTTAACTGATGAATAATAAATAACATCTTAAAAACATTTCAATCATTCAATAAACAGTTTGCAAATGATTGGTTCACCTCAAAAACAACACGTGGCTAAACGAACGAAAAACACCGTCCATTTTTCTACATAATACATTATCATTCGTCACGAGTGTTCAAATAATGTGATTTACCTGCTAGATTTGGCTTTGCAGATGCAACAGCCCGTACTCGAACGGTACACCTTCGGCTTGTGGAAGCTAAACATGTCTTTTCCTATCTCCACGTTGTACCTGTAAACAAACAAGCACATTGTACCCCACGCAACTGAGAAAGAGGCGAGTTCAAGCGAGACGCGGCAAAACGCACGAACGCCACTTTCAAGTAGATGAAAGGGGAAAAGACCGCCCAACGTATCCCGCTCTCGTTCCTCCTCTGATCGGGATCCTTCTCAGCCCCGCAATCCCTCGGGCAGTGTATGTTACCACGTTGTGCTGTTGCCCAGCAGACAATAGGTTTCAAAACCGACCATAGAAAAGTACTCTTTTACCATTTGCTTATAATTTCTTGTTTCTCATTTCTTCCTCGCAATCATAAAAGTTACGAGTTCCACGGAATTATTTTTGTTTGCGATGTCCGCAAGATCGGTAGTTCGGCCGCATGATATTGTTTCGAGTGCGATAGCGTGTTGTAATAACCAGCGTCGCGCACGCGACTAAAGAATCTGGAAACGCCAGCTTGGATATTCGAAAAATATGGAATAATCTGTTCGTTTGATCTTCTACCTCTAATTATATGTATAAGAATTCATTTTATTCCATTCCATCCCAATTCCATTTTCAAACGACAGGGTGTGAGTGATACAAACTAAGGAATACGAGTGTAAAAATATCATATCCCACTTCTCCGAACGTCTAGAACACGATTTCGAAGGTCGTTATCTTATTGTCTCGAGAATAGACGTATTGCATACTTGAAATGACGGCATTTCATTCATGTTTTGCAGACAAACCTACTGACGGTAGGTAGCGGAATCGCGATAAACAAGAATACAATCGTCGAAGAAATATTACAGAAATAGAAAATGTCCTCCGCGGAGTATATATTAGTGAAATAAACATGCGGGTTAATAATAGACGACATGAAAAACCAGACTGCAATAACGCGCATAAACATATCCAGGCGACTCACCGTCGAATATATATGTATATATATATGTATATATATATATATATATATAGCAAGTCTGAAGCGGTACAAAAATGCAGATTATTTTTTGAATGATGTACGTCTCAGCGACGAAACCATAATAAACAATTCAAATCACAGTGAAATGAGACTTTTTCATGGAACATTATCCGTTTCTAATTTGTTCATCAGAGGTGAGTACATATTGAGCACAGATCATTTGTGGGTTTGCAGGAATTTGCAAATTGCCATAATATAGAAATTCATCAGTTTGTTGCATCGATACGGTTGCCTGGGAAGAAAGGGGATGGAACAACGTTGCCACATTGCTGATCGGCAAATCGGTGCGTCCTGTGATTCAATGACCCTGCTACGCAACGAAAGTATACCGACGGGTTTGTAAATGCATAAAGGAAACTCACATCGGGAAACGAAACTGCGATAAGAACAGTTTGGGTCTTTGAAAAAAAAAAAAAAAAAAGAAAAGAAAAAAAACGAACGAAGGAAGCAAAAATATACCGAAGAGTGAAATCGGTAACAATTGTGTAAATATCGAACGAAGAGTCTTCGCGCTAGGTTGAAGAGTGTGGCTCTCGTGCAAACACATCGGTACACCAGAATGATTTTATACGTCGTTGATTTTGTGGGAGAGAATTTACATGGAAATATAACAAAGAGGCGGAAGATTCGCAGTGATTTTCAAGTTTAGTAAAAGAAAATCGGAATGTCGTTGTAATCGAGGTTAAAAGAAGTTAAAAGTAGCTGGAGGGATGAATTACGACGCTGCACTCGGAGGGGAGCTGTCACGAACGAGCGGCACGCCATTGGTCGGATACCACGTGACGTGTCGGTACGACCGTTGTTTGTTGCATCGCGCGTGTTCGAAATTTAAACTGGTGACTGGTCTTGAACGACGATGTGTTATAGATGCGACGCATTACCGTTGTTTACAGAGGCGTGTACGCGTACAAATACCACTTCACCGATAAATACAATACTGAACAAGATATAAACAAACATACATTTGAAGGAGAACTCGTTTTGTACTCGAACAACTTTTCTCGCGTTATTTGTTTGGCTCGCGGTGTAGGACGGATATCGATCGCGATTCAAAACCAAAGGACCGTGTAACGATATGCGTATGCTGGATACAATACGGACGGTAATTGTCGGCCGACAACAAAATCAATAGGCAGTTACCACTTACATAATATTTACTGGAGAAAATTTGCAAAGCAGACAATTGGCGATTTTGCATAACCTCTGACCGTGATAACATCAGTATGGGGTATGATTGAGCGTGGCAATACAGCTTTCTTATCGAGGAACGGAAAGATAAGAAAAAGCTTTAAAAATAACAATCCCACACAATTACATTACCTATCACACAGAGCTCGTCCGGAGTACGATTATATGTACGGACGTACGATATGAAAAATCAACCGAAAATCGAAAACAATTCGATTGAATTTAAAAGAATTGATCAGTCCAGAAAATCGGTCTCTGTTACTTTTGTAAATTCGGAGGACAAATTTCAACATCAAAACTCATCGCGATCCTTAGATTTGTAGCAACTGGCAGTTTATCGTAACCGGCAGAGTCTTTTTCGGTCCTTCGGGTGACTATCAATATTCAGAGATGCAGGAAGGTTATACGAATATCGAATTATGACATTCACTCGTCCGAATAATGCACATACGTGAGAAATCGGACTCTCTTTATCAGAGGTTCATCCCGTTTAAGACAGATGTAATCGCGATATCGAACGAAGAAATGAATTTATTTTCCATCGATAAATTTGCTGACGAATTTTGATTAGCAGTACTCGTACATCGATACGGAATCTCAAGGCGGCAACAAAATGTCAAAGTCCGAACGTAAATATTTTGATAAACAAATGAACGTGTTATTAGTTCTTCGGCTTGCAGTAGGCTCGAAGCCAGACATTCGTGACTGGCAAAAATTTGAATATCGATAGAACAGATTCTATATTTTTTATGCAATAGACATACTCAACTGACAATACAACGATCCAACATTATTTTTGTAGTTTTTCGCAACGAAATATCACCGGTTCAATGTCATTCGTGGTATATCACAATTCTCTTCGAAATGTAAAATTCAGCAAATATATCCGATTGTTGTCGAAATCGATTAAAGAAAGGTACGGCGCGTATGATTGAAAATTTCTCTGTTGCGCAACGGTTCTTTACAGGCGGTTCGGTTTCGTTATACAATTTCTATTATTTAACCTTAATCGTCGACGGAACTGTTGGTATTTGGGTGACACCTCGAGTCTTACTTGCTATGTGTACCGTGCCCCTGACACCATTATCTGGAACTTCAAACTTTCATTCTCGAATAAACTGTCTCTCTCAATTCTGCAAAGTATTGCGTGTCACGAGAATTTCTTTCACCACGCGACGAAAGTAAACGTTATATGCGTACGTAAAAAAAAAAGGTCGCGTCCGTCTGCGTAATAATAAATGTAAGAAAGTTCTCCCATCGTCGTCGGGAGATTCGTAAACGATAAGGTCGCAGAGGTCCTCGAAATAGAATTTTTAATTTATGGCTCCATATTTTTGAGACACTAACAGTCGTGGACGACAAAATGCGTGACCTCAGTTTTGTCCATCGAACGATTCGTGTTTAATTGGGGAAAAAATGCGAAATTCGAGATGCGACCGTGAAGATCGCGAGTATATAGCAACAAGAAAGTAGAGTAGTGGAACGAGCATGACAGATGGACGGACGCTCCGACGTGCGTGAGCAGGGAACAGACATGGCGCGTGGCACCGCACGGCGGTCGCCATAACCAAACCGCTTCATCTCACAATTTACCGACAACGAAATAAACGAGTATACCGAAGTATTTAGAGAAAATAAACGTATCGACGCAACCACGTTGTCACGATATCACGTTGACGAATTTAATTGAGGAATGATCGAACGTCTACGTGCGGAATCTGTCGCTGTCAAGTACAATAATTACAGCGGAGCGGTTAGAATATACAGCTCGGCGAATTCTGCTGAGGCCCCGCCACAGGGAACGCCATGACAGATGATACTGTACGCAAACAAACAAGTCCACTCGCGAACTAGAACGCTGTCCCGTTTTACGTACAGGACGTACGGGAATGTCGCTTGATTCGACGAACGTATAACGATACGATGATAAAGCCGTAAAATAAGTATCAGGATCGTGCATGTTTTACACTTGTCAAACGCGTGGTAATGAAATGCCAAAATCCGAGAGAACGGTTGTCGATTGGACAGTGAAAGTTTATCTGTATATTCGATCAAGTGACATAAACCGATTGTCTAGGCTACACTCCCGAATCAGATTCATTATTTCGCTTCGATGTTATTAGTCCGAAACGTTTCGCATGTGACGAAGTGTTCGTTGTATGTTGTGATAGAGCAGGCTGGCAGATTCTACCGAGGCCGGAGACGCTGACATTTACGAAGATAATTCTTGTTAATACACGAAAAACTAACCGTGACAATCCTTCCAAATGTAAACGATAACATATGCTATCCAAATATAATCGTTTCGAGTGAAATCCGCGAAGATTTTATCTTAAAAAGCTAAAATTAGTATCACTGATTTGCTTACCTTTTCAATACAGGTGACGGCCAGATTCAAGAATCCCTTTGCGCACGCTCAGTGCGCAAGCTTTGGTCTACGGTGTCGATCAAATTGGCAACTCTTTATTTACAAAATATCAGACGTTTATCCGACTTCTCCTCGTTCTAATTTCCAACAGGCGGAAACTAATTATTTATTATATCAAACTTCGTATCGTTGCTCGACCTCCATTAATAATTTATAAAACGTCAAAATATTTCGGCGACTGTCAAATTTCAACGTCCGGCTGCCATTGATTCGCTTCCGCAATGTCATAGACGAGCGTCCAGAGCGCTCGATTTTTGTTGCTAGACGACAGTTTCGACGTTTTCCGCCAGGGTGACCGAGGATGTTGACAGGAACTGAACGGTTGCACTTGGGTGCACTCGCCGCGTACACATATGTGCAAAATCATGTAGCCATAAGTTTTGAAAAACAATCATATCTCTGCTCGTTGCTCTCCTCACCTGACGATCGAGTGATATCTGTTAGTCGAAGATCATGTTGATCTCAAGAATAATACATTTTTTTCAATGAAACGCAATATTGCTCCCAGGTTTACGAAACATTCGAGACTAGCTGTATTTATTTATATTCACACCATGGAATATGGTACAACGTGTGACACCTGTCGGAGAACAATCCGAACGCTCGTGGGAGAACCGCGCATGCGGTTCTTCCCAATTAAAAATTCCTTGAAATGATACAGGTGAAAACAGCTGATCACTAAAAGTTGACGTTACCATACTGAGTATAAAAAAATCTCTGGCCATTATCTCCAACAGAACGAAAATACAAGGGAATATAATGATCACTAATTCTTGCCAATTTAACCTAATCATCGTCATATAATTTTTTGTATATCGTTAGTATCTACTTGTAACAAATTCTTATCAAACAATGGCCAGTACGATCAACAATTCGTCCAATGGATATAATTTCAAAGTAGTTTTACTCGGCGAAGGCTGCGTAGGTAAAACGTCTCTTGCTTTACGATACGTCGAGGATAAATTTAATGACAAGCACATAACAACTGTACAGGTACGTTAGACTCATTACTTTGGTACTGATATCGCACTTACGAACTCAATCACTCGTTTAGGCCTCATTTCTCAACAAAAAAATTAATATCAATGGGAAAAGGATCAATCTAGCTATATGGGATACAGCTGGACAAGAAAAGTTTCACGCGCTTGGCCCGATTTATTATCGAATGTCGAATGGTGCAATTTTGGTTTATGATATAACGGATGAAGACTCGTTCCAAAAGGTAATTATGACAATTCAATTGGCGTAATTTTAAAATCAGCTTTTTTTTCTCTCCACATGCCTAAGGTATTTCATTTGTTTATTTCTACGCTATTTGCGTTGATGATTTTGGTATAAAATTATGAAAGAAAATGAAACTTTCTGTATGTTGTCCATGTTACATTGACAGGTTAAAAATTGGGTAAAAGAATTGAGGAAAATGTTGGGAAGTGAAGTTTGTTTGGTCATTGCTGGTAACAAAGTGGATCTTGAAAAAGATAGAAACGTTACGCAGGAGGAAGCCGAAGAGTAAGTTATGTGTTATTTTCTGATGAATCTTTTCAATCTTTTTATGAGGTGTAAAAAGTTAAATAAAGTGCGAAGCACGACGTCAAATCGTTTGATGACAATTCTCTTTCAAATTGAGTCGAATATTCAAATCAAGTAATTTCGTGCGTTCATTTACTATTGAGATGAGATTACCGCGGTTGTCAACTGATTAATAAAATATTTCTAATTCGTCAGAGATTCTAATAAGCTACCCCAGATCTATTGAAACATTATTATTTTGTAATTAGTATCAGAAATGTCAGTCATCGAATTAATTTACAGGTATGCTCAACAAGTGGGTGCTGTACACTTCCACACATCAGCAAAACAAAATTATAATATCGAGGACTTGTTTTTGGATTTGACTCGCCGTATGATGGCACACGCAGATGTTGTTGAACAAAAATCTTCATTGACACGCTCTAATAGTACTCGACGGAATGTCGTTGTTGTTGAAAACGAAGGTGACGAGGAGCAAGCACCCGCGAGTTCTTGCTGCACATCGTTTTCTAGGAGTTCATAAGTCAAGAAAGCGGAAAAAAGTTATATATAAATGTATATAGCAAATCTGTTACATCGTACCACATAATCCTACAATTCCTATGTCCAATGTAATTGGATTCCTATTACACATGCAGGCAATGAGTTGGGAGATACGAATGTACGAAGCATCTGGAAGATGCTCCCATTTCAATTATTATATTGATATATTAATCGTTGAACTAATTGAATAGGCTTATAATATTAAAAAACGATAAATTTCTTATGAGTATCTGTTTTGCAAAAAACTTTAAAGTGAGATTTACGTTACGAAATATGAGATTGATGGACTAATGTTTTATAATTGAAAAAAGCTCCTGTTATAGGGATACTGGATGTTTAATTGTGAAAGATCGATGTATGCTTATTATCAGACGAATTATGTAGGTCACAAATTGTAATTAATAAATTTTATATTATGCGAAATCGTTCTAATCTATCTTACAGATGTTTCAATCAAATGAAAAATCGTCATTCGCAGTGAAATCGTTGCATAAGTTATTTGGCAATCTGTCACAGCTGAACTATCATTAATTTGGTCGTATCTAAATTACGAGTTGAATAATCCACCGATATTCTTATATGGAATGACGTTAAACGTAAGCATAACGGGTGAGAAATCGTAATTAAGTAGCAGATAGTTATGGTCGTATTTACGTAATTGTGTTTAGCGAGATGTTTCAATTATTTGTTCAATTCGACTTAATTATGTGTGCCATACCATGGTGTTCTGAAGTAGTTCTTATCACAGTCGAATGATCGTGTTGGTATTCTGTGGTAAGATGGTATATACATACAATATGGGCAGATTAATTTCACATTCTTTTTGCCATATTGTGTTTGTAAATATCTCATAGCCTTTTGGCATATACACATATATATGAATATGTACACCTATCTACAATTATACCTGAATAAATTTATCATCGATTATGAAACTGATTTATTTGTGTACTTATTGTCCCTATTTTATCAAGTTTAAAGATTGTCAACTTATTTAATGGACGTGTCACTGGAATAAATTATAGTAAACGGAATGAATTTACTACCATATCATTTTATTCAGATCCTATCGATGTTCGTGGAATACATAATTTTCTATTCTATCACAGGTACAAGGATCGTGTATACATTTAGCTATTTCAACCGTAGATTTGACCGTACTATCCTCGGTTTTGAAACGCAATTTTATTAAATATGTCTTATCATTAACCTACATCATTCCGGCTAATTTCAACTGTTCAGTTGATTAAGACGAGCAGAATCATAGAAATACAATGCAAATAAATCTTCACTTATTGATTGACGATTATTATTTTATTCAACATTTGGTTTATTTTCTGATTGCATGATACGGTATGTGGAAAACGAATTTTTGTTACATATGTCGTAGCTTCTGGCGTTTAATACACAAATTATTTTTTTGATTTATCACATTAGGAACTGATAAACATATTCAAATCTTCTACTCGGACTGATTCAATTTAGCGAATATCAGTACTTATGCTTGAAAGTTTTCTGCGAAACGAATTTTGTCTTCTCGATGTAAATCTAGAACTATCCACCTTTATATTATACAAAAAATGTTCGATATGACACTCACAGTCTCAACAATCAATCCTTTCAAGAGTGAACAGTATTTTTTTGGATTAGATCTACAGTTTATTTTATACATTACATAAAAAAATCTCAAAAAGTTGCTACGAAATTGTAACAATTATTTTTCAGTATAAAAATCATTATGTAAACTCAAACAAAATTTATAAACTTGATTCTGAAGGCAAAAAACTTGGAGAAAAAATGGATTCTTTTCTCACTTGTTTGTCCGTATTCATGCCTGAAAAAATGTCTGACCTTACATGTCGCATCAACAACAAAACCTGATTTGTGCAATTATTCTGTATTTTCGAAGGAAGTGAATTCCTGATTGAGAAAATCTTTTCAGAGACAATGAAAATAGTGCAGAGCGTACTATGCTCAAATTTCTATAGCCGTTATTGGGATAATACTAATGTTAGAAGTCGATAGTTTAATACAATCTGATACAAACTAGGTTCATTTCAATTTATCCGCGTGTATCTCTGTCATCCGACCACTGTATAAAGCGTCCATTTTATGAATTCAATAATTTTTAAAATATTTTATTCAAAAATCACTATATATGTGTATGTATGTATATATATATATATATCTATATCTCGAAACTATGAATTTATACACCATACGATTATTTACAGCTCATAAAGTACAGTACGGAATGTTGCAAAGATCGTACAACGTTATAATAATTGTCCGTTGCAATATTTGGATTTTCAAATTAATTTCAATGTGTATTTTTCGATTTTGCTAAATTTTCTCAGTGATTCTACATTGTGATTTTTCATTTTCGACCAACACTCCTCGAAATAGAATGATTATTAATACTAATATTTCGATAAGACTATCCAGTAACTAATTCTAGATCTGACATTCATAACATGACGTTCTCATCTATATCTTTGGTATACAGTCATAAATTTTGTATAAATATTCACAGACTCAAACTGTCATACAACACTGAACAACTCGCTTACACCTCAATTACTTGGTGTCAGGCTCAGTGATAAATTGCATTTTCAACTAAACAAAATGTTATGCATCCAATATCTGTAAAATATTTGCAATCTTACTAATTCTATATGACTTTTTGCAATTTTTTAAGTGTACAAAGTATTTAAAAATATATGCAAGCTGTGCTTTATAACAAAGAGACTATCTTACAGTATAACAAGAATGTATCAATTCAAATATTTGGAAATTTCCTGTACAAATAATTGTGTGAATTATAGAAAAATCATCATACTGACGTTGTTAACGTTAATTAGAGTGTTAAGTGTAGCACAAATGTTTTCATATTAACGATTATTCGTCGATCTCCATTTTTCTTCTTCTTTAATTGAAATTAATATTTGACTATAAAATCTAGAATTGAGATTTCGAGATAAAAAGTGGTCTTTCAGAATATCCACATAAATTTTATAAATAATATATTATGACTCTACAATGCTTATACTTAACGGGAAATGCGAATTGTACTGACTGAAACACATTGGCACGAAATGAAAATAATTTAAATAATGCTATAAGGGAAATATTGTTAGAGTTGATCGATGTTTGCGCGCATCGTTTGGCATAATCATATCTCATTTACCATGAGTCAGAATTAGACAACCTGATTAATATTAATTTTTCGTTGAAAATAAAAATACAAAACAACAACTGTTAATTAGGCCTTCGCGTAATGCTTTCCAAGTGATGCAGTCTTAAATAATAAATATTTTATCCTGATAGATGAATAAGAAATCGGTGAATTGATTAATTGGGCCAATTGCAGATAATGACATCCCTCGGGATGACGGGGCTCTCACTAGATTGGGACCAAATACTACGGCTAAGTTACTAGATGTCATCTTATTAAGATCGCTTCTATCCATTACCTGCAAAATTAAATCACGTGTATCAATGTTAAACTGGTCGAATCATTTTTCATCCAGCAACTGTGTTTTCATTGACGGATATATTCAACAATTGACTCACCCTAGATAAAAATTGTACGATATACTTTAATACCCGATAATTGACTTCGGGGAGTTTTTCTAAAACCAATATCTTCACTTTGCGGGGCCGTTCATCTTTAGATAAGCCTGCAATAAAAATGAGTGATCACCAATTGTAGTTTGCATTATGATTTGTAAAATATAACTTGACATATCAAAATTTACTTTGGAATTGTGTAATTTCGTCGTAAAGGTCATATGTCATAAGCGGTTCATCAAGTTCTCGAAGGAATGTTTTAAGAAGCACGGCTGCTATGTGAGGGTCTCCTCGAAAATCCACAGGCAGACCCTGATTGCAACGACTCTGGAGTTCTTTAATGACAGTGACATTAGCTGATCTCCTGAATAAGCCTTCGGTTTCCAATGCTGATGAAATAAACAAGTTTAATTATTATTAGAAAAAATATTCCAACACACGATATATTGGCAAACGATTCTGCGTCGATTTTGGACGATTGCCTCTTACCATCTGGAGAATCCAAGAATTCTATGCACTGTTTCACGATTGGAGGTACAAAATCACCCCCGTTATTTTCCCTAATGAATTGAAGGCTCGCGCCAAATTGTGTAGTCGCGACAGGAGTAGCGACAGCACTAGGTGGTGGGCTGACTGGTAAATTTTTCTTATTTTTGACCATCAATTGCTCGTCGTGTCTAAAATGTAATACAATTTTGTTTACATTAACGAGAGGGGAAAGGAGGAATTTGCAGCAAATGAAAAGTAGTTGTGTCTGGTACAGCTGTACATAAATTACGGCACTTACTGCAAGACCTGCTGCGGAATGCACAGTTGATCAAGATTGATATGTTGAGCAAGTTCTTCCAAATAATTAACGTACATCATTTTACGACCGAATTTAGCACTGTAACAAATGTTGATTGTCAACACAACGCCATTGAGGTATACAGTAAGGATATTACCTGATGGCTGGTTTGAAAATTTGCCATACAATTCTGATGAAATTTGTTGGATGTACTAAGTATAAAGCCTTCAGATTTTTCTTGTATTTCCGATCGAAAGCTCGATATGCTTGCCACAACCATGATAATGGTGGTTTATTTTTTGATGTTAGACCATGATGAAAATAAATTAAACTGTAATCTTGTTCCACGAATGTGTCTAAGGTATGAGTCAGATATCTGAAATTTCAAATGAGATAGCCAGTTTACATTGAGACCGTACCACGAAGAATATTTGCCACAGATTCTCAGAACCATCAATACTTGCCTCAATAGTTTCGCATGGTTGAAGGCTTCTTTACCGATTGGCGGTAATTTGCAGGCAGATACGACAATAACTTTACGCCCAGCACTGTCGTCTCCTACAACTTCAACAATGCCAAGTCTAGCGATGTCCAAATAATCTTCTTCATCCACTAGATCACCTTCAAGCGCAGCTAGATCATCTGCTGCTTACAGTCAAATATTATTTTGTCAATTGTTGGGTCGATGGGAAAATTAAACTCCTAATTTTTACTTCAATATCGTTGGATAATGCACGATTATGAAATGAAAACCTGAAGGTCACGTACCCGTTTCAATAACTGGGGCATCTACCAAAGCTTCTTCAAAATTTTCTTCAATCGTTCCATCACTGACAGGACTTTCCAAATAATCCAATCCTGTTCCACCGCAACTAGTGCTCATATCCAGTTTTTCTTCCAATAGTTCTACAGCTGCAATATCACTTCGTCTTAGTGAGTAATTAAACATCCAAAACAACGGTAACTATAATAATCCTAAGATAGTCAGATGAATGATCAAACTTGCAACAAACTTACTGTATCTCAATAAATTCGAGGCTGATTCAAAGATGAAAACTGAATAACATTTTGCTACGAGTCTGGCAACTTGCATATTTAACGTGACTTTGAAAGACTTATACGTTATCCATTCAAAAAAATTTGAAGAAAATATAACACGTAGAATATCACAAGAAAGGGATGCAAAACGAATATTGCTCACCTACAATAAATAAACTTATAATCGAATTTAACAAAACAGAAAATGAACAAGCATAAAGCAGAGTGACTTGGAATTGAAGTTGATGGATATGATCAAATGTAATCAGGGAAAGAATTTGTTATCTCAGTATACAGCTGGTACTTTCTTACTCAGGAGAACGACCAAAAACACCTTAAGACAGTTATAAAATGTTATTGTCAATGCTGAACGTTTGTAATGAAAGGTAAAATGAAATATCACAAATACTATGAGAATAGATGTACTCGTGATAAGAACATGAAAATAATAGAAATTTTAGTCTTATTCCGCAATGTGTTTACATAATGAATAGACGGAATTTAAAAAAAAACCACGAACGACTTTTTCAAATGAAAGTAACCAGTGTGTACCAATAATCAATTATAAGAGGAAAGCAAATGCTAGTTTGGTACAAAAAAACAAGCTGCTTTTACTCCTTACCACTATCGGATGTTGCCTGTAGTTCGGTGTCATCGAATTCCAAGTTGGGTTCATAATCATGATAATCCGATAGACTTGGGTACGGATCTTCGCCGTCATTGTTTGCTGCTACCACACAGACACGAATACATCAATACACATATAGGAATTTGGGATGGGAATTAATGATGCAAACGAAGGCTAAAGCATATAAAAACATATTTTATTCTAAAGTTTCATCGAAGATATTCGATAATATTCAACACAATATTCAAAATGTTTAAAATTTAATTGAACAATAGAGGTATCAAAGAGAAAATGTAGAAACATTTTTTCGCAGCATCTTGTCATAAATGAAACTTTAAGACTATCAACTGTTTGTCTTTCGAAAGAATGTAAATATTGTTTTGGTCAGAGATAAAGATGATTTGGTTGTGAAAAGTACATGAAAATAATGTGGCGAAATTATTAAAAATAAAATTACAAGCGTTGTGTTGCAATTGCGCTGTAAATAGTGTTCGACTGAACCATTTGCAAATCATGCTATTGTTAAATAATCAAATTGGCTCATTGTAAAAAATATCTTAGGTTTCTGTATACCGCGAAGACTGGAATACATAATTGGACTAATTTGAGAATATCATAGAAAAATTTTCAGCTTGCAACTTTGCTAGCTTGTCTTTGTAATAGGAATGATCTGGATTCGGCAGATTTTTATAAATAGACAAATATACTTTGAATAAAAATAGACGTATGAAGCAATAGTAAAAATAGTAGCATTGAGGCTTGCGAATGAGACTGAACAGTCTCACCACAACTTGAAATATAAGCGTGTATCTACGATGTGGGTTCTTGGATAATCAAATCAATCAATCATGAAGGTATTCTATGCAAAGTAACATGCGATAATTTTTGTTTTCTTCGAAGTACAGGAAAGTTCTGTACATTGATTTTTTTTAACTGTAATCGTAACGATTCATTACAATAATACGATTCTTCAATGCTGTGCTGTATTTTTTCTTTTTTGGCGTGCAAGACCGTGTTTGGTGATGTATGACGTTGTGAATAGAATATGACTATATTATAACCTGTACGATGTGTCAAACTTGGGCACATATCTACGTATACCAGGGTAATGCATCTGCTTATTTCGAACTTTTTCTGCTAAGGTTACGTGACGTTTGATTGTCAAACGTAGCGTCAACAGTTGACGAGAACGCGTAACTCTTACCTGTCAAAATTCTGGCTGGACTTGGCGTCGGTTGATAGTCAGCTTCCATTGTTAATAAATATTGAATGGTTCGGCAGCGGATGTTCTTTATTGCAGAGTTTTGATTATTTACTCACTGTTTTCCACATTATTATAAGCGATACGACGAACAATCAGCTACGAGCTCACTGCTCACGTCACGCACTCAACTGTCGCAGTCGCAGCGATGCCCATCCGTCGTTCTGCTCCCGACGTACCGTCTAATCGTCATCACAGATCGTCACTCCCATTTTCGATTAACGGCCACTTCAGAACCTTCGGAACCATGCAGAACCTGTAGAACTATCTTTTGATAGGTCGAAATTCGCGGACCTCGTATCTCTGCTAAACTAGCGCCAATGTAACTACGAACTACCGATTTCAAGGTCGTACCATATTTTGTGACATTTCGGATAGATGTGAAAAATCAACAATTACCTTTTGCCTTGACGAGTAACGGAAACGCGACGCCCATTTTTATTATTCTTAACGATGTTCGGTATGCTAATCTGATTTGTCACGGGTACGTCTTAATATGGGATTCATTCCGATTCTACGACATGATAAATTATCACGAAAAACAGACCAATCGGATGGCGGATCCGTGATGAACCGATATTTAAAAACCATTTGAACGAACGAGCTTGCATAGTATTGACAGTTAATTTAAAGTTTCGTAAATAAAAAAATGTTCAAGCACGTATGATGATTAAATATCAAGCGAAGTAAAAATTCATGTTTGACTTATTACAAACACACGACTCCCATTTAATTTCCTGCAAACGCCATTGTTCGAATTTTGGAGGGGCTGGGAAAAATTAACGTTATCTCACGTCTACCGGGAACGAGTTTCTGTTCATTACAAGATATTGTCTAGTTATATAGAACAGTAAGAAATATATCGGCAAGAACAACGGGTTCCCCTCCGTCAGGCACACATCCTTTTGCTGAAGTCCTCAACGGTTGTTTGCTCATTGTTATTTTGCCAACAATAATACAGTGTACGAGGAATGAACAATATTCAGGGTTATTAATATAAAAGCATTTATTGTAACCTAGCAAAAAAAAAAAAAAAACAGCCAACTTAAGCGTTCTAAAATTAGGATTAAAACAATATACAGCCGAATATTATACACAAATATTTACATAATTACATAATTTTTGTCACCGATACAACCGTAAAATCAGCGATATATAAAGGTTGAAAGTAGAGTATACGAATTATTTATATACAATCACGATTTTTAATAATTATTTAAGATTTGTGAGACTAGTTGAAACCATACAGAGTGTTACAAAACAAAAAGCACCTTTCTGATTGGTATTAATCTACTCATTGTTGCATGCGTTAATCTTAGAATCATGAACATGAGGCTAGAATACTAGACCGGCATGAAAAAATCGATCGATCAACAATTCGTGATTAGCAATTCCACATAGCTGTAAATTGATTTAAAATATACTGACATGTTGCCACTAATGATTATTAATCAATTACGAACGAGTTTCGGGCGAAAATTGTTAAGGCTATAATTTCTATTCGTTCTGTTCGGCGACATGCGTTAGTTCACTGATACAATCCTATAAAAGGACTCTTATGTATTACTCTCGAGGCACGAGAATGTATGGATACGCGGTACAACGAAACATGGTAATCAACAGGATATCCTGTAAATAGTTAACAAAAGTTCTCGACTTAAATTGTATGTAGGCGCACATTGTATTATGATTAGTGAAGAATAATTATTTTCACGCTCCTCGAAGTTGGAATATAATATTTTTGAAGTATAATATATGTATACTGGCAACGTTTTCACGTTCGGTATTCGTAAATTATTTCGGTACCTACAGACGGATATTCTTTGTTTAATTAATTAACGGAGATGCTAAGCTGAGTTATATCGTTATTTACGTAAGAAAAATTAACTATACATTGTGACCTATGTACATTTTACGATGATCAGTACAATATTCAGTTTAAAATAATCACTCCAGTCTATTATGAACATGAAAAATAGATTCTCGAATCTTATCATTTTATAGCATATCTATATATCACGATTTCTTTCATTTAATTTCATTTCTCTCAGATTTTCTTTTTTTGTTCGAAAATATATTATTTGTATGTTTAGAATCAGTGTATTCCGATCGCAAATTTGATAGAACTACGGAAAATAAATCATGGGTCGAAAATGCATATGCGTAGCTGCAGACATATTTAAGTAGCGGTTCCATCACTAACGAGGCAGAGTCAATTTAAAATTTGCGATGTACGAATTTGTTTGTCGACTTTTCAATTTGAAGTCTTTTTTATCGGAGTTAGTCTTAGGCCTTTAGCCAACATCTGAGCCTCGAGGTCACGGTCTTCGTCCTGGTACCTGTAAAATAGGTCAGAATAGCATGTAATTATATGTCATTATTTCATGAGAAGTATATGAAATACATTAGTTTAATTACTGCAAATACACTCGATGCTATTTTACAATGCAGATGCTACGAGTATATTTTAGAGATAAGAATTTGTTAAATCAAATGAGAACAAAAACAAAACACATTGCATTATGCATTGAAAGAATAAGCATATAAGGAGACATCAGAAATGATAGGATTAGTCGATTTTATTGATCGATGATATTTGAGTTTTGAAAAAAAAAAAATGAAATTTAATTCTTCAATTGAAATCAACAATTTAATTCTTGTGGTATATAAGATTCGAATGTGAAATTGTATTTGTGATCATGACAGTAGTTGATGAAATTTGTACTCGTCGCGTAATCTTACCCGAGATATCTTTAATGCAACGTGCAGAGGTGTAGTATAAAGCCAAAGACGTGCTGAATTCATTTTACCCTCTGCCCACTGTCTATTTGTATGCAAGTGTAATTATGTACTGAGTGGTATTAATTAGTTCGTGTTATTGAAATGAGAGTCAACGATTCATCGACGTTGTCTATGCAGGAGATAGTGGAAAATAATGATTATTCAAGATGATTGACATTACGTTAGTAATGGGATTCGTGAAACTCGAAATATCTACCTTGATTGACGATATCAACATCAACTACCATAGCTTATTAATGAAACTATAATAGCGAGTTCGTATGACGATTGTATTGTCAACAAATATCCTGAAGTCGCGACTGACATTTTGCTAAGTATGTCTTTAGGTAAATAATTTTCCAATTACATTGCAGATTAATGTAAAAGATATCAAACACCTTGTGTAATGCAAATCCGGAAGATGTAAGTAATGAGTTTTTTTTCTTGCAAATGAATCATGTATAATTTTCCATCAGGGACCTGAGATATCTCGACTGTTATATTCACTGAAATTTTAAATCCGTATCCTGCATGGATTAATGAATTTTACGAAAATTTATTAAAAATAAGACACTTCCCGTTGGTTGTGCCTAAAAACAATTGTGGTTGACCGTATAAAACTATAATATACTTCCCAAAGTATCGCTCATCATCTTTCTGTGCACCTAAATTTTGCAAAAGCATGTGAATGAAAATATCATTTGTAAAAATAAATAAAGGGTATCTCCGACTATTCAAAATTGAAATATAATGTCATGGAATATTGTCATTCGCAATAATGATACCATACGTATGAAAAATCATGCAACAAAATATAAATAATAAATACAGTGGTCGTGCAAAAAATATTTCGATTGTTTTCGATTGTCTCTCTAGCAAAGTACGCATGCTTTTGCTGTCTACAGTCCACGACTACGAAAATGAAACGAAATCAGGAGTAAAGTGCAATTACGTGACAAAAATTTAGAATCATTAGGTCAAGAATAGTAGAAGTTCTTTGCGAAAACCTATAAAATATTCTATGACGTGAATAGAAAGCATATAGGCCACTAGAAGAGCCAACAGGACGAGAATATACGAAATCGAAGCAGTTGGAGTAATCGAGGGATTGTTAGTATCGCCGCGAGGAGTAACGGCTGCTGTGGCAGGTGCAGTGAGTGTTGGGCACGAGGGTCTACGCCACCTTTGTCGTTCCTCTTCGAGCAGAACGATCAGCGAGTCTCGTTTCGATACAATTTCCAACATCTCCGTAAGAATTTCACCTTCCTTTTTAACATCAGCGCTAGTTTTTTTGTCATCTGAAACGCGTGAAGGTTGGTGTTTTCAAATCGAAAAATATTCAGCGATGAAATTGGTTCTCCGACCAGAATCATGCGGGGTACGTACCGTCGTCTGCTAAACGTTCTCGCAGCTCTTGTTGCAGTCGATCGTGTCTATCTTCTAATTGAACCTCTTGAGCCCGAATTAATAATTCTTTCTCATATCTTCGCAATTCTGTTCGTTCTCTCATGAGATCGAACCACTCTCGCAACAAGTCGCTGTCATCACGATCTGTTGATTCTGAAAATAACCATCGATGAACCAACAATTTTCTGTTAATATCCTCAAACTGTAATTTCGATTAATGAACCCGTACCAGCTTCGCCACGCAGTGCTTTTTCGATACTGACACCTCGACTCTCAAGTTCTCTTTGCTTGACCTCCGTTTCCTCCAATTTTCGCTGAATCTCTTGCGCCATTCGCAATCTGCGTTAAGAAATAACACGATTCTGAATATTACACCAGAATTCATTTCGTGAAATAATAAATGTGACACTTGATTAAAAATGTATACCTCTTTAATTGAGTTTGCCTCGCTAGTTTTTTCACAGTCTTTTCGTTGCGTGGAATACTGTTACACGAAGCATCACCGATCGATCCTCTGTTCAATTGATTCATTGACCGAGCCATAGCTGTTGAATCGTCTTCAGACAAAGTGTCATCTGCTAGTAATACACATGCTTTACTAAATTCTTCAAATTCATTCAAACCATTTCTGCATAAATTTTCTAAATAGGAGATAAACCAACCACCAATTTTATAAATCTAGTACCGGCAAACGTTTTTATGCTCTTCAATATTTATGCCATCACTAAACGTGAATAATATCCTTTTCCCAAAAGAAATCAATCATTCGTTCACTCTTGCAAACGGAAGTAATGCAATGCATTGCGCGATCGAACTGTGTACCTACCTGATAATTGCGAAACTGCAAAACTGTAATCCAGCGGCGGGGGTGGAACCGGTGGTGGATCATCGTCTAGGAAACTCCCGACAAACATACCTTCGCAAACACTTTTTGGCCTGTTCTCAAATTTGTTGGGAGATTCCTTATCAAGCTGCAACATGGTAAAAGTTTCGTTAGTAAATTACCAACAACCGTCATCTCCCAAAATTGAAAACAACCAGATAAATTCGTGTGTTTCACTCGCTCATATTTAACAATCATGCATTATTTTAAACGTTCTATGTTGAAAAATGTTTCTTCGGATCGTTTGTCAGATTTTTGTCCGATAGAATAGTTGAAAAATATCATGGAATTGTAGACTAGCATATCATTGGAGAATTTCAACTAAATTTGTCAGTGGGACTCGAATTAGGTAGAAAAATTAAATTGGTTAGTATCACTAGTTTGGAAAAAGAAGCCTCATAGTTAATTCAATAGTTCATCGTTGACGTTATTGAAGATTCATGCTGATTAGAGTAGCTGTAGTGACAACACTACTCTCTAATCCTAATCACAATGATAGAACAAATGATAGACTGTAGACTTATTGTAAATGTTGAGAATTGAAGATGAACATATTTGATTTTACATATCCAACCGTCCGGTGCACAATCTATCATTTATGTAAAACACAAAGCAAAGCATTGTAACTCGCAACTCAAGTTAAATGTGTACCTGGCAGAAATAATAGTTTACAGAAACACGCGGGCAAAGTAATATAATACGAGCGAAAATTCAATGTATGTTGCTTACATCTGACCCCTGTGAACGCGATTTATACAACTGAAACATGTAAAAAATTAACGACACATCTTTCGAGATCGATGGGAATGGAACGGGGAGCAGCGAACTAGTATCGTTAGATATTTACCTTTCCTTTTTCCTTCGACTTCGTGTTTAGTCGGAATTTAGAAAATTTATCCTTCTGATTTGGCGGAGAAGGTGACGAATCTTTTTTCTTGAAGAAATCAGAGACTGCCTGAATGATGCTTTTTCGTCTCTCCGGATCCTTGGATTTCTTCTTCTCTCTCTTACTTATTGCCACATCGTTTTCAGGTTTACTCCCTTGAGGCGAATGCAAAAGTTCGTCCATTGATTTAGCGTTGATCGGTGCTTTATTCTCAACATTCATTTTTTTGGCAAATGCTTTTACGTTGTCCGTGCTCTTGCTCGTCTGCAACTTGCAGCCAGACTTTAACGAAGTAAAGCTATAGCGGCGAGTTCTAATCTCGGGAGTTGATTCATTTATGGGTTTGGTCTTTTCTTCCACGGAAAGTTGTCTCCTCGCCACTTTCAGTCGTAATTCTTTGATCTTATCCTCCGGACTCAATCCCAGATCTTCATCGCTCTTCAATCTTGCTCGAGCTCGAGCTTCCTGCTTTGCTTTTTCAGCCGTCTTTCTGGCTTCTTCGTGCTTTGCCCGCGGTGGAGCTTTTGGTGTCTTAAAGTCATCAGCGTCAATACTGCTTGTAGATTCAAAGGCTGCATTTCTTTCGCTGTCGAGTAGTCGTGCAGTAGGGTTCATGCTAGTCATTTTCGATGGCGTGATTCCAGACGTTGTATCATCTAGAATAGCCACAGCTGGTCGGGCAACGTAACGAGTTGACCGTGTTAAAGCTGGATTTTCATCCAAAGCTTTTTGAGCTTCGGAAAAAGTCGTGTGGACTGGACTGTTCATCGGCGTAGTTATCGATGTTGGTATAAACTTCAACGGTGGTGGTGTAGAACTATTCGGTTGGAATAGCTTCGCTGGAGAGACAATGCTACCAGGGCTGAAAGACGAAGTCCGTGCGGCTCTTTTAGCTTTCTTTTCAGCTGATTTTTGTTTGTGTGCTTGTAACTTATCCATTAAAATATCCTGAATCAAATTTTTTTGCTTAGATCGTTCTCTAGTTATTTCCTCCAGTTTTCGAGAAGTTGCCGGAGAGTTGAAGTTGTTCGCTACAGTTTCTTGGTCTCTCGCTTCCTCGTTGATCATTTCTTGGGAACGTAACTGCCCTGAGATTTTAGTGCTCTTCTGCTTCGCTTTTCTGATATCAATAGAATCTTTAGCGTTACTGAATTCGGCAATTCTTGATTGAAGACGTTTCACATATTCCAAATAGTCAGGGTTGTTTCCATCGCTGATAGATATTGGCTTCAACGATTCGTTCTTGTTAGGTTCAATTTGTACTGACGTCGCTGCAGGTAATGGATTCACAGGACTTGCAAGGACTGTAATGACCTCGCTGGTTGTCGTATCCTCGTATGGTTCAACCATCAACAAACTGTCCTCTTCCATCGATCCGGACACCTCCTTCTTCGTTGATTCCTCGCCGTCGTAAGCAAAGGGTAGGTCGATGTTTATATTCTTGTTAACAGCGTCGTTCAATCTGTCTCTCACGTCGTCCATCGTCACAGGATTAATTTCTATTACGTTTTCGTCTTTGCACTGTTCGTCATCGGAGCACAACTCGTGATCAAACTCGGTTTCTGCGATAGGAGCTTCGCTCTCATGTTCTATGAAGTGTTTAACGGGCGTTGCTGCTTTAACGTTCACAAATTCAATATACCCTCGGTTTTTCAGTAACGCTGCGTTCGTGGCATCTTGAAGACTGTCATCTGGCAACGATTCGTTATCAGTATCCATGAAGTCAATATCTTCTCCATTTGCAAGAAGTTCGGATGTGTGATTGACAGGAAATTCATTACCTTTGGATCTTTCAGTACAATTGTATTCCAGATCGGTTACATCTTCTTCTTTGGCTATTCTAGCAGCATAATCATCGTTTGGCATATCGAACGATTTATTCAGCCTATTCCGTCGAGTAGTCACAAACTCTGGATTAATATTAAACTCTACATCACGCAAATCTTCACAGACTAAACTTTCACCATCGCGAGCCCATTCAGAAAATTCGGTTTCCGTAAGAGCTGCCGTAGTGACGTCATTTTCTTCAGAATCGTCTTGCTTATCAGATCCTCCACCTCCAATGGATGTTGGACTACTGCAGTTGCTGGAATTTTTCACGCCCGCTCCTCGTAGATCCAAGCAGTCGCTGTTATTATTCACAGCTTCAATTTCTTCCATCACGTCGATGATGTTAGGAAGCAAAGAATCTTCGAATGTTTGAGTTGCAGCTGTTTCCTCGACATTCGCATCTTGTCGTTGAACGCATTCAATGGAATCTGGCTCGAACGTTGTACCAGTGTCACTTTCTTTATCACCTCGACCCGTTTCCTCGTCTAACAAAAGTTCCCCACTCGTACTGTGAATCTGCAGTCTCGGTGGTGATATATTAGCAAGATTAGCCTCGATGACCGGTGCGAGTTCTCCCAGCTCGGTTTCATCCGAGGACAAAGAATCACTATCCATTTCCGAGTCTTCGGACGTCTCCGCCTCTTTCAATTCTTCCCTATTCTTATCCCAATCCACGTTTGGTACTATTATGGAAGTTTCGTGCAGAGGGCTTCGAGGTCGGCAGTGAGCATTCTCGTCGGCAGTTTCGCCCTCGTTCTTCGTCTCTTTAAGAGAACTCGACAATGATTTTTCTTCGCTAGCTGTTCGTTCGATGACTTTTGCCATTGTTGGTCTTTCGAATATAGTCCTATCGATTATTCTAGGGGAGTCCTTGTGCACAATATTTGGATCAGTTCTTGATTTCATGATACTAGTTTCCTTTATTAAATCCGGTAACGGAGTATCCGAGGCAGCTGGTGCTTTCTTTGGCTCGTTTGCTTCGACGCTGGAAAGTACTTTTGCAGATTGAGCGAGCGGAGTCGCTCGAATTGGTGAGCTCGTGAACAGCGTGGTTGGTGACAAAGGTGACAATGGAATGTTACCAGATCGAAGTTTATTCGTACCTTGAAGAAATGCTTGCATGGTTGGACTCGGCTCTGGTGCTGGATTTAAAAGTTTTTGATGCTGAGATATGACATCGGTGAAGCTTCGAAGTTTAGTATCTACATTCGGCGTTGAACCAGATTTAACGACCGATCCTATCAATGCTGAGCTGCCCAGTAAATATCTTTTCTTAAGTTCCAATGATAACTTTGAGGCGATGCCTTCCGTCGAATGTGTACGATTCAATAAATAATCACCCTTCCGCGGATTGACCAGCGGACTAGGTGACGAAACTTTAGGGCTGTTAGAAGTAGTTTGCAGTGTTGTATACCCTGGAGATTTGAACAGTTCTCTATCAGGGCCCGTTTTTAACTCATCTTTACCTCGGCTTATTCTGTTCTCTTTCAGATTCCCATTCACCGGAGATATCACATGGCTTTTCACTTGAACTTTTTTTGGCTCCATGTAATTTCCCCTACATTTTCTTACGTATGAATCATTGATAGTAATCTCAGGTATTTCGTGTTGCGTCGGTGTAGTACCGTCGTGTTCGAATTCGGAATCGGTAGAAATTTCCGTCGCAGAATTTTCATCGCTATCTCCACCCGAATCTTCGTCGGATGCCACCTGAAAAATATGAAAAATCATTAATATCAGACGAAATGTTACGCAGCGCGAAGATCAAACGTGGTTTAGATGGTTAACAGGCATTGCCATGATTTATAATTAGTACGAACTAAATTCATATTAAATAACGATACATATACTCTCGCGTAAACAGACAGGTAAACGAATATTAACATATTAATAAAATATGGGCCGGTGGTGTAATGGTGAAGTGACGAAATACCAGTAAGTAGAAATGAAATTTTAAATTGAAGCGCAATAATAGTTCAAGCAAACGCATACAATTAATCAATCGGTGTTAATCCAATATTAGTCTGACAACACTCCACTCTTATAACAAAATTCTTTACCTGTTTTACTGGTTTCGGGTTGTCTGAAAGAATCTTTTGCACCACCATCAGCCATATTTTATGTGATATGTTTTATTCATTTTTTTTTCTCAAACAAAGTTACGAAATGATAAATATTATGAATGAAAACACGTATGCAAGATCACAGAATTTTTTTCCAAACATGCTTCCTGAAGCCTAGAGTACTGTGACTCGTTTCGAACATCGAGACTCTAACAATGCTGACTAAAATCTTGTTATAACAATTTCCTCGAGGCTACTAAGTACTATATCAGTCATTTCAGACGGCAAAAATGCTAAAGTTTTCTGAAATCTTAGAATATCAATCTGTAGATTTTTACGAAAATCGTGAGATAAAATCAGACTATGAAATAATACATTTATCTTTTTTTCCTAATTCAGAGGTTGAGGAGTTCACAGACCTGGTAGATCCGTGATGGTCAGATTTGGGGGATAACAATCTCGCTACTGCATTTGGTTTTTTCTTTTCGGGGGACGAATGACTGGAACGTCGAGCATTGGCGGTGTCATTTACATGGGAATTTGAACAGGGTGTCTGTTTATCTTCAGATTCTTGATTTTGAGACTCTGATATATCTGAGACCGAATTCCTGCTGAAATTGGATTCCACGGTCTTGGCAATATTCACAGCGATTATTTCATCATCGAAGACTCTTACGTTAGTCTGTTCCGTCGTCGCCTTCTTATTACTAGATTTTCGCCTTGTTGGGACTTCTGGTAACGGTAGGTTTATTCTGCTTTCTATCAACTTCGGTTGATTGCAATTTTGGGGCTCCTGAGCGAGTCGTCGACGCTCTGGCCGTTGAGGTGTTGGAGATACCGGTCCAGATATATTTTCATTGTTAGCCAGAGCTGTGTCAATTTTCACAATATCAGGTTGCGGTAGTGATTTTGTTACCGCAATGGCCTTTTCAACCTCCTTCGTCGTTGTGTCCTTTTTTTCGTTTTCATTTCTAGACATTTCAATCGACATTGATTTTGAACCTGTTTCACCCAATTTAAACGTTTCCCCCGTTGGTTCTATTTCCTTAACATTTAATTGTGCTTCTTGCTTGCTCAATATTGGATCTTTTGTGTCGGAGTTAGGTTTTTTGATGCTTAATTTTGTATTTTCTTTTAATTTTTTGCCACCTGATTTGGATAAGTTCGCGTTTGTTTTCGATTTTTTTGTGTTTGCTTTTAATTCCTTTCCACTTTCCTTTGATTCTACGGTGCTCGACTTAATTTGATCGATCACCGAACTGTCGTTGCGATCTTCGGTTTTTGGGACGATATTTGCTATTGAAGATTCCAAATCCTTTGTCATAGAGACAGGAACATTCTTAGAAATAATATTAGCGTTATTCTGATGGTTTACATTGTCAGCTTTCATTTCCATTTTGGATACGTTTAATTCGGGAATTTCATTGATTTTCTTCGTATCCTCGTTTGAACCGACCACGTTATTGTTCTTATATGAGTTAAGAAATACATTACTTTTAATACTTTTATCACCCAGAGTAAAGGCGACTTCCGTATCCTTGATGTTGAAGCTTCGGTTTCGTTCTTCCACTTCATTGAATTGATTGCTAAGATTTTCCAAGTTACCATCGCTGAAAATATCCAGATTTTCTATGTCCTTCAATATTTCAGGAGCATTTATAGGAGTGAAATATCGGTCTTCGTGCATATCGGGCCCATTGTTTTGGGTATTTGATTTGTTGAAATACTTTCTCAAATCTTTCACATCAACTTTGGTCGATAGATTCGGCTTTACGTTAAATTCAACTATTCTGATGTCACTGGGATGAAGTTCTGTTTGAATCTCAGTGTTCTGTTCACGTCGAGTCAATTCAGGAGATTTTTTGGTAGGGCTAAAATATTTATTCATCTTCAATTGAGCGGACTCTTTTGAGAGAGGGCGTAGACTAAGTTTCTCTCCATCTTTAGTCGGTTTCATTTTTGAAAAGGTAATGTCCGTATTTTGATGCGGTAAGATAGGAGCTTCAACAGGGACAACGAGTTTACTATTTTCTGGATATTCCAACTTCTCAGGAATTTTTTCCATCGTCGGTGTTGGAGCTGTTACAGTGACAACAACCCCATTCTCATTTGGGATATCTAAAGAGATTTTCAACGACTTATCAGTTTTGTCAAGTTCTGCGATCTCAACGTCCATTTTGGGACCCGACGATTGTGTTAGGTGTTCGACAATTGAATTGGTTGTTCGAATAAAACTTTCCAGTGAAATCTCTTCAGACTCATCCGTTAATGATAAACGCGAACATACCGTCTCAAAGGACTGATCAGATGCTGAAACTTGCCCATCCAATATCGGATGCAAAGTAATGAGGTCTGGCAAATTTCTGCCCCCAGTTTCAGGAATGTTGACGTTGTCAATCGTGTGATCTTTATATTTTTGCAAGTCGGGTTCAACGTTAAGTGTAGAATCTAGAAGAATATCTTTTGGTACTGTTTCGTGGTCAGTTTCACTTTTGTTCTCTGTTGCCGCTGCGCTGATTCCAGTCTTGATCGTTGCCGAAGCTTCGTCGACAGTTGGTATTGTTTCGTTTATCGAATTCGTTGTGTCAGAAGTAATTTTCAGCTCGATCGGTTTATCGAGTATATTACTCTGTGTTTCTTCAAATGCAACTTCAATTTTTTCAGAAATGTTCAAATCGTTCGTATCTTTAACTTGTGGGGGACTAGATTCTAAGGTCAATTCAGTGATAGCACTTGTGATATCAGTTTCCCGCGACTCTGCTTGAGAAAGATTTTTCTCGATTTCCACTTTTTCGACCAAATTGGTGTCGACATTAACTTGACTAGAATTTGGGTAAAGCGACACCGCCAAAACCGATGATCCATTCCCTGATTCTTCAACGATCAAATCACTTTTGTCTTCAATTCGAATCGGATTTTCAATAGTCCTTACTTGAGACTCTTTGCCATTTTTTGATTCGATTTGACACAAGTCTGGTGATTCGATATCTTTAATCAGACATCCGATACTATCTGATAATTGACTAAGACTAAGACTAGGATCAACGGATGTACCGTCATTTGGAAAAGATGTTTCTTCGGGAAAATTATCTAAAGAGACGCGAGAGAGCTTAAGACGCTTCACCTCTGTATCTGAACCAGTGTCCGTATCTGATCCACCCGGCGGGACCTCGAGCCAAACTTCCTGTTTCCGCAACTCTCTAGCACGCACCTCGTCCTCATCTTCGGTGGCGGTACCGCTTTCGTCGTCTTTGCGAGCGTGGAAAAAACAGTATGAAACAAGCCCGTGTTTTATGTTTTACAAATAAATCATATGCATATGAACATTACCATCTGTCGTGTATTCATCGCTCGAATCTTCATATTCATTGCTACCAGACTCCGAGTGATGTCCAGAAGTATGCGGATGCGAATATCGCAGTGTCCAATTCTTTGCGAGTTCTAAAGTACCTTCGGTTGTCAACGGTTGGTCCAAAGCCTCTTCGAATACCTCATTGTCATCATCGGAATCGCTGTTATCGGACACATATTGTTGTTAATATTGTCGAGTGAAATTAGGCGTTTAATGTATATGCCCCCCGATCAATAATACCTCATGTCAAAGACGTCGTCGCTGGATCCCATTTCTGCAGTTGAAGCTCCGAAATTTCGATCTGTCCATTCATCCTCGTCCATTTGACTGTGAGCTTCCTCGGTGTCTGATACTCCGGCCAAATTTTCAAATTCTATACGTTCAGGCGTTTGCCCCCGATCCAATAAATCGAGCCCGACAACACCCTCCAACGGTGTCTTTGCCTGAAGGAGAAAAGACTTTTGATCATATATAACAATGTTTAATTGCGAAAACCCGAGATCCTGTGTATGTGTCGTACCTTTTCCGGAGTCTTTAGAGATGGTGACAGATGCGGGATATTTTCCTTGTTTAGAAGCGATGCCTTTGTTTCCGTTCTAGTTTTAATAGTTCCTGGAAGTCCAAAGTGTTGATTGCAATAAAATCGTCCGCCATTTTTATCCCTGTCAAACGTGTGACCTCCTGTGGAAAAATGATAACACGATTAGATCTGTAGACGTTATTTATTTTTCCCTTCGGACATGAGAAATTTGATGGAATATCAACGTACCAATTCTGAGTGACGTAGCACAATACTCGCAACGGAAACAACCACGATGAAAAAATTTACCCTCAGCACTCAATCGTTCCATCAGATAAACTCTTTTGTTACAAAAGTGACACATCTCCGATCCTCCCTGTGCTGGTAACACGAGCGCTGCTTTAGAATTCTGCGAACAATTTTTCATTGAATATACGTGATGCTGTCATGGTATGCAATTTACAGAAAAATCCAGGGGCAAAAGTCAGCACGTAAAAAATATTCAATGTTATTTACAACATAACATATTAACATTATAACCAGCAAACACGGATATTATTTAACAGGACGTATTTTGAGGATAATAGTTTTATCACATCAATAGGTTCGTGTCAAAGTTAAACTTTTTTGTCACATAGTGGACGTGTGACCTCTGTCGAAGCAGACAAATGAGACCAAATAAAAGGCGCATTCGATCTAAGTTAATCATGTAGTTTATACGTTTTATCATTTGTTTGAAAGTATGTTCAAATGCGACTAATGTTCCTGCTGACTTCTTACCCGGGTGAGCCCATCGATCTGATCAATCGCGTGATATTTACCGATCTTTGCACCTTATGCTCTGGCTCTTGATTCTTATTGGCAAACTGTTCAGCCATGGCCGAGACTTTATTGTGACCAAGGACGTTACCCTCTTTGATCTTCTTGTCGATAATCTTGAGAGTATTGTCAATGTCGGTGTACTTACTGTCCGAATCATTTGGATCACGTCCCTTCTTCTCCATTTTAATTTGCCGAGCTAGAAACTGAACGAAGCATATAGAGACCTGAACGAAATTAGTGACGTGTTGTATTGACTAATTACAAACCTGCTCTCGACTCCACTTTGGTACCCGTTCAACTTTCTGCTGTCTCGAACCACGTCCCATTTTGTTTTCTTCAATTTTTTTCTCGATCTCCTTCACATTCCAGTCACTACGCTCGATTTTGCCTGTTAATCATAGGAAATCAGACCTCATTTTCAATTCCTATTTCATTTTGCAGAATAGTACCTACCAATAGCACGTAACAGATCTCTAGGCTTTTTATCCGTCGGCGCTGTACCTCTCAATTTATCTTCGATATTTTTTATACGTCCAGAGAATTCCTCGTCTACGCTGTTCTTACGTTGGCCACTGGCTAACTTCGGATCCCTGTCCTAAAATGAAAATGATAGTATAACAATACAATTTTTTGAAACATCTTCACGACACCGACAAACGCTAGATATTTTGAGCGACACGCTGCGAAGATGGGATAATTAATAGCGCAGTATGAAATCGAGTGTTAATATTGCAGTGCTATGGAAAAAAATGATTACACTTTACAATGCGACAGTTTAACAACGTTGATTAATTGAATTAAAAAATCACACAACGGAAAACATTGTTATAAGAAAATGCCATTAGGACGAGGATTAAAATCTCTAAGTAATTTTATTTCTCGTTCTTTCTGTTTTTTTATTCTCTTTTTTTCGCCACACTCAGATCAGGCTTACTGGAAAAAGAATTTTCTGTTCCAGGTCTTTCACTCGATCTTTAAAGTCGGGAGCAGTTTGTCGATAGAGGAATATTGCGTAATCTTCGAATGGTTCGTCTTTTTCGCGCTTAGCATTAGCTTGCAACATCTGCATACTTTTGTAGAATTGTTGCGTTGCCATCTTTCGTAGGTACTGTCGTTTCTTCATACGATCGTTTCGATTCCTCTCTATATCTTCGAGCCTCTTCTGTCTCTCCTCCTTTACGTTTTAATGTAAATATATTTGCTGATCAATATGATATAAAAAAACGAGGGATGCAAATGAAAAGTTCGGTTCAGGATGAACAAATTTGATTGCCGCAACGTGGTAAGTAATTATAACTAAATACCTACGACGACGCAAATTCATTACAAGGGAAAGGAAATCTGTGCGGACAAAACTTTTATTTCATCGTACACTAGAATCTGTTGCGAAGTACTACTAACAAACGATTTTTTCTTGGGTTAGCATGGTATGAATCAGCCCGATGGAAACCATTAAAATGAATATAAGGGTCCCGTGACACAGGAGAGCCTCGATCTTCCGTTGCCAAGGCTGGAGGATACAGGAAAATTAGTCGGGAAAAAGGTAGTCGGAAAAAAATTGGTGAATTTGAAAAGAAGATGGATCTTAATATCGATACGATAAGACCAATTCCCTCGAAAATCGAACCGATGTAGTATATCTACATCAAGTCGTACAACCGATCGCGTGAAAAGTAAGATTCGAATTACTTACCACTGTTGCACCCATTTTATCGCTACTTCTTCGTTTCCTAGAACGACGGCTCATAGAATCGACTTTCTTTTCGGTCGGTGGTTGTTCGCCACCATGACGAGAGCGAGAGTGGCGTGGTCGAACTGGGCCTTCTTGTTTAGTAATGCGACCCAACAGTTGTGCTTTCTGTTCTGGTGTTAATTGGCTTAATTGCTTAGCGAATGTTGGACGATCTTCGTGTTCAGGTTCCTACAACAAATGAATACACATAATGAATTTTATCCACTCGTTGGTAACATTGACTTTGAGGAAAAAGAAATGCAAGATAATTAGAAGAACCAAAATTACTATTTAACCACGATAAAAATTTTCTTTGTTACAGCTAATTTGATAACAATGTTGTTTCGACATGATACATATCTGAGTAACCCTCTCAACTAATTTGATTCGCTCGTTCCAGTTAGAATGATACTGGGTCGGTGAACTTGAATATAGTGCGAAGAATGAACAGAGACTCTTGATAATGGGACTGGTAATGGAAACAGTGGGAATGCGAAGCATGACTTTTTTAATCCTGAGATCATGTTTCCCCGAAACGGAATTGATCATTTCAGAAAGTGACGGTTTGTTTTGATGAATAATGTCCACCGAGCAGCATCAAGACTGCACTTGATATTTGAAAAGTTACGTTGGATGAAAATAGTCGTCCGATGATAAGATAAAGTTATAAACGCTAGCTTACCAATTTTGGATGTTTGATATGAGGGATTTCACCACGAAACGTTTCATATATTTGAGTGAGATACGAGAACATCGCAAGCTTATCAGGAACGTCGCAGGATGCCATTTCTTCACCTGTTACCACCTACAAAACGAGATTTCATATACAAAATGACGCTAACACGAAAATTTCATTCGTACTTTTGAAGAAGTACTTCGACGTCTGATAAAAATTTCTACACACAATAGTTTATTAAGAAGGCATGTTTGAATATTGTATCGATTAGATCTTACCGGTGAAATGCCCAATTCTTTCTCCAGAATATCGAAGGCAAGTTGATTATTCTTTGCGACATCCTCCGGTTTTAAAGAATGAAAGTCTATCAGATCCGGTCGATACCTATGGATAATTGCGCAGATAGCTAAGCCATCTTTGAAGGAATATCCCATATCGGCAATGCGCACCGCATCATAAAGAGCAACCTGTTTCCGCAGCCAATGCAGAAGCACGTCCGGATGAACCTGAGAATCTGTCCCAAAGTCTGCACTAGAATTTCCTTCTTATAATTTATCATACCTTCCAATAATTTTGAGGCAATAAATTCAACTGTAAGATCTGTTTTATATATTTTACGTGTAGTATAAATAGTATTCGAATCCAATGAAATTTTATCAGGTACGTCATATAGAAATCTAACGTTAGGAAATAGAACTTATCAATTTTACCTCGTCGTCTTCGTTTCTTAGGAATATCTACGGCAGGTTGCATCGAAGGTTGTTCGATATTATCAGGATCATCCGTATCTAAAAGACCTCGTACTTGAATAGGCGTAACTAGTCTTGAATTCAAGTTCGGATACCTGAGGGGTAAAACGTTGGAAGATAAACGAGTGTTCAGAGGAAGGAATTATTAGTATTTCTCGTAAATTCTAGACTACTGAATATACGAAGAGCGTATGTTATTTTATTCATAGTTTTATTTTGCTCGTGGAAGCAGAGATGCGCAAAAAAACGTATACCTGGTATGAGGATCCAAGGTGTAAGCAGCGTAGTCTCGATTGAGATTCTCAGGTGTCGTTTGCCCAAGCAGTCTGTATATAGATTCTCGTTCAGCTAATACCTCCAGCGGCGTTAGTGTGCTTCCCCATCCTTTAATAGCCCAGCAAGCATCTAAAGAACTCAGGAACCCACGCGCACAACCGGATCCAGTTGGCCAAAAAGGCTAGAAGACAATTGAAACTTAGCATCGATTGATAAATACAAAGGAAATGATAATTATTACGTCCTATCGAACGCTGAAAAGTGTTGGCATCGAAACTTCAGACAACAGTACTCACTTCTAATAAGCTGTCGCCAACCAAAATCATAAGTAATCGATGCCCATTCTGCTCTAAGACTCGGCTTGCATTTTCAGCCGCATACATCGAAGTAAAATCAAACATCGCTACGTCTGGCTGTCCATAATGATTTACGGCAAATTCCATATTAGTCATTTGATATTCGGTCGAAAATTCAGCTGCTTCAGTTGCGTACTGCATCAGTGCCTCGCGATTCACATTTTCCATTGCTAACAGTTTAGCTGTGTCGGCATGATCCTGGAAAGGTAATTAATCAAAGGGTGAAGTTTGTAAAGATTATGGTTCGAGTTTTCATTGAAGATCTCAACGTTCGTCGTTCAGTTAACTCTGTACCTGGAGAATAACCCCTTTGTCTATGAGGCTGTGCTTTTTTGCAGTCATTACAAAGTAGTGAGTATCATCCTTGTAATAAACGATGTTCTCTAAGTCGATTCCAGTCACCTGGTACAATTCTTTGAAAAATTTTTGGTTGAATATGAAAGCAACACCACTAATCTCTTCAACTCGTGCTTCGGCTTCCGTTTTTTTATTAATAAAATTAGCGGTAATGGCAATAGCCAGCTTGCCGCGGAATTCTTTTCGCTTGAAGCCTTCCAATGTGTTTCTTTTTCCATCAGCTCCAATGAGAACATCGAACTCGTATTGAGACACCGGATGGTCGGTCGGCTCGGTTCGAGCTCTCCAACCAATTTCTACGATTATAAAGAAAATCGATTAATCTCGTGGATCAAATGATTGAGTCATTAAGCTCGATACTTACTTCCATCTTCTTGCTTCTCAGGCGGATGTACTAACTCCTCGAAGCTGACATTCTCGTGAAATTCGACACCCAGAACGAGTGCAACTTTCAGAAGAATGCACTGTAATTGTCTAATACTGATGTGGTCGATGGCTCCGGCACAGAATTTTCCAAAGAATTTTTTAGCGCCCAAGCTCCGAAGATCCTGAATGACGAAAGGCCATAAATGAAGTACGTTATTCCGAGTGACACGATCTCGCTTCTCTACAACGACCACTTTTGCACCAAGAAACTGTGCCTCTATCGCTGTGCGTAGACCACAGGGACCTCCACCGATGATCAAGACCTTCGAACAAATGAAATGAAAATTACAAGCGACTGAAAATAGTGTAATCGATAAATAAGAAGAAAGAACCAGAAGACTCACCCGAGTATTCGGACACGCCTTCCCTCGATTGTAACACTTGTGATTGGCTCGTTGATCGAATTTTTTCCACAGAGCTTGAGCCTTCCATGATCGCAATTTGGACTTTAGTTTTGGATAGAACTGATTGACCGCGTTCGGCTTGAGATTGAGAAGCTCGCATAGGTGGCGAAAGTGGCCCAAAATGGATTTGAGAGTGGATGCATTGCAAAACTGATCGAAGACTTCGCTAGCAAGAGCAATTTCAGGAGAGACAACTTGTTTCCGACCTGGTTGATTCTCCATCGTCCGACCACTCCGAAACCCTTGTTTTATAGGGTGGTGAGATTTAACGTAAGGTTCTTGCCTGGCATTTACCTACAAGAACATACAAACATACGACATTATTGACTGAATAGTGGACCAAAAAAATTAAGAGTTGCCTCGTCGAGCAGTAACGTTTGTATGGTATTGACGCGGTGTACGGATCTTTCAAATTGCAAGGTACGTCTAAAACAGTCAAACAACCTCTGACTGCGCACAAATGCTGGGTCATTCGTGAGTCCGATGGCATCTTGGGAATCTACTTCCTCATTGTGTGTAGCGTAAATGAGGATCGACGAACATTTCAAATCATTGCCGATGGCATGTAACCATTGACTTGACCGAGCTGATATATTTGTAGCACGCGCTACTTCAGGACAACCTGTACGACACTTGTCATCTAAATAAAGATGCGGTTGATCAACTTTGTAAAAACAAAATTAAAAATAGCTGCGCTCCGTAGTGAGCTAAAAATATCAAAATTTATTCCGCATTGTCGGTCCATACAAAAAAAAAAAATCTCAACCAACGTTGAATACATTCCTAGTATGCGTGAACGTGAGGAAAATTCGTCGGTACGACCATGCATTCAAATGTTTCAGTATCCTTTCATCGTTCGCGGTCAGTAAGACTCTGCGAAGATCCTTCGCGAGCAGTAAACCCACATTCTCCAATAGTTATACAAATATGAACTGCACATTCTCCATTGAGAATTCCTTGCTGCAAAAACTTTCATATAAAAATTGTTGGATCTTTCCAAAGGCTATAGTATATTAGACCTTCGTATAGCTAAGGAAGCATTTATATGCTTCAAGTGGTTCCCAATCATTGACCTCTGAATCTAACAAATTGAAACATGAATATGGGTAACACATCAACGATAACGTATCCATACCAATGACAAGAAATTCGCCGCCACAGACAATGAATACTGAGAAAACCCTGACATTACGATGTAATCATGAACTTGCGCCGATGAATAAGTCATAAAGCTTCAGTTCCTAGCGTGTAATAATTCAACAATAAAACGGTAAACAAACCCATCGGCTATTCTGTTCATGCTAATTAATTCGCATAAGAATTTCAGTATGAGCGATCCTTCCATCGAATTATTTCTTTGTTCAGCAAGTATCGATTCGGCATGACTGATGAAATATAACCTTGAAATTATGAAATGAAATTGGAGGAAGCAGTTTGCTGTATGGTATTTAAGTTTGTATCGTTGTTCGGCGTTAATCGGGCAGGTAAAACTTTGTTGTCGTCGCATCATAAGCTCCTCACGTGATTAATCGGGATAGTTTTTCCAACGGAATTTGAAAAGATAAACGAATCATGCATGTTATCCGACGACAAATTCGTCCGTAGGATGATTTATTAGCAAGCGGACGTTTAAATTGATGGTGTTAGATGTCAGTTGGGAAGGTATCTCTTCCGGTAGATTAGATAACCGTTGTCGATTCCTCCCCTTAATAAGGAAAAAAAAATATAATTTTGCTATAAACCACTCGAAAGAAGGGGGCCACGTTGATTTTTTGCGCAGTGCGTTCTCTGAATATAAACCAGTCACCGGTACGCGCGTGCTCAATAAGACCGCCCACTGTACCCGCAATTATTATCTTGATATCGCAAAAAGGCAGGATGATTCAGAGCGTGGATTCTCGAAAACGTAAATACGAATCACTTGATAATCTCATAGGACGGAGTCATCGGCGAGTTTTGTATCGATTTAACGATTAAATTTCGGTCGGTTCAATTGCATCGGTTTGAGAATTGAACTTTGCGAATCTCGACGATTTCATCGGTCATATTTGTAGTGAATTTTTCGAGATTGTACCATTTCAATCTTTGGTTCTTATGGAAATAGAGAACACTAAAATGAGGGGGAGTAAGAGGTTGGTCGAAATACTAACGTAGCGGGTGCTCCGTGACGCGAATTCATTAATTCGTCACAAAGAGCTGGGCAAGAAATGTATAACAGAACAGAACGGAGTCAACGCGCGTGCTGATTACCAAGCGCAACCTACTGTTTGTCATCGGTGTGTGACTAGGAAGGAGAGTGCAAGAATACACCTAGAAGAACCGAACGTGGCCAATTTCTCGGCGTGAAATTAATACGCATGAATATGAGAGGACTGAGGACAGTCATAGATACTTAAGGGGGTATTCTAGTTTAGCGAGGGTATTTCTGGACGTTTGTTGAAACTCGACTGAAAAAAAATAGAAAATATTTTTACCATTCACTTTTTTACCAGACATTCATCGATGTTTTAGACATATAGAAAAATGAAATTTTAAAAAAGCAATAGGCAGGTAAAGTGGAGGATACAGAAGAAATGGATACAACATATCAACTGGTCACCAAAACAGCTTTAACTCCGTGATTTAAATTAATTTTTTAAAATTCCTTTGGAGAATATATTCTTGAAGGTCTAAACTTTGAAATTGTGCAACAGAAAATGGATTTTTTCAAAACTTTAGATCAGAATATCCCCTTAATCACGTAGGGTTTCGCTCAAAGCGCTAGACGAACCTGCGAAACAATAATACTAATTCGTAGGCTGACCCGCATCGCGAGACAATGACAACCGATATAACGCTATTTATTTATACCGGTATGCGAACTCGTGACCTAATAGTTTTATCGCCGATAATAAACCGTTTGTGTAACAGGACCCACCGAATCGACAGAAGAAGAAAAAACAGGTGGAGAAAAATAATGCATGTATTTGGGTTCAACGATTACTTGTTAGAGGTGTGTCTAGTTTGATACTTCTAGCCACGGGTTTCATACCGCAAGATATTTACCGACTGATACGAACGTGGGCTTCGCAATAATTAAAAGGCAACTTCCATTGTCTTCATTATCGCGTTTTACCGAGTAGAAACCAATTATTATACACTAACGAGCTTCTCTGTGAATTCAAGAATTATCTGAGCTATTCGCCATAAACTGCAACCCACGAGTCCTAATTTGACGCGTTATATTCACAATAAATTTCATTGATCATCAACGAATCGAAGTTCGTTGATAACGATTTACAATCGACGTTATCGAATCTTATTTCATAATTCGCAGCAACGTTCATATCACGGTAATGTTTTTTCCTCGCAAATACGCAATCAAATATCATTCTGTTGTCTGTCCTGTACCGAATAAATCTCAGGTCTACATTATGTAATTTCATTCGTTTTTGTTCCCAAGTAATTATGAAGTTGCACAATTTTTTTTCACTCAACCCGGACAAATTTGATTCGATACAAATTTTATCATTCTTTCTTTCCTTTTTTTCTCAGTGAAAGCAACAAATTAGGTATTATATTAACAGACGATGAAATGATGTATCCGGCAAATTACGTAATTGGTAAAAAAAATTGTAGCCTGCGGGTAGGTACGATTCCGTGCTGCCGATCGATGAAACGGACTACCAACATATCTGCAATATCAGCGGATATTCGCGTAGAGGAATGAGAAAAATCCACGAATGTCTTTCTCAGCGGATCACTTGATCTGGAACTTTCATTATACGAATTTTGTATGCAATTGTATTTTTATACAACGTTGCGAGCAGACGGTTTACCAAAGACACGTGAGAACGAGACAAGTCAGAAATAACGAGTATAAAACAATGGAATACTAGAACGACCTTAAAATAATAATTTTCGGGCATGATGGTTACGTAACAAGGAAACTGGGCGAAAAAAAACGATAAAGCGACGTTCGCAAAGCAACGATATAAACGACGATAACAATAGAACTCTGCTACACCGCGAATTTATTTCATTCTATTTCTAGTATCTAGAACAACGTTGCATTCGCCAAATCGATCGCGTATGGTTATTAGATCGATTCGATCTTGGATGCGTTCCATTAGCTTGTACACCTTGGTCGTTGCACACACGTTTCTGCGTATTATTATTGGACGTACTCTACTTATCGTTGATCAGCTGGGATCGATCATCAGCCAAGCGAATAATCCTCGCATCGACGCTACGAAAAACGTTCGTCGCGCTTCAATTATCGTTCTAATTTTTAGATTCAACATTATTCACCAAATTTGTCGGTTCGAGGTTGATTTGAGTAAAATGGCGAGAAACTAACCGTTCGATCTCATCCGGCGAAACGAATCGATCGATATCCACGACGAACAGATCTAGGACTACCAGATTCTCACCGGAAATAGTAACTCAGTCGTGAAACCAATTAAAGAATTAGTCATGCCATGCATTTTCGGACTGTCGCTGCAATCCGTACGATTCGCCTGGTTACGATTGGCCATGAACCAACTGACGGTCATACTTCAACGTGCCCAAGCATCGCGTGGGGGCGTATCGGGTTAATTATGCCTAACAGTTGACCCGATCCTGTTTTAACGGACAAGAAATTACCCAAAGTAAGTAAGATGTGCTGACACAGGGTTATGACCAGACTTGTCACGCTAATTGAAAATTCGAACCGATGGTGCTGGGAAGCGTAATCGGTAGAATGAATTCGTTGATGTGACAATTTCCGTCGATTGATGGGAAGCTGAAAAATGTCTGGAATTCGTCTTACTCGGTCTAATTAGACAGACGCAAATTATATCTTGATAGAAAGTAGGCAGAGTCGACATCTGAGAATCGCCTCAGTAAGCAGCCAGGCGACGTGAACATAGAAACGTGAGATGAGTGTGTCTCTATAAATACTGGTAAGAAGTGGGCGGAGAGATGCAACGGACTAGAAGAACTAGAGCGATCCTTACCAATTTCATCGCTAGTATTTTCGCGTGGGTGAGAAATTCCGGATACTTAAATTAAATGAATGAAAATAAGCCGATAGTCAGATCTGTATATACAGAACTCGGTGGATATCTTTTCAATATCTCGATGGAGAACGAGAATAAAGGTAATTTCTTTTGTTTCTAGGGATTTAACAGGTCACGCGCGACGAGTTGGCGCGCGATCGTCTTTTGTTCGATGCACATCGAGTTCTCCGTCGTCGTGTCGATTCTCACGTGACACGTACACCGTGATTGATCGAAGGTACGAAAATTCGGTCACGTGACTCTCGCCGAACAAGTGAATCGCGTAACGACGCGTTTAAATACCGTACGAGAAAAGTCGGATAATTCTCACGTTACGTTTCGCTTGGCAGCCGCGAAGAATTTTCGGTTTTATTTTCAGATTTGGGGCAACGATTCTTCGCCCGGAACACGTGGCATCAATTCATTCATCTACATCAAATTCTACATCACGTTCTCGCGTCGAAAAAGTGTGATAACCGACCAACGGCGCCTTATAAATCGAGTTGGGTGTGAAAACAGTCTGAATTTTTTCATACCGTTCCCAGAGATAATCGCTGGTGTTGCAACGCATCGTCGAAAGAAATTTCAGCTCGAGTTTTTACTATTCGTTCCAGCGGAAATTTCCATCCATTTCAATTTTAGATACAACCGGAAAAACAAACCGTTACGATCGATCGTTAATTATACCGAAAGCGTACTCGAAAGTCGTAGAAAGACATCGATGACAGTTTTATCGAAAGCATTTTTTCTAATGCGTTCGTTGAAATGAATTATTACGCATTAAACAAAAGTTTACGAGATGTCTCCTCTGATACTACGACTTCACGCGCGTTTTATTCGGCTATCGATATTTTCATGGTCCCGAGTGAAAAGTGTTAACATCAATCCCAAGGTCAAATTCGTGGTAGAAATAAAATCGGATCCGAACTCCAAAAGCATTTGAGAAATGTGTTTATACCACGTGAACGTTGTTTTGGCAAGAAGTTATGCGGTTGATCGTTCATGCTGCACATATTCCAATACTCTACGCCCGACACCATTCGTAGAACATTGAAAACAGCGTCGTAGTAAACTCTGGAACATATGTTCAAAAATGCCGCGTCACTTCTCGTGAACCGAAAAAAAAAACAAAAAAAAAACGAGGGAAACTTGAAAGAGAATACTATGTTAATTGTGCCGTTACGAGAGCGACAAGGTTGAAAATAATAATATATACCTATGATCGGCATTGAAGGTAGATTACGTGGATAAATAAAAGGTGGTTATTCGTGCAAAGTTCGTAGATAACCAGAGCCGTGTCCGTCGTTTCAGGATCGTGGTCGTATCGTCGTACGGTAGATAAACAAAACGTTTCACAAGTTTCACTAGTGGAGAGAGTCAACCAGTAGTAAAAAATGACGCTATTTTTACTAAATTGGTTTGTTGTTATTGTCGAATAGTCGTAAAGATCCGAGGAAAAGGCGACAATATTTTTACGTTTCGGTGTAATTCCACTGATTTTTGGTTCAGAAGTGAAAAATATTGGCGTGTAAACAAACGGCAGGCGCACGCGTAGTAGAGCAGTGGCAGCGCGACTGCGTTAGGTAGCTTTGCGATACGCAGGTGCGTGGAAGTTTTGAACATGGAGAGAGAAATACGTCGCGACTGATCGCATGGATTCGGGTCTCTAACCTTCGAGGTGAAGCTCCGTCAAGGGTTGAATGTGTCTAGAGAGAAGTCTGGTTCTTTGTCGCATCTCTTCGCTAACGCGTCTGATTGCCTTGAAAGACTTGAACAACGGCGATATATTAATCGGGACGAGACAGAGCGCGTAACCACCTTTGTCGTTGGATTGAAACAGCACGAACAAAGCCAGGGAAAAGATACCACTACGATTTAATCTTCGCGCGATCAATTTCGCGGTAGATAAATAACGTATCGATGAAATTAGTATTCGAGAAATTGCTCGGATACGTATTACTAGATCAATTTGGCCAGCTGATTTAACATTGACGCGAAGACAAGAGCCGCCTAGATTTTTACCGCATGTCGTCACTTACATTTATAAATCGTCATCATAGGCAATTTGTAAGGTCTCAGAGGACAACGTACGTACATATTGCATAGACTTGCAATGTACTATACCGCAAAAGAGCCAACAGTCCTAAGTATGTATTTTTATTCCAGTGTACCGCGAGCCAAGTGCACAAAGTTTTTTATCGCTGGTATTTTTATCTAGACGTTCATCGATAAAGATCTTGATTTTCAATTAGCCCAACGGTACGAGTGTTCTGATCGGGATTCCCGAGCAGCTAGCAAACTCCAGGATGTTAATCGAGTCAGAAAGTCGATCGGTAATCGAACGAGCCGGCTATAGTTCGTCGTGGAAGAAGCGAAACCCTTAACTTCAAACATGGGAACGAGGAGACAACGTCTCGGGGCTTCTTCTCTAATGCGAGACGAAAGTATTCGTCGTATACTTACTTCCCTACAACTACAAACGGCTTGCTAATCATGAAAGAAGTAAGTTCCAAGAAAGACGAGTGAGGTAACAAACAAACGGGACTATTTTCGTATTTCGGGCAATGTACCATAGCATAGAAAGCTCTCGCGCGCCCTACGAAAACAAGAAACAATAGTTTGTCCAACTTTCGCGTAATGTTTTATCAGGTGAAATATTTCAAAGCAAAAGCTCTACGGATTGTTTCTGTCTAATCTCTTAGTAACGGGAAGAGGCACGAAAAGATATGGCGGGACACCAGGAAATAGCTTCCTTTATCAGAAGCACGAGGAGGCGAAAAGTCGACGATAGACGTGGGGGGCAGCGTTGGTAGAGAACTCGTATCTAAAACCTTGTTTCGGTGAGACGTAGAGGCGCATTCACCCGCAGCGTCAAAGAGGGATGCCAGAAGCAAACAGACGAGCTGACTGAGAGCGAGAATGTGATAAAGTTACGCCGCGACACGGCTGACACTTGTAACGATAATTAGACCGTTGATAACGATGTTATCTCTGTTAAGGTCAACGTGAATTTTTTCGAACGTTTCAAATTTTGTTTTCCATTTTTCCAACCTAGCTCGTTATTATTTACTTGACCCCATTTATTCGTAATTTTCTTATCATCGCGTGTCCGTGTCTCGGACCGCAATGTTTTTGTGATAAGACCGCAATGTTTTTGTGATAAGAATCCGCAGATATAGGAATCGAACGAATCGTACGAGCGAATTAGTTTTAGATCATAAAATACAGGAACATTATTTATCATCGACGCAATAAATTCGTCTACCCGGTTATTATCTAGTTTCTTCTGACGTTTTCGATGTCAAGAATGACGGAAAGCTTATCGCTCGTCGAGACACGTGCTTTTGCGATCGTGGGTCGTCGCAATGTCAAGAGTAATCGGTTCACAGGGGATTTTAGAGATACCATTACAAAATGATCGAATTACGAATTGATTTTTCTCATATTTGACGTGATATATGTACATATCACGGTAGAATAGTTTTTGAATTTCTATCCGAGCATGACTAGTGCTTCTAATCACGTTCAATCGCCGTTCAGACTTACCTACTCGAGGATGAGCGAATGGAACATTTTCATTGTTATCGTTGCTGCTTTCCCATCCCTTTTCGACTCTCCCCGAGAGCCAGCGGAGCTGATGACGCCGGTCTCGAATTCTATGGGACAAAGCTTCTGTGCGGATAGCGAACGCGACAGGGGATATAGACGACACTCAGCGTCGCGGCGCTGACCCGACACACGCAGATGCCCGACGCCGACCGTCGAGACGCCTACTTCGCGCTGTTGGCAGCCCTCGCAACACGAGAGAGAGAGAGCGAGAGAGAGTAAGAGAGCAACGCTCCGCATAAATCGTACATCGTACAAGCTGAGTGTATTAACCCCTTCCCCCGACGTTAGTTACTAGTCCGACCCGCAGATTCTACCAAAATCGATTCGTCCATACAAGAAGGCAAGAAAATACCGGCCATTATCAACTGGATATCAGAAAAATATCACCACATTTTCGAAAATGATCAATCCGTCGTTTTTACAAACATACGAAACGAAGATCTTCGCCTATTCAGCTTATGGAGTTCTCTTCCTAACGATTTCTTCCCACCCAATGTTTTATATTCAGGTCCGTTTTAACGTCACACATTTGAGGAAAAAAAATCGATGTGTAGATTATACGAACAAAAGTCACTGACTATAAAAAAAAGTACGAAAAATACAATTGTTTCATGGGTATTATAAAGATTGCGGATCTTTTTTCGTGAACTCAATATTCTCAAGATACCGGGTCGTGAATAGTTCGTATTTTGGTTACTTCCAATTCACAACATTTTATTATCACCATTTTCAATCGTATTGAATCGTTATGTTCCGATATTCGGTTGTAACGTGAAGTCAAAAATGTAAAAGTAACGTGATTCCTATACGAAGAGTTATGATACGTGCTATGTTCTCAAACCATCGTGTATGTACGGCTGGTGATACGGGGACAAAAGGTTTGCGTCGAGGAACGGCCAATGTCCTCCGTAATTGTATCATATTACCAGTTGAAGGTCCAATTGTTAAACATCCAACGGCATATCGCTGCGGTACGACGAACTGAATCTATATGAAAAAATAAAAAAATTAAGAAAAAATATCTATCCACAGACCAAATTATCTGCCCGTGCATTGTACTTCGAGTATCGCGAGACGCTCCAGACGTTCGAGTTGTGGTGACCGATGACTAATTTGGCACGAAATAAGATCCGGTACAAAAAATTATTCCACCTACTTGTTTCACCCAGCGAAACGTTCGTATACGAACGTTTAAAAAACATATTCGCCGTTCGTGAAAACTTTTGAAATTTCACACAGCGAAAGGTCGAAAGAGACCATACGATGATCCGATTGCCAACCGCGCGGTCCATTTTTGAAAAAGAAATTTCGCTCGGCTTACGATTAGCTAGAAAGACGAGGGAAATTTCTCCAACTTTATATAGAATGAAGTTTATGAGAGCTTCGTGTCGCTTTGTACCGACCGGACATTCCGGCCGGAATACTTGCATCAATCGGAATTAATCGCAAGCGTCAAGTACCTATTTATCTGCGTCGTTTATATCGTTATTGTAGCAGATAAACCAAGACCTCGAATTATGTTCATACATTTTTTATCATCACACCCGTTGCATATCGCTACGCATAGATAGAATAATTTCGCGGAACCGGAACTTTTTTACGTAATGACAACGTTTCACACGAGTTCTGTAGGTACTCCTGCTTTGATGATAATAGGAATCACCTCGAAATTTGTACAGAAAAAGGTATCACTGAATTTCTATCCGTAACTGCCTCTTTTACTTGGATAGATGATTTTTCAATTCAATTTACCGAACAACAATGAAACATCTGAATTCTTTTCTCCCCCCAATTCACGTTTATATTCTAAACAAAAAAAAGTTTTTGCAAATTTTTTTTATTTCGAAAAAAAAAACCGGAAATCACTATACGAGCGAGTTTCGTCGAGCTATTCGGTGTGGTAAAGTTATCGAGATTACGATATTGATTCAGTATTGGATTTGATACGACATGTTTGTTTAGGTTCAGCTTGAAATTTATTCTAAAGCTAATTAACGATGACTAGTATTTCCATGCTGCAAGTGCACAGTTCAATGTCGAGCTAGTCGATCTACTGTGAGAAAAAAAATCTCCATAAAATCCTAGGAATGGAATAATAAGTGTGATCATCGACGTTCGATGTGCTCATGCGTGATTCTGAACATACACAACGCGAGTTTCAAACGCGTTATTGTCGCGGCTCGTGGCTTCAGTCTGCCGTCATTCAACCTAAGTGGGCATATTGTACGTATGTACACTTGGTTGTACACCGAGGCGATCGTCATTGGTGCTATGATAGTGCAACGCAGGCAATAAACGCGAATAGTCCACGGCGGACGCAGAACTTGATTCGAAACGAGAAACGAGAAACTCGAGACGGTATACCTAGAATTTGTTCCAGCGATTAAACAAAAGACATTTGAAACGGTTGGTGAGAGAAAACTGACTAATCGTGATTATGAACGGAAAAACAAACGACGAGTTCGTCGAAAAGCATACTTTCGTTAATTTGTTATAAGATAATTTGTAACTACGCAGAAGAATTCATTTTATTCCGTTGTTGAATGTCACGGCGATACGGCGGGATCCAAATTTAAACTTGTATACGATTCAACGTCGTATAAAAAATGCCAGCACAGTCATTTCCATTTAAATGGAAGCACCGCAACACGCAAGGACAGTTTTGCGGTTCAAATGATAAATATATTATACTAATTCGACCACTCGTGTATTTTTGAGTGATACTTTTTTTTCTTCAAAAATGTCGACTCCTTTGTTAACATAGTTTGTGGTGTTTATTTAAAATTATTTTATCTTTAACATTGAAGGAAATGTTCGAGATACAGCCACGGATTTTTTTTCCGTAAAAATCGCCAATCGGGTCGAAATCAGCCATTACAAAAAAATTCAGGCAGCCAACTGTCAATCACCAAGAGAAGAAAGAGCAGAACCTATTGAATGTCATTTTACGACGAAGATACGTTCACAAAGAAATATTCGGCCGTCTTACCCATCCATTCGCGAACAATGCCGCCAGTTACAGTGCTCCCTTGTTAACTGGACCATAGGTTTATGTGTAGGTAGGCTGTCAATCGTTGTACAGAAAAGATGTAAAGGACCCAACCTAAAAAGTCGGAACAACTCTGGAGTAATTGAAAACGAGGTTTAGGTTGGGTTTCGTACCTAGAATACAATCGATTTATTTCACTCGTTTTTCTACACCTGGTCTAGGCTACGTTATGTTCGACCGTAGATGCGTATAAACGGTCCGATAAAAGTGGGGAGAAATTCGTCACTTTTAGACGCCTTCGCATGTGTTGCTCGATTCTTTGCAGAGACGGAGGAAGAGAATGAGATTTTACCTACGCAAATCGGGGCGCGGAACAGATCTTGTCCTCTCCATAATCCAGCTCCCACGTGGCGGGGCGTTGTTAGGTCTAAGCACCTTTCGTCGCGGCCGATACTTTCAACCAGCGATGAAAAAAGGTGATGTAAAAAAAAAAAATAGAAGAAGAAGAATACGCACTATATGATATACCTAAGGCAGGACTAAACTTTGGTTCCAATTCAACCCACTGATCCGAGGGATGATTCAGCTGGAATTCGAGATGTTGAGAGAAACTTGATGTTTTTCTCGTGAACGTCCACGTGATACTACGTTACATCGTATAGGATATTTTTGATTATCGTACCGATGGAATAATATTTGGCATATTATGTTATCAAAACGAGCGAACACTTGGGAAAACTTTTTATTTTTCGCGATGTTTCTTCATGCCAGTCGATACTCGACAGAGCAAGGTAGAAGGTCGCAAATTAAAAAGTTGCATAGCTAAGCTTGTGTAAAACCGCCTTTATTCTACGGCAAAGTACAGCCTATTCAGGCAGGCAGTTCTATGATATTACTCGTTAATGGCACAAAGCGGGTACCTACTTGCGAGTATCATACACTGGTCGTTGCTGGCCAAGTGCAAAGAATACGTCTGTATGATCGTATGTCGTCCCCTCGGTAATCCGTTCATTACTTGGTCATTGAACTATACATTTTTTTTCAAACTAGATTAAATCTGAAATGATGAGGTCATTTCGAATTTTTAGTACCACTAGTCACGCGCAATGCTCAGAATACGTACGAAAATTTTCGACGTTGTTTAATGATGAAATGATGTCGCCTAATATTCTCATCCACCATAACAACGAAAGTGAAATGTATGGATTTATTATCAATGTCGTTTGTGAAAGCAAACGGCATACCTCTACCGCAGGTGATAGGTGGTGGTTGCATAAACCTTGTCGTCGGTAATCACTCTATTCGTTTCAACAAAGACAAGAGAGGCATGGAATAACAGTTGGCGTACTCGAGCTTAACTTCGATTTTCGTGATTTCGAGTCGAAACATGAAGAACACGAATTTATAACGATCACATGTAGATTTCGGCTGCGTCGCGATCACGTGTACAAGCAGACACGCATCGGTTTTCCGTAAAAAAATTGTGGAGATTATTATTTATCGTTGGTTCTCGTCTGCTGACAGTATTCACGCGAGGGCAAACAATGATCAGCAATTGATCATTTATACGATATGCAAACTACCTCGCAGACCTCGATATACGTACGTTGTTGGACCATCATTAGCAATCAAGAATATGTTATGATTACGGGATTTGAAAAGCGGATTAGAAATCGTGCAGTGATAAAAAAAGACTGAAATTTATCCCCTGCATGATCCTAATTTTTGCTTATATAATGTATCTGTCGACAAACTTGCCCAGAATTGGGGAATTTAGCAGAATGATTCATAATAAATCTAGATGTGCGATGATAAAGGAAAAGATAAGACGTTTTTATCAAACAGGGAATAAGGCGATACAATTGCCTTGGGAACAAAAATGAAATCCTAACATCGGCAGCTAAGGCTCTGAAGTAATCCGATGTAAATCAATTGATTTATCACGAAGTAGAAAAAGCGATACAGAATAACATAGGTAAGTGTAAATACACGTCAACCTAATTTAATCCATCGAATAATAATTCGCAGCTGCTGAACGCGAATAAATTGTTACGAGAGTTTTGTAAGAAGTCGTGCTGTGATTCACGGTCTCTAATTCAAAAAATGCATGAATTAACTCCGTGAAACAAAAAAAACGGAAATAACTCGAGTAATTTTCTGTGCAGGAATGCAAGCGTCGTGGGGGAACACGCACGTCGGATTATAAAAAACTGAAAGGTACAAAAAATAAATTATAGTATATTAAACTTACATTTCAGAACGAACGAACGATAGCCGCAGTATCCAGTGCAGTATGATTCTTGACAGATTTCTATTTACAACACTGCCCTGCACTACGGATCACTAATCACATAATTTCAAACGATACCGTGTCGTCCGATTCACCACCCATCCACCATTACGATTTTACAGTACTGAACAGCGAGCGAACAGCGAACACCGATTCTCACTAGCTGAAGTTAGTGCCGTCGTGCGGCTGGAGCGGAGGAGGTTAGCAAGTACCGCAGGAGCGGCGCGGGGAGTCGAGAGGACCATGAGTTTGCGCTCGTAGACTCCAAGCTTCCGCCATCTGTTGGATTATAACTGAACTATATTGCCAAACGTTTATCGATAACCACTGTGGCATGGAAAACCACTAGGATAATGGCGGAAAATTTCGAATACCATGTTCTGATACGTTACAAATAAGCAATCGTATCGTTCGGTCGAAGATGATAAAATTCCGAGAACAAAAACATGGTTTATTTCATTTGCAACATTTATAACCATTTCTATCGATTCATATCGATATTACATATGGCTGGAATGTAAAGAATACGTCCGTTTTCAATATCTCATCGATCAATCCTCTAAATCCTTATCCATATTTCTTTCAGAATACTTCAAGTGTCAATGGAACTTCTTTTATCACATACGTGTAATGTTTAATATATCAGTGAATATACCTATATAGCTTATCGTGCTGTGAAAATGTAATATCCCATGATGGTGAATGAATAAGCATACATGTTACCGACCGGTTCGGTTTCTGATCGATAAAACAGGTGACTGTAATGTCACCACAGGTAAGTATTGTACTTGTAATTAAGTTCGATGCAGGATTAATGAAAACAATTAACATGTATGGCGTCGTAAATTTTCTTTGATTAGAGTTCCAGGTTGGAATCTGTAGAAGTTAGTAGCAGGTTACAATCGGTTGCTTCAATATCCCTAGAATTCACTATTTAATGTAAATTGAATTTCGAGCCATACCTTTCGATTATCGCGAGCGGCGATTGCCACTGTTCGAGAATATACCATTTTTGCCGTTGGTTTTTCCGGCAATTTTACTATAATTTGTGAAAATGGTATCATCTATGTGAAGCGTTACGTTTCTGCATTGATTCGTTAAACAACTTGACAAATCTTCCTGGATTAACCCATTCGTATGGTTATTAAACGAAGTAATACACTTTCACGTCTCCCTGCCCGAAGTTCGACGGATATCGAGCGATGTAGAACGATGTATCGAACCTCACAACTCGCGAGCAACCTGCTCGCAGGGCTACCACGGGCTAGTGGCGTAAGTACCTACGTCATCCCGAAGAAGTAGTGTCGATGGTGTCGATGTTCTCGATCCACCATTGGTTTGGGAAGCGTGGTAGAGAGAGAGGAACACCGTTCGATTGGCGATCGTCGATGCAGAGCGAAGTTGTAGCAGTTGAAGTGAGTGTTCCGAAGGTTCCGAATCGGTCGAGCGGTTCCGAGTTCGGAGTGCCGAGCAGTTCTAAGAATAGCCTAGCTTGCCTAGCACGAGTCTATCACCACGACCGCTCCCTCCATCTACAGTGGGACATAAATCGTATGGGGGCAGCGAGCTAGTGAAGTGATCGAGTGAGTGTGAGTCGAGTGTGAATCAAGTAATGTCTCTAGAGACTCGATCAAGTTCGGCTCATTTCAAGAGGGCCGAGCAGTTAAAACGTTGGGAGTTATCAGAGACTAATCGTGAACCCCCGCATCCGAGGGAAATTGATCGTAAGATTAAATTCTCGGCGGACTGTGTGTATTTAGCAGCATGTGCGGCAGGCGACAAGGAGGAGGTGATCCGTTTGTTGCAGACAGGGGCCGACATCAACACCGGGAACGTAGATGGCTTGACAGCCCTCCACCAGGTAATTAACGTGCCGAACGAGCCGTTCCAGCAACGCCCTTACTGTTCTAGGCTTGTTTCCCTGGCACGCGAGCATCGCGTATTAAATGCGGTTAATATAGATCTGACGGGTCAAGATCTCATCGAGACGTATGTGTGTGCAAGATGGCCGCCATGCGCTCCAGCTGTCTCCTTAATCGCAAACAACATCGCGGCCTTTATCCGTACACCCTTGACTTAAATATTACCTTTTCTCTCCCTCGATCGATTGTCAATTCCAATGCTAAACTCGTTACTTGCCGCACGAACGTGCCGGTCTTATTTCACAAAATCGCCGAGTGGTTGTCAGTGGGATCACCGTGCGCGCATGAAACTCCCACCATTCGTTACTCGGTGTTTACATGTATGTTTCGTTTCATTTTCTTACGAACGTGTGTCAAGATCGGTCCCGAGTAAACCTCGCGTACGTGAGTTTACACGCATACGAATCAGTACGGTCATTCCTTCCATCTTATCTCTTTCTCTCTGTCTCTCTCTCTCTCTCTCTCCCTCTGTTCTCTCGAGTGCAACTCGTGTATTTCGCGGTTTCCACTTGATCAACCATATTCTTGGATAGTCGTTGCGTTATCCGTGGGGGAGGGGAGGATAGTTTGTTACAGCTTTTCATCTGTCTTGTAGAAACTTTAGAAACGTTGATGAGTAACGAACCTCTGCTAGGAATCGTAACGCAACGTGAAGTGTACGAGTTACGTTAACCCACCTGTTTTTCCCGTATATATGTATGCGTGCATGCATAAGAGGGGGCGTTACCGTTTCTTGATCACAATCGAGAGCGCCGCTGCCGAATCCTTTAAACTTTAAATGTCGAAACATCTAAATTCAATCGAGTTATGCTCTTGTTTTTCGAAATCAACTGGCCTGCTAACCTAGCGAACATATCGTCGAAAATTTCTTCGTTTTCTTATCGTTATCTGCCTGAAAATTGTTGCAATTCTGAGATTATACCTGTATAGCACAGATATGACGAGAATTCACGCTATTAATGGAAAGGTCGAGCGTAAACAAACGTTTCAATCGTATCTTGCCACGTTATCGTAAGATAATTTGTAAAAAATAGTATTCCGTCAACGGCGAAAAAATTGCCGGAAAAAAACGCGTCTATAGTTCATCGTACGAGGGATGCCGCTACTTCTGAATCATTCGATAACCATAATATGAGATTATCAGCATTGTTTTTTTTTTCATCTTCTTACGTAACGGACAAACGTCGAAAATTGCGTCAGTTTCACACAGAGAATAACTGTATTTCCGGACCACTTAACAATCGAGTTACAAGTCGACCTACTATCATGTTCTCTAATTCGTTCTAATATTTTAACCGGCAAAAAAAACCTCTGCGATCATTTTAGCGTTGAAAACTCATTTTTTTCAGCAGCAGAATAGAAATAATCGCAAATACTACAGGCTATTGCTTCGCTACGCGTCTGAAAATCGTCCGTAACCTTCGTTCCTCGATACTCGAAGTTACGTTACAAAGAGGCGAATTTCTCGTCGGTACGTAAGAGTATAACACTTGTCATAATAAGAATAATAAGCTGAAAACACGGGGTCTCGTTATTGGCTTTGATTTATTTTCCATGTACGTATAGCGTGCCAATTTTATTATACCGATAAATCATACTTTTTACGCGAAATAAACGATAAATCAACGCACCGATGAGTGGACAAACGTACGACAAACGACGAACGCTGGACTCGATGACTAACTAACCGACCGACTGGTAGAAGAAAGGCCAGACATCACGTGGGACTGATTACTTGAAAGTGGATTTAAAGACAAGCCTCACAAAGGCTGACTGATATTCCGAGAGTTTGCACCGCGCGTCTCTCTGCGGCCAGTTGTCATCGCGACGAACCGATTCTTCTGTTCGAACATTGAGAGAAGTATCACATAATGTAGGATTGTCTACGATTCGCTACCGACATCGGTGTGCGATGCCAGTCATTTGACGCGTGCGGCGTACGAACGTGCTCGATAGTGCGGTAACGTTTTCCGCGAGTCTAACACTCCCGCTTATTCCAAGGGGAATAACAAACGTCGCGCGTAACACAGTCATCGGAATCAATACATTTTTTAACATAATCACCTTTATTTATCAACGCTATTGAATATTTCTATTTTCACGGCGTACGTGATCAGTTTAAGGTGTCTCGACAGCTGCGTTCAGCTTTTTATCTAACATAAAATTCGACTACAAATACACGCAGCACTTATTGCGTAATCTATTTGACAAACTGTCATCTATCGGATTGTATTTCTAGCTCGTCAACGATGGAAAGAAAAAGAAAATCTTTGCGCGTTATCGAGTTTTACATTCATTCTCGTATCGATATGCGATTGTTCCTTCAGCTCGAATTATTCGCACTAATCAGACACAGATTTGCGCGTACTTAGGAAAAAAAGCTGCCACGCAACTGTACAGACTTTTACGTCGCTGTACCAGTGCAGTCCGACGTAACCCTCGATGTGTATCTTTCTTAATTTGAGTGACAAATTCTAATGCTCGGAAATCGTTTCATAACGATTCGCAAAAACACATAAGTCTATTTGTTATTCTAACTTTTTCGAAGGAAAAAAACCCGAGTAATTTGGAATATTGATCTTACAGAACATCACTTTCAGCTCTACTTTTAATCATAACAAATATATCATTTTAAACGACTTTTGGAAGATGAAATATGTATTTAGAATTTGTCAATACGTAATGTTCAAAGGACGCTCTCCTCAAATATGAATAGCTGCACTCTATAAGATTAATCTTAGCATTGGTTATGATTTATTTCTTGTGACAATATTTTTCAAACCCGTCCCATCTGCGTAGTGGTCCTACTGTGAAATAAAATATTCGTTCTTACGAGATGCAAAAAAATTCAATTTGCTTCATTTTTTATTTTGCAGAAAAGTAAACCAAAATACAACCGTAGTGTAACACGTGTTGGTTTTTTCCGTTGATATATATATATATACGTATATATTCCGTTATCACTGTGGATAAATGAATCCTTTCATGCTTACGCTAATAATGAAAAAAAATTAAGTGATAAGCATGCCAATTAGCGCTTCATTAGAGTTCATTCTGCCTTGTAAACGAGAGGAAATGAAATACAGCAATAGGACCTTTAATAACATTCTTTAGAATGTCTTTAATAAAATTTCTTAACAATCTAATGAAAACACACTATACCTATAAAAAGTTCATTGACAAGATAGACAAATGTGTATTTGTATGATTTTCAGTCGTGACTTCTGCTCCGTTTTATCGACATGCTGATCTAACTAGATGATTTCCAAAGTCTATCCATTTCATTCGGGTTATTCAAGTTTTCCTCGTTCACGACCTCAGATTTTCTTCTCCAAATCCCAAGTTTACGCATCTCTAATGTTTCGCATGAATTTCAATTTCAATTCTTTTTCTATCGACGAATTTCAAAGCAACGTTATACAGATTTGGAGGAAATTTTTACTACCCGAATGAATCTCAGAATCATGCCCGACCTTTTGGCACTTTGACAAAAATGGCGTCGCTATTGGTTGTAACTTGTAGGAATTTGCTACGTGCAATCTGAAAAATTCTTTCCATACTACGTACGAGCGAAACGACGGATGCAAAATTAATGGGTGCCGGTACTAAGAAAATCTGATAAAGTTTGTATTGCTAAAGCAAAGTATGTTTCCTGTTGGTTGGTTATCTACAAATTCATTTCTATGCAATGGTCGGATTTTTTTTTTTTAATCGGACAATCGTTTTACCTGTGGAACAATGATTAAACTAAATTTAGCACTTCGAACGACAATAAGTCGAAAGAGTTGATTCGAATCCTTTCTTAGAGCAAATTGCTGGTCTGTTACGTGTTTGTGTCGTTGCCAATTGGCACTGTAAAGTTCGAAAGCAACGTTTCACTCGTAGTCCAAATGTAGCGTTATTGTTACGCGTGACCAGTCGATCGTCGAAGAATCTTGCCAACAAATGTATTAGTTTTTTGCCCGATTCGGTTGGTCTATCCTAAAAAACGGAGAGTCGCTGTTTTCAACGCGAGAAGAAACATTTCTTAGTCTAATTATAATACGTTTTGAACTTTTCTTACGATCGGTACTTATAGACTATAGATACAGCGTGGCATGGCCATACAGAAGCGTATTATATACTTGATGTAAGTTGCGTAACACCAAATGACGTCAGGCTTCAATTTTCAATCGGTACACGGGTCTCTTGCGAAATTCAAGCTACAGAAAAGTCTTCCCGATTTTCACCACTCTTAATTACGTTGGTACAAAAATACCTACAGGTCCAATGATATATTTCCAAGCCAGAGAAGTCGAGACTAATTTATTTGTATCTGGATGTAAGAAACTCGTTTGAAAAAACGTTGAAAGGAAGATTCCAATTTGGGTCAGTTTGAATCGTATGCATTATCATGCTGATAGAATAATTTGCTGCAAATAGGATCATTTTTAATCATGTGTAGGTATTAGTTTTGCGAATGAAAAGGAAACGTATTTTGTTTTTTCATTCGGTTCATTCGGACTTCTTCGTTTCGATCGAAAACCTAAGTTCTTATATGGACCCATCAGGAACATAGTAGGAAAAAGCAGAACCGACGAATCGAGTTCGAAACGAAAAGATTCCACCTTGAGACTAGCTTTGATACCCAAGTTCATAAACAGGAAAGAAGTTTCAAACGAATTCCGATCATAAGCTGTATAGGAAGGTGTCGTTCCTTGAAAAGTTGGCACTTGGGAGTTCAGCGTCGGTAACTTTTGGATTTGGAAACGTCGAGGGTTGTTCTCTAATAACGCAAGATAACTTCTTCGCGAACTGACGAAGTTGTGACTTGGTTTTGTCGCGTGTTTAAGCAGAGCTTAGCAGCTCGTTCATAAATAAGTTGGTAGCCGAATGACCGTGTCCGTGTTAAATATAGAATATGCTGTGATAGTCTGAGCGACAGTAAGTGAAATATAATAATATACACCATAGCGAATTTATCTGTTCACCGTATGGAATCTTTTTTCCATTATTTTTCAAATTGATAATTGATAATTAGAATCTAAATGATTTGGTGACGCCAAAGACTAGGGATATTTCAGCAGCAGATCGCGGTGTTCTCGCACGCCGGTCTAGTATTCCTCGATGTGAACGAGACTTGAAATATACCTACGGATTTACAAGAGCTGGCACTCGGGGCAATTTCTGCTAAGCCGCGTTCTCGTTGAATTGAGGAGCTCGATGCTATTTAGGAACCGCGACATTTGACCAACAGGTTAATAGGAAGTATCACATGGAAGTATCTGAATCCAACTCTTTATATATTATTTATTAGTTGATTGCAGCGTTATGTTCGGTCGACCGACCAATGTGGACACTTGATTTAAACGATGCGTGTAAAAATCCACTACGTGGAGACCTGGTAGCGTGGGTGCGTTGACATTACGTATTTAGAAACTAGGTGAAGAATCGTCGGATGGACAGTCGGCTTGGTGTATAACGTGGCCATTAGACGACTCGTAAAAAATATACAAACAAGTGATTGTTCTATATTTATATCCAGGGTAGTAAATCTTCGTTGGGTAGTTATACATGTTGGGGGATAATTCAAAATCTTTCAAATTTTTTGTTTTTGTCTATGAAGAGTCCGAATGTTTAAATCAAGCGTGATCTGCAAAATGTGGTAATGATAACAACAGCGATATTTCAGTCGTAGTATACAGTATACACTATTCGGATCTTTTTTCGACGCGTTGAGCAGCCATTTCGTTTATTTCAATACTTATCACGTCGTTGAAGAATGATTGAAAACTGATGTGAATATTGATCCAATTATTGTTATTCCTGCCAATGGATCCTGCTGGGTCCTTATTCTTCTGGGGATACTTCGTATCCTGCCCGTAGAATTCGTTGAACCTGAAGTATTATCCATCTATTCAATGGACCAAAATATCTAATAAGATTGCAGTAGTGTTATATCTAGCAATCCCGTGGCTACAGCTCAAAAGAGTAGGTGTCGAGCAGGCATTCGCTTCGTTTCGCAAAAATAGATCACGGCTGTACATCACGCATCGGTATCTATTTATAGGTACTGATTTTATATTCCTATTGGAAACTGCCCACGAACCATCTTCTTCCGTTATGTTATCTGATTTTACCCATTCTACCTGTAGCACATGTAAATTGATTGTATGACAAGTTAATTGAAATTGAAGCGAATCTCTGTTGCTGGTACGGTCAAAGTACGAGAGAAATATATGCTTTTTATTATATAAATATCTGCGTTCTTCAATTTCTCCAACCATTTATCAAATTCATAGTGTAGCAAACCGACCAATTTCATCGTCAACAACCTTCGCGTTACGAAACTCCAGTTGCAGTTGAGCTGGTTATAAAAAGAATGGAAAATTTATTTTTACTTTTACTCCTCGTGTTTCCAGTAGGGAAACCTACACGTTTTACAACACAATCATTACCAAACGTTGTTGCAAAAACTTGAAACGTTTTTTCCACGTTTAATTAAAGATCGCAGCTTGGAGTTTAACTACTATTTTTCTGTATTTTTAATTCATCGACTGTTTATTAGGCTTGCATTGACGATGACTTGGATATGGTGGAGTTCTTGGTCGAACAAGGGGCAGATATCAATCGTGGAGACAATGAAGGATGGACGCCTCTTCATGCCACCGCCTCCTGTGGATTTATATCGATTGCCAAGTGAGTATATGCCATTTAACGCTTGAATCAAATGAACAAACTGCAAACATGATTTATTTTTCTTCATAAATGTATTATTTGGGGATCCGTACTTCCAGATACTTGATAGAAAAAGGTTGCAACTTAGGAGCTGTTAACAACGATGGACAATTGGCCATGGATATTGCCGAGAGCAATGAAATGGAGGATATGCTTCAGAAATTCATCAACGAAGCAGGTACGAATTTTACTTCGTATCATTTCTAGTTATGCTTCAAATGTCAGCGCATAAGTTTCGCTGCCACTGAAAGTAAAGTTTTGGTAATCGATACGTGCCCAAAATAGTTATTCATCAATTCTGTAATAAGCATACACATCACCATTTTGTACCAATGTCAATAAGCGCAGAAACTGATATCAAATCTAGCTGACAAGTATTATTGAAACTGTACTGATAGTTTTAGAAATCCATGATTTTCAGGCATCGACTGTAATCAAGCTAGAACCGAAGAAGAAAGACTTATGTTGAATGATGCCAAGGCATGGCGGAATGGCTCTCCTGGCAAGGATGCGATACATCCTCGAACGGGGGCTACCGCGTTACATGTGGCTGCTGCCAAGGGATATATCAGAGTAATGAGGTATATTTGACACATTTGCGTAACGGTTTATTTTCTCGAATTTTCACAATACTGTTATTGTAATTTTTTTTACCATTTTCCTTAAAGCGCTCTACTGCAAGGTTGTTGTGATGTGAATGCTCAAGACTTTGATGGTTGGACTCCTTTGCATGGTGCAGCACACTGGGGTCAACTTGACGCTTGCAAGCTTCTTGTTGAAAACTTCTGTGATATGGATATTAAAAATTATTCCGTAAGTACAATCATTAAAAAACTGCTAACACACTGTTGAGAAATAAAATTGTTAGCTAATCATTTAATAATGGTTCAATCGTAGCTAACAACGAAATAATTACAATTTTCTGAATTATAGTAATTATTACTACTGTTGGTATCGCTGCTCGTGTTTTCTCGTGTTATTTTAAATGTTGCTATTCTGCTTATATCTTACTAGGGACAAACAGCGTTTGATGTTGTCGATCCGGATATTGCAACAGCCTTGGAGGAATTACAAAAGAAGCAACAAGTACTCATGAAGGATCATCCACAGCTGATTAAAAAACATATGAAACGGTAGGTTCATATCAATGTTGCATTGGGAAACTAGCAATTAATTTTTTATTCTCATGAATGATGTCTGCTGTACAGACTTTCCACGAATAACGAGAATTCAGTGGTTACGCCACACGGTACCGAGATATGTGAAGAGGAAACTCCGAACAAAGTGAAGAAAGTTGAAGTAGAAATTCAATCAGACAAGGAAGATTCGACATCAACTACAAACAGTGACGTTGGTCAGTTCATTTCTTACATAATACAATGTTCGTTTGTTTCGATACTTCGTATTACTTCAGTTCTATTCCTTTAAAGTTATAAAGTGCGAGACGATATGAAATATTCCTCGTGAATAATCCATTATTTTTGTCTATTCCCGCGTTCGATTGATGTATCCACTGTTTTTGATTCAGTCTTGTTCCCCTAAATCTTTTAGACGAGTGCAATTCAATCCGTATCAATAATTTCCATTCCTTTTTAACAATGCTGCGAGGACAGAACGCGAGGTTCAAACAGACACGGAAGCGAGCGAGGGTGAGGATAATTCTGAGACTAGCTCGGAATCCCACTCCTCTATCCACTCTGATCACTCTAATAAGTCAAACCAATCGAACCATTCTGCATGTTTGACAGATGATGGTGAGTTCATTGGTCACTGTGAAACGAATAAGTATCCGAATACGTCGCTGTTGCCAAAAAGTGCATGCTGTACATATCTATTTATATATTTTCAATTTATCTTAATCTTTTGTTTGAGAAACAGACGTTATTTCTCAACGAACTTGGTAATATTGTCATTCGGATCTATCGACTAATAATTGTATGCGGCCTGATAACTTTTTTCACGTTTACATTAGACAGTGGAAATCACATAAAATATGTGTTTCCAATCTTACTTGATTGTATTCTATTTGTACAAAAATATGACTATCAAGCCATTTTTTGCTCCTATAGTTTGAGATGAGGAAAAAAGTCAATTAATGGTCTGAGAGTCGGAATGAAAAACGTGGAGATTATTTCTGTTTCTTCGTCGGGCTAAAATATTTCGAAATCTAAAATATTCTAATTTTATTTATTTGTTCTAATTGTTGCTTAAATCTGTATTCGAGTTTCACAGCGACAACGTATGCATGAATGTGGTATAATACGGTCTATAATCCTTACAGATATTTATAATCTACTGGTTAATGCAGTGATTATGCATTGTAGAGTAAAACCTTCAACACATATTTACAGAGAAAAAGAATCGGGTGAACAGAGACGAAAGTGCAACACGAATTCAATCTTTGCCTACGGAAACCAATAAAGTTCCTAATCAGGTGAGATTATTTGAATCTTCCATTGGTTATTTGGTAGCTTACTACGGCATTCTCTGATAATATGAATAATATGAATTGACATCATTTTTTCACTCAAGAAGGCTCCAATATTGCCACCCAAACAACAGACTGAGAACAATGAAGATGAAACTATTCCATCTTGGCGACGCTCAGGGTCTTTCAGAACTAGGAATCAGGAGTCCGAAACCACCAATTCTGTACCTGCAAGTAAGTCACATTGGACGATAATTTCATCTTTAAATTACCGAATCATGGGCATGTAGACATATTATTTATAGTGCCCATTTGACATAATTATACTTTCTCAAATCGATCAATAGACAAATGTTTGTGGATTCCGATTATCTTAGTGTTGACACATACAAGAGTATTTCCAAAAATTAAGCTGATGCATGTTATTCATCAAGTAAAAATATTCTTAATACATTGTTAATATTCACTAATTCCTTGATATTCATAGGGATAGAAGACAAAGAGAAACCATCGACGAAACCACCAGTATCACCAAACAAAATTGCAGCTGAAACCGAGGTAGTCCTCAGAAGAACGCACAGTTTTGAAACTGATGAAAAGTAAGTAACGAATGGAAAATTGCCACACTATTGCTTGCCATTCATGGAATTTTTATTATTTTGCCTCATTACTTGATTCGTGTTGAATGCATATGCTATTTCTTCATTCAGAGATGCGTATTTTTTCAATTTATTATTCAGACTTGAATGTTGTTTTTTCTTAAAAATTGTGAATTAATAATTATAAATTGTCAAATATTTGTTTGAAGCGTGTTCTTCATAACATCGCCGCTATTTAACCGAAGCTCTTTGTAGATATGGTCTAGTATTATCAACTATTCCATTATTTAAACTACAATTATTTTCCTTTTGTTTGGGATTCATATAATTTTCAAATCATTGTTAAACTGGCGTTTTTTTTGGTTTGAATTTTTTTTTATTGATTCAAACCTAATGTCGACGTTCCAGCGTCTATGCGGTGCTTTAAAATTCACATATGAAAATAGTATATAGCAGTGTGCATGGTGTGGTGCATGTTGCGCAGGTTCTATCAGCAGTACATGGCACTGCAAGCTCGCATCAAGGCATCCTCCTGCCCTACTCTCCATCGCTGCAATCCAGCTTCCCCTACTCACACCAATACTACGACTACCCGTTCTGCATCTCTTCGCGAGACTCACAGGTATTATTCGCTTGCTATTCGACATGGTCATCGCCATTTTATTTGCACACGTTTGTTTTTTTCTTTATATTTGGTAAGGCTGTGCTCTATCAAGTTCGTTATATGTTTACATCACCTTCGTGTGTCTGCTTTGCATTATGTGTTGCTTGTTGCATATGGATTTACTATCTAAAATACGAGTATATATGATAACTGGTTCAGAGTACTCATTCAACTCGTTACTTGCTATAATTTTGTCAAAAATTACTTTTTTTGCCTACAAATTTCGGAATCCATTCTTTTTTTTTACTTGAGTATTTGAAATTTTAACTTTGGATACAATACGTTGATTTACATCTGATTTATTTCCTAAGTTTTAATAATTCTGTAATGCTTGACCATTGCATTATTGTTCTCTGTTTCGCTTTGCAACAAACGTGTACAATGTTCTCTTTTCTTCCGAATCTTAGGAGAAAAGACGTTAAATTGAGTTTGGAACTCACCAGGGTACAAACGCCGACCGTTACTTCTTCAACATCGCCAACATCCCCACCTAGCAAAGTTACGACGTCAGTTACACCAGCAGTACCCAGTACTACTTCTGCTGCTACTGCGACAATCACAACCAGTCCAGTCCCAGCAAATCAAATTCGCAGGTTTGTTTTGTAACGGTCCCATATTAATCGTATTCCATTATCTTTCGTTATCATTGTTGTTCTTATTATACTGAATTTTTTTTTGCTTACAATGAAGTGTCGAAGATATATGTAGAAAAATTTGGTTTATAAGCTATGTTTGTCTGGTATCGAAGGAACTTTGACCGCTTCAATGGTGTGTCTGATTTGTATTGTGTATTCCTCTGCATCCTGATTCGTTCAAGTTAACGTACTCTTGTGTCTTTTTTTAATTCGCAATATGTATCGACAAATGAATGGTAACACGGCTCATCGTTTTACCATTTGCGATACGAAATTGATCGAAACTTTACACGACTTCGGAGCAAAAATTGTATGGCAATCCGTACATATCAAAAAACGTGGAGAGATTAATATCTCTAAGCTGTTTTTCGATTTACAACAACATAAAAGATCGTGTATTTTATTGTCGTTCGCACTGTATGATGTAACGATGTTTGATATCGATGCGTATAGCAGTCAGTATATGGACAGAGAACCACCGGTTGCTCCTGCTCAGACGGTGACAACGCCAACTACGCCTACTACACCTGGTGGCAGCAAACTCAGTCCAGCAAATATTTTCAAGAATTTCTTCAAGTGCGTAGTAATGACATGATTTGCAGCTCCAATGAGATGTGTGGTTTTTGCGTGTGATATCTGCGCTTCACACTGATCTCGTCACCATTGCATGATCCTGTGAACAAATATTTTTTTCAGTTGCAGTGGTTTTGCACACCTGTTCTATGTGATATCAAATATTATTTGGCTTTCTCCCATGATTTATAGAATAACAGGGCCTTATATCGTGCGGTTCTTTAGAGATGAATTATGTTTTTTCAATTCAATCACCGTAACGATAAAACAAGTCTGTTTCATACACGGTTCTTCAGGAAAAGCGCATTAAATTTTTTTCCAATTTTATATGAGGTATCTATTGTCAATCATTGATTTATTACTTTTTCTGAATCATTGATCATTCGTTTTATTAACTTTTAATAATTGAAATATTTGTTAACTGTATTTCTAAAAACAAGTTGTTATTGTTGTTAAAATGTTACTACATTGTTGGACTGCTGTTACCCGCTCTATTTAATAAGTTTATTCTTCAATTTCACGCGAATTTATTTGTCGTTTTAAGTTTTTTGTGAACTCAGTTGATTTTCAAGTCTCGTTAATATTTGTGGAGATCATTTTATACGTAATTACTATTTTTGTGCAGATCGTTTGTGCCACCGGTTCGAGACGAGGAGAGCGAAACTCAGAGAAAAGCACACGCGAAGCGAGTGCGAGAGACAAGACGTTCTACGCAAGGGGTAACGCTGGACGAAATCAAAAGTGCGGAACAATTGGTAAAAAAGAAACAGCAGCAAAACAACGAGTCACCAGCAGTAACTTCGCCCTCAGCACAGGTAGATTTTCCTTCTGTTCACTTCACTAACAGTCATTTTAAAGAGTCAAAGAATTTTACTACTCGCCATAGGAGAAGCCTTATAAAGAAAATAATTATAAATTCTTCAGAGAATGAGTCGGAGAATGTGCTGTATCACTATGACATTAATGAGACACAATACTCAGATCCTAGAATGTTATTAGGAAATGAATGTTATCGAATAACTGACAATATTCTTCCGTGTCTGAATAATGTCAAAGCACGAACTGCAGAAAACAATAAATCTTTTCTTTCTCATGAAGATCAGAGTAAACCAATAAGTGTGAAGTTTTCACGAAACCGTAATCCGTCCGTCGTTGTTAACAAAATGATCAAATTTTGCATAGCCCTCGCAATACCTCATGTTGTCTTCCGAGCAAATTAATAATGTATGTTCCTTATGAGCTGTGATATGACGAGGAATATATTTCCGAGTCGAAACTGTGCAAACTCTAGCGTTGTTAGATCTTTTCCAGGTACTTGAAACAGTATTAATTATAAATATAGTTATCTTTTTTTGTTCGTTTCGATTCAAGTCAAAGTTAAAATGTTATTTACTGAGAAATCGATATGAGAAAAAGTGTCGGCATGTATATACGATGTATGTATGCATAAATATTACCTGTTTTTTATTTTACTGTTTTTTTTATTAGTTTTTCTACCTGGCCAGCAAGCGGCTAAAAATTGCGTGAATGAGATGTTGAAAATTGTAGCCTCCGTTCCCGAAATTCTCGCTAATTCGTTGTGACTAAACATCTTGCCAGTAACTCATGCTACTAGCCAAAAATAATATTTCACAATTCTCTAGAATACCAGTATTTTGGTCGAATATGCTCGACTGTTATTAGAATATTTCTTTTGTTTCGCAACGTCGAACATTATCATTCTAAAAATCATTTCTCGAAACACACTAATTACATCAGAACTAAGCATCGGTTCTGTTGAAAGGTTGCTGAAAAACAAATGATATCGTAATTCTAAGGTTTCCAGTATAATTTTGTATGAGAGTGGAATTAGAAGAATAATGAATGTACGAAAAGTAATCTCATAGTAAATATAAAGAGAAATTAACATACTTGTAGTTTTTATTGTACTGCCACTTGACCTCGTAGAAATGTCTGTTTCTCATTGTTTTATTATGATTTCTTTGCCCAACTCAAATAATTTATAACGATTTTACGATGCATAATTCCGTTTTCTTCAATTTTCCACCATTAAAATAACATTTGGGTTTTCACAGAACATTGAGATTCACTGTTCATAGATACACAAAAATGTTTTTATCGCAATCTTTTTAAATACCACGATTGATGACTTTCATCAACACTATCATCCCTTAATCTTCCCTCGCACAGTATCGGTACGATAAATCAGTGATAGGCGGTGGCTCGATTCGCAGAAAACTTTTAAACACTCTCATAAGAATGAACATAGATAATTAATTTGCACTTTATGATAATAATCTTCTTAGTCTTATCAACTATGAATTGAATGGTAACTTTCATCGAATCAGTATGTTACAAGAGCACAGTTAAATTATTTTGAGAATGGAGCCTTGAACGTACGATAAACCAAAAATAAAAATCTTCATTAAAAATCTGCTGAAGAACTACTGTATACTTGAGGTATTCGAGTTACGAAAATAATCCTCTAGTTCACCAGGGAGGTAGATATTCAAAGAACAACATTTGGTTTACCATTCCCGAGGCATTTATTTCTCATGTGTAGCACTCAATTTCAATGTCATGCAATTAATTTGTTCCTTTTATACATGCTCATCTTCCAGGAAGCTTTTCGTGAAAGTTCCATGATTCAGTAATAATGAAAATAATAAGAATAACAACAATAATATTATTAATAACAACAATAACCGGATTAACTGTTATTTTGTTGAACGTGTCCGGTGTATGTTAGTAAAAGTGGATTGTCAAAGGAGTCCTGGTCATGTCGAATTTAAAAAGCTGCTTGTTTCATGAAATTGATACGACAATTGCACGATTAATTCATGAAATCGAAATTGCAGACGCTTATACCTATTTTCATCATCATAATTATTTTCGTACTATTCACAATAATGATAGTTATAGAAAGAACTTATCGCATTAATCCATTCGTCATTATTTATATATTTTTTGTCACAAACCCAGCCTCCAGCTTCTGTCGGCAACTCAACCTCAATCACAGCTACGATAACAACAGCTACTCCTACCACAGTGTCGACAAACAAACCCTCCGAGGAAACTAATTTACCCGAGAGACGACCCTCTTGGAGGCTCAGGGTAGATAATGGAAGTAAGGTGTGTGATTCAAATATTGTTCGAGTAGATTCGGTTAAAGAGGAAACCCGTGTCGGTTTGTGCTCGTGGATATTGCGTGCTCTTGGCTGGTATTACAACTAGAAAAAAACCCGTGCCTTCGTGATCTTTTTTTCTTCTTCCGACATAAGTTATCCTAGTGACGATACGCTCGCAATAAGATGTAGGTAAAGTAAAATCAAACGCTATGGATTAAATGTTGCATGCTGCAAAGATACCAATTCGAACGGTAAGTCTTGTAGATCGTCGGTGGCCACTGTTCGATCATCGAAATCGATTGAAAATATGCTAGACATTATCATTCTATGACAATTATAGAACCTGATATTACGCATGTTATTTTCTCCTGTCTAAGCCTTATTTTTTTTATAGTATAGAAAATGATTGATGAATGATACTATAACAATAAATTTTACAATTTATGTGTTATTGTACGTTAAACGATGGTTGTGGATGGTTGTTACAATTAAGTGCCTGATTATTTTATTCGTATTTTACCTACGTTTCCCAATTTTTATTTATCTTTTCTGACCGACAAAAACTTTCGCATGTTTTCATTTTCAAACTCTGAATCAGACCAGATTAATAAAAACGTTATTTCCGAGTTATACCTATAAGCATTTACAAACACTCGCGCGTGAGTGGATCCGCACATACGCACACAACACCACCTCGAATCTACCACAATTACCTGATGGCAAAAGTGCATACTGAGATTCGTGAAAAAATCATGTAGAGATAAATTTCCAGCTTAACTTTTTCGAAAAGTCACTTTTATCGATGTACTTTGAATAAGATGTGTCGTTTTTGTGAACTTTCTAGCTCAAAATATTTTGCAGTCAAGGCTGACAGATACTACTACTATTAATTGTTATTATTAAAGTGGGAGAATGGGAAACAAAAGTACATGCAAATTTATTTACTAAAGATTGATTTCCCTACGTTCTGATTCACTTGTCGTGGAACTGGAAGACTACATTTAATATATCGCATAATTTCCAAGCAACTTTGAGATCTCCTCCATTTAGTCCAATGTCAAGGATCAGGTGAATCTTGAGTATAAATTACCTTCATTCCCACTCAACTCTGTAGAAAAATTAGATCTAATTATTGGGTTTTCAATTTATTTTATAGTTTTGCTACGATTCTTGTATCATAAATGATAGTTGTTTCAACTGTGGAGTCATACTATGATCTAAAATCTAAACAAACTGGTGTCAAGGTCTTTGCATGATTTGGTTTTTGGGAAATGTCACGAGTAATATCAGTGGCCGATTTACATGTTTCTTGACGGTGACCTCACTATTATTTGCCACCCTGATAGAGGAAATACTGATTCCCAATCCCTCAGCTTCGCTTCTCCCCCAAAATTTACTACTCTAGGTCCAGAGTGACCTGGTCTATTGGGAAATCGGCCACTGATTGATGTGGAAATTCATTTTTCACAAGTGTCATTATATTTGTCCACCGCTTTTGTGCTAATCACGAAATCTATGTTAGTCCAGTATAGAAAAAATTGTCTTCGCTTCCATTATCAAAGGTATTTAACGTAAAATAAATAAATTGATTAAACTTTATTAATATGCCTTTGTCAATTTTAAATAGATCTATAGCCAGGTGCATGTGCTATATATTGTATGTTTCATAGTTAGCAGCGGCAGATCCAGATTGTGACCTACGGGGTGGATAGTTAGCGAAAGAAATTATTTTCATCTCTATAGAGAACACTGTTGCCTATCTTAATCATAACAACTCTGTAAGCCTGATACAAGTAATCTCTGCTCCTATTAATCTATAAATTATTGGTATTCAACTTTGAATGACGTTTTTTTGGAAACAAATTTATACACACTTAAGCAACGTATATGTTTAAAAAAATGCACTTGTGTGTACGTTCTGTATATTCACTTTTCAACAGTAAAGATTAACGTAACGATGAGACAAGTGACTGATCATAGGATTTAGAGGGAACATCCTCTATGGATACGCCGTTGGTAACTGGTAGTTTTGTAATATTCTTAATATCACAACAAAAATTCTTATATTTACAATATTGAAGCTTGTGTTTGTCGCGATTTTTGGATAATTGAATTTGCAAATTTTGAGGATGGATGCGAATTTTAGTACCATTATGTAGAAAAATCTTACTGTTGAATGCAAGGGTCTCAAGTTTTAGATGTTTTTTGCTCCCGTCTCGAATGAATATATTTCTTTTTTATGTATCGATAATTCATTATTGTCTGTTGCATGATTTCTGCTCTGTATCCCATAATTCTGCAGGTTATTAAAGAAAATCTACCAAAAGATGGAATTATTTTATTTTTCCTGTTATTTATTCGTCGAAACTGATGCGAGTGAGAATGATCGTAGTTGTAATGCTAAATGAGAATTTACTTACTTAGTTCCAGCTGGAAGATGCAAATAATAGAACGAGTGACAGTGCTACAGCCTATATTAGAAGACCTTCTGGTGGAACAGGTGGACCGAGACCTAGTTCAGCACCCGTTGAAACAATAACTACGAATAATGCGGAGACAACGGTCACCTTACCTTTAAGGCGACCGCTCAAACCATCCGATGATAAAGGTGTGTAATCGATCGAGTCTCCAGGATTTTTCTCATTTTGGGTTTGGTGAAGAGGAATCGTCTTTTCTTAAAAATGAATTTGTGTTCACATTTCAAAAAATTTAATCGTAACCAGTTTACGTACCGAAAATCGAATCGATCAGTGATATACGACAGCATGACATTAATGATCATGCAAGTTACTAACTGTGATTGAATCGATTCTGTAATTACGATGATTCAATAATTTCATATTTCATTTTTATCCATCTTATCAATCGAGTAATAAAACTCAACTTATCAGTAACCGAACACTGATACTGCGCGAGTGCTGTTCGATGCAAGCTAATTCGAGCAACGTTTTTTTAACGAAAACTTTGAAAGAATTGTTACGTTTTCAATTGTGCAGAACAAGACAAAGAGAATGACAGCAGAAATGCGCAAGCAACACAAGCTGTGATCCAGAGGCGACGGCGGCCAAAGCGAAGATCCACCGGAGTCGTTCACGTCGACATGGATGTCAGTAATTTTTTATTAAAACAAACTTTTTATCAAACCGGCAGCGTTGACGGCGTTAGAGATAAATTTTCATTCAAGTTTAACTGTCACACAGCTGTCTCCGAGGTGTAAATGTATTTTGGGTCAAGTCCAAACTTGCCTCGTGGATCTCTGTGTTGACTTCGTAAATCACTATTCCCATTTGACGTCAGAGTAAATATCTATTTATAATGTCCACGGGAGGGCCCAATTTCAGAATAGCACTGATTTCAGGATAGTTATATTCCAGCGTGCCGTCTATTTTTTCCAGTAATAATAGACACCATTGCTTTTTCAGGAAATCGATCCGGATAGACAGGACACTTCTGCGAGCGGTGATTACGACGATTCCAAAGTTAATCACAGTGAAGTAAGTCGATCGCTCCAATTTACTCTATTTGTTCAGGTGTCTCGTGCTGTGTTCGGCTAACTATCCAATCAATGTTATTTATAAAAATCGTCCAATCAATTTCATCTTTGCAATGAAGTTCACGAATCACTCGGGACTTGAGCAATTAAGAAATAGAAGAAGTTTTACGCGGCCCCGAATTATGCGTCACCATTGCTAATAGCCGACCCTGCACAACAAGTGACGATGCGAACACCCTTCCTCTTTCGCACATTGGCAGACATAGAGTCTGGTGAGCTAATCTTGCTAATAGTGTAATATTACGTTAGAACAGGCACGGCGACACCACAAAACCCCAGTAGCTTCACACTCGGCGAGAGATTTGTTATATTTCGAGGCCAACTTCTTGAAAGATTAACCCAATTCTTGCACGGTCGGATAAAAATAGTTCAAGAACTTTGTATCGAATGGAACGTTATTACTCGGACGCATTTGTCCCGCTAATGTCCAAAAAAAATTCTCCAACGTAAACAACTTGTCAACAATATTACAGAAACCACTGACTTTTTCCCCGGAAAAACAGTACATTTGGATTCAATGTGTACCGTGATTTTCCCTCTGTTTCTCATGTAATACAAAGTAAAGTAGTATTTATATTCGAAGAAATTCAAAATTCCAGTCAACGCTGCGATATAGAACAGTGACAGATTATTTACAGTCATGACTACAGCTGGACGTAGTAAAGAACTCCGATTCATATGTTTTCCTGAAAATTGAAGAAAATTCGAATTACATGGTTTAAAAATAAGATTGCAACGAAAATATTTTTCTGCTATTACAACATATCAAAAATTAAGCGTAGAGAACAAACATAGTCAAGAGTTATAGAAAGCGCGTCACAGTTCGCAACCAAAATCGTGTCATTTAAATTTGGCTCCAAATATTATTTACGTTTTAAATAACACGAGGACAGGAAAGTGGCAAACAAGACTTTCTTCGTGCCGTTGAAAATTCAAGGCAGATTTTTGCGATTTTTCATGCATAGGTCATTGCATTAAAAAATACCTCAACTACGGAATGATGAAAGGTTCTATTCTTCTCTGTGGTTTGAATCTAATCTAATCTAAAGCTCACCAGTAGGGTCTAGCAAGTAAATATTTGTAACTGGTTCTATTTTAAAAATGCTGAACATATGTATGAGAATAAGATAGAATTGTCTAATCATGTCTCGATGTGTTTCCATAGTTTTCTGTTTGGTTCAATTGACTCTGTAATGCGAGCGAAATGATTCAGGACCTATCGAACGGTGCCGCTTCGTTGTGAATTGCTACGAATGTATGGGTCAATGACATACAAAAGAAACATAGGCGGGACATTTTTTTTGTCGTCATCTAAAAATAATACTTGGTGACATTTGAAGTCTGCTGCTTCTTTGACATTTGCTGGTGCTTGCTTGAATTCCATAGACACACCTAACAATTTCAGAGTGATATCACGCGTTAGATGATGTACTTGGCGTGCTTTGTTATTTTCGATGAAATCTTTTGTAATTCCTGTTGAAAAACCTGATTAAAAAACCGGATATATGTGTGTTTATGCGTGTCGCTGTGTATATATATATATATATATACAGACAAACACACACATATATACATTGGCTATACATATGTGTGCTTACTTCACGCAGCTCGGAACTTGTATAAGTTCTACGTATGTTCCATAAATAGCTACCAGAGGCAATGGGATGTAGTGAACGAGCTGATGACTAGTGTTGCTTCCTACTCGCTGCCAAACACTTGCTGTCACTAATAATTGTCTCCTTTCCGTTGGATAGTTAGTTGATAATTTCCATAGTTATTCTCAAACGTGTCTGTCATTACATTTGTGGACTCCGAACAGCTACGATGTCTTCAACTGTGAAAAGTAGATAACGTACCGAGTTTTTTTTTTTTCAAATACAAAATTTTGTGTTGTAAAAAGTTTGACTTTATATTGGTTGTGGGTAACGAGCAAAATGTCTGCATATCGAAAACGAGCTCAAACGAAACCTATGACAGCAGCTGGTCTGAGAGCCCAGGCATCTGCTAGTGGAAATTCAATATTTGGCAATCGACGAATGAGTATTCCTAGTTTGTTTGGAACGAACAACAATAGCTACTCCACATTGCTGGGTTTTAACCCTTCAACTTCATACAGCACACCTTCGTTTTTAAATAAGAGTAGCAAAGGCAACACCGCAAGTTCACTTTTCAAAAATGGATACTCAAATTCGAATTCAAACTTAAGTTATACGAATCCGTATACTACGTATGGTGGCACGTCCTCTGGATATGGATCGCTGACATTGCCATCGCATTCGCCCGTCAACTGTTTGAATCTCGCTGCACCAACATCGACTTACAAATACTTGAATAATTCATCGAATAATCGAACATCTATTAACAGAGCTGGCAGCTTTAATAAGTCTAGCTCTAAAACGAATTCGAATGTTGGATCAAGAAGTTCTAGCATGCAGAGCCTAGCTGGTTCGGAAGGCTACATTGTAAGATTACGCAGTTCGAACAGATTACATTCAAAACACTAGACGGATTATAGTATAAATTCATCAATATCTCAATTAAATATCTTAATTTGATTCCCTGTCGTTTGATTATTTATTCATTTGTTAATTATCTGTTTTTTGCTTGCAGAGTGGAAACGAACGTTCTGGACGCTCTAGTAGGCTTGGTTCAGTGTCTTCGGTCTCTTCTGACGTTCCAAACACTCCGGCTAGAACAAAAAATGTAGCCTCGGAAAACGGGGAACTTGACTATAAAAAATTATACGAAGAGTCTCAGGTGGAAAACGAGAGACTTAGAGAAAAATTACGTCGCTCGGATGATCAGCTAAAAGAAGCCAAAAGTCTCCTAGACAAAGCTCAAACTGCCCAAAATAAAAATTCACTCTCCGAGGCTGAAAAACGAGAGAGGAGGGCAATGGAGCGAAAACTCTCTGAAATGGAAGAGGAACTGAAGGTATTTTTACTATTCATACGACATTCGGAATTGAATAATTTTTTTCTTTCATCGTTACATCATGGCACCTTGAGACTTCGAGCCGTTTGCGTACGGTATTTTTGTATTTTTTTGATAAAATGTTGCTGTTTCATTGGAACCTTTGAACTTCGTTCTGTCACACGATTTTAAAACGAATACTTTGAAAAAATCGCCAGAAGACCGAATTAATTATTTCTCATCACGCAGAAACAAGAAAGTATAGTATTGAAAATTGAAACTGCTAAAGTCTGCTAGTTAGTTAGGATGCACGAACTTTCGAATTTTGATTTTGACCGTTATTGTGAGTGATTGCAGCAAAAGTGAACATTTTTTTCATGTTCTTTATCAATTCGAATTATCATTTTGAAGCCATGCTTTTTCGGCGCATTGCTTTTTTCTTTTTGTACCACCTTTCAGGTGCATCCTCGATCCGTTGACTCGGTATGCTTGATTATTTCTTTTTCGTTATTTCCACAGTACGCTGGTAACTTTTTTCTTTTTCTTTTTCTTTTACTCTCGTACTTAGATACACACTAAGGTTTGAAAATGCTTTCTTTTATCGAATAATAATAGTAAATTTCATTCATGTTAAATTTTTATGGTTTGGTTTTGGGGCTTGGACAAACGGAGAATTTGGGCTAACAATTTCACTGTTTACAGCAATTGCAAAAGCTCAAAGCTGAAAATGAGAGATTGAAAGCCGAAAATCGGGCACTTACCCGCGTCGTATCCAAACTCACCAATACTACTAAATAGGTAAAGGATATAATGACAGCCTCTGCGTTAACAATCCACACAAACATTACATATCATGTCGATTAATTTCATTTTTATGTAATCTTTTGTCCTATGCAAACATTCAGCCGAAGAAAAGAGTGTCCCATTAATCTTGCCAAGCTTTACAGCCGACTTATTTTAATTTCTCAAATGTTAACACGTTATTCCTTTGTGAATTCTCAGTCTCGAGTTTATGTTCTCGAGCATAATTAACTTATTCGAACATAGTAGAATTATTTCGTGACAAAAGAATATCGTATAAGTAAACCGATACGTTGGAATTTGAAAGATTTCACGTACCTGCATTTCATTATTTGATGAAAAAAAAATCATTTTCACTGTTATCTGCTTTAATCAAATCATCTTTGCATCAGAAAATCACTATTCGTTGTGAAGTAACCATCGGTTATAGAATTCAAGAGTGCTTACAATTGTCTGTCATTTTCCACCTTGTATTAGACTTTAGTGCACGTTAGTTGTTTGCTGATGTTGTAATGGTGATCGATTGGCCCGCTTAATCAACTATTTGTCACCTTTTAACATTTTCACAGCTTCGAATCGAGAACTTTACATGCTTCGTTATGCGATAAGATAAAATATAAATTCTTTAGATCAAAAATAGCAATCTTTTCTCTTCTATTAGAGGTATGCGAGGTACAGATGTTCTAATAATATTTTGAAGGTGAACTTATTTTGGAGATTACACTCTATGCTGGTGCATTGTAAATATCAGTAGCAACGTGCTACCATCAAATTTACTTCTCCAAAAATGAAGTTCAGATTAATACAGTAACTGGAGTGAAATGCCATTTGAACATCGTTGGTTCAAGATTACTATCCATGGATCAAACGTTGCGAAAAGAGAGTTGTGAAAAAATGTTACATCTCAACTTAAAAATTGTTTAACTTTTCCCTAACTCGTTAGACCGATCAGAAAACAAATATTCTGCAGTAGATAGTGAAAGTGTAGCAATAGTATGGTTACAAGTAGGTGAAACCAAAATAGTGTACATGATGATATGACGACCTCACTGCCAATCTATCCCCCTTTTTTCCCTTGATTTCTTAACTCATGTAAACCTTGTTTTTTCATGTTCCGATAGGCTTAACGATTCTCGACTATACGATGGTTTCTCAAACGAAGTCGAAATGCATGGAAAGCAATTATAAAAGTACGAAACTCAATGTTCATCCTTCCCACTGTGAAATAAGTACTACCACTTTTCACATGGTTGCACACACACGTGTTTTTTCTTTTGCGTATTGCCATTTTTTGCTAATATGAATTGCTTCTAATGTTTGTGAACTAAATTTTACCGATAAGATGAGTTTGATGTCTTATACTTGCTGGTTTGTTCCTTTCAAAATGTGAGTGTCTATTTATAAATGGTAATTATCATCTGACAATTGACGATGCGAAGATCAGTCTTCTTCTTGTAAGATTTTCTATTATTATGGATGGGTGATGATCAATTGCTTCGAATACTGCGTTTCTTGTCATCGACTGCATCAAGGTAACGACACTTTTGCACGTAGAGTTTACTTGTTGAACGCAGTATTTCTCTGAACATGCGAACGTACGTGGTGCATTAACTATTTTATTATCTGAGAAGGTAATCGAAGCATATTTAGTACGAAAATTTCTTTGTAGAAACGATGCGTATATCAGCCTGCATATTCTTTCTTTCAGCGTATCAAAGAAATGTTAATGAGCCGTTGTTTCAGAATTCAGTTCTACTTCAGTCCGTTAATTACTTTCCTCTACAAGACCTTTCAATAGTGTATAACGATGTTCGTGTAATAAGGTTCAGAGCGTCGCAGTTGACGTCCGAAGAACTTATCATCGTCGATACTTGACCGCGCATTGATTAGATATTTTTTGTAATTACAGATGATGGAGTACATGAAATGTGAAAACCAGAGGCTAAAGGATGAAAATGGTGCCTTGATTAGGGTGATCAGCAAATTGTCTAAGTAATTTAACTGGAGGAATATAAGTTGTATTGCTATACGATTAATTATTATTTTAACCATAGAGGTCTGCTGTATCGTAATATTATACATTGATTGATGTTTGTGTTAGTTATTTAATTTATTAAAGCGAAATAGAACATTTTCGTGGCGCTGATGAAGTCCGACTGAAAATTTCAACCTCTATTTTCCGTTTCAATTACCGTGGTCAAAAAATTGATCGATGCGAAAAAATCGGAAAGAGTATTCAATTCAATTGATGGAAATACTTGGATGTGTGATCGTTGTCAAAATTTGTAATCTTATGCAAGAATCTGATGTCCCTTGAAAACCACCTCTTTTTAATATCACACTTTTTCCATTCACGTAAGAGTTTATTCGTGACACGTTATTAACGGCATCTATAATATTGCTGATATTTTTAAGGACTAATGACAGGTATTTAGTGAATCGAAATTTTATCAATTTCAACGAAATTCATACTTAATATATATCTGTACTGCCAATGTACTGTTTTAAACTAAACAAAGCTCGTGCCCATCTTTTACTGACATACAATTTTGTACGAGTGGTAAATCTCGAAACGTCTTTGTTGATACGAGATCAAAATTAGAATCAAGTTACGAAGTACGAAAATATACCGGAGCAGCGACGCAATTGTGATTGTTTCACGTAGCGGTATAAAGCTCGCGGTATTCTTGGTCATATTCCCTACAATAAAAAAGACTACGATTGCTAAGAAAGAAATAGGTGTTAATCGAATTTTGAAACGAACATTAATCAGACGGATGGAATAATGTAAAAATAATTATTGAACGTTATTGAATGACCTTCCCAGCGGCTTTTGCTGGATATACTCTAGCATTTCTCTTCCAACACAAAGACTTTGAAGCACGAATAAAAGTTCCGATTACCAAATTTTGTATGCTCTTAGCAGAAACGGAATTGCTATCGATCCTCACACTGGAGTTTCCGAAAACGATCTAGAAATATTTACTGTTATTAACGAGCTGCTGTTTATATAATTCTAGTGACATTGTTGTAAACAATTGTAAAAAAAAATTAAACAAGTGTAGTTGTTTGTAACGAAGTTTGTTATGTAATAACATAATGTAGCATAATCAATTGAGAGATAAAGAAGAAGAGTTCAATTACTCTGTCCTGTTGAACTGTATTATAGCAATTACTATGTGCTTCTTACACGATATGGTTTTTAAAGTATTCAGGGTATTATACGCTGCATTTCTTGTAGATTCGAAGCAGCCTATTTCACCCGTCACTTGTATAGCCGTTATAAAAAAAATTACTAATATAGCGTAATATACCGTTGGCAGATCTAATCTTTATCAAAATGTACCACACATTTTTCAATTTGCGCAATTCAACAATAATCATGACGAATTAGATTCATTAATTGACGCAACGTGCATCGGGCGAATGAAAACTTACCGGAATACATAGACATTTGATTTTCAAGAGCCGATTAGTTTCTAACGCACAGTGAATAGCGTGTAGTTGGTATATTTTGATGTCACTATCGATGTATTTATTTATTCAATCGCGGATTATCATCCACTTATTCGATATATGAACGCAACCGACGTAAAAAATAAAGAAAATTAGTCATTTGATTCATTCGCAAAGGCTTTGACAAAATACGAATGAGAAAATTCTACACATGATTCACCGAACATACACGGCTTCCTGGTAATTATTGAAGTTGTAGCGTAGCGGTAATCGATTTAATATCCCTAAAAATTGTTCCTTTTTTCTTGCGTAACGCTGCTAGGTCGGTTACGCCATGATCTTTGTACTAGATTGATTGGGTCGCGCGTCGTCGTGGTCATTTAGCACCGATACTAGGCTTATAATTATGATTTGATAAAGATAAGTATCTGCTTACAATTTTACCCTAATGGTTGTAAAGCCTAGCACTCGCCAGCTCCCAAGTGTGAAACGTGATTCGCGCGATTAAGACTGGTCAATCCTGTCACATCCTATTATATTTCGTTTCCATTAACGATTATTATAACTATCAAGGATACACGTGTTACTTAGCAAGGAACAACTATTATAGCTGCGCAGGGGGACTCGGCGCTCTAGTCTCCGATCTAATGTACTACAAATATTTATTTCCTACTTGATTTTGTACTTGTAACTATAATCGTAATAATGCAATTAAAATTTGGACATGTGTTTTATATATTCCGATGTTTTTAACTGGACATTATTTAAATATAGCATGCAAAGAGATTTAAGTTGCATTTTTTGAGTTCTATAGTCTACAGTCGACGAAATCGGCGAGACACATGAAATTTCTTTACATTATTACTGCTATGAAAAACAAAGTTATACTTTCTATCGTCAGTTTGAAAGTAAAAGCATACAAGTTATAACTGATGATTCAGGAAAATCAAGGAAATCGTCTTCCTTGACGACTGATTATTGTAAAATAACAGTCTCGACTCGGGCCTGGCCGAGTATAGTTTTCGCAATAAACCGCCCCAATACTGGTAGATGAACTGCCAACTAATTTGTAAAGTTACAACAATATAGTATGTCAATTAAATACAAATAGTATTATGCATTTCAATTAGCTTTTCTGAAAATTGGATTTCCGCTGATTTATTCCTTTAATAATTTTTCTAGTATAATTACAACTTTTGCCATGTTTGCCCGATTCTGCGTTTCTCGAGCTACCGCTCCGAGTAAAGCCTTGAAAAGTTTCGTCTTTCCGCTTTTATATTTTTCCACTATGCCTACTTCCTGCCGCAGTACATTTCTGCAAATTTCGGTCAATTTTTTCTCATCTGTGATTTGCATCCAATTATTTTCTTCAACAATCTGAAACACATTGGGAATTTTAAAAAATATAGTCTCTTTTTGGAATTTTAATATTAACATTGTAAGTAATTGTTTGAGAACCTCATAAAATATCACCTGTTTCAGTGTTTTATTGGTATTTGAGAAGTGGTCTTCTAATATTGTCCTTGCAGTAGCTAAATTGATCGACTCTTCTTGTAACATATCGACCAATTCTCCAAGACGTCCATTTAATAAACTAAAAATGTCATATTCGATTCAATCAAATCAGTTATTGAATAAGATATTGAAAATAATATTTCTATCTGTTGAAATGTGATACACTACCAGATATCTAATTTTAATTTTCCTTTATTTACAAAAGTTAACACTTCCATTATCAATATTTTGGAAACGAGCTTTGGAAGGCGATTCTCATTTTCCTTCATGATAGTATGGAACACTTTTAGTAGTGCATCTTCATTCTAGAAATTTAATAAATGTTCGAATGAAAATATATTCCAAGCAATTGATGGCCAGAACTTGGCAGTGTACCAAGTGCGGATTCACTTGTTCGCAAATTACTTACGACTAGGATAACAGCAGTCGTTGAGTCCAAACCAAAATCTTCCTGCAAACGCGTTCGTGTTTCATCTGGAAGTTCTGGAAGACTTTCTTGCAACGTAGGAACGTCAACCAAATCGTATTTATTCTCTACTAATTTATTCATATGTAAGTGCAATGGTGGAAGATTCGGTTCAGGCATATAACGATAATCCTGAAATGGTCAAATTTTCGTAATATTGGGCAAAACCATGAAATGTTGCATTAATGTGCCATGCGTGATTATTCATTTCTGGAATATCAAATATACAACATCAAAACGTAGATTTGTAATGTGCAATTGAATACGATAGTTTGTATACCCTCAAAATTCCTCGACTGAGGTTTTTGGAGGAAGAAATCGAAACTAAAAACCGTCTGCTTGGAATTATGAGGTATTGTTTCAGACATTCGGATTTCATGGAAAGTAATGATTCGTATATTATTCCAAGGCAGTTACCTGCTTCTCTTCTTTATCTCGCATAGGAACGGTTTGCCGAGTTTCCATATCCCATGATCTTGTTTCATTGCTGATCAAACTACCACCTTCGATTACTTGAATTTGCCTTTCAATTTCGTACTTTATCGCTCCTGCTACTGAACGCACACTGCCTATATTTTTTACTTCTGTTCGGGTACCTAACGGTTCTCCAGGTCTGTTCACAGAGATATTCGCGTCGACACGAAGAGCACCCTCTAAATAATACATCAACATTGCTAAATTTCATTCAAGTTGGATTTTCCTTCTTTACGATCTGGATATTGCGAAAGATATTTCTTCTACAAACTATTGTACATATCCTTGCAATATTTTACGACTCCAAAATATTTGTATGGCACACGTCATATATCCGTGAAGGAGTGACCGATTACCTTCCATTTTGCAAGAACAGGTTCCCAATCTCTGCAGAATTAATATTATCTCTTTGACTAGAGCTGCTGCTTCCTCACCATCCGTCAAATCTGGTTCAAACACCAATTCCATCAGAGGTATTCCAGCTCGATTTAAATCTATTAAGCTTCTGTAACCCATGAAATATAATAATTTTTTCAGCTATTGCAACACTGATGTGTTTGAGCAAGTATGCAGTGCTATCAGAAAAAACTACCTTTTCATTATTAAATCATGTAAACTTTTTCCACTATCTTGTTCTAATTGTATTTGCTTGATCTTAGATACTTTTTGGTATGGATGTCGATGTATACCAGGCATATATACAGGAAAGCATAGTTTTCCATCAACAGCTAATGCCTGTCGTTGCTGGGTTATCTGATAGCCAGCCTGTATAAGTTACTATGATCAAAAAAGATCTTATATCCATGGAACTCGCAAATTTTTTAAATCTTAAGTCTAATTACTAAATGGCTCACCGGCAAATCTGCATAGAAGTAATGTTTTCTATCAAAAAGTGAGACTTCATTTATCTTGCATGAAAATGCTAGAGCTGTGAGCACACCTGCTTCAACGCATCTCCGGTTCAAAACCTGTAGCGAACAGACGAGTACATTAAATAATGTACGTCTAAGTTATGTGGCAATAACTGTTGTACAAATACGTATGTAATTTCTTACAGGTAAAGTTCCTGGCGTGGCACAATCGAAGAAAGAAACATTCGAATTAGTTGGTTTTCCGTAGGTGGTACTTGAACCAGAAAATAATTTCGAATTGGACATGATCTGTGCATGAATTTCTAGTCCTACCGCACTTTCCCATTCTCTGAAAAAATCAACTCTGTATCCTGGGTTTCTTAACATGTGACAATCACTCCAGGGTAAGCATTATTATACTATACTTTTTTCCACGTTTCACTTCAGCCTGCGTGCTAAATGAAGCTTGTCGTACCCTGTAGGAGCAAACCTTAGCATCGCGCGATTTCTTGAAAATAATTCTTATTGTTGAATAACTCATTGTGTTTCAGATATTGTTAGGTTTTTCTTTGAAAAATATTCTCTATTTTTATCCTATATAGCTAGGCGATCGTTAGGTCAGGCAAATATGTACTGCAAAACGTGTCCGTAGTTCTGTTACGCTATGTGTGTGAATATCAAATCATGACAATATGAAAAGAGTTCAGCGCTCTTATTTCTTATGTGGTCTCTTTTCACTCGATTTCACATTAGTCACACATTTTTTTGTGAGCATTGTGAGCATTCATCACTCTCTGTTTGAGATTCTAGCAGTGGATTCTAGCGGACAGGCAAGCAGTCGCGTGCCGTTGGGTGCTCGTACTATTTGCATCAATCTGCTTGAAACAGTCCGGAAACTTTCCACATAGATAATTCTACCCAATCGAATGTTGGGTATTCTTTCAAAAGTTCCAAGCGGTTGGATCACGGTTGAATAAGCAATAGTTCGATATAAAAAGCGTAGTTGTCGATCTTTTGATCGACTACTTCCGCCAATCGTAGCAAAGCAAAGATCACACACGTGGCCACGAGATGGACCTTGCCGAATCAGAACCGGAGATATCATCGATGATGATGATGATAAAGCCAGCTGATTGGTGCAAACTTGTCGCACCGTGGCGAATTCAGGCAGAAACGTTTTCTGATTGGTGAATAATTAGTCTGCTTAATTCGCGGCAAGATCCACGCTTCGTATAGATACGTAAATAGACTATTTGATCGATTCCACATTCATTTGAGTTCGACTATTAATTCGACCTTAACTCGCTCTCTCGAGTCCTTCGGTTACCTTCGAGTCACAGACTCCACGTCCCTGCGAATTATTCTATCGTTTGCTCTTTTCTTTCTTGGACCACCGCCGCCATGTTGTTGATGTATCACGTGACCGGGGAGCAGTGAGGTGAATGCGCCGGGTCAAATTCGCTAGGCAATAATAAAAAATTTACGCGTGTTAATACGGCAGTTAAATCCATTCGGAAAAATGGATCCACGAAAATTAACAGAGTTGTTGCGTGCTACGATAGACCCGGCACAGCAAAAGCAAGCAGAGGAACAGCTCAGCCAGGTACGAATACACGCGCATGAGAATTTCGGCTCCGCGAACTTTCGGACATGTGGCTTTTCCGGAGCTCCGATTTCCTTTCTGGGGAAACATTCTGTCTGTTGCCGCACGAGTCAAATATTTAACTCTCCTGTCGAATAATAATATTACTATTATCTTTAGTATTTGCCATGTCACCGTCGTTTATCGAAATGCCATGCGCGAAAGCGAACCTCTTTTCTCTTGCCAAAAACGGAGCACATGCATCAAGATATGTTTTTATCTTCCACGTTCATTCGCAAAATGAACATTTTATCCCCAATACATGTTCAGATCTGTCTATCTTTGCCAATACGCTCATACCACGTGAACATTGTATTTCCAGATACACAAAATCATTGGCTTTGCTCCGAGCCTTCTTCAAGTGGTTATGACAGCCGAAGTCGATATGCCCGTCAGACAGGCTGGTAAGCATATTGACATGTCGATGCTGCTGAGTGAATTATTCTCACTGATTCGACCATTCGAAAAAATGTTGCTAATTTTTACAAGTATATCTCGCTAATTTAGTTGAAAAAAAACGAACATCTACATTTTTCGAGGGCATAATGATAAATCTTTATGTTAGTTGGATCCACTCCAAAAACTTTCAACTGTTATATGAATATCGGTTCAATTTTCAAACTGCATGCATGGCAGACTAAAATAAAATCTTTGCCAAGAATTGATGAATTGACATGTTAGATCTTTATATGTTGTGAATATTCCTGTTAGAGAGAATGTATGTCTGAAATTATCAGGTGAATAATCGATATGAGTAATATGCGTCAATATGTGCTCATGAATTGCAAGTTTGTGGAAGATAAAATATTTACAACTTTTAAGATCTTGGTCTTAGATTCATGGGATTCAATTCGTCATTATAGTGTAAATGGAGGATAATTTCACAGGTGTTATATACTTGAAAAATTTAATTACAACAAATTGGGCTGAACGGGAGGTGGAAGCTGGAGTTCCTGTACCATTTAGTATACATGAACAGGACCGAGCCATGATTCGTGACGCTATAGTCGATGCTGTTGTACATGCACCAGATCTTATCAGGTTAGTAGAACACTATTGGTAATTAAAGAATAAACTTTTCCGCGTAGATATGCTTCATCTCTCAGAATATTTAATTATCTTCAATTCTTCTACAGAGTGCAATTAGCTGTTTGCATAAGTAATATCGTAAAGCATGATTTTCCTGGCCGATGGACCCAAATTGTGGATAAAATCACGATATATCTTCAAAATCCTGATGCTGCCTGCTGGCCTGGTGTACTGCTCGCTCTTTATCAACTTGTCAAAAATTTCGAGTAAGGGCGTTAGATCGAATCATAATCATGTACCAAATCTTATTGATATTATATTCCCTATCATTCTTGGTCCAAACAGATATAAAAAAGCTGAAGAAAGAGGTCCATTGAACGATGCAATGAACCTTCTATTTCCTATGATCTATCAATTGATATTACGACTTCTGCCTGATCCGTCTGAACAGTCGGTGCTTTTGCAGAAACAAATACTGAAGATATATTTTGCTCTCACACAGGTTTAAATATTGTTTCAATTTTCGTTTTAATCGAACAAAGCAGAAATTATATGTTTTAGATAGTGACCGTTGTTTATCAATATCGATTTTTCTGTAGTATTCACTACCTCTGGACCTGATATCTAAAGAGGTCTTTTCTCAATGGATGGATGTGGTACGACAAGTCGCTGACAGACCTGTGCCTCCGGAGACGGAAAATTCAGATTTGGATGAAGACGAACGTGCGGAATTGCCATGGTGGAAATGTAAAAAATGGGCAATGCACATTCTCCATAGAATGTTTGAGCGGTACGCGTTTCTACACATGAGATAAATTTTATATGTGTAATTTGAGGATATTTCTATTGCGTCAAATGACTGCTTTGATTTAGATATGGCAGCCCTGGTAACGTAACGATAGAGTATAAAGAGTTTTCTGAGTGGTATTTACGAACGTTCAGCGGAGGAATCTTGGAAGTGTTACTAAAGATTCTTGATCAGTATCGTCGAAAAATATATGTCTGTCCAAGAGTTCTACAGCAATCTATCAACTATATAAACCAAGGCGTCAGTCATGCATTTTCATGGAAGTTCCTGAAACCTCATATGTTCGAAATTATTCACGACGTTCTATTTCCAATTCTGTCACACTCTGTCGCGGATGAAGAATTATGGAATACGGATCCTCACGAGTATATCAGAGTTAAATTTGGTAAATAGAATCATCGCTATTTGTATGATAAAAAACTGAATCTTCAAATTATTACTCTTTTTATTCCTAGATATATTCGAAGATTTTGTTTCACCTGTCACTGCGGCCCAAACGTTGTTACATTCGGCATGTAAAAAACGAAAAGACATGCTCCAAAAAACGATGCAGTTCATTATGGAAGTTTTGACTAGTCCTAACGCAGATCCGAGGCAGAAAGATGGAGCGCTTCACATGGTATACAGATAATGTTCTTCCACAGAGGTATTGTTTATAGCATTTGAACTATCCATTGAAAGTCGTCTACTCGTAGGTGGGAACCCTTGCTGACGTACTACTGAAGAAGAAAATTTACAAAGAACAAATGGATAAAATGTTATCGCAGTATGTCTTCCCAGAATTCGCCAGTCCACGTGGCCATATGAGAGCAAGAGTAAGATTATTGTTCTATAGATCTATCGATAAACCATCAGAAGCTGTGAAATTAATCTTATTTATTACCAACAGGCTTGTTGGGTCTTACATTACTTCTCCGAGATTAAATTCAAACAGGAAGCAATTCTTGTGGAGGCAATAAGATTGACTACCAATGCACTTTTGCACGACCAGGATCTACCAGTGAAAGTAGAGGCTGCTATTTCATTGCAAATGTTGTTGTCTGCACAGAACAAAGCTCAGAAATATATTGAACCTCTCATAGAACAGATCACAATGGAACTTCTCAAGATTATCAGAGAAACTGAAAACGACGATATGACCAGTGTTATGCAAAAAATTGTTTGTACTTACACAGAAAAACTAATTCCAATCGCTGTAGAAATTTGTCAACATTTGGTAAGCAGCTGTGTTACATCTATTTGATCGTCATTGTATATACTTTTTGAAATACGAAATCAATTTTAAAAACTTGGAATGTTTGTATTGTAGAAATATGCTATTTCTATGGGGTTCGTTTAACTGATCCTTCGCGATTAGGAACCACCTCCTTACTTTGAAACTCAGTTGAGGCATCTGAGTATCTTTTATAAAATTTTCTTTCAGGCTACTACGTTCAGTCAAGTGTTGGAAACGGACGAAGGTAGCGACGAAAAAGCAATAATGGCGATGGGATTGCTGAATACAATAGAAACTTTGCTGACTGTTATGGAAGACCACCCTGCTATAATGGCACAGTTGCAGCCCACTGTTCTGCAAGTAGTAGCTCACATCTTCGGCCAGAGTGTCATGGGTATGTCGCAATGTTTCTGAACAAAGTAAATATATTCCAATTATTACTTTATTAGCGTTATATATATATATATACACGTTTTATTTTCACTATTAGAATTTTACGAGGAAGCTTTGTCCTTGGTATACGACCTGACTCAGAAAAGTATCTCGGAAGATATGTGGCAGGTTCTCGAAATGATGTGCCAATTGTTCCAAAAGGACGGCTTTGATTATTTCACTGATATGATGCCAGCACTTCACAATTACATAACTGTTGACACACCAGCATTTCTGTCAAACGAAAATCATATACTAGCTATGTTCAACATGTGCAAGGCTGTAAGTGTCCACATACTGAGAAAATGTTTGGAATATTTTCTTATGAATTATAATTTTTTATGTAATACAGGTTCTGGCCAGCGACGCTGGTGAAGATCCTGAATGCCATGCTGCTAAATTATTGGAAGTTATCATTCTGCAATGCAAAGGTCACATTGATCAAGTATGTTTTTCTGATTGACTTGAAATTATTTCTTACATTGTATGATTCATTTAGCCTTACTGATTATGTTATTTTTGCAGTGTATACCATCGTTGGTCCAATTGGTCTTGGAGCGTCTAACGAGAGAAGTTAAAACGTCCGAGCTACGTACAATGTGTCTGCAGGTGGTTATAGCAGCTCTTTACTATAATCCCGCTCTTTGCATTACAGTTATGGATAGTCTCCAAGGCAGACTTGGACTATCGACAGAACCTATAGCATCGCATTTTATCAAACAATGGATACATGATACAGATTGTTTCCTAGGGTACGTCACAGCTTCAGTAGAAGCGTATTATCATCATATTTGAATGACAGACATCCTTATGTGACATGATTTGTTCTTTGCAGACTGCATGATCGCAAATTATGCGTTTTGGGACTATGCACCTTGATTAGCATGGGACCACAACGACCAGCAGTTCTTAACGAATGTGCCCAACAAATTATTCCGTCGCTTATTCTTTTATTCGATGGTCTAAAGAGGGCTTATGCTGCCAAAGCTGCTGAGAGTGACGACGAGGAGAATGACGGGGAAGAAAGTGACGTAGAGGAGGGTAAGATGTTGATTTCACAAAAATCTGAATGAAATTTCAAATATTTGCATGCGAACCTGAAATCACGTTTGATAATATGCTCAAGCTTGCGTTTATTTCCGTAGAAGTATTATCATCTGACGAGGACGAAATTGATGACAGTGGTCAGCAGTATCTTGAGAATCTCCAAGAAAAAGTAAACAGAGCTTCGGGACAGCATGGGTTCAACATTACTGCTACAATACAAGATGGTCACGGTGATCACAGATCTGATGATGACGATGAAGATGATTCCGACTTTGAAGCAAATGAAGAGACAGCTCTTGAAAGCTATAACACACCCCTGGACTCCGAGGACACCAATCAAGACGAGTACGTCGTATTCAAAGAAGTCATGCAAAGTAAGTCGCTTCTGTCAATTCATATAATTACGCGTTGTCGCGGTTTCCCTCTTTCGTTTTTGATGTAGCGAGAGAACGCCGTCTCTTTTCAGACATTGAGGCAACAGAACAGACATGGTACAGAGCCCTGACGGGTGCCCTTACTTCGGAACAACAAAAGGCATTGCAAGAGATTATCCTTCTCGCCGATCAGCGCAAGGCAGCTCTAGAAAGCAAAAGGATTGAACAAAGTGGCGGTGAGCGATCTAAACTTTTACTCATAGCTACGTGCGAGAACGTTGCGTTAGAAAAAAATTGACAATTGACAATTGACAATTTCAGGGTATGCCTTCCATCAACAAACTGTGCCGACTTCATTTAACTTTGGCGGAACTCCGTTAAGCCGATAAGAGATTTTAACAATTTTATTCTAGAAAATAAGAAAACGAATTAAAGAAATAACAAAATTGGCCACTTATAGCACGCGACTGTCACATGACCACTGCGAAGACATTATGCATTTCATATTTACCATTTTTATGTAAACTAAATGTAATAATCTATTGTCGAGGCAATCACATGAATTCTCGTACTAAATATGTTTTGAAAATCTCTTTTCCCGTGTCACGTGAGCGCCAAACTTATGCCAGGTCGCATCGTCAATATGCCTATATACAGTCTTGCACTGTAATCCCAGATAAATGTGTATTCAGTGACACGAGTTAGCTGTGGATAACGTATTAACTTATTCAATTTATTGTAAGAGTTGCTTCCTGGTCAGTGAATTGTACAGAGACTACGTAACACTGATTGAACTGAAATTCCGACATCAGGTTTTGCCGGACTGGATGTACACTGACAAAGATACTATACTATAGTAGGTGCGGTAACATAATGAAGTAGCAATGAGGGGGTGGGGTGTCCGTAATTTGTGCGTGGAATCTTGAGACACTTAATAAGACACATGACAAACGGGTCGGAGCGAAAATTCGATACTCTGGAAGAATTTTATTGTGTACCTCCTTCGAATAATCTCTTTATGCCACCTCGGAATATCCTATTAGAAAACAAATTTACTTTATACAATGTTTGTTGAAAATTCGTTAAATTGTTGGTATAAATATATCGAAGGCTAAGTTTTACTATATACGTACCAAAAATATTTTCATTGTTCATACAATCAATTTTCTATTTAAATCTATTTACTTTTGATAAATATCGATCATTATTTGAGACGGCATACCGTCTTGTCTTTACACAGCCTCAATTGTAATAACATTTCGTATAACATTAGTAATAATATTTCCGTAGGCCGTTACACCGATTTATTGTAAATCCAAGCATAATTTTCATTCGTCCCAAGCTTCATATATTCTCGATTATGAATTGTCTAGCATGCACACAGAATAAACGAAAACGAGGAAAAAAAACAAATATTATATCAGAGCCCAAAACGATAACGGCGTACAAAAAAAGGGGTGTTCTGTGCTGTGGTTAGTGACGTGGATCAGTGTGTTGTTCAAATGCTTCTGTAGATGAAGCACATGAAAAGATCTCTGTCTACCAATTGCTGTTCCAGAATTTGTAAATAATCACGCTTATAACGATCAAGCTGAAAAAAAAAAACCAAAAAGGAACACGATAATATTACCTTTTCTTTCAATGACATCGAGTATGGTATTACACTCAGTAAATTCTTTCCAAAATTGGCCAACTCTCTGCGTTGTCGATAATTGGCACCGTTCGATAGGAAATAAATTTTCTTTGCATTCGATTATGTACTCGTTATGCAAACAAAAGATTGCGTGTGCGAAGCTGAACGTCGCGAGTACACGCGCAACGTCAAACTTAGTAAGTTATATGCCGTAATTTACAATATCATTATAACGAAAAATGTATCAACTTTGAAAATATACAATTACGACAAACTGTCACGTTTTACTGCGTTAAATGTCAATGATTGGTGTCGATAATGCATACGGCACGGTGGTAATTTGTAGCCTAGTGTTACGAGTAAAATGTATTACTGCTGGTACACGAGTCACAGATGAACAATATGTAGCGTATTACTTGTTCTCAACTAAGACTGACACAGGATATGTCATAACTGAAGTTGGTCAAATTTGGAATCGTGATACAAAGATCTGTTTCTTTAATAATGAGTCTTTCGACAGTGTGTTTTCAAAAAAGTGCCTTGTATTGACGGAGGAAATGGGACCTAAAGTAAAGAATACAGCGATGATGGCTGTAGGTCGGACTGAGGCCAGGACACTTCTCTAGTTTATAAGTTTCCATAGATACTTTACTAAAATATTATAACATAATTGAAACTCTTTCTTTCGCTCTTTCCGTTGATTAGGATTCTTTACTTTATAAGGGACGTTTGCCGCCTTGTAGTTCTTATATTATATTTAAATTGTAATTATGTAACGATGGCAAATGATAAATGCAACGTCATCGCAGTTTTTTTGAGTTTCTTGAGGTCGCACATAATGAACGAACGATGGTAGGTAAGATAATAATATGGCTACGTGCCTGGGCTTTGATATTCGGCAAAATCAATCGACTTTATCATTAAATTTTGAATACAGCTGCATATTAAAATTGTTGTTTATTTATCAATGTCCTCATAAATTGTTATGCATTAAATACTGTGATCGAGATTCGCGGTTGTTTCCTACTTTCGTGCCATCATATTGTAACATTGAACGCAAATAGGATAATAATCAGTTATTTTTATCGCTGTCGGCCAAGAATACATTGTAAATATGTAGCAATACATTAACGTGTATGAATAAGGTGTGACGACTAGGTACACGTATATTTAATTAGACTTTCGTACAGATTTTCAGGTTCCAAACGAAACAAAATGTCTCATTTTTCCTAATGTCCGTGATGTAGTTTCAAAAATAGATTGTAAGCAATAAACGATAAACCACATAACATCGGCTTAATGCCAACTTTTTTATTTGCTGGATGCAAAAAGCCAGATGAAATTATTTATTGTTAGGCTTTTGTGAGGCTACCTGAATTAGAATGATAAAAATTCGAACCACATATTTTCATAATGCACATCAAAGTACGTTTCTTTGTTGTTTTTTTAATTGATTTACGATGTTCAATAATTTCTATCTATTTATCTATAGAAGGTATTGCTAGAAGTCTTTATCGGCGTAAATATATTTGGTCGATTATTTTTTTTCCAACTTCTCTTTAAATAAGTTATCGATTGTCATGGATTGAAATCTGTAACACTGAATGGTGGTAAAATAATAGGAGCCAACATTGCTTCCAAACAGAGTTTAATCGGATTTATTACTAATACAGTAATTATATAATTAATCTAGATATTATAATATCTCTTGTGTCAAGGCAGATGGAACTATCACCAAATTGTTAGTAAAAAAACTTAAGTTCGGGACAATTATAGATTCTTGCTACTCATCATTTGTATTTCAAACGCGCGTATTGAATTGTATTTGATTCATATGGTTGTGATAATGAATACATCAATTGACAATGGATATTATATTCTACCTTGATTCAACAGATTTATAATCGTCGGTTTTTCGTGAATGGACAAAATAGCAGTATACCCAGACTATGTGATTACAATGACTAAAACCATTGTACGAACTTACAGTTGACGATTGCGAGAAGTTACTGTTTCTAGAATAGATTTTTTTTAATGATAAAATATGTAATTCTTAACTATAACAGCTTTAATTCGAGACAAAATGGCATTTTATATACTCGATTTGGCAAGTACGTAATTTGTTGTCGTTTGTATTTCACTGGGCATGGAGCTGTTTGAAAATAGTGTACTAATAGTATTGCTCGTTCCAAATAATTTCCGCAGAGACAGACATAGATAGATAAATAGGTAGAGAGGGGGCAGGAGACGGTAGGTGAGGAAAGAGGATAGAAATATTACCATTATGTGAGACAGTTAATAAATAAGTAACAGTTTTATCTTACATTCTAGTTTCGGGCTACTTGGGAAAAAGAGCTAGTGTTTTAGCGTGACTTTTGAAAAAAGATGGCAAAGTTGTAGCCTAATGATATTTTATAGAGTTAAATTGTGCTTCTCGCTAGTGGAACAAACATCAAATCGGTATAGTATCGGATATTGTATAAATGATTTCAAGTGTTTCATTCAATAACGTAGTAGTATAGATCTATTAATATTTATTAGAATGATCTTCCGATCGAAAATAGGTTGTGATGATTATTATCATAAGAACTCTTGAATGATAGTTTTAGTGAGACCGTACGCTAGCTAATTACTAATAATGTACAACTTTTTGCAGTATCGTGTCCTGCCTACTAGTGTACGCGCATCGCTACTAACAGACATAAATAACACAGAACGTGACAGTCACGAGTCCAATTGCACAACCAATTCTGTCTAATAAATATAATTTTTTATTAGTCTAGGTCTTTCGCGTACTTGACGTTTGCAGAATATTCTGTAAATTGGAAATCACCACAGCAATGCTAATTTTATTAGACGATGTCATTTTTGACGTGTTTAAAATTTAATGTGGATCATATATAGATACGTTAAGGTATTGCTGCAGCCAGAAGCAGTGCGAACACGAAATTGCATCAGCCCTCATTTTCTCACCGCTTCTGGTGCTGGTAATATAAAACAAAGTGGAAAAAAATGGTAACCACAGTCAAGTATACTTTTGGTTTTTTTCGTATTCAGTGAACTATGCAATGTGAACATTTTAATAAGTTTATTAGCCAAAAGCATAAAATACTTGATGGATTAAATGTTTGGAGGCCTGGCAGGACGTAAAGAACGTAAATATGTATAATGCAGACACACAGGTGACGGCAAGCGCACCGTGTTTACTCGCGTTTCTCCAGTCTCTTGGCATTTCTCCTCTTAATGTGAGTCTTTGCAAAATTGTGTGCAATGTGGGTGATGAAGCGGTGTATCACTTGAGACATCGCTCAAAATAAAGTGATCCAACGTATCCACCACGCATGGCTTTCGTTACATTTTGTTCGAACACCCTTCGATTATTTTGTAATACCTCTGCTGCTTCTTTATTCAAGGGATCTTCTGGATTTGGTTCCTGCCAGAAATTCGGTTCGATGAACGATTAAAATTGCCATGCAGATGTGATGTATATTTACATGATGCAATGTCGCACGTGTCTACTGCCGTTGCTCGTTTGTTACTGCCGTACTTACCAGAAATAGGTACTGAAGTCCATAAACGATCGAATTTATTGTAAGTACGGGCTTCCAATCCTCCCTCAAGATGTTGAGACAGACATTTCCATCCAAATCAATATTAGGATGATAGACTTGGGTTTCACATTTGACCTTAGGGGGCTCGTGTGGATAGTTAGGGCCAACTTTGAAACTGAATACAAATCGTCCCCCCCTATAAAATCCCTGTGCAAACAGAAAATCACAGATATTTTCAACTGCTAAATAATCAAGATTAGAAAAAATGAGTCTACGGATGAGCAAACAAAGTAGTCATAATATATGTAACAAGTGATTATACGTGTAATGACAAATTAATTGAAATGCAGTGAAGTGGATGCTGGTTCCATTCAGGAATCGACCTAATTTAAAAACAAAATGAATCAAAAATACACTATTCGAAGCCATCAAATTTAACAATAACAGTATGATTGGCAAAGGTGCGATTTGGAGTGGTAATAAAAAATAACCGATTCGTTGAAGGATAGATGAAACTGGAGCAACCAACGGTATTACTTGATGATACGCGCAGATCCTGTTCTGTGAAATGTGGATATATTCAATGAAAAATACGTACCTCGTCGGGACAAATGATTAATTTAAAAGTCAACAAGTCATCTGGGTCGGGAAATTCTGTACCACATGTTTTAGGTAGGTTGAGTTCATTAATGTCTGCAATTGAAACGATTACGGTGATAAATTAAATCTTAAAAGAGACCTTGTGGATTAATGTGATGAGAAACCTTTCGTAATCCTCAGCTGCGCTGCAGAGGCTTTTTTTTGAGTTCCAGCTTTAGGTGATTCGCCATCTTTTTTTGCTTGTTTCAGTGAAAATAATTTGATCATGTTAAATTTTAAGATTCACCTACTGTATAACGCGGCATACAAATACTTTATATCGAAGTAATATCACAAAGGAGACAAAAATATGGGGACCTACAATTTTTGACAAGGGGATCAACTTGCTTTTGCCGTCTCCCCCGACTATATTCACGTGGGTCAGACAGAATTTGCGCAATTTAGATACAGCCACGTCTGCTTATATCAGTGAGCCAATTCGTTTTTTCCGGAGTCCTCTTGATCGGCGACCCGTTCGTATGCGTCGATAAACAAGCGTTCAATACTCGCGATTAATCGTTATTCCGCGATCTCACCGCGGAAAAGTCGTCATAATCGGCATAAATAAAGTCCGTGCCCGACAGACCGTTCAAAAGTCCCGGGAAAATCTTCTGTTTCCATTGGTCAGTCATCAATTACATTGGAATTAGGCAGACGTCGCAGGAACGCCGTGCGTTCAGCACCTATAATCTTTTTGTGGCAAGACCGAACGACTAAACGACGTTAAAAACTAACCGTAAATATTATTACTAACGGACGTGCAGCCATCGTGACGACGTGACGTGTGTGTTATTTTTGTCAATAAGTATGCATTTGAGCGGAGAATTTGAATCCAGTTATGATTACCGCCATACAGGACCTCACACATGCATAATGTATAGTGTATCAGTGTAGTACTATGGTTCTGCGGAACTGACGGACAGATAGATGGCGTTGAGTGTACAATTCGTGATGTTCGTTCCAATATTATATATTCCGATTTAAAATTTAACGACTGACGGTAACAATAGTTTAACAACAACCGAATGATCGCAGCAGAGTCGTGTTCACGTTCACGGTCGCGTTCTTCGGGGTTAATGCATGACGTGCGATCAAACTGGATCAAACACTTCAGTTCAATCAATGTACAGTGCTCGAAGAAATATCATACATACCACGAAATCGCGAATGACACGTGATCCGCTCTATCGAATTGAGAAATCACGAGTTTCCATGAGATTAAAATAGTGATCAATAATTTCAATATAAACCTCGTCGGAATAGTATGTTAAAATCGTTAAATTCCAAACAAAAGATGACTATCGAATTAAACGACGAACAAACAACATACGTTATAATGGAAAATCGAATATTATATCAGTGACAAATTTTGAATTGGAATATCAGTCTCAATAATACGATCGATATACATTATCAAGAATAGAACAGAGATAAAAATCTTATAGTTAAGATTATTGGCTTGTTGTGCCAGGCTTTGTGACAGTAGAAGTGTACCTTTGATGATTACAAGTACCGATGTTATAATATTCAATTCAGCTGTGCGGATGTGAAGTGGTGAAAACAAATGATAATAAATGTCACATTTGTCATTGGGCACAGCGAAGGTGGTATTGTTTGAGGAACGAGTTGATAAGCTTTTAGGGTACTATAAAAAAGATCAGGATTTAGTATAGCGTTTCTTAACACGATAGACCTGTGCGACGACACAGCTGGGCTCATTGAAACGTAAGTTTTGGTTTTGTAAGTTTGATGACTAAATTACACTATTCTCAAAGTTTTCTCAAAAGTACTTCTGCCATCGGAAGGCATACTTTGCTTGTGCATAGTAAATTTTAGTATCTCATAGCTCAACATTGCACAAGCAAACAACATGATATGCAGCTCGACCTCAATATCGCACATTAATCATAGTAATTATGTTTTTATTATCATCCGATGTCATACACTTTTTTTACCTCGCCATCCTATCATCACGGCACGTATGCACTTCATTGTTTCTCTTTTATTCAGAGGATCTTGCACTTCTGCAATTAGAGCTTAATCCATTATATTTTCCCATCATATGATTCTATTACTGCTGGAAATGATTTCATGGAAGATCACTTCTGTGGTCAAATACTCATATAACATGAATCATTGGTAAAAAAAGTGATTAGGAAAGATTAATCATATCCGGATCTGTACTAGTAACATATGTTTATTACTCACTGATAAAACTGAAGATAGTTATTAGGAGAATTTGATGACTTCAAATTAATAACTCGTAACTCGTGAAATCATAGTAGATGGGTTTCGCTAAATGAGATAAACTGTGAAGTCAAATCTGACTATGATGCCATAAAAAAACCCGTAACCTGCCACAACTTTCTCACAGTCAATGAAGCCTTAATTGCTAATTCCTTTTATCTGTTCAAATATAGATTTTGATATCATCGACTATGATAAAAGGTGATTCAAATCCTTAGATTATATGGAAAACACATCATGATCTCGATCGATTCTATTTTGTTTGCTGATGTATCCATTAAGTAAACAAAAAAGACATTGATGTACGAGTTATTTTTATGAGAACATCGGATCCTAACTAGAATAGTGCTCTATGAAAAAATGTAATATTCAATTGCATTGATTTTGTGAAACTGAATAGTTGTTCCACATCTCACCGTAATCATCTCTTCAAACTAAGCATTATGAGCTCAACCTTGGCTAAAAAGAAATTAGTCGCCTGAGTTGTCTTATCAACAATTAATTTTTAGCGGTATCTCTTTGTTGGCTTCCATTGTGTGCTGCCTGTTACAATTGGAATATTACAATCTTCAGTTCTTTTGTATTGTGGCAAGCCGCTATCTTAAGTTCACTAATTCGTTATGTTTATTTAGCGAATTACTCTCAATTAAAGTCAACAAGCAAATTTATTTTCATGAGGACACATCAGTGAATCTTACAGAAGCAGAACGACTACCACATACATTTTTGCAAGGAAACTTTCAGTCTGTTCCGTGAATATCGATTCCAATACTTGCAATTCCCAGTGTAAATCACAGCATTAAATTAACAATTGCCGTCTTTTTCGTGTAATTAATTATAGTTTACTAATGCGAATACTTTATTATTTTTGAAAATACGTTTTTTACCAGGATGATTTCTTATTTTACAGTGATTATCTGAATCAAATAATCCACCTGATACAAAATGAAGTTTGCGGAACATTTGTCAGCTCATATTACACCAGAGTGGCGCAAGCAATATATCAGCTATGAGGTAAAATTCTAAAGTGCTTTGATATGATTATAAATACGACTACCATTACTACTATTGACTACAACTATCACTGCTACTACTACTATTTCCATTATTATTATTTGTATTATTATTAATATTATTATGATCATGATAAATCTGAGTACTTTTTTTGTGTTCTAACTTGTACAAGGGATAACAGATACTTGTAATGCAAATGATGTATCTAATTTTCAACAACCTTTATAGGAGATGAAATCAATGTTATACACTGCAGTTGAAGAAGCTCCTTCTGTTGAGAGTGTAGAACCAGATCTTATCACGCGACATTTCGCTTCATTTGATGAAGTCTTCTTTACTTTCTGCGATCGAGAATTGAAGAAGATCAATACGTTTTACTCTGGTGAGATAAAAATTGATTTACCAAAATTTATCTGTATTAAAATATTCGAACTTTGTAATGAACTTGACTTTTCATCAGTTTCATAACAATGAGTTTCCCTTGTTGTGATATTCACCTCCAATCAATGTAGTCTCCTGAATTATATTTGGATAAAATTTTGTGTAGAGAAGCTGGCAGAGGCAACGCGAAAATATGCAGCCCTGCAGAGCGAATTAAAGACGGCATCTGAACCGGTTCAACAAGCAGGAGGCAAAAATCGTGGCAGATCAACAGGCAAAGCCCCAATTCCGGCCAGAAAACAACGCGAGCTGAAACTCGCTTTCTCAGAGTTTTACCTGTCGCTCATTCTCCTCCAAAATTATCAGACGCTCAATCATACTGGTTTTCGGAAAATTCTTAAGAAACATGATAAGGTAACTGGAATGATATTGTACAAATTGATGCTATACCTACAAATAACATATGATTTTGTACAATGACTTACGTTTTGAAGAGCCCGCGTGTTCTTGGTTTCAAGTAGTTAGAACGTCTTGACTCGTAACACTGTCAAAACTTAATCTAAGACTTTATTTCCATAAATTCATTTGATAGCAATATTTACTTTAATCGTGATTCCTGCGACGTCTATAATTGCTACTTTTATATAAGTCTTTCTAAAAAGAAAGATATGGCCACTGATTCCTCGGTAACTCGCGTCCGTTTTATAGAATCATTCCTATTATTTGTTTGAAATTTATAGCTGTTATCCGTCGATACCGGTTCCAAGTGGCGTGTCGAGCTTGTGGAAACTTCGCACTTCTATGTATCCAAGGACATTGACAAGCTCATTCAAGAAACGGAAGCGACGGTTACAAATGATCTGGAGGGTGGGGACAGGCAACGAGCTATGAAAAAACTTCGAGTTCCTCCCCTCGGCGAACATCAGAGCCCATGGACCACCTTCAAAGTTGGATTGTTTTCCGGGAGTTTCGTCGTTTTGTTCATAGCAGTTGTATTGTCAGGTTAGACATTTATCAAATCGTTCGAACGATTTGTTATTTCATATGATTTTGCACTGTGACTTTTCGTATTCATGGTTTTTCTTTAATTCTAGCCATATTTCATGATGGTGGTGAAAATCTGAAGATTGCATTTCGTTTGTATCGCGGGCCATTACTCATAATTCAGTTCCTATTTCTTATTGGCATCAACGTTTATGGCTGGCGATCTTCCGGTGTAAATCACGTCTTGATATTTGAACTCGATCCACGGAATCATTTGTCAGAACAAGACCTTATGGAATTAGCAGCAGTCCTGGGTGTCGTTTGGACTCTAAGCTTATTAAGTTTCTTATACAGCGCGAGCTTGAGTATTCCTCCCTATGTAAATCCATTGGCTCTTGTTGGAATTATGCTGGTATTCCTTCTGAATCCGTTGAAAATGTTTCGACACGAAGCTCGTTTTTGGCTGCTGAGAATTAGTGTGAGTTCAATAACTTTAAACACTTGATTGTCTACATTCGATTATTCAAAGTAGTATATTTGTATGAAATTTATCTTCAAATTTATGGACACTCGTTTATTTCAGTGGCGTATGATTATTGCACCGTTTGTGTTCGTCAACTTTGCTGATTTCTGGTTGGCTGATCAGTTAAATAGTCTCACCACTGTCTTATTGGATTTTCACTTCCTCGTATGCTTCTACATAACTAATGGAGATTGGTTGCAAGCAGGTGATACGACACAGTGCATGTCTGGATCATATATTATTCGGCCGATAGTAAATTGTCTTCCAGCATGGTTTCGATTCGCGCAATGCGTTCGTCGATATCGCGACTCTAAGGAAGTGTTTCCGCATTTGGTTAACGCTGGAAAATATGCAACAACATTTCTCGTTGTCATAACCAATACATTGAAGGCATTCTACGATGGTAGGTTCATATTATTACTACATGTACAATAGTTTAACCTCGTGATAATGTACAATGATATAATTATGATGTTTCTTCCAAATGCAGATCAGTATGAAAATCATCTGGACAGTCCATGGTTCTGGCTGTGGGTTACAAGCTGCATTCTCAACTCTGTTTATTCATATACATGGGATATAAAAATTGATTGGGGTCTTTTGGACAGTAATGCAGGAGAAAATCGTTTTCTACGCGAAGAAGTAGTGTATTCGTCGCTGGTAAGGACATTCCGTTTTTCGTGAGAACATTCTTGTTTCAAGAGTCCTTGTTTTTCAAAGTGACTCTGTCTCATGATCGTTCATTAGAATATGTAACTGTGATTCTATTACAGGGCTTTTATTACTTCGCCATAATCGAAGATTTTATCCTGAGATTTGTATGGGTAGCCAACTATGTTTTAACGCAGTATAATTATGTTTCGTCCGACCTAATGACTTCGATCATCGCACCCCTAGAAGTGTTCAGGTTAGTACCGCGAGCTTACTTATACGACCAGTCGTCGTGTCTTGATCTGTGGTTGCTGAGAATGGTTGACAAATGTAGTGTAATTTTCGTACGTCTAATACGTAATATGTTTTGATTTATTGTTTTTATGCGATACAGACGTTTCATTTGGAATTTCTTTCGTCTGGAAAATGAGCACTTGAACAACTGTGGTAAATTCCGTGCGGTACGTGATATTTCCGTCGCGCCGATTGAAAGTTCCGATCAAACGCAAATTTTATGGATGATGGATGAAGAGAATGGAGTCATAAACAGAGGCAAACGAAAAGGAGGCGGTAAGAAACAAAACGTTAAGGATGAGAAACGCGCACTTTTGAAAGAAGAAACGATAGACATAGATGTGTCGAACGTCAGTTGAATCGTGATCAGTCACGTTTTCTTAAACGGAGTTATAATGCCATAGAACTATTACGTATTCATCAAAAGTGTTCCAATTGGTGGAAGTTTGGAGCTATAATTTGAATTTTCACACAAGTTCCAATTTATTGCTCGTACTGACCTTTAAGTGTAGATTAGTATGCTTTAACTCGAGCAAAAATCTTATACGAAATTTTCTCCGACGAAAACAAATTGTTTCAGTTAACTCTTGGAGTTACTGAATAACGGCGGAGCACTCGAATGTTCCGTGGATAAAACTAGGCATAACATTCCAATAGAATTTCATTGAAAACGATTTCGCTGAAATAATTTGAGAGGCGATTCCGTTCGTTCCTTTGAGTATATTCACACAGAGAATATCGAAGGCTGTATGGTTGTTGTTTCCATTTCTGTAACTCGATAGATTCATTCTACATCCCTATTTATTACTAGATAATGTATTTGCATACAAGGAGAGAAACTATCTCTGACTTTCGTATTGCATTTTTTTGGTGCCATATTGGTTTATCTATCGATCGGAATTGGTGCTAGAAATAAAATTGAACGCGTAAAGTAAAACAGCAGAAACTTATTAAATGAAGGAACGGATTGTTCGGATACAGATGAGAGTTGCCATAATCTAAATATCGACCCACGCAACTTACTGTCAGATATTTGTTTAGTACAATGAGCAGCAATAATTAATCCATTGCCAATATTTTCCCTTGCTACCAAGTATTTCTTCAAGTTAGTAATAAAACGTTGATAGGTCCTTTTAGTGCGTATACATTTTTGATTATATTCCAGTTATTTGATACGTCGACGTGAAATAATTGGAAATGATTTTTTGAAAACTCCTTTCATGAACATTCGTTATTCTATCGACGTCGTGTCGTAGAATTACTGCGTGTAACTAGAAAAGATTAGTTGAATTGTATAGTTAACCAGTTGATACCCATTGTGGTGTTAAAACCGTTGATTTATTAGTTTTGTTAATCATTTGAGCGTTTCGCTTGAAGAATGTGATCGTGTTTATAGTATTTTTATACGGTAAGGCTAATTAAGGTCCGGTATCCTCGAAAAGGTGGGCTTAAACGAACACAGGTCAAATATTTTTGTAAACTATGTATATTAGGTATCGTCACGAGATGAATATAATGTTATTTAATCCGCTACATCTAAATTGTATCAGCAATTCTTCAAGGTATCATGTTCTTAAATATTTATCTAATAAGTTTGTTCCATACGAAAATACGATGAAATATTTTTGGTAACGTCACCATGTGTCGAGTGAGATGAATGATTCAGATATCAGATAACGCGGTTTTTGTCACATGTCTCTTATGAAGTATCCAAAGTCAAGTAGCGATGTTTTGTAAATTCCAACGTTTCCCCCTGGTAGCTAAATATCGTGACAAGTTGGAAGTACGGTGATTCGGATGATTCATCGGTCCGACAAGTTGTTAGTGAGTCGTGTTATTGAAAAAAATGATAATCGTAAAGTGCGCTTATAGTTTTTAAAACGAACTTGTATTTTCGTAAAGTAGAAATATGTTTTTTTCCATTTTCTTTTCAAATCCCGATTCGCCCGATCCACTGCCTCGCGCTGAATTAGTAAAATAATACGCGATCATAAGATTCGTTATAATCTCAGCTGAATTACTGACGAAATGGCGCGTATTTAGGAAGAACCAAGTTGACCTTGATACCCTCCGTAATATGCACGCTTAAGACATTTTGTCGAAAGCACATTGTATTTTTCGTAGAAACAATGCGACTTTCGCGTAACTCGAATAACTGCAGTTGGAATTCACGTTGAATCTCGAGATTGAACAGCAAAACAATCTTTGCTGGATTGCTCATTGGTGATTGTTCGAGAGCTTGTTAGAATGTGAGTTTCCCTTTCGCGTGGAAAATATTCACATTTAAACTGTACGACGCGCGGATTCGTTTTTTTATTTTCAGAAAGCAATCATTTTTTCATTGTCTGTCAATGACGTGCGAGTGGTGTCCTTATTAGCTCAATAACTACGTCGCAAAATTTTATCTCAGTATACACCTATTTATCAATTGTATATACTTTTGTGAGAAATATTATTACGAATAAATAAACGAACAATAATGAAAAATGTACGCCGACATGCATTTATTATTTTCTCGTTGTTAACCCAGGGATTATCTTGGTACGCAGCATCGGTTGCGGGTGTTGATCCGATTGCAAGTTACCCGAATCCCTTGCCATCGTGAACGTAGCGGTCGAAATGTAAGAGGTTTCCAACTAATCGGATTGAATAAATGTACAAATACGGTATTCGACCACCGTGAAGATTATCTCGCTTCATTCGTACTAGAGTTCAATGTTTCGTGAATTTTTTGCTAACAAAATTTTCACCGACGGATCAGTCTCTTCGGAGAGCTACTTTAGTCGATGCAAAAATAAATTCCTTCCAAATCAAAGGAACAAAAGGAAATGTTACCAGGTATTATATTCCGACGATATAGAAATAGTATGTAACCGTAATTTTTATTCTGACGCCAATGATGCTTCAAGAGCAACAGGCATAAATCGAGAAAACGTTACGAAATCAAATTTCACCGTGATCGAGCGAACGACCGAGCCGTTACGTTTCATTTATGAGTTTTTTAGCCGTAACTTTTTTTTACCACGAGATAAAGATCTGGATCTAACGGGAGTTGATTCCGCGCGAAAAAAACGTGAAACACCAGATCCCCAAATATCTGTCTCCTAAACCTCGATTTTCCGCCATATTTTCATTTTTTACGGCCATCTCGCGATTTCCTTCGTCGACATCATTTCGAATCTCTATTCGCATTTTCGGAAATACCGATTGTTGATTGAAACCGAATTAAAATAGATCAGAACGAGTTTCCTCGAAGCCGAGGAAAAATGAAGTGGCAGTGAAATCATCATCGTATGCCGCCAAAAAATTATATATAATTATATTAAAAAAAAATTGGCTGATATTGATATATATAATTTATATGAAATTTATATACAGGCAATTATGTATAATTATATCCCTTTTTGCAAGTTTGTACAGAATTCTCTATATATATAAATTATATATAATTATATCGGGCCAATTTTTTTTCACATAATTATATACAATCTGTTTTCTCGGGATGATAAAAATGTTTGCATATTACAGCGTAGTATGAATTACGAAAAAAATTTTAGCAATACGGTATTTCGTTTTTAAATGTAGGTCCAAAATCAGGATCGCTCCGGGCTGTAACACGTCTGAAAACCGCTCTGCCACAGCGTGTTATCACGCGGCCATACTGATTGGAACTCGAATCCTAAACCGGTTTTAACCGAATGGATATCAGATATTAGGTGCGCTGAGTTAATGTTAGTTCGTACGATTAGAAAGAATCATCTTAGTTGATTTATAGGCTGTTCCGATCTTGGAAGAAGGAAATTAAACATCTCGTGTTAAGAACAAATTCCAATATTTATTCAAACGCTGCGAAAAACTGATTGTTGAGAGCAGATTACGTGGCGCGCGTGACTTATCGCGTGTTGCGATTCTTTCGAATTCGATTAGCACTCCGCGCATCTCTTCGTCTGCATCCACGTTGCGACGAGCTATTCCATGGAAAAACCCTACGTCGTGTACCTACACGTGTAATCTTCCTCGTGATCGTTTCCACGAATATTTAATCGGTTGCGTTTCCCGTTCATCGAAAGGCTGTTGTACGTACGTCTTCGTGAATCATAATCGATCATTTTCTCCAGCTTATTTCAAGACGTTCGATCGCCGAGGCGGATCTTTGCTATACTTAGACGCGATCGTCAAAAATTACTTTTCAGAATAGTTTATGATTCCTCGTCATTCATCTGTCCAAACATGCAGGCGTCACGCGAAACAAATGACACGCGGCCGATTCTCGCTTGTTCAGAAAGCAGATGCACGAAGCGGAGACGACGAAACGGTCGAATCCACGGATCTTCTTTCGCAGTCGTGAGGATTCCGCGAGTTTTCGTTCGCCGAGGTGCAGGCTAGCAGGACCGCGTACGTCTCGGCTGATACCGAAGAGCCATAGTAGGGTTCCAAGGTCGCCCGGTACCCATCGCCCGGAGGTACAACCGTAAATACGACAATAACGACTCGTGTCAGATTTGAACCTAACATCGGAGAACTAAACGAACAATCGCAACGAACGACGTCGTATCGCAAATGACTACAGTATACAGGGTAGCCACTGCGATAATAAATCCTGAATAATTCGAGAAATCCTTCTTGTTCGCTGAAACAACGTCGTAAGAAAGGTTACTATTATTAATACGTGCAAATTGTTGCAGTAGGCGCATAGTTGTTCCGATATACTTACTCTCATAGTTATTACAAAAATCGGAATAAATATGTATTCGAATCTTTCGTATCCGTGAAGATTGCATTCATCGTGTTTTCGAATCGAATTGTTGCACCTTCTTCGCGAAGAATACCCACCGTAGAATTATTAAAACGGGAAGAATTGCTAGTTGCGTTGATTTTCGTCTCACGTTTTGATTGGTCGGCAGAAGTAGGCAAAGGTATCCCAAAGTCTATCGTTGTACTTGTTTCTTTTTTTTTTTTTTTTGTTGATAAAAATGAATACAAAAACGAGTGAAATGGCACACTCTAATGGAGCCCGTAACGGATATACGCGAGTACGTGTTATTCATAAAAGAGTACCTACAATATTCTTTGTTCCACCCGAAACATCAATGAATTGTTCGTTAAACTTACGGGTTTGATAGTCACAATGACATTATATACATTATACACTGCGCATTATATACATTACCGCTGCGCGTATTTGTTCTCCCATGTTCAATGCAGTTAGCCTAGGTATGACTAATAAAACTAACTTTTCAAAGCAAACGAGAAATAATTTTCAACGCTGAAGTACAGCCACAAGGCATTGACAAGTACCTACTACTACTATTCACCCGTTCGTAGAGTATATTTCTCGTTCGTTCGTAGTCTCATTTCAAGATTTGCCAAAATTGGTGTAAATTCAGATTTTTTCGTGCAATGAAAAGTATCATGGAATAGGTGAATACCGTAAAAGGGGAGGATGGAATTAAGAGGATATAAAAATGAAAATCAAACGACTTCAAAGGGATTTTGGATCCAAATAAAATAAGTAGGGAACATAAGTGTACTTCTTTTACCATTTTAATAAAATGATATTCGTCTAACATCATCTAACAGGCATTACGTGATAAGAATAATAATAATAATAATGACGATAATAATAATAACGACAATGATATTAATGACAATATTAATAATAATAATAACGGCAATAATAATAACGACAATGACATTAATGGCAATAATAATAATAATAATAACGAGAATAATAATAATAATATTACTACTGCTGCTGCTGCTGCTGCTACTGCTGCTCCTACTTCTGGTAATAATGATAAAAAATAATAATATTCGGGCGGTATACAATGACAATGTTGATATCTAGGTATTTATAATAGGTATGCTAGAATAGGTATAATGTATACTGTACAGAGCTTATTCGTTAACAGGGGCCCGAGTCCGCTGTGGCGATTCTAATTCTGATGAGATTTTAACGTTATTACTAAACTTACGCGTGATCCCTATTGGCTCTTATCGACCCAGGGATGATAATGGTCAGCGTATGTATATGTATATGTATATGTATATGTATATGTATATACGTACACAACGGGAGCGGAGGTTTGCTTTGTGGCGTATATCGCGAGCGTATCGAACGAGCTTATTATTATTCGTTCGTTCGTTCGTTCGGCCGGCGACGTTCGGATGCAACATATAATATAATATAATTAAAAAAAAAAAAAAGCGACCACACAATAAGAGAAAGTCACCATCGTTATAAATTCGCCACCGTCACGTTGCTTCGCTCCCATCGCGAAATTCTAATCAACAATTAGTACATACACGTGTCGTGCATAGTATGTATTCGTGCGTATTTATATGTGAATGCGCGTATGTAACAATTACGATCATTAATCAGAAGCAACGACAATGATAACGCGATGGTAGTAGTATTAAGGTTAAAGTGCTAACGAGGCTCGCCGCCGTGTTCGTGGGAAGACCTCTCGCTGATACGCCGGAAGCAACCTCGTCGCGAAACTAATAATTGAAATTCGTATGCGAGAGTATGATTCCGGTTTGCTTGCGTCTGTACACATTATATTCCTACGGGTAGTTATATACCAGCCAAAATCACAATAATTGTTCGAGTTTCAGCGCTAATGCTCGTTTCAATGACTTTTAAAAATCACTGCTCCAAATCCATTCTATCGATACATCTTCTTGATCCACTTTCCTTTCCTGATCCCTCGTAGTATTATTATTATTTCGCATCGTACGCACAAGTCCCAAACGTACGATCCATAAATATACACGTACACGTACGTAGAGGTGAACAATTGTAAAATATGCACGTATACTTCTTGTTGTTTATTTTTTAATTTTTTTTCCACGCATTTCCGTTTTTCAACCGTTATTTGTAAATTCGTACTAAAAATATTTCTTTTCCTTCATTAATATAATGTAATGCAATGTAACGTAACGTAACGTAACGTATAAACGAACTATCGACGGTGTATGACATCGTTATTTATCGTTAAATAATTTCCAGCGATTAGCTGTACGCTTTGAGAACTCTCGTGCCTCTCCCGCGAATCTCGCGCGATGGTCATCAGAGTATGTCAGAAGTAAATACATGTTTCATTTTTTTTTTTTAATTCTCATAAACTATATTTACAGAATTCATGTCTCCGCAAGATCCGAGAGATCCTTTTCGACAAAAGTATCTCGGAAATCGGATCGTGGGTTCGGAACGATGAAACGTGTGGTTTTTTCTCTCTCTGTACACGATCGGGGGGGATTCTATTGATTGTTAAGAGAAAATATCGCGTCGCACCGAGTCATCGAATGTTATTCGGTCTCAATTATTACTCGTTACGCATGAATGTCCGTAATTGCAACCCGCTCTACTACACGTGCCTTACGCGTGACGATGGCCAAGTATTTATTTATCGTGGAAACGGAACAAGTAGACAAACAATTCGAATAATAACAACAATAAACGTGATATTGTCAACCGATAAAAAAAAGAAAAAAAATAGGGGGAAACAAAATGGTGGAATGCGCAGTCGTTATATCGTTAGAATGTAATAAGGTCGTCCAGCACATATTCTGATAGACTTTTCTCGGAGAGTTGCTCAAGCGAGCATAACTCGACGCGGACCCTAGAATGCAACAAAGAAAATAACAACGAACGTCCCTAGAGTAGATCTTTCGTAACTATGTAAGTTTCTTGAGGATGAGAGGAATGTTTTTTAATGGCTCCGTCGAGTTATTTATCGTTTCTGCCATTGCTGGTGAAAAAAATAGCGATGTTTCGCGGTCAATAACGATCGTTGCCCTGATAGTCCTTGAATTGCAGCTTAGTAAATGTGTTCGACGAGACGAAAGTATGTGAAAAACTATGAGGATAATGGCATGACACGCTTATATATATATCAATGTTTATTACGCTTCAGCTATAAGCCGTTGAGTATATCGATACACCTCGTCGAGTTCTCGCGGATCCTTTGTTTGCGTCGGATACAATTTTCTACTTTCAATTCTGACGTAGGTGCTCGGCAACGAATCGACGTAGTTCGTTTTCTGTTCCATTTCATTCGAGTTTTACTTTTTCTTTTTTTTTTTTTGTTAATCGTCGCGTTATCATCTCGCGACGGAAATGGAACGAACGACTCCGCTCGTTGCCGATGTCGTATCGACGTTACGTTCGCCCGAGACTCGCGAGAAACATTTATTAAAGAGCATCTAGTTTTATCGCGCGTAGTTTCAGGTCCATTCGGAATCTCATCGTTCTTATTAGATAGAGTACGATCGCGCGTCGTCGTTCCGTTGAAGATGTCGAGAAGTCGACGCGAGTTTCATCGCGAGGCGAAAAATAAAAAGTCTCTTCGACAACGTGTCACCGGAGTCGGAGTTAGCGTCCGCGATATCGTTAACATCGGCGATCCGACTTCGTCGATAAACTGCCCCGAGGCGCGACCGGTCTCCGCGAAGGTCACACGGTCTCCGAGCTTCCGCGTTGCGAACGACTCTCCTCTTCCCCGGAACGCGAGATACGTTCCAAAATCAAATCTGCGACCTCGATTGGCCACCGAAACACGCTTCTCGTTCTACACCATTCGAAAGAGGAGTCCGAACGCGAGAGAGATAGCTGGCGCGTCCGCGCGTGTTACATACATGTACGTGGTTGCGCGAGCGTGCAAAGTAACGACGACGTATCTGGTAGATGTTTTGCGTACGATTTACCCAAGGTTCGAGATCGACGAAAGTATATAACCGTACGAAATATTTCGACACGAATCCGGAGCGCGGGCTGCTCTTCGCGCGGCGACGAGAAAAACCGTTTGGTCCCCCTAATGCCGCCCCCCTCGCGATCGTATGCAGGTACGTATGCGTATCGTAAAATGCTACGCGAGTGTACTTGGCCTCGAAGCAATTTCGTACACGGCTAACATACGAGTTTCACACGTTGATCGTGCACGAAATATCTCGTCTCCTTTACGCTCGAGGGCGGGGGAGAGGGGCATCGGCAACGTTCCTCGTACCCTCGCCGTATGGTAAACGAGCATGTGTAACGAGGATTCTTACGACGACGAATACCTTCGGGAATACTGTTCGATATTCATGATTCTCGATCGCCCGAGAAATGTGTCAACTTTGCAACAACGACGCAACGATACGGAGACGAGTGGTAGGTCCGAAAAATGACTTTGGGAAAAAAAACTGTCGAGGCTAATGATGGACGCTGTTTGATCGGTATTAGCGCGATCGATCTCGACGTCGTGTAGGTATTTCGATATGAATAGTCGTATACATATATGTATTAACACGCTCGTGTACGCGCATTGTACGCATATGCACACGGGTATTATGGTTATTTCTATCACTTCTCGCGTGCTTCTCGTCTTCGACGGACCTAGTCTCCTCCTTACAAGTGGGTGATGATGATGTCGTCGTCGATATCATCCTTCTCGTCGTCAGTTTCCTCTGGTTTGTTAGCTTCGGCTTGCACGGCTTTCGGATCCTCGGCCATCGCCTTGCGTCTTCTGGACTTGCGCCTGTGCAGCAGTTCCACTACGACGTAGCCGATGAAACCGATAATCAAGACCGTCAACATCACGTAGAGCTTCATGCGCGCACAGAGATGTGTACTGTAAGCGTAAGCGATGACGAATCCAGCGCTTTCCCACAGTCTGTAGTTGGAGAACGCAGCCTCCTTGTTGCGTCTGAAGAGGGTTCCGTAAAGACCTGGAAAGAAAAACGGAGAATACTTGATAAATATTTCGAGTCGTTTTTTGGTAGGTACGGGATATTTTACGCGGATATTTCAAAGGTCGAGGCTGGTAATGATCATCGTCACCTTGGTACTCCTGCTGCGAGTCCAAGGTATTCTTACGTTAAGCAATCGGATTTCGACGAATACGAGAAGCAGCCTACTGTGTTTGGTAAGTGTGCGAAGGAAAACTCGGGTCATCGCGGGGTAAATAACCTGATATCCGTTGTTTAGCGAATGTTTATTCCCTACGTCGTATTTTTTTTTAATTTCACTTTGAAATGATTCCGTTCACCTTCTCGTATTCTTCCATCAGCCTCCTGCCTCGCGTGGCCCTCGCGTAACATTGAATTTTATTAAAATTCACGCGTGTTAATATTTATGAAAATAAAATCGGCATGATTATTTACACGGCATTGAAATTGGCAAGGAATTCGTAAGAGTGGTACGATGATGGGTGCCAGGTACGAAACTGTTTCGACTAACAGCTGATGACCGAGCGTTGTATTATTATTCGCGACATACCACCTGTATTTTTCTGGGATGTGCAACGCGAGCGACAATTTCGCGGTAAAAACCTGTTCAAGGTGAGTTTTTAAGTAACTTCACCTTAGTTTTACGAATACAATTTACGTTCATTAATTTGCGTGTGGAAGTTCTTTTTCCACTTTCTTTTTTTTTTACAAAAATGGGACGATATTTGGCGACTGTACCTCACCGCGAGTAAAATTTGATATCGGGGCAATGAAGAGGCGGAATCGTTGGTTTATCAACGAGGGTATCGCGATTGATGCTTTCCGCGACGATCGTTCCTACACATCGATTGGCCATTCGGAGATAGCTAGGAGCGTGGTGCAACAGTCTTGGGAATATCAGTGCTACACGAGTGTCAATGTCCAAATGAATCGAATTCAAGGCGTAACACTTGCACACGATTCAATGACCGTAATCAGCATTCGTAGCTTACTTGAGGTCGCCGGGTGAATATTTAACAATCGTATTTTGCGACGAACCAACCGTCGCAGCAACGCCAGGAGTTCGAACGCATCCTTGACCCGTCTCTCGTTAAACACCCGAGTACTTTTTTCATACAAACAAAGTGGAGACGCGTTCTTAACAATTACAATGACCTTTTCTTTTCTCACAGCTGGATTTCTTCCCGCCTTTGCGCGCTGATGGAAAATAAACGAAGGTTTTCGCCTTGGTCTCTCGTGTTAGTTAGCACGACTCGGCACGATTTCATCTTCAACGAAAATTAAGTAAAGTAAATCGTGCGAACGGCTTGGTAACGAGCTAAGAAGCGTGGATGGAATCGGACACAAGGATTTCGTGTAAATGATAAAATAATTGAAATGCGTCAAACGCGACGATATATTCTTCTCTATTCGCGAAGGACGCGACTTACTCATTAGAGTGTTGCGAAAAAATTTGATTTTTTTTTCGAAAAACAGTGCAAATTTGTTGGAGTATCTAGAAAAAATCCTGTCAGCCCTTAAAATTAATATTTAGAGGTGGGATTTGCGCATTTTTATTTCCCATTTAACTAACATAGCAAAATGTTTCTCTAAGCTTTGGAATTTTGCAACTCGAAAACGAGTCGCTGTACAGGGATGATCAAGGCGTGCTTTTGTAGGGAATTGAGCGCTCTATAAAAAAGGTTTAAATGAAGTTTTCCGTAAGTCACGCCGTTTCAAAGATATAATTTGGAGTAACTCGATTTTTGAGGATTGATAGGGAAAAATGTTCCTGTGTTATTTAATGGGAAAAAAGAAACTCGCAAATCGCCACTCTAAATATTAACATTCAGGGCTCATCTCTTGGCAGAATTTTCTTCTACGGATACTCTCCCGAATTTTCGCTGATCTACGAAAAAAAAATCTGTTTTTTTTTTTTCTTAAACACTCTAATATTCATGCATCGTTTTCGTAAGTCGTTGGTAAGCGCGAGTGAATTTTGACCCTGCTTGGTGTAAATTCACCAAAATGAACATTTTACGAAACCTGGCCTCGAGATCACCGCGGAGGGGAATAAGAATGAGAGTCGGGCGAAAAAGAGATGGCGATCGCGAGGTATGCCAGAAATATGATGTCGTGATCTCTTGGTCTCGTCAGCGTCGTAAGCAGCGATGACCCTGCGTTTTGTGGAGAACGTATAACTGTATATTCTATCCGGGCGGAATACTCGCGCGTCTCTTGGTCGACTAATCCTAAACTACCTCGTTGGTCAGCCGCGTTGTTTACGTTCGCGAAATGCCGTTCACCAACCGACCATTCTCGCAACCAGATACTTTTAATTGGTGTACGTATACCTACGTACGTACGCGAGCAGCTTTCGTCGCTCTTAAAAAACCTTGTCCGATCCGATCCAATTCCTATTCCGCGTTCCATTCCTCTCCAATCGACGCGCCCTGATCACAGCGAGCGACGCGACTTCCTTCGTTTCGTTAAATAATTCCCGCAGCTTCGCAAAAAAAGTCTTCGCATATCTCATACGCGATCAGAGTCTCTAATTTGGTTATATACTACCATAATTTACTATCAAATTTAATTATCAATCACGCGCATCATTTTTTTTTATTTTAATTATTTTTTGGCGAAGTCGCGAATATCCGTTTTGGGGATTAGGAACAGAATCGAGAAAACGTGTATCTTCGAGTTTGTTGCATATGAAATGAGCGCGAGTAAAAAAATAAAATGAAATCGCCATTTTTGTGCGTTTTTTTTGCAAGTGGAAGAAACAAGCAATTTCCTTAAATTTCATGGAATCGCGTTGTAACGATGTAGAGTCTGTCATTTTTTGTCGTTTCATCGAAGCACGGACTCGTTTTTATTTTATATAATTATGAATTCTAGCTTCGATAATTCGCAAATAACGTATCGTTCTGGTTGGAGATTTTTTCTAATTTTTTTTTATCCAACAAAACTCTGCGGCCGTAGCTCACTTTTGTTTTGTCACGCGACTTGGACGCGTCATCGCACGTGACAGGGACTGGAGAGGCGCGGAAATAAAACGGCGAATGGAAAGGCATTCGTGTGTCTAATTCAGCGAGTTCGCGCTTGTTGAACGCATGTATATGATATACGTGCGTGATATCGAGTGGGAGGATCGACGGTACATTCCACTGGTTTGTATCACGTCGTCGAAACGGACAGGTGCTCACGTTTGATTTATAAGCATATATAGTTATCGGTTTGGAATATTTAATAAGCATATGGCTCGGACACGAAGACTGCAATAACGCGTATTTAAGCGTGGACGTTAGCTCGGATGATTTTCCGGAGAATGACGCTGTTTCTATATTTAGAAACAATGATAGAAATAGTCATTTTTTGCTCTCGCGTTCAACGTGCGAAAATATATGTGGTTGTGAGGAGAAGGAAGTGGACGACGTTCCGCCTCGCTCCTTGGCCCTTCGACGTTTCGTGCCTATCCGAATTTCGTCATTGTAACGAGCGGATTACGAAAAAGCTTGTCGAGAGTCATCAATCACGTTTTTTTCGTCTCCGATGGATTGTTTTGTCGACGAAGCGGAAAAAAATTTGAGCAAATCCGACTCTTCGCGGTGATGATGATAACGATACGCGTGCACGAGATAGGACTCGCGGAAGAAAATAGAATCGCACATTTTTTCCGTCATCTTTTTCTTCTCGGAGAAATTTCACGGAGGTGAAATTTATCGATAACAATACGCGTCAGATCCGATCGCTTTTCAATTCCACGCATCGCTCGCCACCGAAATCCAGACGTCGAGTATAACGACGCGGCGTAGCTGAGCGAAACTTATCGTCGAATCGACGCTTTCAATTAGCTGCCAAGAGTTTCGAGCGGAAATGGAAACAAGATCAACCGCGAGCAGTTCGATGGGCATTGACTCGGTCTTCGAAGTTTTAGAAAGTTTCGCGAAATTGAAACGCGCGCGTTGAAAGATGTGGTCCTACGGCTCGTGAATTAATGAGCGACGCGGAAGATGCTCGTTTGAAACCACGAGTCAGCGCGATGTAAGTGGGACACGAGCGGTAGGGATCATTTTTCGCGCGGAATTGATTTTCCGCTTTTTTTCTTCACATTCGCGTTTCTCGCTCGTTTTCGCTCGTAAATTTCACCCGCCACCTCAAAATAATCGTCCCCAATTTCTGCAAAAATCTCTTCCAACCGAATCATACCAACAACAACAACCACTAATATCAATAACAATAATAAATACAATAATAATAATGGTAATAGATGAATTTAAAAAAAAACGAGGCTCCGGCGAATCTATTTGCATAAGCTTTACGCAGCATTTTTACGTGACACGGGTGTGGCGCGGTATATTCATGACGGAAATTTTAGAGCGTTTGACTTTATGGAGATCAAGGTAACGACAAACTAACGGACACGCGTGTGTAGGGCAAGCGAAAGGAAATTCGACGAAATGTTCACCGTTCTCCTGGACGCATCTTGTATCAGCTGCGTTTCTCACCTGTTAACGCGACGTTGAAAACAAAACAAACAACAACCAAAAACCAAAGAGCCTGGCACCTCGGTTTGATATCCGAGGGAGAAACGCGTCGATTCGGCACAGACAGCGCGCGTGCGGTTGCTCGACGGTAGGCGCCGGTTTGGGCGGTCGCCTGGAAGCGGGCAACCCAACGCACCGCCGTGCAGCACCGAGTCGATCGTTAAGGCGCGAGTGGCTAGATCCGTGGAATCGTCGACTTACCATTAACTTGGGTTTGCCACACCGCATCGCCGACTCCCCAAAGACCGGAAATGGTGTAAAAAACGTAGGCATTCTCGGGATGTGGCCTCCAAACGAGAAGAACACCGATGAGAGCCGCGTGGACGACGAAACCGAGCAGCAAAAGGGGTTGCCTTCCGACGAACTTCATCAGAGATCCGAAGAGAAGGGAGCAGATCGCGTTGACAACTCCGAAGCAAATCATGACGTAGCCGACCTTGTGAACTCCAAGCGCGCAAGAGATGTACGCCTGTAAAAGTAACATCGAAACATCGAGTAAACCCAGGCAAATATTCCGCCCACCATTGGGACAGAGTTCTCCGAATCTCAGTTTTTCAAAATTCTCGACAAATCTGGGCTCGCAAACAGATTTTATTCCTCCACGCCAGAGAAAAAAATCTCGGAACTCTCGATTGCGAACACAGATCGACGCGTTCCGAATGCGTAATTCGAATGTTTGATCTGCAATCCCGACGCTCGCGTCTTCGGCAGTTTTTTTTTTTGCTTTCCGTGTAACGTGAACAAATATTTTGCGAGCTTCACGAAAAAACGTGATTCGTACCAGTGAACATATTTTTATATACATATATATGTATATTCTTTTACCCGAACTGCGCTGCGTGCCACGTGGCATCAACCCATTACGCAACGGGTGCAATTAACGTAGCTATCGTACTCGTTATTTACGATCGAGACGATAACCGGCCAATTACGTCACTATATTGACGTGATTTCGATCAAGCTTCGGCGCAACGTTCAACCATTCCGCGAGTCATCGTAGTAATTTAAAACGTAAATGATAAACGGGGGTAGTTTGGCCGTTGGTCGTTATATAACAAAACGTTTCCCGTCTGTCGAAACTCGTCCTTGTTAATCCGCAAACTAATGCCGATGTTTTCGTCGTTCTCGTTTTTTCTCTCTTTTTTTCGCGCGGCATACGTCGGCGAACGGATATCGAGATTTCAAGTATTCGAATGAGTCGATGGCAAAGAAACGCTTTGCTCGGTTGGCAAACTTTCGCTCGGTCAGTTTAATAAACAACGAGCAAGTGACCGGCCCAGTATTATACAGCCCGTGGCAGTGATGTAAGTCTGAAACGCGTTTCGTCACGCAAGAGTACTACGCAGATGTAGGGCGCAGCACCGTCGACGTACTCGCGCTCCATCTTGGAGAACCTGCCTTTGTTCGCATCAAGAATCATTTGGCAAAATCTGCCGTCCAATTATGAAAATTCACATCTTGCTGTTCGGATCTTTGAGCTGGACGTCGAAACGCCGCAATCATCCGAACGAGTAATACCAACCGATTCATACATTCGAATCGATCGTTCGATTGATGATATACACACACACGCATACGTTCACCAGCTAATAGACTGTTTTTATAGTTTGTTGTTACGCGTCGAATTCGGGTTACCAGGCTCACCGATCACATTTATAGGTATTTCGTAATCCGGCGAATAGCAACGAAGAGCCTAAGGGTACCATTTCATGGGCAGTAAGCAGCATCAGCGGTTTAAGGACTTATTATATGATACTAATGAATTACTAGATGTTCCTAAATTGCTGCTACTGTTGCTGCTGCTGCTTACTGCTTATGAAGTAGTACACCATCTTGTGATTTCGATCAAGCCCCAGAGAAAAAAAGATTGCATATAATCATACATGAATTATATACATGTATTTTATATAATTATATCGGCCCAATTTTTTGTACATGATTATGTATGATCTTTTTTTCGGCCGCCATTCTGCGAGAGTCGCCATCGATCTCTTAAGATTATTTCGGGAACTCGTTTGGATCTGTTTGAATCCCCGAGGAATGACCATAGCTTCCATGTACTACAAACGCGATCGAGTAACTGAGTCTGGAATTGAACAGAAGATAAAGTTCTCTAAAGCTTGATCTACCCCGTCGCGCTGTACGAAAAATGCCGAGAGTCGCGTCGCGCGAGATAATTCTCACGATTACCGGAAATTTACGAACAGTCAGGAGTGTCGCGTCGATACGTCGAAGCGCAGTTCTCGCAGATCTAACGATACGAGTCCTCGCACACGCGTTAGATATCGTTTATACATTAAAGAAGTCGAAGGTAAAGGTAAAGGTAAGCACGACTACTGGTGCGCGTATTACACGCGTGGATACGAAGCTTCGAGGTGAGCGCAACAAGTGGGTGAGCGTGTTGAAACTCGTTACGCGCAGGGATAGCTGCTTCGATGCCGTGTGGCAGAGCGTCGCAAGCGTCGAGTTCTTGGCGAGTCAAGAGGCGCGGCACGGCATCGTCTTGGGGATACAGATACGGTATACGGCGAGACGACGCGAGAGAGACGTGGTCTTGTTGGATTGTCCTGGGCGTTGCCGATAGTCTCCGGGGGTCCAGGTCGCGACGTAACCGTCTATACTTGGCACTTGGCTCGAGGACGAGCCATCCACTCACACTGTTCTCCGCTTTTGCAAAGATGTGCATTGAAATGCACCGATCGATGTAGCATTAAAGGCTATATTTGGTAGGGTTTATCGGCGTTACGTGCCCGTCGTTGCGCGCGTGCAGGTTTCTCGCGCGTACACACGAGGATGAACTTTCGCGTGAGATGGCGAATTGCCGGAGAGATGAGCTCTATTTATAAACGGACGGAACCATGCAGAGCCTCGAAAAAGGACGAGTAGAGGATTGGATGGGGCAGGGGGAATTCCCGATTCCTTATACCTGCGCCCAGGATTGTCAGGATCAACGCGTCAGACGACTAATCCGCGAGGGCTCGCTACCCAATCGAAGTGGGTTGAGGGGCACGCTGAGAAGCAGGAGCCGGCGATCCATCGAATGCCCTTAACCTGTTGCGGGCGGACAGTGGAGAGCACGTACCGTTAGCTGGATTCTAAAAATAACTTCAAGCACCAATCTCGAATTCCTTGTTAATTGTGGCTCGAGGGTTCTCTCCGGCCAGTTGCACGAGGTAGGCAGGAAGGCCGGACTTTTTTTCCACAAGCTGCGGGGACGCGTGGGGAACTTCGTCCCAGAAGCCTGTATTTTAGGATCTACGTATGTACCTATTCCTGGTACCAGTGGAACATTTCTGAGCTTACTAGGTGTACGAAATTTGTGCGACACAGGAACAACTTCCAGGTCGACTCGTATTCTCGTTGTAGTTTCACGAGCGTGTCGAGACTGTTCTTCGTGAATTTTTTGTCCTACCCGAGTAATCAGCGGTTCTCGTATGGGCATCGCGAAGCAATTCATCATACCTTTCCTGACAAGCCGAAAATTGTACATACTCCTCGACAACGCAGTAACGCTTAACGACGTAATCGGCGGTGAAGTTGATAAGAGTAAAAACAGTTGACGGGGGGGGGGGGGGGGGGAAACAAAGTCCTCGATCACGTTTAGTTCGTCGTCGGGTTAAACGCAGAAGAACAATGACCATATCCGTTCGAAGAAGAAACAAAGTAACGCGTCTTTTTCCTATCCTCGCGGTTTCCGACAAATTCCTCGGAGGCTGAAAATAGCAACGGTTACAGCCGCAGGGTTTATAAACAGCAAGCTTCCGTTCGTCTCTCTCAAGGTAGGTACGACTATCGGAGAAGAGTACGAAGAAGATGGAGAGAGGGAGATGGAAAGAAGAATCGAGAAAGGCTCCGCCGAGTCGGGAGTCCGGTAGGCAGGGGTCTCCCCCGTCTTGTATCTCTCCTCGGCTCCTCACCGCGGCGTTCGCGTTCCGCCGCCGCATCATCGCGTTGCAGAGGTCGCGAAAGACAAGGATCGTCGATCCGGTACCCGCGGAACGCTGGCGCCGTTCAGACACGCAAAAAGAGAAAATTACCGATGTTGCTCGGTCGAGCAACGCGGTAAAATCGAGAATCTTCTATCCACTTACTCGCTACTTCGATGGAAAAGTAGGTTAGGTTTTGCTACGACTCGAGCGCCGCGCGACTCCTGCGGCGACGCGGCGAAGCAAGTCGGGAAAAAAGTCCCCAGGTTCCCTCGAATTATCGGGAACCGTTTACTTTTCCTGAACGTAGGGGGCGAAGGTTGTCAAAGGGGAAGAAGAACTACGGATGGGAGAAATAAATGTAAGCATCGATGGCGTAAGGACCACACATCGCGGTGGTGAAAGAGGCAAAATAAAGTATTTCTATGTACAGTCAAAAGTCTTTTTTTCTCCGCATCGGAACGAAAATCCAACGCCGGATCGTCTGCGAACGAGCGCGAGGCTGTTTCATGCTGTTGTTATGAATCGATGCGTGTTTGTTTCTCATTTTGCAACGGGTTTACGCAGACATTCGTAAGTTTGTGTAATCGAGGGACATCGCGTCGGGTGCCAGGTCGTTATCTTGTTATGACAAATGTTAAAAGAGCAACGCGTTCGCCGGCACGAGTGTCTCCTCCGGTAGGTGTTAACGGCTGTATCGCCTTTGCCGATAATTAAGAGCATTGCTAATGACTATCAGAGGTTTTAACGACCGTCGTTATCGGTATCGATCTGAATTTAGATTGAAAAGGCGATGCAAAGTAAACAGTCTGTCGGCGCATCTTTCGGACTTGCGCGACATCGAGGACGTTACGCGAGGGAACGATGTAAAACGGTGCCATTTTCGAACGCGACGCCGTAGTTTTTCCAAACTATACGCTTACGCTGGCGCGCTCGTCGATTGTTTTCCCATTGGTTCGACCCAGTTTTCAGTTTACATTGTCGCGAAATCAGTTAGCCATAATTACCGGGAGAATAATTAAGGGTAGAGACACGTAACGCCGGTTTGTCACGTACGAGGCTTCGAGGTTATCTGACCTCTCTCGTCGCTCCGTCGATAAAACAGACTCGCCGCGCGAGCGCGGGACGGGGGAAACAATTGCCTACCGAGAATCGCGTGGACCTTTCGCTTCGTTGAAAAACAGTCTTGAAACGTTCCACTACCGTGGCTCAGACGCTTACGCGTTCGCGGGAAAAGCAAAAATGGCGTAAACATGGTACAACACAGGGTAAATATTTCCCGCGACAAATGCGGATGAAACAAAATGAAATAGAAAAACAAATAGTCGAGTAAGATAACGAAGAACAAACGTAAACATCTTCCGCGTGACTTTCCATTGCAACGAACTTAACGATACTTTTTTTTTCTTCTAAATTATTATCATATTTTTATCAAGCGTTCGAACGGGTGTGTTGAAAAAACTCGTTGGAATCACATCGCTAGGAAAAGCGCGAGATTCGATTAAGAGTCCGATTGCCGCGCGAGGCTTGAAACAAAGCCAAAGTTCTGTCTATCGTCGGGGAAATACCGGGTACTGGGGGAAAAAACGGGCAACACCCTGGGATCGAACTACGCGTCTTGGAATTCAATTCCGCGGGTTGTTTGTCACACGGGTGTCGCGACATGCGACGACGGGCTCGCGGACACGACGCTGACAGGTAGAGCGCGCGCGCGCGGAGCGATCGGCGATCGGCATTAGAAAGTGGCAGCCTCATTCCCGACACTATTATTAGAACATCGCTGTAATTTCACGCGAACGGCGAAATTATCGCGATTTTATCACAGATTAAGAGCGTATCGGGCGCCATAATGGAAATACCAATCGCAGTAACCACATATTTCCGGACCTTCGTCACGTTCGAAATTTCGGAAAAATTTGCCAACTTAATCGACGAGAACGGTTCGGCGCGAATCTTACCTGAGTAAAATCGGCACCGATGAAAGCTTGTTCCATACCGATCCATACGGTGATCGGGATCAGTAGCTGTTGGTATGGTTTCTTGAGTTGGTAGGCAGTTGCAGACAACAATTGAATACCACTCAGTTCTTGGCTGTCCGCTCTCCGTTGTTTTTCTCCGTACCTGAAAGGAGAAAAACAAGATCGTTAGCCGAGACGACGAGATATAGGTGGGAATTCGTTAAGTAATAAGAGGAATCGATGAAAAATGGCCGGGAATGCGCGACGCGGGAAGAAAAAGGGGGAAAAAATGGGGCAAAAAAATGACGGGGAGAGAATCGTGATTGGTATCGGATTCGCGCGAGCCTGGCCAAAATACGATTGGATAACTCGATGCTTACGTATATGTATTCTTGACAGCCTTGCAACGACCTCGCCGATCGGTAAGCATATACAGAATCGATATATTTCGGATCGAGCGCGTGTGCAGTTTCGCAACGACAGAGAATCGCGTATCAATGATACGGAACCTCGGCGGATTCCTCGCACGGACGGCGAGACACGGGGCACTCGTTTTCTGCCTCGCTGCGAGTAGTCGTCGGGCACGAGGTGTGGTTACAGCGATATCAACCGGTAAGTATTATCTCAAAGGGCAGCTTTGGTATTTCGGTCCAGGTTGTTCGCCGGTGATCCTAAATATAGCCCGGTGAACAGCAACAACCTGAACCGGTGCGAGTCGAGCAGGTTCGACTTGGTACGAAATTAGCAGCAAAGGGAATAAATAGATTGGCGAAGCGAATCGCGAGTTGCTGGAAGGGACACCGGTTACTCGTGGAAACTGCGTCGTTAGGTGGTAGTTGTAGAGGCGGTGGTGTTGGTGGTTGCCAACCGCAAACAACGCTCCGGACAACATTCCTGAGAACACGTTTTAGTTTCTAGAGTCGGACCTGGACCTTCGCCACCGAGTACACACTCCGATACATGCCTCCACGTATACATATACACATACATATACATATACATATACATATACATATATATATATATGTCTATGCGCACAAAGATAATACACACAGCACAAAGATAATTGCGCTTTGCCAACGAGCGCGAACGTTGCGCGAGAAGAGCGACGGCGCTGAATTAACCGAGGGTATGAATTGAGAGAGTGGAAAGCGTTAATGAAATGCTGCAAGCAGATGAAAACGACGAGACAAAGAGAATGTCGCGATAGTTTGCGGAGAAAAAATGATTTACCCGTCCGTTGCGGTGTATCGTGAGCGTTGGAATAGGGTGTACCTGCGTACACCGTTGCACTTCGATAAATTGATCAAGCGTGGAAAAATGCCAAATAATGATTTGCATTCGTGTACATCCTGTTTCGAGCTGTTACCAACCGATTCCTTTCGAAAGTTGTAGAATGATCGCGACGTTCTCTTTTTTTCTTCGTTGTATCCGGCGATACACCGATCTATACGCAACGTTCGTTAAGGATGCTCAAGTATTACGACGAAAGCACGAAAATGTTTCGAATCCAAGTGGATTTTCTAGATTTAACCTGAATAAAAATCTGTCAAAATTTGGGCTTGTCCAGGAAGCTCGTTGGTGAAAAAATGAAATACTGAAAACTGCGCGTAGTCTTATGGAAAATGGCAAGAAAATAAAGAGGATAAAGATGGAGAACATTTTTTATTTATTCAACTAAGTATACCAACATAATGACTGGTGGTATTAGTGGCCTAGCTTTTGGGATTTATGGTATCTGTATAGGAAGGCAAAATTGTAGGCAAGGGAAAAAGTACCGGTAGTGCCTAAACATCCTTAAGAGTTCGGCGTACCGAAATTTTCGAGCGTTCGCCTTTCCTTGGTGAGATGGAACGAGCGTTATTTTTCCCTGGATCGAAACGCGAAGAGTAATCGACGCGGACGAGATACGTGCCAAGGACAAAGTGACACGGGAAACTCTTAGCACGTAGATGATGTTGGATTTACAGCTGCGGACGAGGAAAGGAAACAGAAACGCGAATGCGCGAGTGCTAAAGGGAGATCGATGTATCGATGACAGACGTGCGTGCATCGCTACGTGAAAGGATTGCCAGGCGAGTTCTAGAGAACTGGCGAGGATAATTGCGACGGGGGAGAGATACAGGCATCTACTTTGCCACGAATCTGTACCTGATTCTTGACGAATGCCAGTTATTTGCGTGGTAACGGTATATGATTGAAACGTTGTAAAACTTCAGATCTCTCGAATCATAATATAATAATCCGCAGCTCGCGACTGTGCTAAGTGCACCGCGATTCTTACCTAGCGGCGACAACCAATAGCACGACAACGTTCTATTTCGCTCAACTTTTATCTCGCCAAGTTTCTACAGGATGTTACAATTTTCATTGTAATTAAAGACCGGTTTAGGAACGTTGAATCGGTCGCTGCCACTCTCTAATGTAAAGCGATTTTAATGAACGCTGACTGGACAAAAAAAAAAAAAAATCATTCGGATACGAAAAAGGTTCGTAAGTCGTTGCTCGCTCGCTGGATTTTATTCGCCTGTTTCCACGGCGAGGCTGTCGACTTTTGAAAAATTCGTTCCATTTACACGATCCAGATAATTTTCATTCACGACTCCATATACCGAGCGAAGGTTGAGCGCGCTCCGTAAAGGAAGCCGTTTGGTACCGATGGCGAACGCGCGTACAGTCATACCCGCCGTGTCGTAAAGTAGAAAAGCGGTATCAGAAAATATCTGCCCGTACGCTTATTTCACGTGAGACGGAGGTAAAGTGCACGAATAAACGAAGAAAAACGCAGGTGTTGCGAATCGTTACCATATATTCACCGTGCCAAGTTTATACCTCCGTTTCCTTAGGGGAATGGATGCGTAAAGCTGTTCGTAATCGACACACGTGTTTCCCCATTGACAACGTGTAGCAGTTGGCAGTTGCTAGATTTAGTGAACTCCGAGTAACGAGTCATTGGACAGCGCTACAGCAATAGAGATACCGCAACGGATTTAGGAATAGCAGAATTCACCGCGAGGAATCGGAAGTTTCGGAAAAAGGGGGGTGAAAAAAAATCGCTGACGATCGTTCTTCGAAGTAAACACGAGAGAATAGGGAGAGCTTCGTCGGAGATGTGTAGGTATACATCGTTTAATCGTAGCATGGATTCGGCAACGTGGATTGTGCACGATATCGAGCAAGGAGAAGAACGATACGTCGTAGAAAATGACAAAGTTACGTCGAGATATTTACCTCGAGATATCATTGTACGCGTGTGCTCGTGGTGTTTGATCAGCAGGCAAAAGCCAACAGCAAACAGGGAACCGCGCGCGGGCAAGACGATCGTTTTTCACGTGAAATTCCGTGTAGTTTACGGACTTTAAACGGTGACAAATAGAGATAATATACATCGAACGATCGAGCCTTATTTGCGCTCTCAGCTTTGACCCCACATTTTATACCATGAATTTTCTTTCTTACGTCTTCTTCGTAAAGTTATTCGCGACTATTTTCGCGCGAGGCTGGGTTTGCACTTTTTTTGCCCCCTCCGTTTTTTGTTGTTGTTGAACGGTTCCCGAAACGTTTTGCTGGCATTACCCCGGGTAAACGCGTCGGATCACGATACTGCGAGCCGATATCCAGAGTCTTGGTGTTTGCTGGATACGATGAAAATTACGAGCAATCATGAGATTTCATGCGATCGCGGATACGTATATAATTGACTCGATTTACACTCGTATTTTCATGTACCCAGTGATCTAGCGCCTCCGCGAAGAGGTAATCATGAAAAGGAGAAGGAGAAGAAAAAAAACGTCCCGCGCTTGTACAAAGGCAGGCGTTACGTCTGACCCAAGTTAATTATTCTCAAGTCACGATGCAGGCCGACCGGAAATTCACTCACGGCCATGGTAATTTTCCCGGCTAATTATTAGAGACGTCGTTCGGTCACGGTTTCATAATTTAAAAATTACGCAACGACGCCAGATTACATTTGAATTTTCGCGCCACGCGCGCGCGAGCGCGTCATTTGTTGCGATGTTCCCCGAACGGGCGCCATTTTGTTCGATAAGGCTAGCGATAAACGGCCGGCCATTCCGCGGTCGAAATAATCCGCTGACCCGGGCTGATCGATCTCTCGCGATAAATCCCGCGTTTGATTCGCGTATCATCGAATGAAATTCCCCCCAGTTACATAAACGTATGAATATATTGGACCACGACGCGCGCGCTCATCCATGCGTTCCCTCCGCCATTTTGTAATCACGTATAACTCGACGTTGGGGGACGCTCTCGCCGTATCTCTGACCATTCGTGGTTCTCGTTTTGTAATCATTGTATTCGCCCCGCAATCAGTGCGATTAAAACGAACTTCTTCCCATCTTCCCACGTACCTTGACAAGAATCCCATACTATTTAAAATAATTTTTCCCCATAACGAACTAGTATTAAGAAGAGCAGAATTTTCACCAGAACATCATACCGAGACGAAATAATAGCTAGTAGTATCTAAAAATTTGTACCCGCAGGTTTGTAAGGTCGCTGACTACGAATCTGCTGTCAAATTTTTAACATACAAAATGGCGGTTTCAACATGGCCGCTTAAAACTGTGAAATATGGTCGTTTTGACGGAAATTTGGTGTGTACGGGTTTTTGAGGTCGCTGATTTAGTGATTTGACAGCGGATTCGCAATCAGAAGCTCAAAAAGCCTCGTACACCAAATATCAGTGGAAAAACAACGTTGAAAAAATTCGGGTTAGCGTGCGAGTAAAAAAAGGAAGAGAAATAATGTGGTAAATCAGATGGGGTATGTAGTGGTATTCGATCATATCGGATCTAGCAGGTACGCGAATCTTTCAATTTTTTTTCGAACAATCTTCCACGTCCGAGCGTTTGGGAGTGAACGGGCGACCGCGATGATAAGTATGCGCGAAACGAAGGTTGACGAATTCAAATGAGCGCCGATCAAATGTTTGCTTGGAGATTTTCGGCGTGGATACGAGGAGAGCAATGATCTCTCTTGAAATAAATGAAAATCTATTCATACGTATGTATGCCCATTTCTCGGGATCATGCATTAATGTAGGAAGAACAATGTTCGTGGATTTCGCGGGCGAACGATATATCATACCGATCGTCGCCTAACAGGCGACGGAACGAGCGTGCCGAGAAATAAATAAATAAATAATAAAAGAACGAGTCACTTTTAGTGACGGAACAAGGTCGCCGACTAAAATTTATTCACGGATACGTTCAATACGATCATTTTGCACTTCCCCGACTCGCGTGATTCGTTCTATCCCTTTTTCGCAACGCGGTCGGCAAAAAAATCGGTCGCGCTTTTTAAGAGCGAGGCGTAAACAATAGGAAACGATTGCTCGCATGTACGTACGGCGAAAAAAAGTGTTGCGCGAGTCACGAAGGTCGGCATGAAAACATCCGCGAACCGCCTCCGTACATCCGCTCTTCGCGAAGAGGAAGTCGGCTCAATGACGTCGCAACGTTACGAATCGGAGAAATCATGTCAAGTTCAATTCTGCAAAACCGTGACCGATAGTTTTTGCAAAATTACGGAGACGCGATGATGATCGGTGATGCTCGGATGAAACGTTTCGCGATTGGCTCCACCAACCGATTTTGTTCAAGGAAACGATCGATTCGTACGACCGTGAAATACAACGAAACGATTCAAGGCTCGTTTCGCGTAAATCTGCATAAAAATTACTTTTCCCAACATATTTGCGCGCGAGGACACGCGCATACATCGACGACAATTGCGATGCCGGATAAAATGCAGTCTAATCGACGAACCGGGAAGTCTAGAAGCCACATTTTTTATTCGCGATGCCTTGTAATATTTATATCCACTTTATTTTTATACAAAAATAGCCAATGCGTGCGCATTTTTTCGAATTTTTTAAATTCTGGGTCACTTTTTGAGGAACAACGAGGAAAATCCTCGAGTTCGAGATGTGTGATAATTTTTTAACGGCAGAGAAAATTTATGAGCAACGTCAACGTCCGGAGAAACTTATCGGCGAGGCAAAGACTACGATTAGCATCGGTGGAGTAACATTTGTTCTCACGTGTTTGGTTAATCCGTTTTTCTTTTTTTGGTTTTTTTTTTCGTAGACTGGTTATTCGTAACACGTATGACGAAACGGTGCGGAGTTGTGGGTAATGTTTGGTATTATTCGTCGTTGCACGATACGACGAACTCGTTTCATGAATAAAAGATCGGACAAATATTGGCAAATAATAGAATATTGGGGAAAATGGTGCGTCGTAGTGTGAAATAGTATCGTAGGAGCGAGCGAACTCGCGAAATCGTCGTTTGCGTAACGCTCGCCGATTCGTCGACGCGACGTGGTTTCGAGAATCGGGTGAAATAAATCAGGCTGAAGAAACTCACCTGGATAGCGGATCGACGAAGAGAGCGACGATGATGACGGCGATGAAAACGCAGGCGAGATAGATGCCAGAGATTTCGTAAATCTCCGAGTCCGGTGGCCTGTCGAGCGGATCGTGGCCGCCGTTGCCAACGACGCAGAAATTGGCGCCGCATAACCGAATTTTATCTTCGTTCACCGAGTGATTGCCGCCGCCTCCAAATTCGCCGTTGCTCAAAACTGAAAGTAAAACGTTACAAATTTATTGCAGGCTCGCAGCTATGCGAATTTCAATGGTATACAATAGCAATAATAACAGCAATACCGACGCTTCGCCGAAGCGCGGATGAACAGATATGCGAATGAGAAAAGGAGAAAAAAAGGGAAAAAAACTCTCAGCCATTTTTTCTCACGGGATTCGAGGCGGTCCTCGTCCAATGCCTCGCAGAGCTCCGAGAAAGCTTCCAGACACGTTGAATATTATTTCTATCATATTTTTTGCCAATCGTACCGTCGAATATTAAATCCTCGACGATCGCTCGCTCGCGTACGGGGTGTCCGAAAAATTCTCGAACACGCGAAAAAAAATTCCTCTCGATTCATAATTTCTCGTCGTGATTGTATACAAAATTGTTGCATATTTTTCCCTCACGATTCTTACGCGTGATAAGTGAGAGAAAACTCGTTCGCGTGTTAGAGACATTTGTATGACGATGAAAAAAATTCGGGGAGACGCGAGAAATATCAGAAATTTGATTATAACTAAACAAATGATTATAAATAAGACACCATTTTCGGAAGCTGAAAATTAGGGGTTCATTCTGGTTAATAATTAGAAAAAAACCGAATAAAACAGAATAAGGCTAGATAAAGTACGACTTTCTCATAACTTTTCATTGAAAAAAGTTTTCGCCAACAACGTTTTTTCGGTCGGCAGCATTGATTTCGCCGGAACCACTAAACCGATTCTTATGAAATTTTGGCTACATATTCTACACGCGAATAGCTTTAGCCCATTGCATAATCGTAGTAAAATTTTAATTTTTACTATTTTTCTGCGGCAAAAACGGTGAAAAAAAACTTCGCTGTTTTCTAATTCGAATATTAATATTCGTAGAATGGGCGAGAGCCACAGAATCTAAATACGGTTGAATTTTTCGTATCTCGAGAGTGTATTTAGTATTCGTTAAGCTCGACAAATTTCATAGGAATATCTACAATAATGGATTAAAAAAAATTGTACGATGATAGCCCTTTTTTCTTGAGCATACAAATCACACTGATTTGTTAAGGTTGAAAAGTAGTGGTTGGAAAATGGGGATTTTCGAATCTAAGAAACACGTCGAAGTTCGCGACGATTTTTTTGGCACACTCGGTGTCGCGGCGTGCGGCGAAACTGCGAACGAGGGGGGATTTTTTCGCCAACGACGCACTGGAGGCTCATTTTTTTTCGCAATCCGGTTTAGCCTGGCCGGGATTCCCTGGTACCGCCAGCGATTGTAAAACGTCCAACCAGTTTGAACGTGGCGCCGTGCCATTCCGTTCCATCGCAGCAGCTTATCCTCGGCAACATTCTACCTATGGCGCCGCACGTACCAATCGAGCGAATCGACCACCGTAAGCCTTCTCTTCCTTCGTACGTCCATCTACCTTTCGAAGTGTACGCGCTTCGCCTTTAAGCTTGTCAGACGCGAAAAATCGCGCTCCGTGCATTGACGCCCAAGGACACTCAAGGACGTCTTGTTTGCCTCGGCATGATTCAAGCAATCTTTTACCCGCCGCGCCATCGGCGATAATATTTTATTTCACCATCGCTCCTCACGTTTCCGAAGCGAGCAATTAAAAAACCAATAACCCGCGCTACTTTTTTTACCCATCGAGACGTTAGAGATGCTTATCGACTCTGCATATCTAAACTTCGCAGAAAGAACTGCAAACAAAAAAGTAATAAGTATGTCGAAGACAGCGGGAGCTCTCGATCTTCTGGGAAAAAAAAACAAAAGACTACGTCAAATTTTTTCACCTTCGAGTTTTCAAGTTTGCAGATTCTCCGAAGTATTAAATAAACAGTGTAGATCGTATTTGTTTATTTCCAGCGATTTTGTCATACTGTATTCACGCAGACGGGAAAAGGAGAAGAACGACGGTGGAAAAGTTGCAGAGAAGAGGTTTTTCCCTCATTGGTAAGCCAGCGAAAGTAGCAAAAAGTTGGACAAAGACGATCGAATGTTTTTTTTTTTATCACCTGCGAGTCTCGAAGAATCTTCGTCTTTGCTGAAAACGACGAAGCCATCATCGATGTTTGTCGACGATGCAGAAATTACACGGGAATGCAAATTGGTTGGCGGCGCATCGCTCGTTCGGATCATACGGAATCTGGGAAGATCGACGCGGAGGCAAGTTTACGCGGTTCTTCCGATTGTTTTCCCATCGGAAAGGTTATCGCCTATCGCTTCGACGATGTCGATCTTATTTATCTGCAAGGATGCAAATCTTCATCCATCGAATCGCGTATTTAATTACATCCGAGATCGACGAAACCTGAACGCGTAAAACAGACGACGAGAGATAATTATTACCCTCGCGATTCTTCGCTGGCGGATATGAAAACGTTCGCGTAAATCGTTAAGCATTTAGAATACGACGAAGATTGGCCGAATCGTGTGCCGCTTGAATAAAAAAAAAAGAAAAAAAAAGAAATCACCGATAGATGAACCATAAATTTTTACGATCGGATCTCTACGTCGCAATTATGATTATAGTCGTTGATTATTTATATAACAGTTCAATTCGCACCGTCTCTTCTTGGAAATCGAAACGGATACGGGAAATCCCAGATGAGAACAAGTTTTCGACATCGATATGAGAGTCCTGGCAGGAGAAGATAGCGATTGAGTAAAGGTCCAAGGTAGGTTGATCGTAAACAGGTCGCGTAATGATACGTGAACATTTGGAAAACCAAACGATCAGAATTTATCCGTTACTCATCTTTCCCAACTGGAGGTTATTTCGTGTTGAATCTAGCGTTGTTTTACTTTTTTCAAGCTGTTCGGAATATTTACTGGAAGTCTTTCGATTATGTCGAACCGTTATGTTACGATATGCGTAGTAGTATTCGGATGCTATTTGACATTCGCGACGTCGCGAGGAGCAGCAACTTTCTCCTTGTTCCTCGGTCGCGTCTTGTTCATGCCAACTGTTGGTCACGTAACGCGATTAACCCTCATCAACACGCAAGAATCTCGTCTCGTAAAATCTATTTGAATAAACGAAGCGGATACAAAATTTGTCACAATCATATGTCAAAGTATCGAATACAAATATTTTTCGCGACTCGAATAAAAATGATCAAAATTGTGGAATCGTGATAAGGCGGGATATAAAAAAAGAACCCGGAAAACGTGTTTTACGTTCGCCAAAAAAATCATTCGGTATAAATTCGAGAACCAATACGTTATCTGAACGTTCGATTTTTTTTTAATTGGTCCACGAATTTTGTTGCGATTTGAACGCGAAATTTGCTATTTATACTGAACACAGCATCGGCAAGGATGGAAAGAATCTAGGCGTCGTAGGAAAATTCGACGATACTTGCCCGATTACGTACGGATCGACCACCCGTTATATTTGATGGCAATGAAGTCTTACATATTCGGAGTACGCGGGGTCGTTGTAGCGTTAAGTAATGCCTTAGAAAAATGACTGACAATGACTCGATTTAGATGCGGTGTGACCAACCCGAGGCGAGTAATTCGTCAATGCTGTGATTAATTTGTAAAAAGGCTGTATAGAAAGTCGGGTGTTTTACACGTCCCTAAAGAACGAGCGTCGAGCACGTAATTAAAAACAAAAAGTCGGGAAGGTCGCGAGCAGGAAATCTTTGGTAACTTTTGGAGAAAAAATGTCATTTATAAAACGTTCGTCCCACGTTCATCTCAATCTCCATCTCCGTTGGAGAAACAACAGGAAAAAAAAAACGGTATAAATAATCGTGAATAACCGTCAATCCTTCGTTATCAACGAGGCGCCATCAACGGCGAAATCAGTTTCCAATAAATTAACAATCGACGAGAAACGTATTCCTGAACTGCTAATATGAGACTAATACGAGAAAAAACAGTTCGTTGTATTATAGCAGGGGTGAGAGGTTTTTACGGAGATTTTGGAAGAAACTAGTTCAACGAGGCGTCCTCGGATCGAGGAATTTCATGGAAAGGCGTAGGTTGCGAAACGCGCGAGAAACCTCGCGGTCCGTCCGACCGTACGTCGACTTGGACTACTGCAGGGGCGAAGCTCGCACGTGGTCGGCCGCGGCGTAGCTATACGCCTCGCGAATTTAGAGCCCCGTTTTTTCGTTCGAGCAGGTTCGATCGCTTCCAACTTTCCAACCATTCGAGTTCTATAATATAGAAAACATATTTGTTCGGTTTATTCGCTACAAATAAGTTTTTTTCTCATTCCTCGCTTCTCAGACATCTCGTGGAAAAAATATTGTGGATCTTAAATAACAACAACTTTTCGATACTAACTTCGACGCGAAAAAATACGGAGCATAATTTTAATTCGAGTTGAAACGCATTTTATTTTATAGATAGTCGAATTTTCGATGCTCGCGTTCTACGAAAAATACCAACGCAACGGGGACGAATTTTACTTATTATTTTTTTTACTTGACATCGTGCGAAATTATTAACGATGAAAAGTGTCCATAGAAATGATTTGTGTTTTTTCGACGTCTCGTTGGCAGTAGTGTTATTTTTCTGTTGACTAATCTATAAAAATACGAACGATGAAACATTTGTTAGTCTCGAGAAGTTATTTTCGTCGATTTTCCGAACTTTCGTTATGTTCGCATGGAAAAATACGGAGAGATATTAATCACAATAAATAAGCTGTCAGTCTCGATGAGCCGAGAGCATCGGTGTTTGTCGAAGCGAGAGAAAACGTGAAAGTGACCGGAGAAGAAAAAAGTGAAACGAAAACGTACAAAAGGTAAATAATTCGAAGTAGGTGAAATAATTTCACTCGTCAATCGTAAATTCGCGCGACCAAATCAATTGCCGGGTGATTTGCATCGATGGACATTTGTTCGCGTCGGCGTGTTATTTTCCTGCCTTTTCATTTCGCGCAGCTAACAAAACGTCCACTTGACGCGTCGTTTCCACCTGTCGACTCGTCGCGATATCAAAATCAAAACGATCGCCGGATATTTGCGTATAAAATACGCGCTATCATCAATAAAAGCTCGATGACCTTGAATTTGGCGATCAACGAAAAAAAAAAACAAGCGATTTTTTCGTTTGAAAATTGAATTAAATTTCCAACTTCAGCAACAAAATACTCACGAGGAGGAGCAAAAAGCACGAGGATTGAGATTGGTTATTATTCTCCGATAAAAAATTCAACATGATTACAGGCGAGTTGAAATAAAAATAAAAATGACCGAATATTCAAATGAAGCAGACATGCGAGTTGACATGGAAAAACAAGGAAGAGCGGGAATAAAACGAGGATGTTTGTTGCAAATTAATAACAATGAAAAAATACGAAACTCGTTAAGCCAGACATTCGAATAATTTGAGAGTGACATGTGAAGGTTCACAGCGTGAATTGAGTAGTTGTTCGAGAAAAAAAAAAACGCCTCGGGACCGCGTAAGTTTTTCGGGTCGAGCGTATCGCGCAATAAATGATCGGAGGTCGCGAAAAAAAAACAATCGGCAAAAAGTGACGTCAGATGTGCGAGGTTTTCGATGACGTTATTTTGCACGTACGAAGCTAAAATAAATGAAAATGGACGGCAAGAAATTCAAAGAAAAAGAACCAATTGCGTACCGAAGACGCGACCTTGGAAATGAGTGCGGGGTTAATAACCAGCGACTAGTCCATCACGTCCAAATGTATGCGAAAAAATGAAACGAGGACTCCTCGACGAAAAAAAAAACGAGAATTGGCGAACAACTCGTCAAGTAGAAAAATTCCGAAATCTTATTCGCGACTCCCGAGAAACGTCGTCACGAGAGAAATAGTCGATAGATTTGACAACAATTTTTTTGCAGACTGTTTTTCCATTTTCCGCATGACTCCTTCCGAGCATTACTTTCCGCGCGTTCGTGCTATCGACGCAAACGCGTTATTATTGCAAGAGGTTACAGACACTCTATTTGTTATTAGATCGCCGTTGTTGACCGATTAATACAATATTTTTTCTTTTTCAATAATAATACTTTTTATCGGACGTAAAAACTTTCTCCCGAAGAACAGTGACGATTACATTTATTCCCTACTACCTGTTTTCGACCAAAATTCACTACTTTCTCCGGCAATTCGCGGAATTTCGCGAGAATCGTAATCCGGAGATGAGATTAACGTAGCCTAATTTCGAATTCGGGTTTCGTACCTCTCGCAATTCTTCGAGATGCGAGAGGAGAGAAAATAAATATCTCGCAGCGGAATAATGAAAAAAAATGCGACGGCAGGAAAAAAAGCGAGAGAGAAAAGACAAACACAGGCGATGGGATCGTGACTGGAGTTGACGGCTTATCATTAAATACACGGTAAATAACGAGGTGCTGACATTACTACTATACGGTACGCGTAGTTGTCAGGCATTCGACGTGTATTGTGACTTAAATAATAGTTAAACCGACGGCGTCGCACGATGTTTTACGCGATAGCGCGGTTATCTTGTCAAATAAAATGAAGCGGATATAAAAATACCAGTAATTCGCGTTCCAGAAAATTCACGATCGATCGACGCGCGTCATACGATCTACCCGCGATTGAAGAATGCAGATTTCTGTAATCGCTAAACGTGACCGCTCACGTGTGACGTTCGATTATCCCTGAATTTTCGCGTCTGCCCAATCTCGCGACAGTGAGCTAAAATGGAAGCAATTCCGCCCACGTGTTAATTTTGATCCCACAGCATTACATTTTTGAAAATCTTATCCCTTCTAAATTTCTAAACTAAGCATGCGAAAACCTTTTTTTTATTTCTTTTCAGATTTTCTAAAAAAAGTTGCCAGTTTTTACGTGATTCTCACATTGCAAAGTTGTGGGATTCGTTATTATTATGATTATTATAATTTTTCAGGCATATTTGAGCCTCCGGTTTTTGATGCTACAGTTTCATTCCTCTCAACATTTTTCAATAATGAATTTCCGCATCTCTGGCTCAACATTGATGATATTTTTAAGAGATTTAAAAAATGTACGCCTATGTATAATCAAAATTGTTTCCACTTGGGCTCACGCAGTAAAAACTTATCCGTCAGATTTAACACGACAATTTGTGTCTCCGAGTTGTTTTACACAAAGTTAGTGTTATTTTAATACGCTTCGTGTGTAGTGCTAAAGTAACACAGCTCTGTGTTAACGGTAACGTAAACCGATGTTGGAGTAACATTTAAAAAGTGTTCCTTTAACATTTTTGTGTGCTGAAAAATGGACGCAATATTCTACAAATGTTCTGCACGCAGATTTTGTACACTTTATACAACGACGGACATTTCGTTCAGCGAGCACGTAATAATTGGATGGAGGAGCGTCGGCGACGAGAGACTTACCCAACGAGGAGATGAGATTTCCCCAGAGTTCAGCGGTCTGCCAAGCCAGGAAGAAGAATCCGAAGAATCGTACGACGATCGCGTCGACCGGTTGATCGGTAAGTTTCGCGTAAACGCCTCCGACTTGCGTGAGATAAGTTGCCTTAGCGGCCCACATGGGCGCGGCACCGAGACCCAAGAGGACGCCAGCCGGTACCAAAGTGTAGAATTTCGGGTAGAACTGAGCACCGATGTAGGGCGCGTAGCAGAGCATAGATACGCAAAGGGTCCATTTGACGGTGAGCCTCTTGATGACGAAGGTGGGTACGAATATGCAGGATAAGACTAGCGCGGCGTAGATAGCCGAGAGCGACACGGTGCCGAGTCCTTCGGCGGCGTTGATGGACGATTGCAAGTTGGCCGTTCCTTGGAAAGCCGTGAACTGTACCATGAACGCCACGGAGACGGTGCCGATGTTTTTCAAAATTCGCCATTTCTCGCTCCTCGACAATTTGAATTTTCGCGACTGCGTGTCCTCGTCCGGTTGCGACAACGCGGGCGGCTTCATCGGCTCCGGTGGAATACCGTCGGTACCGTCTTCTTTAAATCCCTCGTTTCTATAGCCGACGCCGCTGACGGAAACCGTGTAAACGGCGTCATTTTCGCCGTTCGCCCCTCCCCCGCTTCTGCCCCCGTCGTTCTGCGAAGCCGTCATTATCCGTTTTGACTACCTGAAACACAAAACAGAGACGTTTCCTTTATATTCATCATACGAACAATCATCGCGTTGCATCGCATCCCCGCGCCCATCGCGCGCCATCTGAACAAGCTTCGCGTTATCGCGTGAAAATAGCCGCGTTTGTCAACGTATCAACGTCACGAATCAAAAGACATCGTGTTTTCACCGCGCGAAGCGTCGCCAAACTACCGGAGGATCGAACCGCGCCTTTCGTCGAACTGAAAAAAATCAACTTTTTTCTCACCGCATTCCTTAGGCGTTCGATTAATTGTAAAAATAACGTATCGTCGCGCCAAAGTTTTCCCCCAAAACTCAAACAAACTTCTCGACGCAACGTTGCAGATCGAATTTTCGACAATTCTTCTACGTTTCTCCTCGCGAAGACGTTGGTTCCGATAAATTCGACGCTGCAACAAATCGTCGCCGTCAAACTCCTCCTCGAAGAGCCTCGACTGTTCGTTATTGAATTTCGTCGTAAGAAAATACATGTTATTCGAAGCATGACGACATATTTCCAAATTGCACGACGAAGAATCGAGATACTTGTTTAATTTGTTATCGTCGAATGTATTCGACGAAAAAATACATACATATGCATACGTAAACCTCGCGACTCTCGAGACACGAGCTTCAATTCGGACGTACAATTTGCTCTCCAAGAAATGTAATTCCAACGATTCGCCTTTTAAAATTACCGTCGATTTTCGTCCTATGAACCGAATACGTAATTTTGCTTGGGGTGTAAAAACAACGATGAATAAATCAAATCCGTTGGCTAAAAATCTCTGTCAATTTAATGATTACGGGGCAGTATTAATATTATTCTCTTTTCTCTGTCCGTTCTTATTATTCGTTGGTAGCGAGTTTCTCTCTCTTCTGCGCTTCTTCGTTCAATAATCTGGCGTAATTACGAATGATGACAGGTAGGAGAGGTATATTATACCTCTTTGTTGTAACTGGGCAATGCTGTTGTCAGGTTTTATTATTCTCGCTTGTGTTGATAGCTGGTGGCTCGGAGACGGAATTCCGCGTAAACAAGCAAATATTGACAATACGTTGTGGTAACGACGCGGGCAAACGATCCATCGCGAGGCGTAAAGAGTAGGATTAAAAAAAACCCTTCAAACCAAAAAATCCGAAATTATTTGGCAAGATAATTTAAAATTGGGAAGCGTGTAAAATTTGAGAATCGTGAGACGAAATTTGGGATTTTTTATTGCAGATAAAAACGATTAGTTTTGGGAAATACGCGTCGATTTTTCAAGTCACGTTCAGGTTTTTTTCGAAGAGTCGATTGGCAGCGGTGAAATCAGTGGCGAAGATCGAAGCGAGTAAAAATACGAGAAACGCAAACAATCTCGCGCAAATGTTCAACAATCGGGAACAAACATTTGCATTTTCAACTTTTCACTTGCAAGTGTACGATTCGGATATGTTCGTGATGTACGATTGGTAAACAAGTCGGCGAGTTACAAAACGGATAAGTTTCCGTGTGAATCGTCGAAATTGAGTCAAAACATGTTTGATGAAGTTTTTTTACGAGACGAGTTGCGCAACACCCGGAAGTAAAAGTCTGACGAGAATGAATCGATCGTTAACCTGACTCTACTCTCTCGTATTCTTTGCCACGCGTCTCCGACGAATCACTCGCACGGATCTCCGCGTCCCAACATTTTGCTCGTGACGTATTCGGTGTCCAGTTGAGTAACGCGACGGGCGCCAAGAGAGCATCGGAATCGCACTTGCTGCTTCCGGGTTCGCGCGATAGAATTTCATCGCGATCGACGAGAAGACTCTCGTCGTATCGAATCGCATGAAAATACCGTCGAAGAAACGCGCGACGAATTCGAAGGAGCGAACAGGTTTTTTTCCCCACTCCGGTCGCGATGGATCCTATCAAAACGTGGATCGTAGTTTCGTTTGGCAAAAAAATCAGGCGACTAGGATGGAGGAATAACGGCTTCGAAGCTGGACCAGAGATAGCAGCGCGGATCTCCTCTCGCTGGACTAACGTCGACGGATCATAAAACAAATTATTACCGCGTGATGTATCCTCGCAAATATCGGGAATTATAACGATAGCAAGGAGAGCGTCGCGCGTCCACGTGTCGCGATACCGATCCATCCAACGTGATACGAGGTGATAAATATCATTTACGATGCGTATTTAGATCGCGCGTACGAGTTTAGACGCCTATAGCATCCAAGCTTGTGAGATGTTTGTCGACGTTGATTGCTAGTTGCCGATAGACTCTTCAGATAGACTCACGCAACGGCGAATGTCTCGGAATAAACGAGTACCGTTACTTTAGTTTTACCATCTCGAATTGATCCGCGATCGCGACGATATACGTAACTCGTCGTTGGAACGATCGGTAAATTCTTTGGTACCGATAAATTAGTATCCATCGACGTTGATAACATCCTTATCGCAAGGAGAAAAAAATGGACGAAAATGAAAAGCATGGACGAATTTGTGAACCGAACTGATCGACAAGGTCATCGACAGAGAGAGAGAGAGAGAGAGATGAGAAGGCGAATTTTCGTGTTATTTCGCCTTATTCCAGAGGAGTTGTTCTACCAACCCTTCGGGGGTTACTCAGCAGTTTGATGTCGATTTCGTTGCGATTTTGTGATTCCTGCCTTCCCTAACTTGAACGTGGCTATCGCTAGTTTCGGATCCAATTTTATGGTAATCCAGCGCTATTTAATATTCACGTCCGACAACAGACAATTCAGCCGTTTTTCACAACAGGCGTAACCCTTCACTGACCGCGATCGCGCTGTTATTTCCACTCGGATTTCATGCTTCCACGTCTATAAACATGCGAACGAGTCTACCTCCACGTATCAGAGTCTCGCATACCTACGTACGTATCCGCAGAGACGAACACGTCTAGCGGACTCTTGAGCCGACGGGCATCGAGACTAGTTTTATTCGCCAGGAACTGACCGAACGTTCGAATGTACCGACAGGTGAGATCGGTGCAGCTAAAAGAACACCAGCAGATAAACTCTTTTGCGAATTTGTTGAAAAACTTCATCGAACTCGAGATTCGTCGCGAAATATATTATTCGCCAATATATAAGGTTGACCTAACCATCTTTCAAATATTCATTCGGTATTTAAAAATGTCATTCAAAAATGACAGCAAAATTACAGTTTGACGTGTTTTTTTAAGAAAAATCTGCAGTGAAAGTGTATAATTGTTATTGGAAAAAAAAATGTAGACAAATTATTTTTTAATAAAATGCAATTCGTAGCCTAATTTTATTTCTCTACTTCGTTTTTATCAACTACGAGTTTCGAGGAATCATATCAATTTATTCAATTCCGTTCTTCGCACGCGACTCAAGTTCATCCCCGCTCGTATAGGAGTATTGAATAATGTGTACATTTTCCTGGTGAAAGCCGGTTTGAATTGCTCGGTACCGATCGACTCGTTCAATAATTACCGTCCAACGGCGCGAATCATGCGCAGTCGACGGTAAGTTTCGACCGACGCAAACTGGTTTTTTTTATCAATTTCGAAGAACTGTCGGTCGATTTTGCAGCCCGAATGCGTGATCCAACGTTGTCATCCGAGGTTCAAAATCAGTGAGCTACGCAAAACGGTCCGTGCGTCTCAGAATCCCGATTCGTTTAGTTTCCTCTCGTTTTTTCCATTTTCGTGTGGAAAATATACACGGGAAAGCGTAGAGTATTCAGCGATATCTGCACCTTTGTTGGGTACACGCATGCATATATATATCACTAGATAATGTCGCGTTTGATAAAATGTAAATACCGCGTGGACGAAATACGAAAAAAGTGACTTCTCAAGTTTAGCACGTGACATTGCGCACCAAGGTTTTCTCTGATAAGCTATAGGTACTCTATTCTTGCGGAATTGCGGATGACCTTGGTATGCTTTCCCAATTTTTTGGCGAACTTGTAGCGTCGTCAATTCATAGGGACAACCTCTCAGCAATTTCTCAAAATCGACCGTTGAAAAAAAAAGACAAATAACATCGCATCGACCGCTGGTCCACGCCACGTGCCGATTTTTTTTTCCACGCGATTTCGTGCCGGATGCAATCAACGGCAAGAGTTTGGCAAAAACAAAGCGTCGACCGTTAATTGAATGATTAGTATTTTTCTCGTCCACGATGCCGCGAAGTGGTCGGCGTTCTTTATGCGAATAAAGATGTGAACTCTGCGATTGAATTGGCAGGAGCGTAGATTCGAATTTCCCACGCCACGAGACGACACGCCACACGCGATAGTTCGCGTGTTATTTGTCACGTGCATTTTTTCGTTCTCATACGTACGGTAACAAAAGCAAATAATGGCCAAGGTCGCCGCGTTGCGTTTCTTCATCGCTACCACCCATCAACGTCGTTCCACGAAAAATATTGTCGCGCGTAGCAGAGAAAATACAACGATGACGTCGCGCGTTCCTTATAATTTATAATCAATTCATTGTCAAGCGTCGTCGCATCTGCATCCGAATCTCGTTCGCCAACTCTGCGAGGACGTTGCCGATGTTTCCGACGAACGGCGTTTTTTTATTTCGCTCTCACGGTGAAAAGAGAGAGGAATTCGAACGACGACGAGCGATGGAATTTCGGCGGAGTGATCGCGATGATATTTTGATGGCGAAAAATGCGAAAAATCTATTCCGCTCGTCACGATTCATCCTCGCGAGGGAATTAATAACGGTGATCGCGCGTCGTCCTTGCGGTGTGTTTTCGCAGCGTCGGGTCGGCGAGAGAAGAGGCGCGCAATAAGAAGAGTGCCGAAATGAATCGATGTGATCGGCGCGGGCGGGAGGAAACGACGACTGGTTGACTAGTATAACGGGGAGAGATTATGTCTTCGAAAGGCGCGGTCAGACCTGCGGACGCCTCGTCAGTTTATTCACGCTGCGCGCTCGTGACGTCGGCGCGCAACAAGCTATAAACCGAGATTCGGCGAGCGCTACCAATGCGGGAACGGAAGCGCGGTCGCAAGAGACACCTGTTCGCGTCCTTGTCGACGGCCGCGCGCCGCGTGGCACCGCGTGCCACGGGCTGACTCTACCTGGGACCACTCCGTCCATCGGCCCCCGCCGTGCGTCCGACCCGTAACTAAAGCGACACGGAAGCACAGTTTTCGACTCTCTTTTACGAACGACGCTACCGTGCTGAAAAAAATCCGAACTCGTCGAAAATCCCAGGGAACCAGAGAAACAACAAAGAGTCAAAATTCGACGGATTCGCGTCACGGATTGTGCTTCAAAACTTGTCATCGAGTTGAGAACTATTTAGAAATTGAAATAAGTAAAATAATTTATCTGCTTATTACAAGTCTGTTTAAAATTACAATACCGCAGTTTTGTCTACAAAACAGCGACAAAGCGAGAATAAGTATTCTTGTTATCGCGAGAAAACTGAGTCGGACTTACTGCAACGTTTGGACTATGAAGATTTAATTGACCGATTTGCAGATCAAAAAGTCTGACGCGTTTGTCTCTGAAACGATGAATTATCCATGGCAATTCGCCAGCAATAATAATTTGTGATTTTTCATATGAAAAACAATTTTTTGTGCAATTATCCTATTTATAATAAAAAAATTGTCGCCTACGAATGAATCATGTTATTTATTAGAAAATAGTCTACCGAAACTTTATGTAAGATTTAGGTAACGGGGTGGCAGTTTTCACGGTGCCTCAGGGTGGTACCGAGGTAAATCACGCGCTGTGTAAGTGTCTGGCAAGCAGAATGCCGATGCACCGACGGTTAAATAATTTTCATTCGAGCGATAATACGTCGGGTAGTCGCGAAGTGTTGTGTTGTGTCCGGCCATTTTGGCCTGAAGCGATGCGTCGATTTTACGAACTCGTTTGTGACTACAACAGTTTCGAGGGAATCGAGTTCTACTTAACGATAATTGATTCGGCGATATCGCGATGCAAGGAACAGAACGACGGTATTCCCATTACGGTCTTTCAGACGGACAAAAACAAAAATTGTGCATTTTGTTGCACGCCGATGAGGTCAGAACTAGCGTTGGTCAAAATTAAATTGCTGGTGCAACAAAAGATTGAAAATTAATTAATTGTTAATTGCGACTACATCAATTTAACAAGGAATCAATTTTTGTTCTTCAATTGGTTCCTAGAAAATTTGAAGAAAAAAAATTAATTGCAATTGTTTTAATTGCATGATGCAATGGACAGAGATTAATCCATGTAAATTAATTGGAACAAGCAATTAATTTTCAGCTGTAATTAAATTAATCGCGATTGATTTCTAATCTATTAAATAACTAATTGAAAATTCGATTGAATAATGCCCAACACTGGTAAGAACGCGCGACTATTTCTCAATTTGCAAATGATTCGCCGAATCGTTGGGCGATGTGAAAAATGTAAATTAATTTCTTATCGCCAAAATTAGCGTTATTCGGTGGACAATTGAAAAAAAGGATCGGATTTTTGGCCACTTTAAATATTAGTGTCACTGGAAAGTTCTGACTAATAATTATTGCTGTTTCGACGTGTCTGCACGAAATCTGGGATTAAACGCGTAAAACGAGCTAAATCATAAAAATGAACTGCGTTGTCTAATTAAATAGAAGTTACATCTCGCGATAACGAATCAGCGGTGTAAAATCATCATAGAGTGGTGTGATTTTAACGCTCGAACACCTCGAAGCACCGAGTGGATTAGATACGAAACCAGACTCGCATTTGCAAGTATAATTCGGGAGACAAAAACTATTCCCGTTCAAGCGTCGCGTACGCGTACGTTTTCAAGAATTACGTCGCCATATTCCGCGCTCATTAGGCGATACAAGAACAATATTTTCGGTTCTGCAGTTGTCATCGCTAGGCTTTCTAATTGCCCGAGCAACGAAGTGGGCATACGTGCCCGTCGACGAGTAGAACCAAGCTGCGCGATATGTATTTATAAGTGGCAACGAATTCGAGAAGAATCCATAGGCATGCTCGGTGTGCAGACTTGTAAGAGTGTAAATAAATATCGCGGTTCACTAATTGACGCCGGTTTATACCGGTCTCGACGCCACGCGTTTACAGACGTAAATAATTGTTTTTGACAGACGTGACTAACTCGGTGTAAAACAGCGGGACGCGACGAACATCTTCCTCGAGGCATGCCTTTGCGTCACGCGTTGAACGCAAATTCGCGCGAGAATTACGCGAGGAATAGTAAATAAGGTCGATAACGCGACTTACGTTGGCTAATCCTTAAGCGTTTCCCCAAAATCCGATCGGGAGTTTATTTGCGTGAAAATTGTCACGAAAGTTATCGATTTGTGGTTCAATTTCGACGCGACCTTCGGATCGTTCCTCGCGAGAAATGCCAGGAATTTTCGAGGCCGATTAGCGATTGATCGAGGTGCGAAATTGAAATGAATTTTCTTTGCGAACTTTGCACGAAATCCAACGCTGTTACGCCGACAGGAGTCGGATTTTCGAAAAAAACGTTGATAACAATTTTATCACGGTTGCTGTCTGCTTACAAGTCCAGGAGCGATAAAGCGAACCGGCTAATTTTCATATTCAAATTATACTCAACTTTCCATCAGTGTCCGTAAATTCGACTTCGGGTGCGATAAGACGTGTGCTATACGGGTAGGTGGCTTGTTTAGAACAGAGCTTGGGAAGTTGTGGTCAGAAACGAAATCGAAATTGGTATGCAAATTCGAAAAAAGGAATTTACTAGCGTTTACATATTTTTTGGCAAGGTTGCGCGATGTTTAATTATACGAGTCAGAGATACGCGTGATAATAGGAACACGCGTTTGCACGGGCGCGTGACACGACGCGATGGCTGAAGGAACTTCGAATCGAATTTGATCAGATTATAAATCTAATTGTCATGCGAGACGGAGTCGTGTCACAGCAGGGCGCCGACGTATATTCGCGTCGATTAACGTGCTTCTCTGACACCGGTGCTACGCTACGTACCTGACAGTAATAATCGCTGAACCCATCGCGAGTTACATCGATAATGACAAAGGCAACAATAGCAATAAGTCGAATCGCGATTACAGTTATTGGACCACCGTAATCGATATTATATCACGTATCCTCGTCGCTCTGCGACCAAGAACAGAAACATTCATATGGACAAATTCAAGAAACCTTGAATTTTTAGATTTTAGTATCTACCGGTGAAGAACCAAACTGAGGTGGGTTCTCCGTTCATCATCATTACTATCTGGCTCAATGACACTTAAGGAGCAAAAAGTGATCCACATATTTCTGCGCATCTTTCAAAAATCAAATTACTTGAAGTTCGTATACTTTACAGCAATACTCTGTTTTTTTTCATATCTGGCCAATAAGTTTTAGAGGAATTGGTTTAGTTGAAATTTAGATTTCACGTCTAGATAGCTTTTAAAGAACAAAAAAAAACCGTGTTAATGGAAGCCGAGATGTTTGAATGCATACATGCGAAACTGTGTTTCAAAATGATGATTTTTCGTTGGCACGGCTTTAGTTTTGTTTCTTGACCACCAAATGCTCCTGTAATTTGTAAATCTTTATTTAAGAGATCTAGTAGCAAAATCGTCACATTTAATTTTCAGTAAAGTTAAATACAGAATTTGTCTGACTGCATCAATAGGAATCCATATTTGTATCGATTATGAGTACAAGAAAGTAATAAGAATAAAGAAAATGAAGTTAAAAGAAAAATGCGTTAAACTGTACATTTTTGAGGGTTTGAGAAAAATGAGTAACGCGAGTACAGAAAATATAAAAATACCTCGAAACGAAAGATGAAAAATCCAAGGTTTTGCGGATTTTTCCGTACGTATCGTGCGATAGCAGCTGATCGAGGAGTAATGGAGCAAAAATGCGACGGCAAACAAAACTTGTCGAAGAACAACCGCAAAGTATATTCAGTTGTCAAAATGTATAATCGTCATTAGTCACATCCCGAAGCGAGGACGAATTCGCGCGATACATCGCAATAATACTCCGTGATCCACGTGACGAACGTTGGCCAGTTTTATTTTGCGAATCGCCAATTTTATTTTGCGAACAGTTTTATTTTGCGAATCACAAGTAGCGTGACGGTGAGTTATCTCGAAAACGAAATGGCGGATCAAGGACGATTAAATTCCAGAATAGTGCCCGAAAAGCTCGACTACCGTTGTGCTCGGCTTCCTTGATCACAGTGATTTTCGTGAATCTCCGCGATCCTCGATAATTTCATCGAAATGACCACCTCTATCAAGCTAGAAACACCAGATGATCGAATCGAATTATGCGATATCTGAGAATTGAATGCTAATTAGATGCTAATTAAATGCTCCATTGCTGAATTATGTGTTCTTCATCTTTTGAAAAATACCCGTGGTGTTGCTAGCTTGAGATCATGCTAGAAACACCACAACCGGAGGGTTCGCAAGGGTCGACTTGGATCCAATGGGCATGGTCCCGATGCTGTCCGACGACCAGAACACATCGAGAATCGCAAAAACATCAATTTTGCATGATTTTGCGATGGGTCTTCCTCGTGTTTTCCTCGGATTTCTCCACATCCAGCGGACATAGATATGAGATCAGGTACTGTTTGGGATCCGCAAGGGTCGACTTGGATCCAATGGGCATGGTCCCGATGCTGTCCGACGACCAGAACACATCAAGAATCGCAAAAACATCAATTTTGCATGATTTTGCGATGGGTCTTCCTCGTGTTTTCCTCGGATTTCTCGACATCCAGCGGACATAGATATGAGATCAGGTACTGTTTGGGATCCGCAAGGGTCGACTTGGATCCAATGGGCATAGTCCCGATGCTGTCCGACGACCAGAACACATCAAGAATCGCAAAAACATCAATTTTGCATGATTTTGCGATGGGTCTTCCTCGTGTTTTCCTCGGATTTCTCGACATCCAGCGGACATAGATATGAGATCAGGTACTGTTTGGGATCCGCAAGGGTCGACTTGGATCCAATGGGCATGGTCCCGATGCTGTCCGACGACCAGAACACATCGAGAATCGCAAAAACATCAATTTTGCATGATTTTGCGATGGGTCTTCCTCGTGTTTTCCTCGGATTTCTCCACATCCAGCAGACATAGATATGAGATCAGGTACTGTTTGGGATCCGCAAGGGTCGACTTGGATCCAATGGGCATGGTCCCGATGCTGTCCGACGACCAGAACACATCAAGAATCGCAAAAACATCAATTTTGCATGATTTTGCGATGGGTCTTCCTCGTGTTTTCCTCGGATTTCTCGACATCCAGCGGACATAGATATGAGATCAGGTACTGTTTGGGATCCGCAAGGGTCGACTTGGATCCAATGGGCATAGTCCCGATGCTGTCCGACGACCAGAACACATCGAGAATCGCAAAAACATCAATTTTGCATGATTTTGCGATGGGTCTTCCTCGTGTTTTCCTCGGATTTCTCGACATCCAGCGGACATAGATATGAGATCAGGTACTGTTTGGGATCCGCAAGGGTCGACTTGGATCCAATGGGCATAGTCCCGATGCTGTCCGACGACCAGAACACATCAAGAATCGCAAAAACATCAATTTTGCATGATTTTGCGATGGGTCTTCCTCGTGTTTTCCTCGGATTTCTCGACATCCAGCGGACATAGATATGAGATCAGGTACTGTTTGGGATCCGCAAGGGTCGACTTGGATCCAATGGGCATAGTCCCGATGCTGTCCGACGACCAGAACACATCAAGAATCGCAAAAACATCAATTTTGCATGATTTTGCGATGGGTCTTCCTCGTGTTTTCCTCGGATTTCTCGACATCCAGCGGACATAGATATGAGATCAGGTACTGTTTGGGATCCGCAAGGGTCGACTTGGATCCAATGGGCATAGTCCCGATGCTGTCCGACGACCAGAACACATCGAGAATCGCAAAAACATCAATTTTGCATGATTTTGCGATGGGTCTTCCTCGTGTTTTCCTCGGATTTCTCGACATCCAGCGGACATAGATATGAGATCAGGTACTGTTTGGGATCCGCAAGGGTCGACTTGGATCCAATGGGCATAGTCCCGATGCTGTCCGGCGACCAGAACACATCGAGAATCGCAAAAACATCAATTTTGCATGATTTTGCGATGGGTCTTCCTCGTATTTTCCGGATTACTCGACATCCAGCGGACACAGAAAAAAAAATCAAAGGGGTGGAGCACCTAATTCGGGCGATGGATTTTCGTGGAGCATCTAATTAGCACTTGATTCCTGCCGAAACAGTTTTCCGAAATCGGTCCTCCTTCGGTTGTGGTGTTTCTAGCATGATCTCAAGCTAGCAACACCACGGGTATTTTTCAAAAGATGAAGAGCACTTAATTCAGCAATGGAGCATTTGATTAGCATCTAATTAGCACTTAATTCTCAGATATCGCAGGATTCGATTCGATCATGTGGTGTTTCTAGCTTGATAGAGGTGAAATGACCTCAATTTCAAGTCTATCGGGCATAATGTAATGGCGGCTCGCATTGACCACGGTCCGATGCAGACTACTTACGAAATAAATAATGATAGCGTCAACTTTACACGCGCTGACGGTCGTGATACGCCAAGAAATGTCGAGTAATACAGAAGAAATTCAGCGATTAGAAAGAGAGATCGAACCGACGGGGGGAAATTTCAGGTGCAAGATACAAATCGTTGGAAAGTTACTTCTTGCCCGGATATTATTCAATATTATGGAATGGTTGTTCGCACGTAGTTTTCGGTAGGCATGCTTTCAAAAATGCGTGTCAACGCTTTTTTGGACACAAAATCAGTGTTTTTCCAACACGCGCTCAGTGTGTAGTGATGGAGTAACGACGTCTGCGTTAAAAGTAACAAAAACCAATGTTGGAGTACATTTAAAAAGTGTTACTTCGGTATCAAATAAAATGTTTCTGTGTTGTGAAACGCTAATCAACACGCGAGAGTGTGTTTAAATATTTGACACCACTTTTTTTACGCTTTACATATCGATGGAAAATGTTGTACTGTGTAGGAGAGCTGAGATCATGTCGAGAAAGTCATGGAAATGGAGGAATGTGTATCGCGAGTGACTTCGAACGGGGATAAAAGCCTCGACCGATGAAATTAGTCACGAGTCTACCGCGAAAGGTCGAGCGTTGCAGCTAAACCCAAAGTGCAAAAATGTGGCAGTTACGAATGTTCGTGGTAGACATTCCAGCAAACATATTTCCGAGGAATCGCGGCATTTTTCGAGAAGGTGACAAAAAGTTGGAATTCGGCGGGTACTTCGTTTTTTAATTCGCGTATCGTCGAGGCTGTCAACCTCTCTCGACTCACGCGACGAAAGGAAACGAAAAACACAGATACTTGGAATTCAGTGATTGCATCACATTTATTGTATAACGAACAACGGCACGGTTCGTTTATTTTCATGTACGGTTCGCTAGACTACTTATACATCGTTCGAAGAAGATGCGAAAACAAAAGTGAGAATGTTTTTTCACGGATATTTCATTCGCGGAATACGAACGCGTGTTTCGTGCTGTAAAACTTACCGAGTCGCGCTGGATTTCCTTGGAAAAAAAAGAAGAAAAAAAGAAGAAAAAGAAAGACCGACGTTTCGCGCATAGTAGAGTCGTTTTATTGCAGCCAAGTGATTTTCCTTGATATCGCGTTACAATTTCGCAACTGTCGCGGTCACGACTCTCCTTCTGAAATTGCAGCATTACGAGTGAATAATCCCGGATCGATGCGTTTGCGTTGCGGAGACCGCGAAAACTTCATGTCTCCGCGCGATATCTACCATTGTTTTCGTAACCTTCGCGAACAATTCTCGAAGCACGACGTTTTTCTCGAATGCATCGCTAGTAACGCGAGAGTAACCGATAAGTTATTCGCGAGTGACGCGCACGCACTTGGAGCGCGGCGACCGACTCACTCGGCTGTTACGGTCGAGTTATTGCCGATCGTTGTGCCGATTCAACTTTCAGTCAGCCAAGATACGCCAGTAGTTTCGCTTCTATCCCCACATTCCGACTCCTCTGTGCGAACGCGCCGTCTGGCTCGAATTTCGCAAAAAAAATGACCATCCTGCAAAATTTCGTGCGACCATATTGAATCCGCCATTTTGTATTTCAAAAATTGGACAGCACGTTCGTAATTAGTGACCTCGGAACCCGTTATATGCCACATAACCGACAAAATGACCACATTTCAAGTTTTTGATCGGCCATATTGAATCCGCCATTTTGAATTTCTAAAATTTCACAGCGAATTCCTACTCAATGACCTCGAACGCCTACATATACAAATTGTCAGTTAATACTAGCTGTTATCTCGTCGTGGCGTGAATTTATTCTGAACATTCTGCTTTTTGCAATACTAATTTGTTATTAGCAATAATTATATTTAATAGTTATGCAATATTGATAATTTTTTTTTGTTGCATTTGTTGGATTCTTGTGAGATACTAGTGTCCCGTGGCGAGTATTAAAGAGGTATTCCATGCATTCTAATCGATATTATCGACAGTCCATTGACGCAAGACTTATGAATTGCATCGATAAATGTTAACGTCGAGGCTCTCTCTCTCTCGATCATGGAAAGAGACAAAAAATAATAATTTCCACACACTTCGAACGCGACATTTTCTCCGCATGGAAGACCGGTTGTTCGACGACGATAAAGGTTTGCAAAATTATAAATTCACGAACAGCCACGAGCTGAATGGTGAGCGTAAAAAGCGAAGATACCTGTCTGCGTAGCGTTGAAAACAAATAAATTGGTAAGAAAAATAAATTGGTAAAAAAAACTAATAAGGAACTGCGAAAGAATTTGAAAGAGACTTGTAAAATTCGCTGCACCTCAAATTGTACTGCGTATTACGTAAAAAAAAAATGTAACAGCATTTTTCTTGGAAAATGTTATTCCTAGTTTGGCCACGATTGAGCCGAATAAATTCGAGGAAAATTGCAGGATTCGAAACGATATTAATAACCTGTAAAAGTTCCAATTTTTTACAAGACTCGCGATATTTTTCTTTTTTTTCAATAAACGTAGGCGAAAATATTGTTTTTTGTTAAATCGTAGCTCGTGCCTGCCAATTTATTTAACGCGTATTCGTGTCATTTTGTACCGTCCACATGAATTACGAAAAGAAAGGCTAAAGTGATCATAGATACCAAAGGTAGAAATTTAATGGATACGATAACAATGAATATTCGATAAAGACATGCATGCTATACGTTTGCTATGACTAATGAAAAATATAATAAGAGACCTCTTGGTTTTCACGATGACTCATCGTTAATCATTTGGATCGGTAATTGATAGCAATAAATCTCGCCGCGATAAGTCGGAAAACGACAATAATAACTATTATCAGGTAGAAAATGACTAAAAATTTGCATAAGGAACGTCGATGCTATTAGCATTTATTCAATTACGTGGAATCGGAATGTCGACGATTCCGGAAGAAAGTGCAAATTCTGAAGAGGTTACGAGATATTGGGAATTTGAGGAAAACGCACAAGTTCGAGTGCAGTTGAAATTCATTGGCGCTGACGTTGAATAGCACGAGTCGGCGAGAATCAACAAACAAAAACGAATGTTTCCGGCATTAAAAAAAAAAATACATCCACGTTTCTCTTACATTGTCGTCGAATCGGAGCGGTTTAAATGTTCGTAAACTGGATGGATGATTTTCAAATCGTGAGTCTTGTTTTCCAACGGGCTACGATTTGCACAAGTGTACGACGCGAGCTGACGTCTTTCTACTACAAATTTCTCGAGGTTGACTCCGACCTCGCATACGTAGTGAATTATATCAGGTGATAAAACGTTGACAGAAATGTTAGTGGTGCAGTTGCTTACGTAACGAGACAGAGACGACTTTATCGCGATTGTCAATTCGACAAGAAAGATTAATAGAAATTTAAGAGAGAGAATTTAAAAAAAAGGGTTAATAAAATTTTCAGAAAAAGCTGAAAGAAACCAAAAAAACGGGATAAATGAAACGGACGATTCGTGGGCGGAAAAAGGATTTAGTCTTATTTTCTCGTAATCTTACCTCGCGACGACGAGAGTACGCTGCTAATTGTCTGACAATCTTACTCGCGCCTGTGGCTCATTTTCGTCGTGAAAGCATAAAACGAGGTCGTGATCTTGACCCAGTAATGTGTCATTTGGTAACACTGCGCGTTTTCAATTGTTCGCGATGATTTTCAAACTCCCGGACAATCCGTGAGAAACGGTCAATTTCAGAGGGTACGCGGCGAAATGGAGGAATTTGTTCGTTGGCGTTGTTTTCACGTCGATTTGGATAGCAGATGCTCGGTGGTTCGTAAAAACTCGACGTCGCAATCGATTTCGCGAACGATAGGGTTACCGTCGGTATTGCAACCACGTCTATTGACTAAATCGTAGATGTAACCATCGTCGGCATTAAATGTTCATGAAGCAAACAAGTCACGTTTCACTATCTTTGAAAAGTGTCGTGTGTTCGAAACGAAACGATTCGTACACCTACGACGAACAGCGAAACGAAGACCCTGTCCTGATTCCTCCTCGCGTTCTCTCCACTCGTCATCCATTGATTTTCGCGTTAACTTTCCAACGTTTTCCAACCACGAGGCGGAATTCTGGCAAGTATTTTTCCCATCCAATCGCACCACCGGATTTTCCATCGAACAACAACTATTTTTTTCTGCATACGCGAGAATAAAAACGACAAGGATTAATGAGAAGCAGGCGATAGGAGCAGTAATTTATCGACGGATCTTCGATCTTTGCGTCGTGTCCATAAATTCACGACAGTTCATTCCCAACGTGGAATCGATCACCTTCTTTGACAATCGTTGGAACGAGTAGATTTTCCAGCAGTCAAAGATGCAGAAGCAAATTACTTGCGTACCCACCATGCTCTGCTACGTGAGTTTAACGTAGTCTACAAGCGACGGAAATTTACCACGGAAAGGCTGCCCTGACGTTAATCAGCGTGACATTTCAACACATCTGTCACGCCATAAGGTCAAGGTTGATCGAATGAATTGGCCAACCTCGCAGCTCTCCCTTTGTACTTTTCCATTAAGTTAAAATTATTCCATCGTTCTCGAAACGTAACATCTACGGATATCAATTCGACCACTTCATCTCCGTGTAGACGTAGGTTTTTGCGAAATTTTAGCCAATACTAGCAAAATCTCGAACTAACGATGCAAACTCCTCAGAATTGTTATAATAATTAGTACAACGCGAGCCTCGGCAACCTTCGAAGATGAACGAAAATTCCACGAAGTTTTTTTGGGTCAAACGTGAATACCTAGCGAAAATCATGCCTGCTCGGTGGACTACTTTTTAAGTAGTAGAAATCTCCAGTCTCTCAAGAGTCCAATTGTGATAAGGAATTAGTCTACTTTAAGAGCTCCAAAAAAAAGACTATTTTTACAACTTTTTGTAGACGTTACTATGATAGATATTAACACCAAAGTTGTTGAGCTCAAGAAATACGCTCTTGGAGTATATTTGGAAAAGAAGTTTATTTTTTTCACTGAATATGTATTTGCAAAAGCAACTCTTCAAAAAGTACGCAAGTTACTCGCGACGAATCTCGTAAAATATTAGAAAAATATTTATTTTTACTATACATTTTATTGCAAAAATCACTTTTTCCGAAAAAGTGCGCCATTTTGTTAATTAGGTATGAAAATTGATAATTTCAGTTCGGGCAGAGGCCACAGTTATACTTCATCTAAGAATAATTGACTTTTATGTTTCGGATAATTTGTGGCAGAGAAATCGACAGCGTAAGTCACTCGCGTTGAATTATTTAATGTGTTGGTCACTCGGTCCACGTTGTACAGATTTTGTCGGTAGCGTTCGATCTCCTCGAGTCGGATGTTTGTAAAAGCGAAAAAAAAACAAGTTTTTTTTCTACTAACAACCTGTCGATAGCCACGTTATCTTCATCGGATTTTATTTTAATGAGAGTCGCGTATAAGTATTATGATAGAATACATGCGACAAGAGAACATACATATATGTATATGGGAGTTGTTGGCCGGTGAGTTTGCATAACTCGTATGGCTACTATCTGAAAAAGATACGCGTGATTGTTGTAAAATATGAATTTGACAATTGTTATATCGACCGTTCAGTGACTCCCGGTGCGCGGGTTCTTCGTGACGAGCCGCTGTCATGTTTCCTATCAGCTGTGTTGTTTGTAGCGTTCGAACTGACCCGTCGCTCGGTCAGCAGGAAAGCAGTCCGAATTTTAAATGTATAATTTGCGTTCAAGTTTTTGATGAGTTGCCTTTTTCGTAAATAAATACGGAGTAAAATGAATATTTTAAGACTGCATTTATCGAGCCCAACAACTTTTATACTCCCATCTGATACAGCAACGTCGAGAAAAGACATTCGTATAAATAGCTTTTTTAAAGCTATTTCGCCTAAAGTAGACTAATCCCGTAAGTCCCCAGTGTAACTAGGCTCGCAAGAGAGTCAGGGGAATCCCCGGTGCGAACGGTGCGGCGCCGTCGAGCTACGCGGAGCCTCCGCGCGACTCGCGTTGAACCGGTCGAGGGAGGTTGGCGCGTGCGTCACGGCCGTGCAAGTTTAAGCCCAGGTCTTTGGGTCGTAGTTGCTCGATGTAGGAACGATTGATCGCGATAATTTGACTACTATACGAGAGGAGCGAATGATCGATCTGGCGTTAAAGTGTACGTGAAATATTTGAACACGTGTGGAACTGCTTGCGATTGATTACCGTAAATTTCACGCTCCGATAGATGATGTTAACCTTGGGATTAAGGCGGGCATAAAAAATGTTATTCTTCGGATTAGTTTGTTCTGTGATAAGAGTATACTGATCCTGCTGCTCGTGTCAACTCGCTCGTTAACCGTCGTCTTAATAGACTGTCATTGGATTTAATTGAATCGTAGCCCGCGCGCACGCTTCGACAAAATCATTTGTCCCTTGGTATTCCCCGTCAACTGCGAAGCTTCTACAGAGTTAGCGCATCGCGATTAACCACGATCCGAGCGATAAGAAAACTCGAGTATATAGCCTGCGGGCAACACGATCGTAGTAGAATAATTTCGCGTCGCGTGCATTGAAAATATTGCATTTCGTTTCGGTGCAAGAAACGCGGTGCAATTTTTTGACCAACAAGTTTTTTTCTCTCGAAATCTCACTTTTCCCACAAATTTCTCTTTGCTCGTTCTCGTGAAATTTCCGTCCACAGTTTCCCAAGGTATCGGCTGTTCGAAAAAACCACGTGACGGTGTTGAAGAAATGACGCAACGTTTTGTTGACGTTCCGCGATTCGGGGATATATGAAACATGCAGGTCTGTCGGTCAATTGGCTCGCATTTTTTTTTCAATGCCATTTGCGGTTTATCGCGAATCATTCGCTGAATCAGCGCATTGTTGCCGTACAATAAGTCGTAAATCATGCTAATATCGATTACAGGCTCGCGACTGTCGTGGAAAAAAGTAGCGAACTTTTCTTGTTCGAATCTAGATCCTTGGTTCGGTTTGATCCACTTTTTTTTTTTTTGGAGTATCCCGAGAGAATGTTTGGGACTCGCGGATAACGGTGAGCAGGGGGGTGCGAGAAGGTGCGGTAAACGTTGCGAGAAAAATATCGATCAATATATTTTGAGAAAAATACCGGATATTCGACGTGGAGGGAAACGAGCGAACGTCACGTACGTATTAAGTATCGTTCCGAGCATTCGTAACGCGAGGTATCTGCGACGCGCCGTATCGTAAATTTCGCACGGATAATCGCAGTGGTACGAAGTCGATGATATCTATGATTTGGCACGAGACCGTTCATTATTTTGTTTGGATTGAATTTTTATGATAGCGGGACGAAAAACGAAACGGGAACGAGACGAGACGAAGTACGTATCGTATAAACGGACGTCGGTGGTAACACGTTTAGTTTAGAAAGTCCGGCGAGATTTCGAAATAGAATACTATCGCCCCGAGGTATACGCAAACGCGGGAATGTTACCGTAGGTTAACTTTGATACGCGTTTGGTTGCCGCGTACGACAACAATTCCCCGAAATTCCGTTGGTCAAACAAACGATAAACTTTGCGGAGACTTCGTATCGACGAGTCGCGTGTGTATCGACCGACTCGGAATTCGTTTGTCAAATTTTCTATGCAGCCGAAGAAAATCGTAAAGATAAGAACCAGATTCGATTCGTCGTCGCAGCGTACGAGTGCTTTTTTTCAGTTTTGAATGGCAACCGAAAAAAATGAAGGCGAAAAAAGTGAAGGCGAAAAAAATACGCGGTTTCGACGAGTGTTTTTTTTTTTTGGCGAGTTTCGTTTTTTGTAATTTTTTCTCGGGTGTCACTCGACGTTCACTCGCGATATATTCGATCGCCGGACGAATTTTCGCCGGATGGTAGGGAGTGAAAGTTCTACCGGTATATTCGATCCCCAAAGGATATTCCGAGCGAGCGAGAAGAAATTGCCGCGTCGCAACGAAAACGGCGAACGTGGTTCCCCATATCTATGTCACATAACGCGTTCCGTGACACGAAGAAACAAAAGCGATAAGCCAGAAAAGCGACGACATTTCGTCGTTCGTACGTAAGCACACGCGTTCGACGAGTAATGCAATATCGCGACGATTTGAAAATACGTCGGAAGTTTATTGAATATTTCATCGTAATTCGAGACGGTGATACGTAAATCACGACAGATAGGATAGATGAACGGAGCGAGAGAACGTAAAGCTTCGAAGCGTCACCCGATAATAACGAGGTGGAATGTCGTTAAAATATTTTTTATTTCACGATTCCCCCCCCCCCCCCCCTCCACACACACATCGTTATCCGGATGAAATACGATATTTTCATTCGTCGCACGAGCATCATCGAAGCGATTATAATTTCGAAGGGCACAGTTTGTTTTCAACTGCGAATGTAGCGTAGTTCGATGGGTACTTACGTCTTAGCGTTGTCCGAAGTCGGGCCGATCGCGAAGAAAGTCGTTTTCGTCGAGTGTCTCTGCACCGCGTCGCAGATTACACTGTTGGCAATTCACATAAAAGCGATAGATTTCGCTCGAGACGCGGCTGCAAAATCGTTCTGTCCTGTTTCTGTGACGATCGCGAGCGCAAGAACCAAAAAGCAATGAAAATAAAGACAAAAACTAACACTTCGAATTTCTGATAACCGAGCGAACGCGAGCGATTTACAATTATATATTCATCTACGCGCGTCTACCGTGTCGTTCGTAGAGCCGTATATAACTATAAAATCTACTGCTGCTGCATGAGCCTGGACGGCGATCGGTTCCTCGTAAGTCACGTCCGAACGTGTCGGGGGTTCGGAGTCAACTGAACAGTGAACAGCACAAGCGTTGTACTTTGGATCGGTCGGGTTTACCGACTGACTGGCCACGAGCGCAACCACGTTGTGTTGCCTGAACGCGTTGTGATCGTCGGTCTTTCGTCTGCGCGCAGGGCGACGACTGTCACCTGTTTGTGCTTATTTCAGCCTGTCGCTGCCTCGCTATCTGTCTCTTCCTCTGCTTCCCCCACCTTTTTCCCGTTCGTTCGAGCGTTTTCTCCGCGCGTCTCTCGCGCCGTGCGCGCGTATCCCTCTCCGTTCGTGTCCTCTCCCTCTCTCTCTGTCCGCCTCCTTACCGCCACCCTCCCCTTGGACGATAAGCTATCTACCGCTGGACTGTTCGCGAATAACGTAGTTCTTCGCGATTTCGCCCCTTCGGTGGGCGCGAAACGATCCGATCGACGCTTCCAATGTCCACGTTCGTCCGATCCTCTTTTGTTTTCCGTTCCTTCGTCGCTTCTTTCTCCCGTAAAAATGTCAAAATTCCGTTGCTCCTTCCTCGTAGTAGAGCTCGTCGAGCAAATCTTCGGCGAGGTTTCAAGGTCGTCGTTCGAACTTTTTTCGCGCGAAGAGACAAAGACTTTATCCCGCGCTCCGTAATTTCTCCTCCGAGCGGCGATAGTATCGCGTCGTTCGCGTCGTTCCCGGGAAACCGTAACGATAGTTTTTACGAAGACATTTTTCTATCCAACGACCGGTTCTTACAGCTGTTGGAAATACGTCGGTTCGGCAGTCGTTCCGTACCGCGATGCACTCGATCACGTTTCTTAGCAGACTCGGTGCTCTCAACGATCGCTTCTGTACTTGAAGTATCGGCTGCTGACGTCACGAGACACCCAGAGCCGGTAGCATCCCCTCCTTTTACCTGCATGAAAACAATCGGTTTGCCCGTTTGTGAACCGGCGTCTTCGTCAGCACGTCGTGCCTGACGCTGGTCGACCCCCACTCGCGGATCACACGCGACCGATCGCTCCTACTACTCCCTCGAATCCATCCCAACGCGCGTCGAAAGTAGGCGAATTAAACGACCTTCCGTGACCTTTAGCCTCAAGGACATCCATCGACCTTTGCGTTTTTTACACGACCTTTTTTTACATTTTATTGACCAGAATAGAAAAATCTCGCGTTACTGTTGGATCTCGTTCGCCAAGGCGGTTAGGTGTCAAGTTGAACGGGGTCGAGTCGATAAAGCATGTAGGTACAGAGAAATTGCGATAGGACCGGTGAAGTTGGAATGAAATGCATCAGGCGACGAAGAAGTAAGAGGAGGACGCGTCGCGTCGGCTCATGCGTTGCGAAAGGTAATGGTCGAGGTCATCCGGGCTGGGATGAGAAAATGGCGCTGATGGTACGAGCATCGAGTTATCTGTCATGCGCGATGATCGGAGAACGATAAACGAACGTTTCTCTCTTCGTGACTCCGTTGAATTTGAGATGAGCGAACGGCATGCGTATAGCGTTCGGAAATAACGTTGGGTCGTCCGTGAACGAACGGTAATGACGTTAACGTCGAGATATTATTTATACCTATGTAGTTGCACCCGAAGGATGAACAATGCGAATAATTTTCAGGGGCGCGCCGTATTCGGTGAGAACGATTGCGATTGTTGAATTTCATGACTCTTGCCCTCTCTCTCTCTCTCTCTCTCTCTCTCCCTCCGCCTCTCTCATTCTGCTGACTCGTCGCTGTTCCCTGCTTTTTGGGTGAACGGAATTAAAAATCCTTCCGCGTGCAGTCGACAGAAATGATAAAAATCGGCAGTTAAAATTTCTTACCTCTCGGAATAAAGAACCGGCAAAAAGCAAGGTCGCGACCTAGTCGCGATGGAATAACAATAATCCCACGGGTATGTGAGGGAAATCTAAATTGCGCGCCTATCGAAAGTTCAGGATACTTATCGACGTACAGAAGTAAGGAAGGATACACATTTATTTGCATCGCTTTGCGCCGAGTACTTCCTGTCCATTTCAATGCCGACTTCACGCGTCTCGAGAATCTATTTTTCTCATAAATCGAGGAGATGAATACGCGAGGCGTATCTAATAAATTTATCAAGGATAGATTCACGCGTATGCGTAATTTATTCGTACCCGCAAGACGATTCTCTTACCTCGTTTGAAATTCTGTGAATCTGCGTCCCCACCGACGATAAACGCGGGAATGCGAGAAATAAAAATAATCATTCCGCGTCTCATTTGAATTCGAGTAAATTGGATTAGTTTTTGCTAGAAAACTAATAAAACTCACTAGAATTAGTCGCCGAGCTCGTCGACTAACAACCTCGCATTTATGTTGACAATAAATAACACTTAAACGCGGATAAATTCGAATGTTGTTTAATGTTGATGTTCGTAACCGAACGTCGGGAAGTTTTTGCGGAACGATTTAACGGTCCTCAGACAATCCAAACACAATATTCGACAAATAGACTCGTTTTCTGTCTGGGCGTCGGTAGAGCAATCGGTTACGCTTCGCGTCGAATTCTCTCGGCTTCAAATTTGCAGACAATTTAGCGGTCTATTCGTCGAAAATTCTTGCCTCGACGACGAATTGGTCGTAGTAATTCGTCGGTGTAAGGGGAAAAAAGGATGCCGAGGGGCAACGGAAATGATGAATTTTTCAGGGGGAAAAATGTTTGAAACGATGATAAATAATAATTGTAGAAAAAATAGCGGCAAATGATTTTCAAAACGTACGATTAATTATAGTTATTCCTCGTCGAGAACACGATGCATGATTATACCCTGAAAGTTATTAAATTTCAAACCGATCGATGTGCGAGGCGAGCTGCGAGTTCATGGCTGACAATGAACGGCGCTCGAAATGTGGAACCGATGTCGAAGCGGCAGGTCGATGCGTAGCCATGGACTCGACTCACCTCGAGCATCACGCCGATGTAAATTTGATAACAATTTACGAAATAATTCTGTATAAACAATAAAAACATCTAGCTTCGAATAACCTCCTTTTTCTCAAGGTCACCAAACATTCATCCACAGTTAACTCCACTTTTGTGATAGACGAAATAAAAATCGCCCCACAACACTCCCAATCTACGCCTCACACCTCGACGTTCCTTTTTCGCGAGTTACGCAATTTTCACCCGAAAGTTATGATCAGTTGTTCGAAAAAAAAATCGCAACGCTGGAAATTTATTTCACACATTTCGCGAATTATTCCCGATTTATTCTTTTTCTAATCTTTAACTCGAACGTCAGTCGCGTGCCACTTGTCGCACTATTGCGAGACACAAACCAGATCGAATTTGGCACACGGTGAAATAATTTCCCGCAGTCATTTATTTTTCGTTTTTCGAGACATCGTACTTCGCCGATCTATTGATATTCTTCGAAACACGAAATTATATGGCAAACAGACGAATATGGCAAACAGACGCTTTTCCACGTATCCGCTCTAATCTCCATCTCAGACGAAAATATCGTACATTTTTAGATTTGTACATCGCGGCGCTAGATTTCTCGCATATCAGTCGCAATCCCAGTAAATGCTATTGCAACCTCGAGCTGAACGAGAACGATCTGGATTCTGTCGCACGCGGTTTCATCTGGGACACGCTGCTCCGATCCTCCCCAAGCGAATTAATTATCGTTCCCCGAATGCGAAAAATACCAGTGTGTGCTTGAATAAGAAAAAAAGTAGGACTCGTCTCTCGATCATTTTACGACTCGATATTAATCCTTCATCGAAGCGGCAGCATTCTTTATTATAATTCCTGAGAAAGGTTCGCGTGATAAATTCGACGTGAAAGGATGTCTACGAAAACCATAACAGTTCGTAGAAAACACGCGGGCAGACGAGATTCTCTCGAATTCGAGTCCTTTTCGGACCTCGATCCTGCGGAGCGAAACTCGTTTGTGACGACTCTTGAGACGGGATGATTCTGATTCGCTTTATCGCAACGACGCAGCCGTCACATGTCACTTTGTCCTACTGCTCTAATTACACGTAGCCGTCTAGCAATCACGTCGATGTATTTTTCGTCACGGTAAGACTGATGACTGAGTCGTTGAGAAATAAAATGCAAATATTAGGTATCGGCTGAAAGAGTCTTAGACGAAAAGAAATATTACCTCTCTGGCCGCGATGGAGATCAAGGATAAAAAAAAATATTTTCCGCGACCGTTCGCCGTAGACTCTACCGAAGATACGTACAGTAGTTACTATCCCTTCTGATAAGAGCGAGAAAAATATTTTTCGTCATTCCTTAGTTCGTTTCCAAGTCATTGAGGAGTTTTGGGAGAGATAAGATCTCGTTTCGTCAAGATTTTCCATTCGATTAAATAACTGACGCCGCTAATTATCAAACCGTTCGCTCGCGCGCAGCTTCTCGTTGCGTGACACGCGCGAGGAAAATATTTGTCGGAGACTTACAATTTTTCCAGAACTCGGTGACGAAAAGATAATGCAGGTGGGTAAATGATTTATTACGTACGCGCGAGGGAACAACGTCGTGTTCGAGGGTACAAAACAATTATAGGAGCAGGCAGAACGACAGATAGAATGACAGTGAAAACGACAGGCGAGGGAAACTAACCGACACGACGCGACGCGAACGTTTGCGAGTGACAAACGTTCTCAACCGTATTTATTCGTTATTTATCACCGACTACCACCTAATTTAGTGTACACAGTCAGGCATCACTCATCATCAGATTTGAAATCAGCTACGAGACTCCCGGTTATTTGACAACGATTGACGCTGGATTTACGCGCTGCGCCAGTTTGCTCTGTACACAAAATGCTACTTCATCACACTTTTAGCAACGAATAAAATGTTGTCCGATAAATTTCGCGAATCGTTTTAACGAACTTCGGTCCCGATAGAACATACCTTGTTGTATCAACGCGCGAAACGGCCCACGCGAATCGAATGCCTGACACAGTTTTCAATTGAAACAACAACAACTGGCGATTGCCACACGACCCGGTTCGCCAGACTGATAAATCCGAATTTACACGCGAACCGGACTACCGGCTGCGAAAATCGGCCGATAGCCTGTCGCGAGGGTTCAAATCTGCATATTAAAAATCTGGCAATTCACCGGATTTGTCATCGCACGCTCGTCGTTTGTTCTACGAAAAATCAGAATTACGATTCGATGAAGCTACAGAAAATACCAAAAATCTGTCAAAGGGTGTTGCATATTTTCCAAGAATTATTAATTAACAAGAAAAACGTTTCTGAGATCATTGACGAATGGATCGTGCGGTCTCTTTTTTTCCGGTTTATTAATAAATGGAAAAACTGTAGGTATGGAAATTTTTGATTTCGGGGAAAAAGGCGTAGATTTTGTTGTGTGGTTTCAACGACGTTTTTCAGGATGCTCTACGTACTGGTTTTGAGAGAGGATCATTCGTGGAAGAGGGAATAATATTTCTGAAATACCTTCGTCGGCCGGAGATCATTGATAACGATTATGATTATTGGGATCTCTAATTAGCGTCCATGAATTCAACGACTGAAATCGAAGTATCTGGAATTTGAAATATTTCTGGAACGATCAATTTTTTTGTCAAAGTCGTATCGATGCGAGAATCAAAAGCGTGGACAAGGCTACGTTTCGTGCGAATTCAGCGGGTAGGGTTCGGATGGAAGTCGAAGGCTAAGAACCAAGGTTTCGTCTGGTATTCTTGGCAAAAAAAGAAGAAGAAAAAATACCAACACGATATTCGTGTGGTAGATCGGTGAGAAAAATGTTGTCCATCGCGAAGGAGAAGAAAATTGGAGGGCCGGACGACCCGCGAGTGATCTTTATGGTGAAAAAATAGAGGGAGTCGAGCTCAACGTTAGATACGGCGGCGTATTATTATCATCATGCATCGTAGCACACGTAGCTCGTTTGTACAGCTAGACTGCGACGTAGTAGTTTAATTAATGACTGCTTATACTTTCCGTTTCGAAGCAATCAATGGAATGGTAAGGCCAGAGATAAATATGCGACTTCCTGCGAGCGTTGGCCACGATGTTTCCATCCCAGGATAGTTTTAAATCTACGTCCGCAATTTTTTCCGGAAGTCTGTGCTAGTCGGCGTTTGGTTATGCAACCTCGATACACATACGCGATATATATATACGTATATAAATAAATATACGTACACGTACATGCATATTTCCGTTCGTTTCAATGTTTCAAATTCACGCACCATCCGCTCGATTGTTTCAATTTCACCGCTTGTTGTTTTCCTCCTTTTGCCTTGCCACCTTTGTTTTTTCGCCGATATGTTTTTTCGTCTCTCTTTTTCATCACAAAATCGACCGCGAAACGTGACGACGAGTCCCGCGACGAACGTTCATCGCATTCATCGTCGATTTCATACTCTAATTTCAATGAATCGATGTCTCGTCGACGAATAACAACGCCGATCTGTTGATCGTTGAAACGCGGCAACGTTTTAATTTATTTAATTTTTTTTTCCATCAACGAAAATTTGATCGAACAATTTTTTTTCCTCCAATGTACATATTTTCCATGGGAAAATTATTGTCTGCGGGATTTCCTCGCGAGTAACGAGACGTTTTTCGAAACGACGCCGTTCCGTGAGTCACACGCGCTCCATGCGTCTCGGTTCCACCGTTGACCAATAAACCCACGTGCTGCGGTGAACCGAAGTGATTAGCGAGTATCTGATAATCGATGCCAATTGCCTGAATTGACGGTAACGATAAATTAAGCCTGCTTACTCTCTCTAACGAGGTGAAATATTCCATTGGTATCGATAGAATTTTTCCGGGAACCTTTTTCCAACCGGATCCTTACCATATTTTTCCCGAGCAATGCGCGAGGCTTTTGTTTTTACGCCAAAAGAAAAAAAATCCCCTCGCTCTGTCGTTTTCATGCTACAGGTTTTTTACCGCTCGACTAATCGTCTTTGTAACATTTGTAAGACATTTGGTACACAAAAGTACTTAATTAATACTAGCCAAACATTGACACATCTTTTTTTCTCCAAACGTGAACAAATACCGACGATACAATGTGAAATTACGCGCACGACTTGATTTTCGGCATGTTAGACATTTCAATATTTTACGATCGACTTACAGGCTCGTTTCGCGTTCATCTGTATCAGATTCTTGTCACGGATTGCACGGATGACGATAATAAGTATTCGGATGGGGAAAAAATCCCTCTACGTCGCGTCTTTATTGCTCGCCATATCTGAAATCCCCGACGCCGTGGGATAGTCTAGGCAAAGGATTCACGTGAGATGGTGTAAGTTGGGGCTTTCGAAGTGGTTAGAAAAATCTATTAAACCAAAGGTATCAGCTTGTTTGAACGAGATAGCGTTGTTGTTAGCACGAAGTCTCAGCACCCGCTAGTTTTTACAAAGAGTGAAAAGCTCCGCGATTCGAATCGACAACATCGCGACGCAGAACTGACGATGCGATAATGTCGTTGTTACTCGTGAGCTTGGTTCTTTGAAAAATGTGCGAAAACCCGGTCGGACGAAAGAAAGAGAAAGCAGATCGGCGCTATCAGATTCGAGGAACCGCAAATGGCGGTCAGAAGTTGTGATTCACCATCGCAATAATAGTGAATGACCGAATGCAACTTGAGACTTGTGTCGCCGAGGAAAGTAGTGGTAAATGAACGACGGGACGCATAATTTGACGAGCCTAACGATTAATATCACCGATTTTCGCCTATACACGAAGAAATGCCTCTTAAGCTTGTTGTCTCATCGACAAGCAATTTTCGTGTTCGTATTTTAAGTATGTAATAAGAAATAATTATCGTGCCGAATCCCAATTACGACTAAGCAATTCATGTCTAAAGCTGGACATTTGCGTGTGGATTGCATAGTTACTTTGATGCTATCCAGCCCAGTTTTTGCCTGGCCTGCATGAGTTAATTGAAAATTGTCTTATAGTCGTCGAATATTTATTACGTAAAACCAAATATAAAATTTGTTGCTGTCAATACTCGTGATAAAATTGAGTTTGGTGCTTTTATTCGAGGCTTGTATTTGTGAACAGCTCGTTTTCGGTTACAACGAAAAGTATATCCACGTTTTTTTCCTCGCTATTATTCGTTAGGATCGTCGATTTGGAAGTGCTTCTACGGAATTTCGTGGTGGTCCATTATCTTTCTTTTGTCCAGCACAGCTTCCTTCCAGCACCAGGGACCAAAGACGATTCGCCGAGGGTTCAGCTTTTCCTGCGGAAAATTTCCATCGGTGGGATAACTCTGGGCTAAAAATTTTATTGTTCATACGACGAAGGTCACACGTGCGAAGTGGTTCGCGTGATTGACAAACAACGGTTCTCCTCCGTTTACGACGCGTCTGTCGTGGGTTTTGACGTAGCGTAGGTACGAAACCGGAGCCGGTTCGTCTCGGTTAAACGCATCCCATCCGTTGAGAATCCGGAGAAACCCACGTTTTCGTCACGTGCATAGTAATAATATTCGACGAGCGCGGACTTCGCAAACAGACAAAATCAATGTCACGGTTGTAAAAACTCTGGGAAATGAAAAAAAAAAAACACATTCCAAAGCACATCGAAACGTTCGAGATCGTGCAAATAAGCGACTGCAGCTGTATCTCTCATGGATCGATACCGCAATAAACGATATCTTTCCTCACCTAACGAATCTTCGTGCTAATTTGCTTGAAGCGTCCAAAATTCGCAAGTTTGCGCAAGATTTGCGTAATCAGGTACAAATGAGCCGATCATCGCACAAATTAAGACGATTTCGTATCAGCTCAACTCATTTGGAATAGCTCATTTTGATAAACACGATCGCTGCTCGTGTTTGGTGAAACTCGCACAGGTAGGTTTGACGTAATTATAGAGTCAATATGTGTGTCGCGTTGCTTAAATAACGTAATTGATCCGTTTCAAACTGATTGGGATACCGTGTTGTTTGAATTATTTGAGTTACGAATTAGGGAGGGAAATTAACGACACGATTTCGTATTCGATGACGTCCATTCGAGGCTAATAACCACGCGTAAAAAGCTCGAATTATTTCGATCTCAACAGAATACTCGACTCTTTGCAATCGTTTCGATCTCTACGCCACATTCATTTTCGCCAGTGCCGTAATTTTGTCGGGAAAAAAAGGAAAAAACAAAAAAAAACAGACGTCCGCCAGCGTACAATTGGTTAGGAAAATGCAACCGGAATCCTGATGTGTATTTGTGTTTTGGTTTCGTGAAATTTAACGTCGGGGTCGTAAACGAGCGAAATGGAAAAGTATTAGCGAAGGATTACGAGTCGTTTGCACGGAATAAAATTTGATAAGTAAAGTAAAGCTACGGCAAATCCTACGCAAATTAGTCGAACAAATCGCGGAAACTTCGCGGACGTTTGTTCAGGACAAGTTTTCTGCCTCGTTGTTGAATGGGAGTGTTGTCTGTCGGTTAACACTTTGCCTGACTCATTCGCCGTTCTCACGCGTATGCGTGCGCGTACGAGAAACGTGATGCAAATTGTCCGATGCAATTGTTTGATCGGTATATAGTTTTCGTTGCATCGTAGTTTTCATATTCCTAGGTAGGCATTACAAGGAACGAGCGAGCGAAAAACAAGCATGGTTCGATAAACATGAACAGGCGTATCGAATGAACGCGAGCAAAGATACGATTTGGACGATTTGTCACGGTGAAAATGCTTCTACCGCTCGATGCGAAATCCCGAGCGCGATAGAAGCGACAAATGACTGGCACGTTGGAGAAAACAAAAGAAAAAAAAATTGATTTTTTTTTTTAAAAATTAAAAAAAAAACCAGCAGAGCATGGTTACGTAAAGCTCGAGCTTTTTGAGCAGACGACAATTTTGAGGCAACGCAACGTAACGGGATACGTAACGAGGCGAGCCGCGCCCGAGGAGGCGTGATAAATCAAAAAATACGCAAATTTTCGTTGAACGTGGAGAACGATCAAAAAATGTATCTATAGATAAATGTCGTGAAACGGCGCGATAAATATATGAGCGACGAAGCCGTGGTCACGTGTATTATCACGTATCAGGAGAATGATAATTCTAGTGATATTCAAACGGCGTTGATAAATTTACGAGAACGAAGATTAAATAAAACCGAAGGAATTCTCGTTGTAAATGAGTCTCATGTGATTGTTTGCGCGTTACATTTAATCGTACCTGCACTGTTTAATATACCGCGCGAGAATTTTCCACCTTATGTACTTTTCTGACAGAACGGCGTGATCTTTCCAACGATTACGAAACTTTAGCCGTGGACTAATTTTCGTAATTTCTCGCCGATTATTATTTTCATTTATTTTCATCAGTTCGCACGGTGTCGAGAGGAGAGGAGAGATCGAGGAAAACTACTCGACGCGCCGCGTATGGTAAACGATTGTTACGCAGAGATTCATCGATGGCGCAACAAATCGGTTGGTATTTGGTCTTTATCGTCGCATCATCGCAGCGCATGGAAAGTTTTGGCAAAACTCTGCGTACCCTTCGCCGAAGCTTCGGAGGAGCTTTCGTTAGCTTCGCGCGTTCGCGCAGGTATGTACGTGAGTGTTTTTTTTTCCAGCGATCGAATTGCCCAATAACGCCGCGATCGACTCGTATTGAATACAATATTGACAATATTGCCGTTACGTAATTTATTTCATGCTCAGAATGTTGTACCATCTACGAACTTGATCGTCGTACCAGAAGCCGACGATCGGGAGGAGCCTCGACCGTTCGATCTCACCGAAGACGTGACAGGTTCGTTCGATAGCATAACCTTCTTACCAAAGTTCGAATACACCGAGAAGTGGGTCAATTTTGAAACGAATCACTGATGCGTAAAATAACCTGCTCGTTTCCATTTTTTCCTATCCGTTTCTACGACTCGAGTCGTTTCTCGCCGAATTTTCATTCGAAATGTATCGCTATGCGGAGTAAAAAGCCTTCTGTCAAATTTGACACACAAATTTGTGTCGAGCATCTTCGGGCAGAACCGTTATATTTTCCCTGCTAAGAGTTTGCCTTCCTATGTGCCATCATTTTCAAAAGTTATCCACCCACTGCCACGTTTCATTACGTTGGTATAAATAGTTAAATAAATAGAAAAAACGCGTTTAATATCATGCTGATTTCCTATAAAAATACGCGTAATTTTATTACATCATTTTTTGAGCTTCCTAAACGGTCCCAAATCTGGACAGATTTTTTTGTTTGAATAAAATCTATCGAATTCACTTGGAGTTGAAACATTTTCAGCGTTTTTGTCGCAATATCTTAATATCCTTAACGACTTTTTTTTTACACAAAATTCGTGGTATTTCAACACAGTGCGTGAGTAGTGATACGGTGACGCAGCTTTGGGTTAAGAGTAACAGAAAACGGTGTTGGAGTAACATTAAAAAAGTATTGCTTCAGTATCAAATAACATTTTTGCGCGTTGAGAAAGTGATTGTGAGAACAACGCTAACAATCGTGTCGAATCAACGCATTAAAATGTTGAATAATCTGCGCACACATTTTTACACTTTACACAACGACGGACAAGTTTTTATCGGGTGGGAGACGAAAGGACGGGAAGGAAGAGAGTATAAAGGCGAGATGAATATTCTCTCCCCGTTTCTCCGCAGTGGTGGCAATTGTGTCCATGGTAAAATTTGATAAACGTCACGAAATAATCGCCTAGCTCGGCGAGATGTTTGCCGGTACAGCAACGGCAACTCGCGCGCGGTTACGTAAGGTGGTCGACGATGCCGTCCTCTTCTCGTAATATACGGCACCGAGTGATACCACGAACATATTATGTATTGCCATCATTACCATTACCAGTCAGCTGGCCCTCCGGTCCCCCATCTCGATCCGTCTTTCTCGACCGAAGACTAAGAAAACCATGGCCTACTTGAGCAAATCTGCGCGAGATTCGAATGCCTCCTTTTTCCCTTCATTGCCGCAGCACGGTGACGCGGCGTCGCGGCGGCGACGCGTCGCCGCGATTGGATTATTTGCAATCGGATTCTTTTCCAAGATTACAGACGGCCAAGGAAGTTCATATGCATATTGATGTTGTTCTTTCGAATTCACGTTACGTTCGTCGTGATTTTTGACATCGTACTAAATTCTAAATCTTAAGGTTAAATAAATATGTTTACCCACAACTCTTCGGGCGAGAATATTAATGGAGGAAAGATTTACGAGTGGTCACTTGTTCGACCCTACCTTTCCCCCTCTCGCCGATCGCCTAATCATTTATTCGGTGCTCGATAATCAGGTGTGGACACGTATGTTAGATTGATAGCTTCTGTCTTCGTCGCCACAGTAGGTCGAATTATTTATTTCCAACTTGACTGACAAACTTTCTTCAAAATACTTTCCTCGCGGTGTTCACACTTTCACGCCGCTTCTTGTTCGTATAATTTTTTTTAATTTGTTTTTACCATAGGTACTCTTGATGATCGCTCATCTCTCTCTCTCTCTCTCTCTCTCTCTTTCTCTCTCTCTCTCTCTCTCTCTCTCTCTCTCTCTCTCTCTCTCTCTCTCTCTCTCTCTCTCTCTCTCTCTCTCTCTCTCTCTCTCTCTCTCTCTCTCTCTCTCTCTCTCTCTCTCTCTCTCTCTCTCTCTCTCTCTCTCTCTCTCTCTCTCTCTCTCTCTCTCTCTCTCTCTCTCTCTCTCTCTCTCTCTCTCTCTCTCTCTCTCTTCGTCTTCTGGATAGAATTTTCATCGGGCGAATTTCAGAACAATTAGGAAATAAGTGGCTTGCGCAATCGATTGCTTTATACATACTGCAAAATTTACTTTAAACCGTTGCTAATAACTTGAAAAGTGAAATCAATTTAGAATTTCGCTATGTTAGAGACTTTGCAACGTATGTACCTCAAATCTATTTATTTGTTCAGTATTGCTAGTGTCTGACTCCATGATTCGCACCTGATTTCCGTAACAAAATAACCTTCAAATGATTTTCATGTAAGTTAAACTAACTGTTAGTCTTTGTTAATCCATAAATACGCACATATCGTATTTATTGTCTATATGCTTGACAGTTAACGCTCGGTTCGTTGTTCTTTGTCATCCTTTTCTACGTATATTTTATATTTTTCAGGAAAGCATCTTGTCATTTTTCGACTTTTACCAGTAAAAAAAAATTTCAAATTACGCACTGAAGTATATCCATTGTAAATAGTAATAATAACAATAATAATAATTCCAGTGGAAAATGTTTGTATAACACACAGAACACAATTCTCTCAAGATACTGATTCAGATTGTGAAATACAGAATGATTAGCTAAAAATATATTACTACATTAATTATCAATGTTAATTCGTATCTACGTGTGTATTGAGTATATCGTTGGTTTTTTTTTAAATAGTAATTTATTCCCCCTTTTTTAAAAAATTTCTTCCACTGTGCGTTGGCAGGAAAATCGAAAGGAATCACAATATTTGCGATACGTGAGCCACTCGGTTTACGCATCAACGTCGACGGTATTCAATTCAACGGGGAATCGCGTCGAATAGTTAGTTTTTAATTGCACGAAGCTGTCGGGCACAATTAGTGCAGTCATTTGCGTAGAGCGAGAAGCTTAATCGATGAACCAGTCATCCGCAACGTGATTTTACGTAATCCGCGAAAGATCATCGATGTTATCTTGCCACTGCCAGCGGCAGTTGCGTCTTCCAGCATCCGGATCATGTTTCCTGTCTACGGTTGATATTGCTGATGAACGTGAATAGATTCGAGAACGAAACCGAAACGTTGTTTACTGCAAAAGTATCGAGGTGTAAACGATTGGAAGGGTATGCAGATATTCCTCTCGCGGTTTTCAGATGGAAAGATATATATCGCATCTCTTTGACGCGATGCGCGGCGTAAAAACACGAAGAATTAGTTCAGTCGTTTGGAAGGACCTTGCACCACCAACACCGCAAACTTCCGCACCGCAAACAGCATAATATTTACGTGCGAAGAATTATAATAACGAATTCCATCGAGCCAACCGATCGCTACGTGATGCGTAAATGGTGCGAGGACTAATAAACTGATAAACGACAAGTCAATAAATTTAATGCGACGACTAATACGTCGAGTCATGTACGAAGTATCGTTACGTTATATTATCACCGACTAGGCGAGGTCCGAGCGAAATACGGCCGCAAAGGTGATGGTGCAGAAATTAGGAAGAGTGCATTGACCAACGACGAGGCTGAAAGTCCACTCGGAATTATCTTATTTTCGGGGGAAAAAAAAGAAAAAAATACCGCGAAACGACGTCCACAGGAATTCACAACCGCGATAGCCGAACGGATTGTGGTGAAGATTCCAATGTAACTGGATTTACGATGAACTCGTGTTGCATGCAATTTCCAGCGACTTCCAATTCTGTTAACAGCCTTGCAGATCGGATGACATTTCGACATGTTCCGATAATTTGAAACACAGCGATGACTTCATGGGAGATGATACATCAGTTGACGATATTTTTGTTTTTTCTTCAGCAAGCTGAAACTAGGTATTGCCGACGGTAATTCGGCAGAAATGAGCATCGCTCGTTGGTGAGATTCTGTTGATGAATATTCATGTAGTCGAATCGGGTAGAAAACAACAACCTGCACTTGCAATTCGTAGGATCAGAAAAATTTCACCAATTCCGAATATTCGCTATATTCTATGAGCTTTAACCAACGGATGGAGCTCGCGAGAGATAGGAATCGTTTTTTATTTTTATTTTTAATTTTTTAGACGGCGCACCTCGAGCTATTGGATATCAATTCAATCTGCATAAATCGATGAAGCTTCAATTAAACGATGACTCATGGAATTCCCTGTTCGAACATCTCATATACCTGTCTCTGACGAGTGAGGAGACTGGTTTTATAGTTGTTCTGTGATGAGCCTGTGACGATACAAAAATACGCCTCGAGCATTCATTTTCCGATTTGGTTGACCAGAACAAGAAATAAATGTGCAATGGATGCGAGGAAAAAGTATCGTGACGAACAAACCGCATTCGAAATCGAAAATTCTTCGAAAAATGACGTGTTTTTTTCACAATATTTCTACGCAAGTCGAAAGGCCGATTTGTATTTTAATTCGAGGTCATTTTTATACGTTCGTGCCACTTTTTTGAAAGGGGATTCGCGGAATGTATATTTTTAGTATTCGATCGACGATTTTTATCGACAGTCGATAAGCGAGTATATAATTTACGCGCTAGTTAAATTGCAATGATTAAACGTGACGACTATCGGAAAATTTCAATACGATTCGCAATAAAGCCATGAGTTTAGCAATCGGACGAGTCGAACTTTCTCCAATCATAAATGAAATATCTTTCCAGTCTACAACAAGACTTCGTACGCCATTATCGTGCGGAATCGTTATCTGCGAACAATCGCTGCGAAATATCTGCGAAATCTTGAACGATTTGTCGTTTCGTGTCTCAGCTGATGATTTATTGCCCGTGAAAACTTTATCTCGGATGTTTGTAAATATTAATTAACTCTCAACGACGATTCCGCGAATGAATTTAGTCGGAAGCCGTTTTTGCTCCGAACACGCTCCAACACCAATCTTACTGAATAAATCCTTCCCTCTTCTTACCGACATAGTACATTTTTATTATCGTGCAATCATTCTGTCAACTAATCCGATTACATCACGGAAATACCTGATCATTGTGAAGTTAGAACTTTCACTGCTTTTGTTGAAATACTTGCTTTGTTGAAGAACAACCGTCGTTCTCGTATCGTTGTTTTTCTAAAAAAAAAATGTTCTAGTAATTCTTTGGTTACGATCATTCTCTCGTCGAACCAATAATATCGCTAACATTGTTCTAAGTATGTCTCGTAAATGGTAAGATACATAAATCCAAGCGTCCCACTCGCACTATTCGCACGATCATGTTACAGAAACGTACATATTTATGTTAGCCAGCTGTTATCAAACTCGCCCGAAGCACGTTGTACGTGGAGGGAAAAGGTAATGTTAACGTTACGTGTTTGAAACTGCGTAATGCCGGAGAACGTCGTGCACACGATGTTATGGTTCTAGTACTTTCTAGTACCCGCAACTACTACAACCGTCTGTAGGGCACCGGGTTATAACGTTTGGTCGTGGAACACGAAGGTTGTTTCGAACTACACGCAGGACGGAGCACCGCATCTGCACTATTTCGCTGGGTATTACGTATCGTTTAAGGATGAATCTAAAAATTCGTCGCAGCAAAAATAGTGGGAAACGTTAAATTTTGGGAAAGAAGGAGGGGCATCAAGATGACCGCAGAATTGTTATCATACAAATTACATAGTTCTGTAAAACCATGCGCAAACGAGTTCACGTTTTTTGGGCTACCCGGCAATAAGCTTTCGTGCGATTTTGATCAATTTCGCAATTTAGCATTGAAGGGCATAATCTAAGGGAAAGTAATAACGCTTCAGAATATAGCTGACAAAGGATGGAAATGAGGTGTCACGTGCAAATAGTTCGACTCTGGATTAGGTTTATTTTGGCGTACAGCTCGTTGTATTATGTATAGCTCCATTCGAACAGTGAGAATGCGACATCGTGGAAATACGGACTGACGTTGATTTATTTTGCGTCATTCTTTGAAATAATTTTGGATTCGATTAATTATAGGAAAACGATCATTAAAAAACGCCTTATGCATAACCTTTTGTTTCCGTTGAGATGATTGTGTAAAGGCCATGATCCTAGTACCATTGTTTCATTTGAGTCTCAAACTCACGCAAAAACTGCTATTGTAAACAAACCGTTTATCATCATTACGCAACTTCGAGCTTCTGCAAAAACAAATTGAGTCACGGATAACTGAAAGATTATTACGTTACGAATCACGTAGACATCCCTCTGCAGAAACCGAACCCGTTTGCAAAGAAAAATACGTAACAAGGAAATCCGGACTTTGGTCCTGAGCTGGAGGAATATTTTACAAGTTTCATACTTTCCTCGATGATGAATAATGAAGGAATGCAGAATATTCCTATCTAACACCTCGTTAGCATTTATACCTGCGGTGTGTTGAAAAAGAATCTTTGATTCCCCATATTCGAATGTTCTCAGCGACTGTTGAACAACATCTAATGTGCCAAAATCGTTGACGAACATTGATATATATGTGAGAACGCGATACGAAATGGTGAGTTCAATGCCCTAAGCAACGATCAAGAAACAACATGGATGAGCTTTGTCTGTGTCCTCGCGTCATCCGAGAGCATACGACACATGTACGATTTCGGATCCTTTTCGAACTAACTTGGATAATATCTCGAACGATGAATGGGTCCGAGCAAACGAGCGTACCTACCTATAGTATACATATTTTATACGAGTTGATATTCGAAAATCAACAGATTTTCAATTACCCTGATCTTGCGAATAGCTAAGACATTACAACCGTTGTCGATGAAACGCAAATCATAAACCATCTTACCGGATGCTAAATTTATCGAATTATCGAGTACCACGCTACGAAATGTACCAGAATTCACGAGCATCGTCGCGTAGGTACGCGGTTGTCGTCTAACCAAACAACCAGTAAGAGTAGGTACGGTTTGCATATCATACCAGAGTGTTGGTTGTGGGGACGCTGTTTATTTTTCCCACTGTCTTCGCACATCTCTCAAAGAATAACAAACAGCACGATAGTATACAGGTATCCGATAAAGATACATACCTCGAAGAATTTGCCATAGTGACCGTTCATAAATGGTACAACATCGATTGCACACGAAGGCACTAAGGTCACACGAGCTGTAGCGTGCAGTGAGCGCGGTGTTTTGTTTAATACCAGTTCCTGCTGCCATCTGGCTTGAGAAGCTATAACCTCTTAGGTGTTCACACCACGCACGGTACGGCAGGTATCGTTTTCAAATAATACCTGATGTTCAATACCGATGGAGCTGCTCGCGTTTCGAAGGTCATGTTTAAACGATTGTTACGATATTAATGAATAAAAATACCAAAACAAATGGCCAGTATCATTGTATGCGAACTCTGAGGTAACTAGCTTCTATTTCATGCAAAAAATCTAGGTGCTCAACTTTTTTTTTGCTGTTTTTCAATGTTTATTTACCATAATCCGTAGAAGAAATTGCCGATGCTACCTATTTGTTATTATTTATACTGAACTTTAGTTTTGGGGAGTTTTGTGCGAAACCAGGTTGCCGGCCTAGCGATACAGTAATATTACATGTAATGTTGGGTTTGGGGTGTTCTTACTCGAGAACATGTCAAATATGCCATATGCTCCCGCGTTGACTGTTCTCAGCTTGAACGGAGCGTAGTTTGGTCGTCAAGTATTTACTATAGCCAAAGACTATACTTACCTGACCTCTCAATAACGACCAATAACGTCAAACTGCGTTGGAGTTCGTATCGCATGATGTCTACATTTTATATAGAAACTCAAAGGACGCGACTGCTTGTATGCGTGGACATTTTCGCAACAATAACATGAAAAATGTGAACAACATTCCTACTGCATGTGTTAAATTACGACACCAAACTACATGTGATACTCACTGAGTTTGTTTATCGGATGGAGGTTATGTTTGATTGGTTTCTTGTTTCTATGAAAGAGACAGCTTTGTGATCAACAATCCGTCTTTAGAATAATAATTTCGGCATCGTTGATTGGCTTACTATACTGGTTATTTCTTTTGTATCTTCAGTCTGAATGTCACAATTTGAACATTTATAAAAATATTAACATTCGTTCGATCAAGAATGGATGAAGAAACTTTAAATAGGTATGTAGAAATGCATCGTAATTCACTTTAATCTTTTGACTTCTCGGTTTCTCACAAACAGACTAGCAGCAGAAGCGTTAATGGCGGAAGCAAAAGCTGGAGCACTACGAGCGGAGATAATGGGTCCTAGCGGGTGGATAAAACCGAAACAAGTAGTAAACAAGAGGTTTTTATATTCGACGCTACGTAACGCAGTTTCATCGAATAGACCTCGACCGACTCCAAAAGAAAAAGTATACGAAGCGAACCCTAAAAAAGAATCTAAAATTCAAAAATGAAGTCTTGTTTTTATTCAGTTCATTCTAATTGGAATTCACGACAAAGCTCATTTAAATATCACAAATGATGTTTATATTTTCTAATAGGGCAATAATATAAACGCGTTCAAAGATCTATATATAAAAAGTTATGTATGAAAGAATTTTAACATGATGGGACACAATTGTTTTGTAAATGGATCGTGTTTGTTACCTTGTCTCTGCTCTTACCATACTCTTTGCAGTAGAAGATGCTCATGGTAAAAAGAAAAATTTTATTAAGCAGCTATTTTGCGTGTTAAATAAAATCTTTACCCACAAGTCTTCACCGGTCATTTGAGTCTGTATAATTTCGTACGCATATTAGCCTGAGCAGAGATATCCAACTGTTCGGCGAAAAAGATTAATCAAATAAATGAACAAACCTGTACATTCTGTAAATTATAATATTATTTATTCATTCCCATTCACACATGCCGATGTCATCCATGATACGTGTTAAAGCATGTGAAATTTATTCAAATGAAAACGCACGATTGATACATGGTTTGCAGTATTTCATGTGTGTATTTTGACAATTGTTTTTGAAAATATATCTAGTGAAAATAACATTTTTGAAATATGTTATTATACTTGCGAAATTTGTGAGGATCAAGTTTTCCCTTTCATCTTACATTCTGGGAATTGCATAAACTGTATGAAATACATGATAATATAGGTATAAACGTGAGATGAAGTGTACACCATGATAAGGCTGGATGGAAAAGCATCAATTCCATTTCATATACTTTTACGAAATATATTATTGATAATATTTTCACATATACCAGTATATAAAATTACCTATAAATTTAAACATTTTGCATTGATAGGTTGCGCATACTAATTGATTGGCAGACTATAATAATGTACATGATCCCAATTTTGTGTCATTATCAGGTAATGTTTTGGAGGAGAGACCAGGTCAATATCCTCAAAATCTCGAGAATCGAACCATTTCATACTCAAATATTATAAAGCAATGAAGTGATGCCTAAGTTAATCAAATCCCATAGTAAAAAACTCAATAAATTTTACAAGGAAGTTTTCGCGGAGGATTAACAAGGTCTCTGAAAATATCATACTCAACCACATCTAACATCTTCGAAAAATTGACTACACACGTTGGTTATCATATAGTACAAATGAAATAACGTGTTTAAGTTAGAAAATATTTTGAAATTATATCGACTTCACATTTAAATCATTACAAATTAGTGTATTTTAGAACAAATATGTAGATTTGATCAACGCCAACGGCAGAGCATGAATTACTAATTCGTGCATAAATTGTAATATGTGTATAACAATCTAGAGTATAATCTGTCAACAGTTAATTATTTTCATATAATCTCACGAACTTTCAAAATATCTCGAAACTCGGCGGTATTTATATTTATAATGGATGAAAACTTGGAAGAGCTGTGTGAGTAAACCATTAATGAATTAATTGTAACGAGTGTGAATAAATGTTTTTCGACGCATGATACGACATGATATTGGGGCTAGCTATTATAGACGGATACTTTGAGTCAACTACCCGTCACATCACATGTGTATAATTTTGAAGTCTTCTTTCAATTCAATACACTGCATGTACCTTAGGTATGTTTGATTCCTTCACGCTTCGGTAATCCGAAAATAGCTGAGAATAAAAAAGTCAAAATATTCCTCCATTTGAAAATGATTTCGATTCTCGACCCTAAATAGTATTGTATTTGATTAAAAATCAAGGTGCTCAGAAATTCTGTTCTTGTAAGAAAAGTATAGATAAAACGCGATGTGAAATATGTCGTTCAGTTATAGATTAAAAGAAAAATGAACCCATTATGCAAACATTTCACGTATCACTCTCTCTTAAAGGTAGCGGGTTTCCATTGATGTATTGACATTAGAGAAAACAGTTCGATTATTACTAAATGAATGATTCATTTGTAATAAACGTATTCCAGCAGCATGACGTACAAAAACCATCCGAGGGGAATAATAAAAATACTCAACAATTGCATTGATTGAGATCTCATCTTAGATCGCATCAGTTCCCAACAACAGACAAGAAAATTGATGGTCAAATGGATGAGATATGTTTATATCATATTTATACCTGACAAGTGTTTGATCTATTAACTTTGCTTTTTCTATTCAAAAATATAACTGAGCATATGAATCACGATTCCTTTTGATTTTGCTAAAATAACCATTTTGTGTAATAAAATATAAAGGTCCTTGTGTACAATACTTTTATGAATACAGAGGGTGGCAAATAATACCTAAACACCATTGTATATATATTTACAAACAAATCTTATCCGCTAGTGTGTATTCCTCGAGTTTACGTTAGATTCGTTTCAAATTATATATGATAACATCAAACCGTGGCATTGCTGATCAGCACATGCACAGTCCCGCGAACAATCTGCATATTTCAATTCTAGTTATGAAAAATATTTAGTGTCGATGATGACGCAGGTAGTAATACCCGGAGTTCCAACTGTGGCTCACACCGCAGCGACATCAACGAATAGAAAAAAAAATTCACTTTGTGCCTATCATTGTTCCTAATATTGTCTCATATAAAACCTACCAGTACGCATTTCGCACGTCAAGATTTTAACACGTAACAACAAACTGTACATCGCTCGACAAAGTGTGGTCAAATTCCATCACAAAACTGTACTTGGGAATCAAAAATATTTTGATATGACGATGTAAGATTCGCAATGACAGAAACTCACTCGCGCTATACCTTCATTACGTGCTTCCATTTTTCTGGTGCAGCAATTTCTTTCGTTCTATGAAGAGGGTTCTCATATCAGCGAGAGCCTTTTGTATGTTGATGGCGAATCTTGCGGAGTCCTGAAAGAAAATTTTCAAAACCAACATTGATAATAGCCTATTAAACAGAGACTTAAGCGTGTTGCAACTGAATCTCACGGTTTCCGGGGAACTCCTCTTGCTCGAGACATGGAAGAATAGTATATCTTCGCCAGCAATGATATAGGAGACACCATAGCCATCATCAGCTACCGGTCCAAAACCTCCTCCAGCCGAGATACAGTTTGGATACTTCTTCAAATCCAATCTTGATGTTTGGCCATGAGGTGTTTGCGACGTGGACAACCTCCATGGCTCGCTCAAGACCTCCTACAGTGGAATAATTCAACAAATTGTTTTTGGGTATGATGTTTGGAAAACGTTTTATCCAGACGACGATTTACCTTAAGGAACGGAGAGTCAACTTCTAGATATTTCGAAACGACGTACAAGCAAAACAGATGACGATCAATGCCTTTACCGCACATAGCATCTTGATAGCCAATTTGATGCTGCGCTGTCCCAGCCATAAGCAATTTATATCTTTCCTCGACCTAAAGTTACGGAACGAAGTAATCGTATAATTTTTGTGTAGGACGGTTCATCATCGGATTTTTGGAAAATCTAATGTTTTTTCTAGTAGCGAAATCCACTTACAGTCTTTGATTTGTCATCCATCGATTTTACCCAAGCTGCAGATTCAATGGTACAAGGACGAACGGTCTCAGTTCTACCCTCTCGGAATAACCTGGTCATGGATGCTTCATACGTGAGACTAAATCTACCAGCATCCCGGTAATACGCCAACTGAAGAGCCATCTGAATGTAAGCGTCCGGTGATACGCGACATTCTTTCATAAAACCCTTTCCATAATCGTTATGCACCAAAATACGAAGTTGCACGTCATTCAATAGCTTTTCAGCAACCTGAATAAATTCGAATCGTTACAGTGGATGTAAAAAATTCCAGTCCTAATGTTATATTCGCTATATCTTTACCAAATATGAAGATTGAATGGCCTCCAAACACTCCGGACTCAAATCCCATTGCAACCGAGTAGGTGTCGGGGGTGTGAATTCAGGAGTACCTTTGGATCGTCCCTCTTCTGTGTATCTATATTGGAAGAGTCATAGTCTGCCCTGATTAACTCGCCAATTTGCCATCGATGCGATTAAACGTATCAACATTATATGAATACTTTTCGAAAATCACCACCAAAAAAACACCGAATCTGAAGAAAAAGCAGAAGGCCTGCCACTTCAGCGAAACTTTTGATCACAGATTCGAGAATCTGTTCAGGTGAAAATTTTAACGTTGAAAACGGTAAATGAAGTTTGTTATCGAGCATTCACACCGACGCTGAATTGTACATCAAGTAAAGATGGTTTTCTCAAAAAGCATGCAGTCATTTATCATATGTCACAATGAAATCTCCCACAGCTTATTTTCACACAGATGTTAAAGAAAATGTTAATAGCACAAATAACACTCAAAAGCATGCATTTAGTAGTAACGAATTAGACAAATTAATCGCCAATCGAATGAAATGATGAGTTGTTTTCTAAGCGCGAAGGAAAGTAATAGAACTCAAGCTTCGGACATCAATGATACACTTTTCTTGGTAGAATCAAAAGGTTGAATTTTTGTGATGAACGAGTAGGTATGGAACGTCACATTTACGACAACTTCGCAAGCTAGAGCATGAAAAATATTCATTTTGATTCCTTTACAGTAATCGGGAATAGCACAAGGCCAAAATCTAAAAAATTACGGACATTACGGCATTCGCAAAACAAATCTTACGAGAATAATCAATCACTGGAAACAATGCTTTCAGGCCAAAGGAGTTAACAGTGCATGGTGCAATTAACTTTAGTCGAGAAAGGATTCTGTAGAAGTAATGTAACGATAGGTGAAAGCGACAATGGAAATGTTAGAAGTACAAATATCTGAGCTATGGAAACGCATGAAAAATGAATTTCAGAAGATGAGATGCTATAAATTTATGTTTAACTGAGACACTTCTCATGTAAAATGTTCATTTACCGTTTAACAACTCGTTGTCCAATAAAAACGAGTAATGCCAAAATATAAATAATTATTTTGGTGCGCTGTCTGGCGGTGTAAAAAAATCTAACATTAGTACGTCAAGAGCAGAGTGACTAAAATGTTAACAGAAAATTACCCAGTCTCCATCTCAGTAGACAAGCAGTACTCCCAGAGGTGCCCCATCACGGGAGCATCCGCCCTGATAACCAGAAGACAAGTGGGAATGTTATAGATAAAACCGAGATCAACAGATTTCTATACCAAGGGAATCAGATGTTTGTTACAAGAAAGGAAGCTGCTACGGTATCGCCGTCCCGAGGTCGCGTGTTGAAAATTAAGAAGAGCTACAATTTCATGACAGAAAAGTATAAATAACACAAAGTTTGAAACTTAATCATCCGTTAGGACACCACTTGTCAAAGCATATCATTTGCATTGCGTAGTTCCACATGTTTCAACACAAAATTACGCTCAATGTCCCAGTTGCATTCCTGATACGTAGAGAGAAAAGCACCGATAAGCATCACAGGCATACAGAAATAGATAGTATAGATCAAATTTACACTTGCTAAATTGCAAATATATTTGCGAATTCTTACTCTATGTTCATGGTCTCCTCTGATAGCACGTATTCCCATAGGTGTGACATCACAGCTGCGTCTGCCCTGCTCATTACTTATAATTACATATCATATCTTGATTAACAAATTATTTGGAAAATAATTTAGAACACAAAAGTTGCTGATCTATATGAACATGTACAATTAGTAATACTTGCTCGTATATACTGGACAGGAAACAAGCAATGCAAAAATTACACCTTGTATTATTATTTGAAAAATCATCATATTCAAGTCGAGAGACTTCTTGGTAAATATTTTTACCTCGAAGTAGTTTTTGAATTATTGAGTTGCTTAATGGATTGCAAATTCTTCAAAATTATTTTTTTTAATTCTTAGTGTGCTACCAATGCTCGCATACTGAACGAATTGATATCTATGCATGTGCGTAATTTTCAAACCAGTATCAGTTGTTTTATGCAGTTTGTGCACTTGGACCTTGGTGTCTATATAGACAGATTTGGTCGAATGAGAACTGAGAGCCAGAATGAGGTAACAACGTTGAAAAAAGTTCAACGCCCTAAACAACAGTTCCATTTATTCACATACGTCGTCCCTATATTTATTTATCTTTTTTACTTACCATGAATGTTCAGCATTGAAACCAATCTGTGAAGCAACAAATAAAATATTATTCGAAGTAATTGGATAAATGAAAGATCATTTATTGCGTTCGATGTTTATATTACCCTGCCATTAGTCCCGATGCAAAGCGTAAAAGACTTGTCAAACCATCTATCATATCCTTTGCCATGTAACAGGATCCTGCCATACGTATCCAACTTCTCAGGTTGAGACTGCAAATATGAATGAAAAATGATGTCAAAACAATTACTAAAATTCGCTTTCCTGTTAGCAATCTATTGATGCAATGATAGAGATTATGTTACCTGATCAAATTCATAAGGAACGTCATCTAAGGTGACAACGAAAGCTGCTTTTTCAATGATATCCAGCGAGGCCTTGTTAATACCTTTGCTGAAATGCTCTTGTCTAGCTCGTGCCCAGGTTGTTCTCTCTCCGGCAGTAAGAGCCGCGAGTTTCTCTTCACCTTTGGATGGCATTGAGTTGTCATCAAGGATTTGCTGCATTTGTCTAGACATTTTCATAAATATACATCAAATCGTGTCAACTTGCTTTCTCCATAAAGCCGTATCGTGTGAACAGATTTTTCAAACAGTTGAATCGATAATAAATACTCACAATTCAAGCTCGCAGGGATGAAGGATCCTGTTCTTGTGGTAAATCAAAACTTTGTAATATTTGCCTTTATGGTAAACAGCAATATGTTTTGAATCTTGGAAATGAACGATCCTGTCAGTCTCTATACCAGGAACTCTGACAGTGTTGAATACCCGTTCGTACTGCCAGGAGCATAATGGTACTATACCCTGGACTAAGATCTGCAATGATATTTATTTGATGATTTGGAGACTCGTTATTGAAAATATTTGCGATGTGGATATTCAAGAAATTGCTCTTTTCTAATTCCACTCACAGGCTCGAGTTCTTGCCGTTCGATGAGTCTACGGTACTGCAGACACGAATGAATAGTTGTGGCGGCTCTAGCAGCTTGTATTTTTGTCGGATACATAAGTATAGCGTCAATTCCATAAAAGTTCGAGTTAACCATGAGAGGCGAGCGTCCACGTAAGTAAACGTATTCTTCCCACCAATCCGATACATAATTAGTCGACCACCAGGATTTTAGTATCAGATAACGTTGAAGTTTAACTCCGATACCAGCTTGAAATTCTTTTGCAAGGCGTTCCATTCTTGTATAGTTCTCATCATCGAGAAGCGGTCGAACACTTCGTAGATACTGCGAATTAGAAATTCCATAATGATAACAACATTCTTGCCGTTAACTCGACTCAGAACTCACCCTCTGCATCGTATCTTTGACGGAAGGTAATGGAAGTCTGGGTAACGACCCTTGGAAGCTGTACAACATCGGCTCGCTCCATCCAGACAGAAGTTTGACGCCAGCCAGCCATAACTTCGTCGGGATGGAAATTTTACTTCCTTTGCCACGAGCTTCGTACATCCATCCTTTGTATATGAGCAAGAGTTTCAATGTATATCTGATTGTGTATATAACCAGCAGCCATAATAATACAGCGACTAAAAATGAGCCAGCAAGATGTGCAACTATCGAAGACCTGTCAAGCATAATCAAAATAATAAGCAAACGTATTTTTTATATAAAAATAATTTGTAACCGTATTCATGTATTGAAAGATTCAACATTTCTTACCCAGGTAGATACGGAGATACCTTCCCAACTAAGTCGTACGGCACTTTATACCCGATAAAATGAACAGCAGTAACTAAGACTACTGTGAGCCAAAGACTTTGCATAGGCGCTGGATAAACACCTGTTTTTATATTGTTCTGGATGGAAGGAAAAAGCAACACTAGTTTAAAAAGCCCGCCGCGTGAATCAGTTATGGCACATGCTTTCTTTGCATCATCACATTCGTTACCTGAAATCTGAAAAATCTTTTTTTCCACGAGCGGAGACCAGATTGCCAAACGAGATGTAAGACTTCCCTGTCGAAGTTGACGTCCCATCCTTCATGAGTGATGGAAAAACTAAAAGCAACGGCTGAATGAGCTTCCGCCATCCTAGTGGTTTTTCGCCAAGAGCCTGAAATGACGTAAGCGATTTAGATGCTTGAGCGAAGTAAGTAAAATCAAAAATAATACAACATCAACTTCCACACTGCCGTTCTTCAACAAATGTTTGTAAAAAAAAGCACGCAGCGATTGTACGGTTTTCTATGAAAAATACTTCGCTTCTTTAATACAATAAGCAAAAACCCTGGTTGGTAAGCACATTATGTCACTTGTACCATAAGTCTTGATCGTGAATTATAAAGTAAAAATTGACAATATTATAGCGTGTTACAGTCGAACTCCGCTTCATTGATGCGAGCTTTGTGGCGTAGACGTTAACATCAAATAATCATAGAGATAATAGATTTATTTGAACCTTGCCCTAGACTGATTATAACGAGAAAAAGAATTAGGAATCGCAGTAATGCGAGATCGTTGAGTTTAATCAGCTGGGTCGATTGCATGCGTCTGCAAATACCATACAGTAGAACTGAACGTGGAAATTATACATGAGTACCAATGTATCATTCTAAGCAATAACCATATGATCAGAGTAATTTTAACGTTGGATAAAACCGATATTCCTCTACAAATTATCCAAGTTTTTCTATACGAGTAAAGTAATGGGCTAAAACCATATTTTGCTCGTATAAAAAACATGACTCAAGTGTGACTCATTAATATTTATTCACCATTAAACGTCAAGTGTTAAAATTTAAGTGTGAAACGTTAATTAAAATTGAACAGGAATAAATAAACGACTATTTCAATGCCGACATCACTGCCGGCAAAGATCGTTCGCTGCTTCGTAGACATAACATATACTTTTATTAACGAGTGAAATGGTAATGTTTCGTACAAACAAAACTATACGTATTACTTAAACTACGACATATCGTAATTTTATCTCGGAATTCAATTATATCAATATGAAGGAATTTCCATTAAGCTTCACAACTTCTCGTAAAGATTTGTAGTGTGATTAATGGGTAATTACTCGCAACGATTAGCGTTGGTTCACATCGATTCAATCAATGGGTAGGAAATTGATAATATAAATATGACATAAAGTTATGGTAGTTGAGATCGACATCGAAGAGAGAAAATTGTGCGTACATCGAACAGAAATTTCAAAAATTGATAATCAATAACAACAATCGTCTTCTCCACCAATAATTATTGATCGAATATCGTTAGCCAGGATGTTAACATGATTGATATATATCTTGATATACTATACACAGATACACTGAACTGAAGCAACTGACTGGTCTTACCTTGGACTTTGGACGAGCATACATACATGTTTCGTTCGTAGTGAAATTCTTTAACCACAAACAAGGCACTTGATATTATACAAAATATTTGTCCGAACCTTTGTTCACAGCAGGAATTCAAATTCAATACGAAAACATCGATAACTTCCCTTGTTTTTACTCCGTTCGAATGATATTAAACGCAACTTAATGGAATTCTTTTCTTATTATTTAAGAGTTATTTTCATTCGACCCGTCGTGCGTTAATGTTCAATCTCAAATTGGAAGTGATTGCAGGTAGAATCAACTACGTACACCGAAGCTGTCGTTCAAGGCAAAACTGTCCACCTTTTAGCACGTGTCATATGAGAATGTTCATCGTGAAAAATATGTACATTCACGATGACCACAATTCGGCTGTATGAGTTTTGTATTTTGCATACCATGTTTTATTTAACATTTTGAATAATCGAGTAAATCTCTCAAGAAAACAGAATCGGTTAAAATACGGTAATATTCTATAGCAACGGCAGAATGAGCGAACGTAAATATTTATTGGAAATCTCAGGTAAATGAGGAAAGTTTGCCTAAGGGAATTGCCAAATATTGAGAACCACTGGGCGCGCAAGGAATTACCTCGAAACAGTTCATTACATATGACACAATTGGCATGTGTCAATGGAACGTCAGACTTTGAAACTAAAGAACTGATCCTACCGGTTTCATTTATCTGTTAGCTAACAGGAAACAAACAGCACAATGTTTCACCGCTTCAAGCATTGCGACTCAATAAGTTTCGATCACCGTCTAACTAACATATTGCAGAGAAGTACTAAATGAGGAAGATAAAAACTGAACTTCGAATACAGGATATAAAAATTATTCTCTGTCGTTGAAAAAATGTTGTAAGCAACTGGTAAACAGAATTAATAATCCAATGAATCATCGGTTGGCTCAATAACAGTGAATGATATAAACAGCTGACATTCTGCCAGTGTCAGAAGCACATTAATTGTTACCTTAAGTGATCCAACTGATGGTCAAGCAAAATCAAGGTTTATAGCCAACTGAATTATTCTCAACGAATAAATTTCCATGCGATCAACGTAGTTTCCAGTATTATCTCAAAGTATCAGCTACTATACTTTCTTTGTCAGTTGAGTAAAAATCTCGCAGGTGGCAAGTAAAACCTTGTAATCAGGGTTACAAACATCACGATACAAGTTGCGAATAGTTTTTATTGAAGCATAGTGATCAGTGTTTTTGTTTCGCAGTGTTTACTTGTGTCTCAAATATTCCAATGATGAATCGTAGGTTTTTAACACTTGAATCAGCGATACATCAAAGAAATTACGAAAAAATCATGAAGTTTGGCGTAAGATAACATTACACGTATGATAATGCTTAGTTTGTGATGTGGACAGAAAATATTTAATCCAATTGTATAGCAGGAATATCAGAGGCTAGTTAACTGAACAAAGTTCACAGATGGATCAAGTAATTTACGTCTTAACAGTAACAGATAACATATTTCATGCCAATGCAACAATATTTTGATCGGCAACATTTTCAACGTAATCAAACTGGATGATAAATTTTTTTTAGAGTTACTGAAAGTTATCGCATGAAGATACATCTCAATCAAAGTTGCCTCTTCAAATTCATAGTCCACGTGCGTTGAGATATCATTGCTATACAAATCACTTAATCAAATGGCTCAAAATAACTCATACGTGTGAAGACTCATTTGAAATATTGAAATGTTCTACCTACGACTTTATTTTTGTGACGCTGCCAACTGTTTGTAAATTTTCTCGATGGAAATAAGTTCGATTCGAGGTACAAAAAGAATATAAAGGTAAAATGAATATTTATCCAACATTTCAATTGACTTTTTCACTTTGAAGGCCATTTTATGAGTTTTTTTTCTTCGAAAACCAGCAAATATATGTACATATCAATTCCAAAATTGTAATTATCAAGGAACACATTCGATCAAGAGTTAGTAAAATATGTATAAAAAAAAAAAACGCAAGTCACGGATAAGAGTTCGAGCTATTTTTAAAATTTTTGTTTACAACATAACACCGAGCATTAAATTGTCAAAGAACGTAATGTGAGCAAAACTTGGATGCATTTTTGGAGTTCCATCTAAGTGATGTAAGACATTCATATTTTTTGTGCCACTATTGACTCACAAGATCTTGAACACATACACTATTAGATAAAACTATATAACAGTGCCTATGCTGCAATGGAATATTTTAATCATACGATGACCTGAATTCTATTCAATTGCGTTCAAGTGTGTAACTGTGTATAACGGTGTTGCATCGAGCAGTATTCAACAAACGATGTTCGTTGGACAAAATAAACACCACTTCGTCCAATGACTACTAGCGTTGGAAAATAGTAGTGGAATTTGCATTTAGAATAATCATTAATTAAGATATTTTTGTCGATCCAACGAGTACTATCAGTTCTAGTTATCCTTTTCATTGTCAATGAGATCAGCTTTTATCATGTTTGTATAATTTTTATTGTCTCTAAGTGTTGCTTACTATTAAACAATCATGATGATGAGAATAATCACAATAGTCATAGAATGTGTATGCCATACTCGAGTTATTCAACAAGTTACATCACAGAGTAATGTGTTGTATAGTACGTGTCATCTCATAATGCAACGGAACAAATGAATTGAATGTGCGAGTAATCACTTATTGCGTTAAATGGACAAAAAATATAACATTCTATTAGATGAAAAAAAGTAACAGTCAACGTTGATATTTGTATTACTTAATGAGAACTCTCTTTTACTACTACCAGTTTCCAGCCAACACTCAAGTCCTCGGTAGTATAGTGGTCAGTATCCCCGCCTGTCACGCGGGAGACCGGGGTTCGATTCCCCGCCGGGGAGAATAATTTTTTTTTTTCATAATTGCTCGTTGTACCAGTACTGGAGTATATAAAAACGTAAATGATATTCACGTGTGTAATCGCAGTGGTTGAATAATAATTGGAATCAATAAATGACCGAATATCAAGTAGTCGAATGTTGGATCCATTTGTTTCTGTGATCAACTTGATACTGGGAAATTTAGTTTTATAAGAATTCAGTATGATTGAGCCACTGTAATCCATCGAACATAACAATTTCGTTGATTTGAAAGTCGTGATACTGTCTGTAAGACTTCCTGCTGCTTTCACTTTACAGACATCTTTGACATTATTCCATATTAATGCGAAAGCATCAGTCGATTAATCGCAATCATGTTGAAAAGTCAAATATACAATAATTAAACAAGGCTCACTTCCGTTGCCAATACATTGTAGTCATGCAAATTGAAGATGAGTTTCAAGAAATGTATGGAGTGAATACAAATCGTTGAATGCATTCTAATTTGCAAATTCCAACAACCTTGATTTGGCTTTGGTCTCATGCGTCTTGGTAGGAATTTTTCGAATTGAAATGTCTTTACCCAATAATTTCTGATTTCGCGTAACATTCTATACTCATTGAAAGTTTTGTAGGTCGTCCACCCAGGCATACATTTTTGGAAAGGTCGTTGTACCGTGTTGTACTAATACAGTTATATATTACATTTTTTATAAAATCTCACCTCCCGAATGATATATGTATAGACCAAAAATATTCCGATACGATATCAAGTGTCGGAAATACTGTGAAAATTTACATCGTTTCCCGAAAATTTGTGAAAGGGGTATGTACATTTAGCAATATAAATGTACTGAATATCAGACATTCATTAAAAGTAGCTTACGGCCGTATTAGAAAGTAAAGCGTTTCCATTTCTAATTTGGACAAATAATTGATCAACCCTGTCTATTTCTACGTATGTACATGGTGTTCCATAATTGTAAGCATAGTCCTTAGATCTATGATGAAGTCTACAATAGTAAATTGATGAAATGATTATTCAGGGTATTTAATATACATATTCAAGGGTATGTGCAATAATTATCCTACAGTCAAGTGTCAAACACGTAAATTTCAAACGTGAGTTACACCTATGTAATAAATTTGCGCCATTCTACTTTCTAATTGTTATCAAACATTTCCCTGATGTTCAGTGTAGTTAGAAACTTGTAGGTGTGCGTACTTATGTACTTCATAATTTGTGGGAATAACAAACAAACAAACAAATGCATTTATGCTAGAGAGTTCCGAAAGTACTTTCCAAAAGCTGACTAAATATTTCTACCTATGATATTAATTCTTCATTACTATCGTTAGCCATTTTGCTAACTTTAGTACTATACACCGAACTTCAATGACTTGGAGTAGAGCTCTAATCTAAATTTTCTGATGATTTGTAATAATTACCTCCTAGAAACCAAAATAATTCAATATGATTTCTAATGGTTGATGAAAAAAATATTGTATTGAAGTATTTTCACTTGACAACATAGTTTTGCGTGACAAAATATATCCGTGGAACAGTATGCAACAGTACTGTGCAGTAGTGAGTAATATTTGCTTAAGTAGCATTATTGGAATCAATGAGGTTCCGCAACAGCGTAAAGCTGCAACACCACATACGATATGTTGGAATCAGCAAAATTCCAATGATGCAACTCTTGTGAGTAAATGAGTGAATAGGTACTTTTTGCGTTGATTAACAGTAAAGAATAAAAAACTGTTAAAATTCAGATACTAATGTGAGAGTTGCATATACTGTTGTACGTTGCAAAAATAAGGTTGTGATTTTCATAGTATTTTTGCAAATAAATAAAATTATCACCGACGTATTGGTTCTCTTTATTGCACATAATTCAGTGTATTGCCCTCGCGATCAATTTTCGATTAAGATGGTCAATAAATCGAGACACAACCACATCCATATGTTAAGAGATTATATGGAATTTATTGACTGTACATTGTATAGTGTAACTACACAATATGGACGTTCATGTGGAATTGCAACTACGTAACGAAATGTTATAAATACATAACTTTCACAATTATTATAAATACTTCGTGCTATGTTCGGTTGTATTCGTTTGGTTTTGTGTATGCGATGTGATGCGGCGTTTATTTTAATTCTAGATACGCAAAACAAGTTCAGTTAGGATGAAGGCGTGAAAAATGTGCGCATCACTTATCAAATTGTTTTTCACTACGCTACGTATGGTGAGGAAAATTACATAACATAGTTATTTCAGTCCATGTGACGAAAAGTGAGTACAGTACAGTACACGTTAGATTTAATCAAGGCCTCTATACATTCATTGAAATTGCTAATTGCCTTCAAGACTCAGATATGATATTCCATTATTGACCACAATTTTTAATTTTTGTCCAGTCACTGGGAATAAGAGAGTATCAACAGGAAAAACATACGAACGTCTATAAAAGCCTCAACTGAATTTGTTCACGTGAAACGCTAATCCGTGAGACGAGACGTTATATAAAAGTTGCACGATGGAAAAATAACGGTTAATTTACAACGTGAAAGACGCAAATTATTAGAGCCCTCGAATCCTTTATGTTCGTCAATAATATCGAGAAAAACAAGATATTCATTTACCGAAAAACGGATGATTTTGTGTGAAAATAACAAAATTAGATTTCAATAACGTGTAGTTCTTAACAGCCTCTTAGCAGCAACATCGTTTCTCTAAACAGGTTTTCTACTGTCGTATATTTTATTGTAAAAAAAAAACTGGCCTAAAAATCGACTAGTAGCACGCGATTGGCTCGAGAGGTAGGTGTGATGCCGCGCCTCCTACCACGAATATCTCCCACACAGCTGTGATGAAAAAAGCCACTAGACTATACCGTTAATAATAGAATCGCAAACAAGTACTTACGAGATAAATAGGAATGAACTGCAAATGATTTCCAATATTATCACTGAAAATTATTATTTATAAGATCCGTGATGACTGCTAATAAGACAATGATGTCGAAGCACTATTCGACGTTGAATATAATAAACGAGTCAACAACGCACACGCATTCTACACGGCACTTGCCAGCCTACTGTGCTTCGCCGCACTCTGTCGTAGTCACAACACAAACTATAGTCTACTTACAGATATGGTGGAATTTGGAATACTCTCCGATAGCGACAGACACAAGTCGAGAACTGCGTAGCTGTTTTCCGTTCTGACCCACGCCGCCGCTTATTTTGCTTTACCTCATTCACCACCAGAGGGTCAATGGGTCGCGCGTCGCAGACGCTACGTATCTTATCGCTGATAACGCGACTCGCATGAAAGACTTTCAGTTGCCTACCATGTGGCGCTAGTCGCTAGGAGACTACATATTTTTGATCCACTCGAAAATTGAGGTTGCATCATAATCTGCTTAGATTTTGTTTTATTTTCCATAAGAGAAAACGATACGTGTAACTCTGTTATAATATTCGGTCGGATCCCACATGCATATCGTAAACACCAATGTTTTGCGTCAGTTCAACGAACGTATAGCTATAAGAGTACACTAACGAATCGATCATAATCTGAAGTATTCCTCGAATAAAAAGTTGTTATGCAATGGTATAATCCGCGAATACCCTTGAGCACGCCCAATTACAGAGTTATAGGCAATCCGATATGCTCTATGCGTGCGAACACTCGCATTAGGATTCCGTGCGCATTATCGTCGATAAAGCAGAAATCCACAGCGTCAAGCTACTCCATCTGACGCTGGTGATCCGCAATTTCCAAAGCTGTACAGGTCGTCGTGGTACTATACTTCATGTATTTACATTGGTCGTTGTTACATTTTGACATGTGCTTGAGCGGGAAAGTAGAAGTGAGTGACGTTCGCGAAGCGTCTGCTCGCTGCTGTTGTACTTTGTTTTATAATAAATGAGTCAGATTGTTTTGAAATTTGCATAAAATTTGTACGTACTTCGCCGAAAATAATTTCAAGTTTTAATTGCTTAAAATCTCTGAATATTATAGTTCATTGGGGTTTTATAGTGCACCTCGTCACTAATACGACGCGAACTTCAAAAATGGCCGAGACAAACGTTGATAGTTTGGAGGAAGAAAATTCCGTTACGATGCTTGATGTTCTTCAAGAAGAAAACCAGTTAGAAGAAGACGCGAAAGCCGTGTTAGGTGCATCGGATGACAAAAATTGCACTTATTCCAAGGTATCATTGTGTGCGAAGTTCGTAAAGTTTAACCTGTATGATCCCGAGATATTCATGGATAAGTTTCATATTTATATGCATATCGCCTCAGATTCAAGGCTTCTGTGAAATTATACGTACTTTACCTCTATGGTGATGAAAGTTTGTCTTCCCTACTATGCGTATAACGCCACTGACGGGAAACATTATTTTTCCTCACCACAAAAGCCACAAACTTGGTTGCAGTTGACTTGATAAGTAAAGTAAACAACATGCCAAACCAAGAATCAACCTCTAGTGTTTGACGTTTATGACTTGGGAAATGTTTATTTTACTGCGTAACTGTCCAAAAACCTTATATTTTTCCTTATTCTCCTTACATTTTATAGTTTCATTATATTTTATTCAACTTTTGCCAACGTAGTTTTCTTGGCCAGTTATATTTTGTTATGTTTTTCAGGGATACATCAGACAAGCTTTGTACGCTTGTAAAACTTGTTTCCCAGGTCAGAGTCGTGCCGGAATCTGTCTTGCTTGTAGTTTTCAATGTCACGAAGGACACGAACTCGTTGAGTTGTATACGAAGCGTCATTTTCGTTGCGACTGTGGAAATTCAAAGTTTGGAGATAAGAAATGCAACCTTGAACCGGTAAGATGTCTTGTCGATTTTTTTTTCACAATCCAAGGAATACTCTTTTTTTTCACATTTTCAGATAAAATCTGAAGTGAATGAGGAAAATAAATATAATCAAAATTTCGATGGTGTTTATTGTATATGCACCAGGCCATACCCGGATCCTGACAGTACTAATGATGATGAAATGCTCCAATGCATTCTATGCGAAGATTGGTATCATTCCCAGGTAAAAAAATTCTCTAAGCTTTCAATGCAAATTATAAAGCTATTCTTATTCACCAGCATTTAGGATGCGAGACTTCGAGCATTCCAGAGAATTATGATGAAATGATTTGCGCTGGTTGCATGATCAAACATACGTTTTTATGGAAATATGCTTTCAAGTATTCAGGTAATTGTAAATCATCCTTTTTTTTCGCCAAAGCAGAGAAATTGATCAAAATTTTACAATTTAGAAAACAGAGATGCAAATAAAGATGCGGGTCGTAACAATGATGTTGTGGTCGACGTAGAGAACGTTCCTACGGGCTGCAACATGCCCCTGACTGCACCACCCGTATCAAGTGCTTCCTGTTTCTTGGTGCAAGGCTGGAGATCGAATTTGTGCACTTGTGAAAATTGCAAAAAAGTATTTCTCTCTTACCGACATTTTTCAACTTAATACATGTGCTCAACATATCTTTTCATCCACAGCTGTACGAAGACAGTGGCGTTACATTTTTACTTGATCCAATGGACAGTGTCCAAGTGTACGAAGAAGCTGGCAAAGCCAGTCAAACAGAAACTCAATATGAAAGAGGGCTGAAGGCGTTAGCATCTTTGGGCCACGTGCAACAACTGACCGCAATTGAAGGTATAAGCGGATGGTCCAACGAAATCGTTTTTCGTTTTCGCGTAGCGATATTAAAGCTTAAAATGTATTCTTTTTATTACTCAGAATACAACAACATGAAAGAACGATTGAAAGAATATCTGCAAAAATTTGCTGAAAATAAAAAAATCGTTCGAGAGGAAGACATCAAGGAATTCTTTTCTGGTATGGAGGCAAAAAAACGCCAGAAAGTTGTTGTTCCCACATTTTGTCGCTGACTTGTGTAAGATTTTATAATTTCCAAAACATTATTTTTTTTCCCCCAATAATTTTTCTTCATCTATTGCTTACGAATGATTGTATGTGTCATTGAACAAACAATATACTATGTACTGTGATCGATGGTGAATATTTTTCTACGCACCACGACCAAAAAATCACAATAAACATGAAGTATATAAATAATGATAATGATGAGTTGCAGTACCATTGAAATCTATTTAATTTAGTATTTCGCGCTGATCATTTGTTCTGTAGAATTATGATCAACAAACAGAGAAACAAACAATTACCTTCGTCGTGCAACATCGCTGAATTCGCAATTTAACACAAAATATTTATTTATTGGGTGTACAGTGATGAACAATATACAACGACACACTTCTATCTTCAAAAGTGATCCATTTTATACACATATATATTTATTTACTGATACGTGAGTTTGCACCATTGCATCTATCGAAATTTGCTCCATTGACGTGCAGCGTACACATTGAGTTCGTTGTATCACGAAACAAAATTTTTCAGGCACAGCTGGCAATTATTATTATTCGAACATAATTATTATAGTTACTAAAATACTCAATTTGCTATGTATTACACGATCACAGAACGTCGAATTCAACTCTTAAACGTACTTACATGGAAGTTATCATTTATAATTTCTGCTTCATCAATGACATATAGTATCGTCAACTTTTTAAAAATAAATTACAAATGTAACTCTTCACTGGCATCAGGATCTCACACATTATTGGATTTAATTCCTGTTCAAATAAAGACAGACTGATGCGTGATCATCAAAAATAGTCAAATTATGCTTTCCAAAAGCACAATAATTCATTAGCACAAACTTCCTTCTACTAGATTTTCACAGTAAATACAATCCACAAAATTATTTAACAACTTTATAGAATTTTTCACATTAGGCAACATCGAGGTACGGTGATACTAAAATAGCAATTAATTTTTATTTACACCCAAGCATTGACGTGTCCGGCCTATCATTAAAATAGACTTTGGATTCGTATGCCATTCCAGAACTTTCAGCTGTTATTAATGATATTACTCATCAGCGATAACTTTAAAGCCTGAAACATTGTACAATCGTATCCATGCTTACAACCGTTGATCCATTAACAAACTGTACCTAAATTTGCTCGAGTGGTCACAGTTAAATTGTCAGTGTGGTTCAATCGTTACGTTTTTAATTCCGTTTAAAAATTAAGATTCTTCGAGAATGACGAGTTATTGTTCAGTTGCAGGGATAGAACCAATATTGGATCATTAGTTTTTGGATTATCCGTGTAAATAGACCATGTCTTCTCGACGCAGTCGAAAATGCCTGTTGAAAAAGAAGATCATTCCAGGTTTTGCATACAAAGTACCATTTGGTAGTGATTTATATTTTCAATGTCATTAAGCTCACCAACTGCGATAGTTTTCACAGCATCATCGTCTCCGAACTCTTGGAAAACCCTGTAATAATCGTCGGTTTGATCGCCGAGGATATTAACGACATCTTGAGAACACCTAGGTGGAGGATGCGCACAGATAGCTGCCATCCTATGTTCGCTGCTCGGAATGATTATACCGTCCACTTCAGGAATCTTCAATCTCAAATATCTGCAACAAAATAGTAACCGTCCAATTGTCAGGATTGTTAAATGATAAATTGATCCATCAGCGAATGAATTCGCTACGCGGAAACAAAAATAACAATCATTTACTTGTTGCAGTGGTAAATTTGTTCCCCAGGACTCGCCGTTAGTACGCTCAATTGCGATTGATTCCCAGTCGATTCCGGGGGCGCAACCTCGGCATTATGAAACATTCTATCTCCTTCTTGGAACAGGAAAGTCATGTTTACTGAAAATCCTTCCGCTGCGCCGTACCCTTCGTTTCTCAAGGTCCTCTGTGCTTGTACAAAATTTTCAACTCCGAGCAACGATCGAGTTATGAAATATCGAGCTGTCGAATAAGAATCGCAACGAATATATAAATTTCCCCATACAACACGAGCAAGACACAGGATACTCACGCGTTTTACCAGACCTCAGTTTTTTCGCACTCAACGTGTTTATACTGAAAACCAAACCATGCTGATTATAGCCCATCGTGTAACCAGGTAAATATCCCGCGTAACTCAGAGATGTGAATTTCTCCTCCCGAAGACCAGGTTCAACGACGTGAGCCGATACAAGGTACCAATGATTCAAAGTCTCGCTGATCGCGTCCTCGGTGTGTCCCAAAATTTCCTAAAATTTGAAGAAGAAAAAAACCTTGTCTAATCTTCCGCAGAGGAAATTCTTGTCCTTCTCCCTCTCACCTGTCCAGGTTGATTGCAAATTACGGTGGAACATCCGACAGGCTGATTATTTCCCTGAGTTCCGGTCGCGACGTTAGGTACAATGTCATCCAGGTGCATCAAAAAGAGCTGGAAATAGGTTGGACACGGTCGTTACCCCGAACGGATATAACGATTTCAAAATTACAGTGATATCTACTCTAATGGGATTGCATTAGTGTTGCACTTGTAATTGGCAGTTGCGTTTCTTCATACGTGATAAATACTATTTTACCGTGATGAGTAATTTCCATACTATTGCGTCAACGAAATGCAATGTACCTAGTACACGCCTCCATCTCGTACGCGCAAGTATGTCGTTGTGTGAGAGATCCGATTACAATTTGCACAAATTGATTTACTTTTGCAATACCTCGCGGTAAATTGGATTTTTATCCGCGTACGTTCCAACTTCCCGATCCAAGGGCGTCGGTTCACGTTGGATGATTTGAAATTACATAATTGGTAAGCAGTCGCGATTTACGGATAAACAGTACCTTGTGAAACGGAACGTTCGCTCCAGCCGCGGTGCCTTCAATTTCTCTCACGTATTGCGGGAACTGATCGAGAACAGCAGCCAGTGTTTCCTCGTAAACTTTTCGTCCTGCCTCTGTTTCATAAGTCGGCAGATAACTTTCGTTCAAAGGTCCGTGCGTAGCGACGTAATTTTGAATCAAACTGGCGAACGTTCTCCCCTGAAAAAATAAAAAAGCTCGTAATCAACGGCGCTAAATAAGTCTTACACGCTGTATCAGGGTGCATCATTTCTGAGCGAATTTTTTCTTTCCAAAAAGAATAAAAAAGAAGTCCGTTAAAATTTGAGCCGTTGATATTGATGTTATGTCGAATTCAAGTTCGAAATGGGCTAAAATTCATCGTTTTATCAAAATTACAAAGAAATTATTGACTCTATCCAAAAATATGAATTAACTTTTTTGTAGAGTATTAAATTTACAACATAAATTTTCCCATTTATAATTAATAAATGTTAATGCATAATTGTTTGGGCTTTAGAAATTTATGTTTATCTGAAAACTGGTTCTGACGAGCTAAAACTACTTATAATATCTACGAAAACAGGTGTCTCTATTTTTGATAAAAATATGTTTACTCAAATTTTTGTAAATAAGTTTTTGGATCAAGAGTCATGAACATTTAATAACGTATTATAGTATAAACTTTTAACCCGGATATCATTTGAATGACTATGCTTATCAAAAAATCGTAACAGACGTTTTTTGTAGAGCGTTCAACTCTCCATAAAAATAAGGCTCGGACTAATCTGTACAACCGGCTAATAACGACATTCAAAATTCCGAACATAAGAAAGTTTTCCTACCGCGTTATTTAAATGAAAAATAAAAATTTGCAAGGAGCTCAAATTTCAACGGAATTCTTTTTTTACCTTCCTGAAAGTATACAACCTGTTTTTGAGTAAAAAGGAAGTTGCCCAGAAATGGCACACTCTAAGATGTATTTGGGTCGTCGAGCCCGAAAACGTAAATCTATGTTCCGTTTCCTGGAAAAAGTCTTCCTATATTAGCAATCGACCTCGTTGAGTATAAACAGAATTCTTACAAGCGCGTCGCCTCCGGAGTTGGTTAACGAGCTTCACGATATATAGAAACGATAAAATTGACACTGCATGGGGTTCCGCGTGACCATCGATTTGATAGGATTGTTAAAAGCGATGCGACCATGAGCTAAATTGGGCTAAATGTTGGTTATTCGCTAGCAAATCCGTTTAATACACGATCGCCTTGAGTTGACTCTATCATTAACAGTTTACTCCGGATTTATCCGCGCGTTATGATAATCTCGATTTTTCTCGGAAGTCTTTTACGAGCAGAAAGTTGTCGATGCGTGTTTCAATAAGTGCAAATTTGAAGGTGTCGCGAAGCATTACTGATTTGATCGAACATCTGAGAATAAAATATAACAATCGATATCGATTTCAATAACTCCGCGATAATTCTACTCGACTTGACGTGCTGTCAATAAGTTCTACCTTATTCGAGGTCGTTTAATAATCCAACTCCACGTGAGTTCGACGATCATATTTACGATATTCGTGTTCTTGCGAGTGTCTGATCCCGCGATACGTTGTTGAAAAAAAGTCCCGTTGACAACATTAATGAACATCAAATTTATTGTATCGTATATTGCTCCGTCCGCAAGCCCTAGAGACGTCTCGCAGCGATTATTTATTCGGACCATTTGAATATTACCCGAATAACTTTGTTTCAAGAACGCAAACGTAGACGTTTCAGTGACGCTACCTTGATGGTTAATAACAATGATAAAGATAATTAGCCGGACTTCGTTGTGCGTGGCTCGTGCATTGAGCTGATCAGTTTCTGAGCCGAGCGGGTTCAATGAAAAGTGATTTGCGACCATGCAAATGACCAGTTATCGTAGGCGATCGGAATATTTGAATTTATGTATTCCGAGCATCGAGACGGCAATAAAATCAGAGATACGGATACGGTTAATCTACGGAGATTACGAGATCCGGCTTATTTGTATATATAACTGTTTCGCAACTTTCTCTGGCGAACAACATTCAATAACATTAACATTGTTTTCTGACTCAGATATTTATTTATTATTTGCGACTTAATCATGCAAATCGCTACTCAACGTATCGTAGCGAAATTCAAAAAATCATTCACTAGCTTCGAAGAGTTATGCGAAGAGCGGGACGACGGTTGATACCGATTATGACTCATTATTATGATAGGTATATGAGAATATTCTTCAGACGTAATCAGCTAATAAAGTCGACGTTTAAAATGACTTATTCGTATTTTAAGTCGGTGATAACGGTGATAATTCTTGATAGCAGAGCACTTTGTCGAAGTTTTCGGTTTATACATTTTTTCCCGAATAAAGTAGTTCAAACCGGCAGTAAATATCGGATTACCGATCACTTATGCTAATTTTTCGCGTAAAATTTTTGTTTTTCGTCAAGCCATCGAGTAGAATTTCCTTCTACACTAAATCTTACGAAATGAAACGGAAGTTCGTGAAACATTTCGTACGTACGAGAAAACAACGTAGCTACTGTACGGTAGCAAAGGCAACTGGCAACCGCGTTTCTTGGGTGTACGTCGAGTTGCCGGTATTCAGGCGTCCGACGATTAACAATCCAAATCAAAAAACTCGTCTATGCTCGCTGATATAATCTTGGTTGAGATATATGAATAAATCATCGGGTTATAAATTATGCAACACGTGGATCAGATATCGAAAAAAGCTTGATCGCGGTAATTTGATCGATCATCGTGACCACTGATGCAGTATTATGCAATTCATAATTGAAAGTAAATCACGTTATTGACCGATCAGTCGAGAAAAACAACGCATTCTATTTCATAATCTTTGTGATAATATTCAAAGTACTCGTTTTACGCTGACACCGTTGCGATGCGTGTTATTTACTTTTACTCTTTTGCCGCTAGCTTCTATTTAAAAAATAAATAAATAAAAAACCATATAATCTTTGAAGGGAGCGAGATGAGATTGTACGTCTGGTGATCCATTCAAGGCAATCGAGTCACCGGTCGAAGGGATGTACGCGAGTGTAGTAAATCGAACGTGCAAATATTCCTTCGAGTACTCACAATGTCGAAGCCAATTTCGTAATGAGTTCCTCTCGTATGGATTATAGGAATTGCATTACGACGTCCAATGCTCCCCGTCACGGTCGGCTTGCCGTTCACTGCAGTAGTCATCTCGTCGATGAGGATTCCTTTTCTCTGTGGGACCAGTGAATCTTATTGAAATTTCAGGTATGATTGCAATTTATCATTGTACACTAGAGTGGGCCAAAAACATCCACTATTTCTTTTCCTCTGCCCCATACGAGTATCACGTTGTGCGGAGCAAAAGAAAAAAATTAGTTCGAATTTATGCCCTATAATAACTAAATTAGACTGCTCGTGCTCGCTCAACGAAGATTTGCCATTCAAGCAGCATGGACATTTTTTCCATTACTTCTTATTTTATAACTCAGCAAATCTAATCGATAAAACGAACCGTGGAAATTTTCATTCTCTACAACATCAGCCCCTTTTTTTACCGCCGTTGAAAGTTTCATTTAACCATAAATTTATCATACATAAATTCGTACGAAATTAATTTTTATCCTCGAATCCATGAAATTAGTATTTTCAAAAATATAACCAACCATATATACCTATGGTTAATGAAAAACATTCGAGTTATAAATGGTTTCTGTTGGTGTTTAAATTTTATAACAGTACACAGAAAAAGTTGTTAGAGTGAATTTTTTTAAATACTATTCAGACAAGAATTTACACTGTCTGGCTATGCCACGTCGTGGACCACGTATACAACGAGTAGTAATGCTATTGGCGAGCAAACGATTCTAATTCTCAACTATATTAATATATAGTTGAGTTACCGATGTTTGTGTACGCGAATTAAAATTACCGTAGACAACTCTCTATATGGCCGGATAGAAATCGTAAGGAGATCGTAAGGAGGGTAAATTCCTCGACAACGCATTTGTCCCGATGCATCGAAACATCAACGATCGACTTATAAGTATATCGGAAATATTGATATTTAATCGTTAAGTCGCGTACTTTTGCGACACGAATACAGAAAGCATCGACGCCGTTCCAATTATTTGTAATTAATAGTTTTAGGTTGATAATTGGGTAGATAATCGTTGCCAGGACGTGACAATGTTATACGTTGATGAATCGATGTTTAATTTCTAGCGCTATAATAACGACGACGATTTTTCTGATTATTGGTAATAGCATATCGCGTCTACCTACTACCAACGAGCGAACTGTCACGCGTGGTGAATTTGGATTTTTTGCACGACGTTATCAGTTGATAATTGCACGATTTTGCGATCTAACTCTTAGCGGTGCACGAATGCTGATAAGTTTTGTCGCTTTCATAGCCGTTGCTGAGAGCAGATTTAATAGAACGTGAAAATATTGAAATTAAGAATACCATGCGAGATCGTTGATCGGTTCACCTGATACCAAGTGGTCACACTTTACGCGTAATAATTTCTCAATCGAGCAGCGATCAGCCGTTCTCGATGCCGATAGAAAGGAATTTATTTTTTCATACTCGATTTCAAAGTCGCGCGAACGTAATTTCGTGTAGGCGAAATGGAAAAAAAAGACGAAAAAATGTGAACTAAAAAAATGTGAAGTGAAAAACCAACGAGCGAAAAACTGTGGATTTAGGTAAAGATTTTCGAACGATATACTGATTCGTAGGATGCGCACGACGACGACGACGACGGTTAGGTGGTTCCTCGAACGTTGGCTGGACTGTTGTGTGGACTCTTGGGTCGTCATCGTCATAATTTATAATGGAGCTTTATCGATTCTTGCCGTATGAAACAATAGGTGAAATATTCGCGTGAAAGGACTGCGCGTCCTTCAAGGATCTCAGGCGTGGCGCGGAGTGTGCTCGTAGATTTAACTTTGCGACAATCCTGTAGCTAGCCACACGAATCTATCGCTATATCACGACACTTCTTGCCTACCGGTACGTAACATTTTTTTTTCTTCGCGCAAAACATAATTCCGCGTTTGCTTATCATTCGATGCTACGATCGTATCGGTGTCCGATTGGTGGTACACCTTCCGCGTTCGTTTCCCGATACAGTTTTTATCACGTGGTTCGATTTGCAGAGCATCGTCGCTTTTTGTTGCTTTTTGCGCGATCCGCGTATCCTAATCCAATTTAGTTGTCACCCCGAAAATCACGGCAGATGACGTTTTAATGGAATGATTAGTGATATTTCAAACGCTATTTACCCGCTCGTTGAATTTCCGATTATCGTTTCTCCACGCGATCCGCGCGAATCTCGAGGCGAACGGCCTGGATTTTTCTCCAGAAGACTACCACCGACTGCGATGACCGCTTCAAGTCTAAGCACCGGACTGACTTCTAGTCGCGTTGTAACCTCTATCTTTTATTGACAAATCCAAGCGTTCAGCGCAGGCGCTAGCTGGAAGACTTTGAAAATTCGAAACTCGAATTGCACCGAGTCAGGTCGAACCGAACGATCTTGAGTTTTTAGAACGTGCATATTTCTCGTACGAAGACCAATTCGAACGAGTAGTCCAGATCCGCGCATGCTTCATTTTACCTATTCTGTTTCGTGCGAAGTCCAGCGCTTTGTTTGGCATGCCGTTGCCATGGTAACCGCCGATGATACTCGTCGTTTTTTGGAAGATTGATACGAATATCGCGTTACGAGTCACGAATGATATATTCAAAAATGCCATGACATATTCAAAAACCGAAACGCACTGTTTTTTATAAGAAGAATTTTCAACTTTATCGCGTGGATCAGTTAATAGTCTTACTGTACGTAGAAGATACTGCTTCGCGTACTCTAGACTCCAAAATTTCGTTGTCAAAAACAGAATATTATTTTCCCCGTCACGTGCGTCGGCAAATTAAATCGACCAAAATTGTCTCTACGATTTTTGAATGACTACTTTAGGCAGGGATGGAAATTGTTCACCTCGAAATAACACCGGTTGTCCCGCGGTATCGAGTACTTTTTGCCGCTGGATTTTACTCGCGTACTGGAAATAATCGTTTACGAACTATTTTCATGTAACGGTAATAACCTGACACAACACGTTCGCAAAACAAAGTTCTACTCAACACCCGCTAATAAGAAAATATACGACGACCAGGACTGTTTTTTGTTGTTGCTTGTTTTTTTTTCTTTCACGAATCCATTGGGTATGCATTGAATGGCAAGCGCGTAAAACTGTAAACGGTTTGTAATGATATTGGAAAAAAAAGAGGATTAGATTATCGAAAGTACTACAATCGTGGGTAAGTTCTGTTTGCTCGGACGGATCAATTCGGTCGCAAGGTCGCAATTCGAGTGATATTTCGGCGAGCTCCGGGAAGGTCGTTAGGAACGTTTACAATTTACAAAACGAAGAATTCGCGCGTCACGATTTGAATATTTCACTCTTTATCTAACATCAGGCATCGGGGATTATAATAAACTAAATAAGTATGCAAGCCAACGAACACGGAAGACGACAATTAAATTGATCGAATCGTGATACGTTCGATTTTTCAGATCACGATCAATTGAATATCCGTGAAATATGAAGTATGATTAAAATATGAACACGAAGGTTCTCTATCGATGAAAAAGAGGTGTATGGTGCTTTTATTCGTGAAAGTAGTCAAAAATCGGTGCTAGTATTCGTTAGAACCGTCGAAATACCATACTCTCAAAGTATTACACACGATAACAGCCATATGGGTGAAACTGGAAACGAGAATCGCTACAGTACTGCTAGAAAGAACAGCATCGACGAAACGTTCCGTCTAATAGCCTCAACGAGCTCGAGATTTAATACACCATTAATTATCCATGTTTGCGTTATAATTGACAAGGTTGGTATTTGCCCTGGAAATGAAGCCTGAAATCAATCATATACAATTCACTTATTCGACAAAAAGCAAAGGCGATTTTTCAATGTTAGAATGGCAAAGTTATTCGCTCGTAACACTCGTATGTTAAAAGTTTGAAAAATTAGCCGAAGAATTCCTGACTACCGCGTATATACGAGTACAGTTGCATTGTTAACCTGTTCAAGTTTGCTTTATTACACCACGAGGTATTAAAACACTTGCCACGAGCCCGTCTGCGTGGAATAACACATTTTTCCCATCGACTTTCGATTCACATGCATCTGCACGCATTTGCATCAGATTTATCGATTCGCTCATTGATTGTTGTAATCTAGTCTGTATACCGCATTCTTTAGGCGATACGTTGTCCTCAGTAAATAACTCGTCATTGTGGGTTGTATTATAAATAATGGATATGGGTCGATAGATCTATCGTGCTAATAATATGCACGCGATTGAAGACGAGTGCGATATTAATTTATATACGGCATTGCCAAATAAAATCGCGTGCACTCACAGCCGTGAAAAATTACTTAGGGATGTGAAATACCGAGCGACGCATGATTCCGAGGAACGACACGCGATCTTTCAAGGTCACGATGTACCAGATTTTGTAATTACTCATCGTGCGGGTACACTAATCGAAAATTCGTACGAATGAAACAATCGATCGAAAACTATGCGACTTGCATCGATACTTGATGCGGACAATTCTCGTCTACCATACCGTCGTTGATGACCTGAAATTATTACTTGTACTATCTGCTCTGTGATTGTCAGGATAAAAATGAATTGAAAAAAATATTCATACATTTTACACGGTCTAGGAAAAATGAGATACCAGTTATTCACGGTCGTTGCAGTTCCAACCAATAGAACCGATGAGTGACTCGAAGCTTATCTCGATCGTCGTAAGCTAAATTTTCTTCTTCTTCCTTCGTATTGAAACAGCTGTGTTATCTTAACCAGGGGACGGTTAACAGATCTTCGTTCGAATTGTTTCTCCCGACTTTCTTTAGCTTTTACCACTTTGAAATGTAGTTCACAAATCATGGATCGTTTTTTTTCAGTACCATTCGTCACGTTCTATACAATTTTGCGATCATCATTTTCCGCGGTTCCTCCTAATCAGCGATACCATTCCTTCTACTTTCGCCCTTATCGTGAGGGGTTGCGGGTGTCTTTCACCCTCGTTTCGTGATTCGCGAGGCTCTACGTGATACCTCTTGAACACGCACCAGAATGATGTAGCTATATGACGTCAGCAAATCGAACGTGATTTTATCTGAGATACGTGCCAATCCGTATTATTCGTCAGACTGAATGGCATTAACAGCACTTACGATTTTACCTTGATTGTGTATACGTAAATAGATTTATCTTGAGCCGCGTTTTAGCAATGGAAATTCTCATTCTCACTAAAAAAAAAACAACAGAATACAACTAATTTATGATCCGCTGGCTTGTTAATTGACGCCCAATCAATCTTATTAGGATCAATCAAGTTGGTTGTTATTATTCGCAGTATAATTGCAAGTTTGTAAAAATCTAATCATGTGAACTTGCGGGTTTTTTTGGCATTGGAATTTCGTACGTTCGCATATAGGATCAAAAGTTTCGTGCGAATAATACCAAATATTCTGGTCCCCGACGAGTCTGGAACATTACCATGTAAACGTCGATGATATCGGACTTTTCGCGCTACCTCGTTAACGCATGCACGTGCTTTATTTGAAAAAAATCATATGGTGAAATTCGAAAGGATAACAATAGCGACATAATTGGAAAACCAATTTAGATAAATAAAAATTATTTTGTAGAAACAAATAAAAATTTATAAAATTGATCATTTACATTGTAAACTAGTACAAAGAATGATGTTTAGATAGGTGAATAAAAATAGACAATGTCGGTCCTCTACGCGGCGTAACCGTGAAAAAACAGCGATTCGAGAAATTTGCATCTAACGTTGGTTAACTCGTTTGCACCAGATTATATTCGCATGCGGCTTCGATATTGAACCTACCATATACGAACACGACTTTGAATCCGTTTGCAAAACTGGTTTCAAATTCTAATTATCGTGGAGACAATATCGACGTCGTCGATATTACTGTGACATATCTAGGCATTACATGCACGATAATTGTACCCACGCGAGATGTTAATCGTTTGTCGGCATATAAAATGCCATAATTGAAAATAGCCAAGCAATGTAATACAATTGAAATCCTGGAAGCGATAATTGTCTTCGTGATATTGGATGACAAGTTTCACGCAACGTTCTTCGTGTCCCGCAGGGCAAAAGTGTGCAGAATATTTCGGGATTAGTTCGCTAACTGAACGAGCAAACTAGTAAATAAAATCAGTCGAAAAAAAGTTATCAGCATCTAACAAACGAAATGATTACGCGGTCGTTATCGGCCATTGGTCATTTTTGGTATCGCGTCCTTACACCGAGATTACACTGTAGTAAATTGATACGTGGATTAACGTGGATTTGGAAATCTTGCCAAAGAATCGATAGTTGATAATTGATTCAGCGATGCTACGAGGATATCAGAAATATCGAAGGTTACCTCGTTGTTTACACAGGTTTCGAGATTCGGGTAAAAATTACAGTCGACATTCGGCTCGGCTGTGAAGGGTGTGACATTTAAAACGACAAGTCTAAATACGAGATCGAACAGTTTGCACCAGGACCTTGTAAATTTATTGCGGAACATAAATCTAGACGACTGCACCTTATCAACGAACATTCCGATTCCACTCGCATATTCAAAAGAGGTCCCATAATTTACATTTGGATACGATGAAGAAATTTCAATTGATCGTTTAATAGACGAACCGACAGCAGCGTTCTTTCTGCCAATGTTACCCTTGACAATCTCAAAGCTAAAACTAAAAACGTCGGAATAATCGTTACAAATTTAAATGGTATAATTAACTTGCGACAGCCTGTTCGTGTATTCGATTGATTACCAGCTATTTTTTACATTCAAGGAGGCAATTTTTGCAAAGAGCGTATCGTAAACGTGATTTTCGAAAACATTTGATCTTTTGCAGTGAAGCCTGTAGAATTCCCAAGGTAGGACATCGTCGCATATATAATCGAGGCAATCCAGTGCGATCTAAGGTTTTCTTGTATCAGGTCCCGTCGAAAATCCAAAAATTAACATCCGAAAGTATCATATCTTCCAAGGTCATTCGAAACTGGGTAGAAGTCGATGCACCGAATGAAAAATCATTGGAGCGTAAAGCATGAGAAAATCTGGGGAACAATATCGATTTACGATTATCTAAACTACGTACGAAGAGGTCACACGCCGGTTATATAACATAACGGGAGGGGAGTCCCCCTGGAAATTGTTTGTCTCATTGTCACTCCGGTGATCAAAACAAAACTGGCAGTTGACCGTGAATCGGCATGGTTACTTTCCTACGATTATCACTTTTATGTAACGCTTATTCGTCATCGAGATCGAATCAACAAATATTCAAGGATGCAATTTTTCATGTCGCTTCGCAAAGCATCGATGGATTTTTCTTCCATCAAATTTATTCGTCGCTTCTCGTCTACGCGAAATGATTCGGAAATTTCAGATTCATTCCACACACCGATTATCGTGCTTACACTGGGATAGAATTATCATCATCATTATTATTATTGTTGTTGTTGTGTTGTTGTGTTTTTGTTGGTATTAATTTTCATGATTTGTATGGTACATGGTAACAAGTATCGAACTTGAATGAGAGTCACGCGTTTGCGGGCATAAATCTTGGCTCGTTTTATTGGTCCGCAAAGCCGTGAAAAATACGAGGTGAAGGTTACATCATCGCGCCGGAAGAGATTCCACGGAGATTTTTCGTATAATTATATTCTGATCAGCATCAATCATCTAAAAGGCTTGGGAAGAACAAACAAGGGTGACGTCAATGATTGAGTAGGGCCTGTGAGAAGTTGTCGATTGGAATGGAGGTTAAACATTTTTAATTACTCGTTCACGCATCGATTACATGCACGTCGCAAGTGACTCGCGACACGATGCTAATGAAAATGCAAATCCGAAACGAGTTTCTCTTTGGTCGATATTCGAACGATTCGTTCAACTTATCTGGCGTCCGATGTAGACTAAAAAAACGTGCGGATGTACCCTCGGATGCGAATCGATTTTTATTTTTTATTTTTTCAAATATTTATTTTTGTTTTTTGCACATAACGCGAATTGTCACGATATGCGTATCTCAAAAGTTTCTCCAAACTCGCCTCTTCTGTCGTCCATCGGGAAAAATTCGCACGTTTCCTATGCTGCGAAAAACTCCTAACTTTTTGCTACATTCTCAACTCTGTTTGTACCTTCCAGTGAATAAAATGCAAAAACGAAACGTACTTTTTGAAAGAAAATCTACTACTTCCGTGAGCGGGATGACAAAATTCTGGTTGGGTAGTAAACTGAAGTTCGATCGGATTGCACGGATAATCGAGTGCTGTTCGAAAATCACGATTATCGGAGAACTATCAACGTGTTTAATTTTTTTACCCGCAAAGTTGTAAGTTCTGGTTTCGATAGTCAGATAGTTTATTATACATACGTTGTTGCGTAACAACACATCTTACAGAGAGAATTATTTTCTGTTCCTTTTTTGTAATTTTTGGATCACGCAGTTTCGAAATGTTCGCACGGTCCATATTTTCCGCACGCGTACGCTACTTACACGTTTCATTGCTAAACGAGTCTAATAAATTGCCCATCCTGGTAAAGATCAGTAGAATAAATATCGCCACTTCGCGCGAGATGTTTGCGAAAGTTTGATAATTTTCGCATATTCGTAGCTTTAATCGTCAACGTGACTGTGATCTATGCACGAGTGGTCGGTAGGGAAAGGCAAGAAGCCATACCGATGTCGGAAAGATATTGGATCTCATGGAAAACCTGAATCGCAAACCGCGTCCCCCGAATGTCTCTGTTACGGCATTGACCTGATTAGTCAACCCTTATGAACTCCGTACACGGCTAATTTCACATACGCTGATCCACATCTTGATAGAACTGGTTTAATTCCCCGGCTCGAAATGATTGTGTAAACCGAATGCATGCATATTTTCATGTCAGTATGCAAATTGCAGTCCTCATCGTTGCGTGCGCAAGTCTCGTAGTTTTTGTTGCCGTGCGATATTTATGCCGAGGAGAAAAATCGACGAAAAGTGAAGAATGTCGTTTACACGTTGGTTCGTTCGTGTCGGGGCTTCCAGCTTCCACGTAATCCGTTGTGCTAATGAAATTACCGACGCGAGTCCTACGGCTTCTCTAAAAGGGTCTCGCATGAAATGGTAGTTAATCAACACACGTATCTTAGTCCCAAGGCTAGATGAAAAAAAAAAGTGTCCCAATTAGCTGAGAAATATTCTTTGCGGATTTTGCTGCGAAAGATTTATAATGCCCATATCGCGCATCGCGCACCTGTCTCTACTCATCCCTGTGACCCTGGTTCGTTGTCGGTGATGGAGAAAATCATGAAAATAAATTTTCACTTCGTACAATTATTTTGCATTTTTTTTTTCCTAAATGATTGGGATAGATATCGCAAAAGATAAGGCAAAATGCACGTCGATTTTTTAAAATGTTTCATTCATAGTTTATTCACTTCTTTTTCTGGGGGTACTTTTTTTTGGTCGGTGTAAAAACCACGCAACCAGCCCAACGGGTTTTGACCTGTACAATGAAATATGACGATACTTACTTAAAATTACAAGTAATTCAGTAATATTATGATAGGTATGTTTACTTCGATATTATACATGTTACTCGTTTTAATTGTCACTCAGGTAGTCGATGATTATGACGCGTAGACCTTCCTCCCTCCTTGACTCGTTTCTACGATTGGGACGTTAATATTGACATGGAATTTGACTTGGACTTGGACATAATTTCACGGAGACAACTTTACGGCTCCAGTAATTGTTGTCGCGCGAATAGAACAAAAAATAAAAATAAAATAAACGATTGATTTCACAGGAAGCATATATATACATTTCCAAAAGTCAACCCAGAGTGTTACTTAAGTCTCAAATAACCGTAGTATACTTTTAGAAATTCGATTATACTGGGCGCACGTGAGAACGAAAAATATTGAAGAATAATTAGATACCTAAAGCTGTTAATTTCGAGTAATGTTAATTAAGGATAACTATACATAATAATGAACACTATGCTTTAGTATTTACAAATTGCATACAGCTTGAGCTCGCGACTCTATTCGGTGTGTTAGTTTTTTGATTAACGTGTCGTTAAGCTTTCATCTATATGTACACTCCGCTCTTATCACTCCCACCTTCTTCGGGTCATATGTTACCAGATGATGTTCAATCAAATCAGAATAATCTACGTTTTAGATAATAACCCTTTCGGATAATCACCCTTGTCGGGTATGCAAAATGATGAATCACTTTTCGTTCCCTTCGAATCAGCTGGTCTTCGATCACATATGTCGTACGAATTATATCTTATCGAACTGCACTATAATTAACATCTCCTACAACATTTCGTCATCGAAGACGCACTGATTGCTCGAGTTTTCGTTTTATTTACAATCGTACCTGCAAATGCATGTGTACGTTTATCGAGCGACACCTGGGTGCATGTTCGTATGGTTAGACATGTTTTGATTGTTTGGTAAATCATTTCTTCAATTATTGAACGTTTATCTCTTAATATACATTTAGTGTTCGTGCTATATGCATATTCTTTTCGTAAATTATAAAGCAGTTTTATTTTTCATACCTATACCACGATTAACAGTTTTGATATAATGTACAGTCTTAATCTGGTAGGCGGTGCAAATCATACAGTCATGTCAACTGATTTATTATTGTATCACAGCCATATGACTTGTTACGATGACTTTGTGACTAACTTTTCTCAACTGCATGCGCGTACAACGGGTCCAATGCCAATTCCAATAGATTTATCGACACATCTCGCTGTAAGCTTTCGACAACTACTTAAAAGTCTCGTCTCCATAGAAAACTATCATTTACTACAACATTATCGCGAAGAATTCACGTAGGAGCTTTTGCATCGTTACGCAAGGTGATTCCTTCGGTTCAATATCATCCATCACGAGTAGTGGCCAAAAAACGATCAGCTAGGGGGAATTTGATCGAAAATATGTTTAATGACAGTTGAAAGCATTCATTATCTTATTACTTGCAAGTTTTTCAGGTATATAATATGATCTTCGAGCTGGGATTTGTTTTTATTGGATTGGCGTGAAGAACTGAGCACGGATTTTTATCAATGATCGGGCGCTGCATTTTACTAGGAATAACTAATTTTCCAATGGAATGCTTATAGATGCAAAATATGAATAATTTGATATTAATGGGCAATTATGGCAATTACCCTTATAATTGTTTCATTTTTCGATTTTCAAAAGGTATATGAATGTGAGAGCTCCTTAAGACCTTAGTAAGTTATCAATATTTTTATTTTTTTTCTTATGAACGGATTAATATTTCATTTTCCATTTCGTCGAATTTTTATTCGTGTATCAATTTATTTACAAAGTTGTTCAGTCTTGATATGACATAAAAAATTTGAGATGTATCAAATTACGTGATACATCATGAAAGATATACGATGCATGAATAGGGAAATATGTTCAAGCTCAATTGTTAGTCCATTGAACAATATTTCAAACAAGACTAACATTATCAAAATTGAACTGTCATGCTTTTGGCAAAATTAATATCTCGATGAGTTGGAAATTCCGTCGAAACATTCTATTAAATGGAGAAAGAGGTTTCCACTTCTAGTAAAGAACTTCGCATCTATTCAATCCGTTCAAAATTTCGACTATGGGCAAAAAAGACAGAAGTTATAGACACCCTTTCAAAGCGACAACAAAGTGGGGTTTTCATTTCAACATTATCGGTCAACTATATTCTGCGAATTTAGCGCGGTTGACTTTTTCACCTTTGACTCTGTCTTTTTGGAACTTATATCAATTCTTCTTCCCATACATTACGTTGTTAAACGTACCATTCGAGATTCCATTGGAATCGACAGCCATCGAAAAGTCTAACATTAGAATACACGAAGCAGCCTTCAAAAAGCTGTCCAGTGGAGGTTGTTAGTAGTAGTTGTGATTGTATTTGGCACCAGTTAAAAAATGTGCACTCTATAAGGTCAAAAGTTTGAAGTGATCAGTAGTCGTCGTCGGAAATTATGCGTTTGCTGATAACGTCGAACTATTTGTTATTGTAATGATATTCAATGATGGTTTAATGGAATGCCACGTGTGTTCAAGTATCGAGAATCAAGATCCCGTACAGTGATAACGGTTGGGCAGATTCGCCAATCGTGACGATATGTTCGTTGATATGAAATAGTGCCCAATTGAAAGACTGTATCAAATTTTCATGAACGGTGTGTAGAATTGCGAGTTGGATTCGAACGGTAAAAAAGAACAAGAATCTTGAACCGACTATAATTACAATTCCGAACTGTTATAAGAGGGAATTTTGCGTATTTGGCAAGTAAGGCAAGAAACAAGTACTGGACGAAAGAACTTAGAGGTTTACGACCAAACAAATCGAATGAAAAGCAACGGATGATTATGGTATCCATATAAGATAGAAGTCGCACCCTAAGCTTCTTTGGTGAACTGAGAATAAGCTTCCTGTTCAACTATGGATTTCACGCGAGTCGAAATAAAAGAATAAATGAAAAACTGCATTTTCGATCAAATGGCCGAATGAATATTTTCTGCGAAGTATCATAAACTGGGGGCTGCATCGGATAAATACCAAGCTAGTTATTCTTATGAAATCGGATTATTGCCGTGTATCAGACTACACCGAAAATTCGTCAAAACGATGATGGTACAAAATATGATTTTGTATTTTTCGCATGTCTTTTTTATATTATATTATACTACGTATATGAAAATCTAGGATTCTTGGTCACTGCGTTGCCTTGTCGACGCAGAGAAAAAAGTTAGCAACAAGCAATTATATACATATTTTCCTTGTTTTCTTTCCAAGTTGCGTTCTTTCTTTTTAATTTAATTTAATATTTTTTTGGGAGGAAGCCCAATCTGAAAAAAAAATAATCAATCTTTGAAAATTATATTTTCGTCGTAAAATGGGCTGATTCGTTAAAACTGATTGTAAACGCAGAAACATTCGTTCAGTCTTGTTAGAAACCTATTTTCCAAATCTGAAAGTCCAGGTGTAGGATTTCTGTTCATAGGTTGGGAATAGAACCAGCCCATCCCAAATATACCTGACCATATCCAGATGCTTACTTATCAGGCTGCTGGAAGCTTGGCTTTTTGAGCGGCTATTCGTTCGCTCCTTCTTAACATTTGGGGCGGTGATTCTCCGTCGCTTTCTTCACTGTCAGAATTCGTTACTACGGTCTTACCGGCATATCGCCAGCTACCTATTGTTCCATCCCACTGAAATAATTTACGAATCACGAACGTATCCCTCGATAAGTGTCAATGATAATAGCCAAATATGACTTTAGTTGGGATGTCCAATGTAAAAGACAAATAGACAACAGAAAGGAAATAGCACTTACCGAGGTAGACACAATTTCTTGATGATGCGGGTGCCAACTGACATCCCTCACGCAACTTTTGTGTCCAATTAAAGAGCTTACTATCGCTCCCGTAAGTACATCGTAAACTACAAATAAACGGTTTGAAACTTTCTGTATTGCATATAAGAGATATAGATTCGACTTGAGATCTTTCACTCACTTATTACACTTCCAGACGCACAACCGGTATATATGTATCGTTGACCAGTGGTCGACGCGGGTGAAAAGTGACAGCGTATCAAAGTCTGTAGAACTGAATGTCCACGATAGGTCATTACACTCGTGTCGCCTTCCACTGAAGTTCCCGCTTTGTATACTACGAACGATGAATCAGCATAGTTTTACATTAAAAATTACCTGATCGTTTGGCAGTTAATAAAAGTATGATCGAAATTTTTTCATTTTGCCAGAGTGACTTACAACGCTTTGGTGCACGTTGCCATCTGTAATCCCAATTTTGCTTTGCAACTGCTTTCCTGGTATTTAATTCAGCATTTTGATCCGAAAGGGCACGAACATCCCATAATTTGATCGTTTGATCTTTACTGTTTGTTACTAGATATCTTCCATCTCCTCTAGGATCGATATACGTAATGCCATCCATGTGGCCTGCAAGCACGCCGACGGGATGTGGGTCAGTCTCACTCAACGTTCTTCGGTCCCATACCTACGAATTAATTGATAACTATTGTATAGCGAGTTGAATTTTACCTAGATACAATGACAACAGACGTGGCAACAACGGTATTACCTTGCATAACCCATCGTCACCTGCACTATATAAAATTTGTGATGTGTTGTCTGCAAAAGCAACGGTATTTACATCATCGTCATGACCTTCGATCTGGAAATAACAATTCATAGTTTAAGCATGTCCTATTTTTTTTGGTCTTGTTGTAAACATTATTTCACCGACCCTGAGTGCACGCTGATGGCATTCTCTGTCATATACATAAAGGTAACCGTCGTTGGCTCCACCAAGTATTTCTCGTCCATCGCTTGAAAAGACGAGAGAGAATATACAAAATCTACGGTCTTCTGGGTTTAATGGTAATGACTCTTGATTTCCCGACTCTCCATATACAGGACAAAGGTAGACTATGAGAATAAATTGCACAATCTTAATCGTAAGAACATAACAAGGTACTTAAATGATATAAGTACAAATCGGGGATTCGCGATTGAAAAATAATTGTATAAAAATATTGTTAGTACACGAATCAGAGGATATGTACTCACGACATTCAGACCAACTGGAATAGACAACATAGTTTCCATCTGGACTAAATGCTGTATCCAAAATGCTCCATCCCACGTCGCGTGCTGGAATTTTTTTGAATTCTAAGAACTCTCCATCTTCCGTGTGATATAGGCGAAGAAATCGGTCTAAAAAAATATAGTTGCTATTGGAAATAGTGATGATTCGGTCATAAATAATTTTTTATCACCAGATTTCAATCAAATATATTTCCAATTTTTTTGAATGATGACTTTGTAACTTTCTAAAAACATTTCTGACTCCGGAAGAGTCACTGCAGAAAATAAGCCTTTTTTTACTTAAAAAGAATCTTATTTCGAAATACTTTAAATAGAAGAATTGGGTTTCGAGATTAGAAATTGGAAGTTTACCTTGACTAGCGGTGAGAAAATATCGTCCGTCTTTGGAATAAGAGCCACAAAATGCTTTGCTGTTATACTTGGCGACTTGATGCATCTTGTTTGGTAAAAAGCTGCTGGCTATTCTACACTTTTGTCCAATACTGAATCCAGGGCCGAGAGCTCTTTTTTGAATCATCGACGATACTGATTTAATTTGTTTGTTCATTTCAGTTAATCCGCAAGCTTGCCTCGTCGCCAAGCTTATTTCACTCTTCTGCCAAACAAGATGAGTTGATTAATGCTATTATAAAATTGAAAGTGTTACTCCAACATAACAATCACTTACATCAAGTATGGATGTGTTCGGCTTTGTTGTAACTCGCGGCGGTGAATGTGCGCTAGCTGTATAGTCTTCGTCGGAATCATCTTGATCCGAAGATACGATATGTACCTGCCCACTGTGGTAAGAAACATTTGGAAATACTATTATAACAACTCTCAAATGTAGCGAAAAGAAAAGCGAATTGGTAATAAAAACTAGACGACGGATCAACGAGTTGGGCTAAATTATAATCCCAACAATTAAACGTGTATCGATTACTCGACGTCGCTTCAACCGTTGCAGATGATTGTATTTTTCACGAATATGTATTTTCGTGCAACAATGAAAAATTGAATGTAACTTGCGGTGCAATTTTAGCGTGATCAATCTATCGTATAAAAACAGTTGCCTAATTGTTTCACTGCAGAAAAATCAGAACTGTAGAAGTGCGTATAGGTTAGGGATTTTACCCAACGATTGTTTGGTAATAGGAACAAATATGATTAACCTTAACCTTCTTATCAAGTATTGTAAAATCGCTGCGAGTCCTGGATCCTGCTCGAAATCCATATTCCGGGAATTGATGGCTCCCATGCAGACGAATGTATTGGTTAAATGATCTTGAATAATATCTATGCAGACTGAATTGAAACACGACGTTTCACCACTGCACAATCGTTTCACGAAGCGCACTGGCGATGGAATTAAAAAACAAAACTGTACGTCACGCTTGCGCGACTCATTGAGAGTTGATGAAAATAAAAACTTTTGAATACACGCGTACAAATTGTCTCAACGAACGTCATGTGACAATAATAATAATGAAGCCAACAATTTCTACTCCGACTTTTCGTATGGTGCGAATCTTCCACTGATCAAGTATCTCGTTGTCTACGATTCTACCCAATTCTACCCGTGAAAATCTGTCAAATCCACGATATACGCATTACCACGACCAACCATGACAAAGATATGAGACCTATGGTAAGAATCGATTGTGATACACGCACTCGTAGTAACTAATAGTCAAACCGCAAAGCCAGACGATCTTAAAGGGCAATCCTCACGTCAGATGGCAGACGACCGTGTCTAAAATATGTCCGAAAACGACAACATGGCACGAGATGAACGAAGCTGTTGCCTCGATTGGTGCTTAGTTAGATGGGCCACGTGAACCATTTCTTTACTATGGTTTCGTGTCAGGAATTTCATACACTTGGTTCATTGTCTGTAAGCATCTGTAAGTGACGTCCCAAATTCCAGGACGGATTCGTGTATTGCTGATCTACTGTAAACACTACGATACATAACTACAAACGTGAAAATAATATCACGATGTGTGTGAAATTCACACGATGAACAATCAGATACCAAAAGCCGTTTACCGATCAAAAAAATTCCATGCTTCTGACGCACCCAACAAAATGATAGGAAAACAGAAACATTTCACGATTCGACGGAAGTTTAACGCATACGCATGCTTATACTCGTCACACACAAGGCATACGAATTCCCGTCGACGAAAGTACATTAGGTATATCTTAACAAACATTTCGAACGGAATCATAATCATACAGCAAAATACTCTCATTATCGTGTTAATGGGAATGACATGTCGCTAGCAATGTTATTTTAAGAAGTGTTCGATTTTCAGAATCTACATCGCGTGCAGAAGCGTCCGAGTGAGCATTTTCGAAATGTTATGTGGTGTTATGCGAATACGAGCGCAACATAACCTGAAGTACAAAATGTTACACTATATTTCTTCTTTATCGATGGTAGTGGGTACTTAACTTCTCCGTGTCATCGACGACGTCGTTGTCGACCGTACCAAATGGATTCTCAATATTCGCGTTAAGCGCATGCCTAAGGAACTTTGATCTTCGAGAAGAACTCAAGTTTATGCATCGTGATAAAATATAACTTTGATAAAAAACATTCCATGTATATGTAGGCTTGTCAAAAGTGGCATTCGAACGGAATTCATTCAGCCGCCAATGCTCACCGCGACTGCTACGGTTCTTCGCACAAGAAAACATTCGTCGACTGTGCTCTTTGTTTTTTTTTATTCTCCTAGACAGAAAACTGAAGTTGGCGGTAAGTTCCAAGATCGGAGGTTAGTTATGCCAACCATGTAAAATAACGGAGAATTTTCATGGGAGAGATTTGGTAGTCAGATTCATACTGATTTATACGGAGAACGGGTCACAGCGCGGAAGAACACGAAACAGTGTCGCATGCGTAATATTTTCATACTTATGCAAATACATAATACCTACTAAACATTTTTGTTTGCCGCGACGAACGGTAACCAATCATTTCGCTCGGTCTTACTTCATCGTGCGTAACAACCGGACGAAATGTTGAAACGAAGTACACGGTACGCCCTATTGCGACAAGTTTCGCGAATTTCTATCTTATCATGTATGCATATACCAAATTCAGCTAATGAAACATACGTCGAGAGTCTGTGGCGACAGACCAAACCACCAGACAGTCATTCGGTGTGATCACACGTGACCTGGCTGCACTGGTGTGGCCTAGTGTGAGTAACTCGGTTGTGTAGGGGTAGTCGCATCAGTTCACATCAGTCATTCGACCGCGCCGCGGTCAATGATCATTGTACAGGATACCGGCAGCGAGCTTTGGCGTGTAACTCGCGTAAGCGAGTAACGGTACGAAACGATTTACTTGCTAGCGTGAAAATTTGAAACGTCGAACTGTGACCATCGAAAAATACAATTAATAGGTAAGTTTAATGGAATTCTCGGCCTTTATTTCAGTATTGATCAACTTTCAACCATTGCTTGTGATATTCGAGCTATGTCGGAGTATTACTTCATTTATGGTCATTATTTAACAAAGCACAAAAAATTCTAACTATCTGCACTAATGAAAACGCAATAATATTTCTACCAAGGTATCGAATTCACGAATTCTGATATAATCGTGATTACTTTTATTCGTATATTATATATGTTGGTCCGTGCAAGGTTTTGTGGTTTGTATTATCATTCCCTTGCCCGCAATGATAACGGCTGTAGCCGTCGGTTGTTGATAGTGAACGCGGGGACTTCATTTTGTAAACACAGAATGCCAGTGGAAAACGTGAACGATTCCAGTACTATTTGAAAAGTACAACCTTTATGTGATATAAAATGTCCAAGCATAAAATCTAAAAATAAATTCAAAGATGTATGTTATTTCAGCAGAATGTTTTTTATTATTTTTGGACAATGATGTAGAAAAACGTTTATAGATTCTTGACCTTACTCAAAGTCAACATGGGAATAGTCCATTTGATTGTCACACTGGTGATCGGTGTGAACATTGTGTCGGGGTGGCATAAGTTCATGTGCGGAAGAACTTCTGGTGGGAATCTTGGTCTGCCGCTTTTATCCAAGAATTATGATCTGCCCAAAGATGAATGGTTCGAACAATTTCTGGACCATTTTAACCCAACTGACGCAAGATTATGGAATCAGGTACCTAAGTAAGAGAGAACTCATGACGAATAATAACGTATTTTCTATTCTGAATTTGATTTTCATTGTTCCGTCGACAGAGATACTTTACAAATTCCGAATTTTGGCGCAAAGGTGGTCCTGTATTTCTCATGATAGGAGGTGAAGGTGAAGCCAGTGCTAATTGGATGGTGGAAGGTCAATGGATCGACTATGCTAAACAATACGGAGCATTATGTTTCCAACTGGAACATCGTTTTTACGGCGCTAGTCATCCCACAGCGTAAGAGTGCCATTCGAAATGTGATTTCTCTTTAGTAATGACAGATTTTCAACTCCGCAATCTTCATTGTAGCGATTTGAGCATCAAGAATCTTGTGTACCTCAGTTCTGAGCAAGCGTTAGCTGATTTAGCTTACTTTATCGAAGGCATGAATCGCTTGCATCAAATTCCTGCAGGAACTAAATGGATTACGTTCGGAGGTTCGTATCCAGGATCACTTTCTGCTTGGGCTCGTGCCAAGTATCCTCACCTCATACACGGGGCTGTATCGTCTAGTGGGCCTTTGTTAGCAGAAATGGACTTCCAACGTAAGTTGCTTTCATTCACGTATATTCGAAAAAAATTACGGCTACTGAAAAACTATAATTGAATCCTAAACTCGTTGCTTAATATCTAGAATATTACGTTGTGGTCGAAGATGCTTTGCGATCACATTCGCAAGCATGTGTGGACGCGGTCGCAGCTGCTAATCGGCAAGTACATATTATGCTCCGACATCCACTTGGACAACGTAATCTCGTGAAACAATTCAGGTAAGTCATTCAACCATTGCAAATTTCATTACAAAGAATACAATATTTATTAAATCTGGCTTTCATTGATTGAATTTTATTTGTTAAGATTATGCGATCCAATCGACCCAGGACATACCAAAGTCAACGATATTGCCAACTTATATCAGACATTGGCTAGTAATTTTGCCGGCGTTGTACAGTATAACAAAGATAACCGAAGGCAATCCAAGACTGCTAATATTACGATCGATACTATCTGTGATATTTTAGTAGATGAAAAGAGAGGAACTCCAGTTACTAGACTCAGCATTATGAGCAACCTCATACTCGATGCATCCGGGGATAAATGTCTTGATTATAGATATAGTAAGCTGATAGACATTTTGAGAAATGTTAGCTGGTCCAACGAAGTAGCCGAAGGAGGTACAGTCTTCGCAGTCTTAGTACGTTACGTGTGTGTTTTTGTTACTAAGTAACAATCGACGAATTTCGATTTGCAGGGCGACAGTGGACTTATCAAACGTGTACCGAGTTTGGCTTTTTCCAAACTTCGACTGCAAGACCAAATCTGTTCAGCGAAACATTTCCAGTCAATTTCTTCATTCAGCAATGCACAGATATTTTCGGACCCAGGTGATCAATATCATTCGTAATCGCAGAGTTCAAGTATGTCTGTAGTGGGATTATTACATCTTCTACAAATTTACTTTACAGATATAACGTACACTTATTGGAATCTTCGATTGAACGTACCAACATGTTTTACGGTGCGTTAGATCTTGCTGTAAGTAACGTAGTTTTTGTTCACGGAAGTATTGACCCTTGGCACGCTCTTGGAAAAATCAAATCGAATAATCCCGACGCACCTGCTATTTACATTAACGGTGAGCGACATTCTTCTTTGATATCGATCTGTAAGGAAATTTGATAGTTGAAAAACAGCGATGATAAAAATATCTAAATTGTAGGTACTGCCCATTGTGCCAACATGTATCCAGCTTCCAATCAAGATTTGCCGCAATTGACTGAAGCTCGTAAAAAAATTGGAACTCTAATTGGTCAATGGCTTAAAAACTGAAAGACTCTCCGCCGACGTGATAGATTCAGCTATTTGATACAGTCAACGCAATGAAAAAAAATCATATTATTCTTAAATAGATCTTGAGTTATGAGATGCAGTTGATATCAGTGCAGGATATATGATTAGGGTATTCGATGAACTGTTGTGCTAGATATCAATGAAGGTTGTGATTATATTATTTGAAAAGTGTATTTGCATGCAATATCGGGTTTAGTGATGTGACTACTGTTTTTTTTTTTTTGGGTGGTAATATTAAATAATAAAAAACGCTAAATGCAGTAAACGACTTTTTCATGGATTACATAAATATATTTATTTTAATGGGTCGTCAGCACGTGTGTCGACTGTCGACTCTATACTTAATCATGTGTATAAATATATATATATATATAATATACAAATACATAGATTCACATACGTATATATCATGAGATTCTTCTGAAATTGAGCTCAAGAATCGCGTAAGCATTATTGCAAGTTCCAGTTTCAACAGAATCTCGTGGTATGCAACAATCGCCTTAGTTCTACACGCATGAATATCAGTTGAATTGTGTAACGTGCTCGAATAATAAGACAAGATAATAATATCCAAGTAAAGTAAACAGTTGCCCGGATGGCACGAAATTATTTTACCTCGAATATCGCATGGAAAATAAATAAAATTTGCAAGATCACCGTGCGATGATAGAAATTAGCTCATTGAATCAACAGAATATGTTCGGTGTTCGAGGAATCACAATTCTACGTGAATGGAGCACCAAACAATGATTGTCTTGTTTTTTTAAAAAAAATGTTTTAATAAGTTAGTGCTATTAGATATCTACCAGTTTTTTTGCCCTGTATAGACAACGTCGGCCTTTCCTTAAAACAACGATTTGAAAACTGTCTTTCTCGATAGAATTAACTAGCTCCCTTAAGACAAGGCCAAGGTACTCGTAACAGATTTGTTCGATATCCACGTTTATCAGAAACAAAAAAAAACCTTTGTTACGATTTGTGCGCATTGTTAAAGAAACATTCTAAACTTGAATAATAATTTTCTGGTGGATTAACATTAAAATTAAACGTAATGTAAGGCTACATGCTCTCGCTCGATGCACATCGATACAATATCATATCATCGATCAATACTATCAGTACAATTATTATTTGTTCGACTCGCTTATTTACAGAGTAATGCGTTAGCCGAGTGGATATATCAAGCAGAAACAAAAATGCACGTTCATTTTCTGCTGCTGTAATTTGGCATTTATATTGGCATATCGCCAATTGATGGAAATCAAACCAACTAGAGAATGAGCTCGATTCTTCTACACCGCTAACCCTTTTTTTATATTGTTACCATTAGTCGCATGATCACGCACTAATTCGAAAATAATAAATATTCTTGACCGAATTCGAGGGCTTTTTTTTCGAAATCGTCGGTATTTTATTTTTTTGCTACCAGATTTTTGCTTGTTTCTTTTTTTCGTTTGTACAAACTGTTTAATATCTGTGGTGCGACTGTGATTGTCTCCATTCGGGTGTTCCAGGTCCGTGATGGTGATGATGGTGATGGTGATGATGTCGCTTCTTATCGGAAACACTGGCATGCTTGCTCGAAGGATATGCAGCCACGTCGCTGACAACCAACTCGGAACCGTCGCGTTCCGTGTTGTTTCCGCGGAAATTTTCTCGGTAACCGGGCTCATCCAGAGTTTCTTTGCGTCGAAGAGGAGCGTGATTGGCCTTCTGACCAGTACTCTCGTGAAGATTCTCCCATGCCTGGCGATAATATCGGTTAAGGCCACCACGACTCTCCGAGGAATTGCTGTCGAAACTAGCCACGGTGTTGCAGTCGGGAGACGCTCGATGCCGATAATGCTTGCTGCCTCTGCTGCGGTTTCTATATACAACGGAAAAAAGGGTGAGAACTGGAAATTAGGTAAAAAAAATAAATAATAATTTCCATATCCACAGCAAAACATAATTGCAATTTGCATAGGCAGTGATGCTTTGTAATGCTACTGCGCCAATTTCTAGAATCTCAGCTTTGTGACGCGTCGATTTGTATATTTGCAATAGGTAGAGATATTCCTTGGGGATACAAATTTTGAACCATAACCGTACGATACACTCGAAACAACTTGAGATTCAGAAAAGTTGAGATATCGTAACTGGTGCAGTGTTTTATAAATATACCTATATGCGATGATACCGGTGCTTCTCCGTCACCTTTCACCTGAACATACACCCAAAACGAGTATGTCGGGGTTTTTTTTTGTCCGCGAAGTGACCGCAAGTGTACGATGTATGTATATATAAATATGATTCGCTAACATTTTATTTTCATGCCAAGAATAGAATGGAGAGATTCGGTAACGGAATTGTTAGCTAGAAATCTATTCGACTACAAGCAGAACAAGCACATGCTGGGACAAAGACATGCTACCTAGTGAGAGAGAGTAGTAAGTAACGTCGTGTGAACAAGTGCGTTTTACTATCCTACGTGCATATTTATTGTATATTCGTGGACTCCAAGGTGGGTTTACCTTGACTAGTGTGACACTCGTAAGGGTGGCGCGTGGTGGTGGTGGTGGTGGTGGTGGTGATCATTGATGTTGCGGTTGGCGGTGTTTGGGTGGAAGGGGCATGTTTTTAATTTACAGGGAAGGGTTGGAGAAATAACCGGCACGATGGGCAGCCGACAGACCAAAAGAATAAGGGTGGTCGCTGCCACGGCTGACGGTAAGATCTCGGCGCCCCAGGTGCTGGTCGGGGAAGGGTAGCGCCAGAAGCGTGTACCACCTCGAGGGCATCGCAGCATCGCCCCTTCCAAGGCCACCACCTCCGCCACCTCCCAACCCTCCCACCCCACCGAGCCCCCTGCGGCGCCTTCCTCTAACGCCGCCGCTGCCGCTAACCACCACAGCGCAAACACGATTTCGATGTTAGTTGGATCGTTCAATGAAGAATCCATGATAATATAAGCTACAGATCGCTTCTTAGTCTCTGACTATCGTCTATTCCGTGTTTTTCTTGCGTCGCAAAGATCGACTTCGTGAAATTAATTAAGTAATTATTCGACCACTCGGAGAGAGGACACAATCATTTTACTCGCTCTCTCCGTTCAATCCAGATATTGCCGTACGAAAAAAATCTTCTTATTTACCATTGACATAGTGTTTTGATGTATATATGTATATATCACGTGTAGTAGGGTGACGCAAAAAACCGAATTTGTCTTTCATTCGAGTCTCTTATGAAAATATGTCAGTTGATCGTGTTCTAAGAGCTCTCTCCCAAAACCAGCTCGATTTAACATTTTTTAAAGCTTGCTCACGAATTTTAAAAATTCCAAACGTAGTCAAAATTCGATTTCCTTTGTTTTTTGATTTTTTTTTGTAAAACAAGTAACGAGCAAAAAAATTAGAAAATAAAAAAAAATCAAATTTCGACTACTTATGGAACTTTAAAAATTCGTGAGCGACCATCAAATAATTTTTTACTCGAGCTGATTTTTGACGTCAGATTTTAAAACATGACAATCTAATATATTTTCATAAGAATCTGGAGAAAAAGTAGTCGGTTCTCGCGCTACTCTGACGTGTAGTATAATGTAAAGTGGATATAAAGTGTCTGTAGTTAATTGAAAAAGAAGCAGTTTAATATGTATAGATAGAAAGTTAACGATTATAAGCTTGCAGCCTTCTAAAGGGGTTGATATTCTAAACGACAAGAGGTACCTCCCATCGAAAGAACCATGAACACGTTCGTTGCACATATTTTTGTAAAGCTGGTCAAGACATTGCGTAGCATACGAAGTTCGATTAACGAGACAACGGTATATTAAAAATGTATAAAAACAAGAATGAAGTAGTCAGAAAGAAGCGAACGTTTCAGAGATACGATTGTACGACTCACCTGCGAATTAGGATCACCACGGTTGTTATGATCGCGGCAAGGAAGACGAATCCTCCAAAAACACCCAAAGCTATCACTGCACCGAGATTCAGCTTCGCTTGATGCGTGCTCGACGATTGGTCAGTATTGTCGACTCTAAATGGACCAGATGGCTCGGGAACTCCAGCTCCGAATCCGGCCTGTACGTTGTCAACTCCGCTACCCGCGATCTCGTTATCCTGCGGGTGATCGCCGCTCTCGTCGGGTATCGCCGTTGGTGTTGGCCTCTTCAACGACACGGACGGTTTTCTCGGTATCGATTCCGTCACCATCGCGGGCTGCTCGACATCGCCAACTACTTTCACAGGTGGAATTGGGGAGGTTTCAGCACTGGTTGTCGAAGGTACTTTCGTCGTAGATCTTGGCCGCGTCGGAATCACTGCCGGTCTTCCTCGCGTACTCGACGGGCGAGAAGTCGCTCGCGTGGGAACAGTAACGGTTGTGCGAGGCTCTTCTACGCGAAACAAACAAAAAATAGATTTCATTACTTTGTATTACTTACGTCGCGTGTGCTCATTTATTCAAGACCATTGCGGTACATCGCGAGGCATCTCATCGAACGAGCACGAAGACGCGCTTCCTGATGGATATTTACGTAATTTATAAGTAATAGTCATTTATAATGACTATTCGCATCATCTTTCGCAGCTCTCGCATAGTATGTATGAAAAAGTTCTCTTGTGAAAAATTCCTCAGGTGAGCCGTTTTCAAGGTATCAGCGTTCGAAAATAACACTGATAACGCTGATAACTTGAGAACGGCTCATCTAAGGAATTTTTCACCAAGGACCTTTTTTGTAGAGCGTTCTATTTCCTTCAAGATACATATTTTTAAGTTTTTCTATTTCGAATCGTTCCAGAGCTACAAAAATTCGGAAATAAAAAAGTATTTCTCGTGTTATTCAAAATGGAAATAGAAGAATGGATCGAGGCAAAGATGAATATTAATTTAAAAAAAAAATCGTTTTTTTAAATACCCCAATGCACATGTAAGCAACCATCAATAAGTAATTCGATAGCTCACGTTATTTTGCTTATCTTCCCGGCTAACTTACCGACACAAGTTGGTGCGGCGTGATCGTATACACCGGTTGCCAAACATAGAATCTGTCTTGAACCAACAAGACGATAGCCTTTTTCGCAAGTATATGTAACGATGCTGCCGACGATCAAAGTTTGATTGTTCGTATTTCTACCGGTTTCTTCGACGTCGACGTCTGTTTCGTAGCGACCATGATTAACAGCGAGTGGCGAATCGCAGCGAACAGGTTCGCACCGGGGTGGCGGACCGTTCCACCGTTCGTCGATGTCGCAAGTTAGGCGAGCTCTCCCTGCGCATAAAATCAAAATCAAATGAAATTCCGAGAAAATCAAATTTCTCAACGTTCCCATTCTCCAAACTCACCGGTCATCTCGTATCCATCTTCGCACGAGTACAAAACTTGACTCAAGTAACTGACGGTATCGTTGATCAAGATATACTCTCCGTGTCTTATGCTCGCAGGATAACCGCATTCGATGTCTGTAAGAGAAATTTTCAAACATATCACCAATACCGAAAAGCTGATTTCCCCGAGTTGAAGTTTAATCTCAAGGTATTCTTACTTTTGCAGACGGGAGGAAATTCGTTGTAGAATCCGGTGTCCAGACACGTTCTGGTCGATGGTCCTATCAAGAGGCTCCCCGGGTTACAACTGTAGTCCACAGATGCTCCAACTGCGTAGATTCCTCGAGCAATCGAGTCCGAGGAGCTCACGATCATCGTGGAATTCGGTGGTTGTTCGGGTCTACCGCAAGCACGAGGCTCTGCAAAAAACGGGGGGTAACTTTGTGCTATCGCTAAAAACGGTGGAGCAAGCTGAGTATTTGCTCGTCGATACATACGATGTTGGCAAATGTAGTTTAGTCGGGTGGTGCACGGGGTATCGGACCACAGCCATCCGCGGCTACCATCGTAGCGAGCACAGTCATCGTCGGCACCTTGAGGCAGACTCCAAAATGAGACGGATACTTCTTCTCCGCTACCCAACCATCGCCAAACCGTTCTATTCTTCGGGTCTCGCACAGCACCCATCCAATACTGACTCGAGGTATCGCTCCTGCGATTGATCACAAAAATTTTTTTTCTTAGCATCCTCGTATAAAGAGAATGATCACTCGTAGTAGAAAGGCTAACGTTACCTGTGTCTTCTCCACAACTCCCAAGAAATGAAGCCTTGCAGGGCCGGATTACTTTCGTCTACCAAAGTACCACCTCGGGCGTGGCAGAAGTTGAGAGCATCTCTGAAAGCCAGGGGCTGCCTGTTGTAAAAGATGTAACATTTGCCATTGTAAGTAGCCGTAGAACCTGGCGGCTGATCTCGAAATTGTGGACATCTTTCGATCGGCAAAGCCTGCGAATAGTCGAGAATTGAAATGTTAGGTAAAGAAATGTAGATCGTTAGAGGTGTACTCGTCCTGCTTTCGTCTTACCTGATCGGTGTAAACGAAGGCCTCGCAGAGAGACAATTGCACCGGTATCGGACCAACAGCGCTAGCTTCCAAGTGAACTGATACGAAAGCTCCTGGCATCGGGGGATTGCATGGAAGGAATAGCGGTTGGCCTTCTTCTAGGGGCCCCGTGAAACGGTTGCAGATTGGATTGGTACCGAGGTCAGGTCTGTTGTTGCCGACACGTACCACGATTGTACCGGGTAGTTCGTTACCTGAAATGCGGAGCAAGAAACATAATTAATTTCTGTACCAATCGAATGTAAAAAAACAACGGATTATGCACTTTTTTAAACCGGTATCACGAAGAACTCTTATCGAGTTTCCGTTCGAATAAGTAGAAATAAAAATGCAGATGGACGAACAAAACACTTATAAATGTATAAATCGATGCCAGTTTAACTCGCCTGCGTAATAGGATTTTATATTACACTTTCTCGTATAATTATCGTTCACGCGTTATCAGATTATTACTTTCGTTAATATCAACCGCTCAGTTGCACGAGCTAAAGAATAATTCGAAAAGCACTTGTTGAGTAATTGTATCTATTAAACGTGAATTATAGTTATTGAACGAGCAAGATCAAGGAAAGTATTTCCTGATAATAGATTGGAAATTATTCCTAATTTTTCGTTAACTTCCAACGATCTGTTTGAGTGCCCATTCATGGTTAGATAAATGTAGTTACTGTCAAGGTATTCCTACAGCCTTTTATAGTTATCTCTCGTTACTTCGACGTATATATTTCATTTATTATGATTTCGGTGCAGAATTGAAATCAAAATCAAAAGTGTTCCCGTAGCCGATGTCAATTTTACGTTTTCTTTTTGTTGCGTTACCATTGATCGATCCAACTTTCATTTTTATTACTTTATCAGTTGATTCAATTAAATAAAAAATCATTTATTCGGAGAATTCTCACTGAAACACGAACATTACCAGCGCTGGAATTTTTTTACCCGAGTATCTAGATTTCAACATGAGTACGGAAAAATGTCTTCTTGTTTTGATGGTCACGACTAGGCGGCTCACCCGAGCATCGCTCGTGCAAACGTGATTTATACGCGAAACGATATTCGGAAGTTTCTTGTTAATCGGCTCATAATGGACCAATTCGTCGGTCAACGGGATCGTTTGTCTTTGGTCTATCAAACGCATTGTTGGTGCCTTTCACTTGCACGCTGGTTAATGGTTTTGCGGGCAAGTTCGACTTCGTGGGCAGATAATATCGTCGCGTCTAAAGAACCAAGTCTTGACCTACTAAATACTTCGACTGTGACTACGGCGGATGATTCTAGGCTTCTCTCAGTTTGTTTCTATAATTCCAACTGATCCCAATTCTCCGAGAATCACTGTTATCCAAAGTCCTCGTTCCTGACTTTCGTTCTCGACACTTTGGAATTTTTTCCCATTAGTTTGTCATCTTCCGATGTCCTGCATTACGCATTTCACGCGAACCCCGGTATCGGTTGTCGATCAAGACAGAAGCTGACGGTGTACAGTTGCCTACCTACTACTAAGTACGTGGAAAAAATTCAAAGTCGTCCGACCGTGTCGATACGAACGTGGATGGCACGCGACTATTAGTCCTAGGTTCGACTTCGGATGTGTGTACAACCATTATTAGCACCGGTGCAAATCGCCGACAGATTTTTCCATCGCTGGAACACAGTCCCGCTAGAAACGGGGTAACCGTACTTGCCTATAAGGAATTTCGAATAGGAAATGATCGACTAACGCAAGAAACGAGAATCGAAAGAGAAACAGAAGAACTAGGATTTCAACAACTGTTCTATACGTTCAACGAGATGATCGGAGATCTCGGATCGATGTTGAGCATCGGTACTGTGAAATCTGCATTTCACATCCAATTTCTCACGGATTTGTAATCGCCTGATTAAGCGAAGAAATTACTTCCAAATTTGGGGTGAAAATATTGCTCTGGGGATTTTTTTAGGGGAAAGAAAATGTTTAGGGTTTTTTAAATAAATTTCTAAAATTCCGTTTACGGAGTTAATTGTAAATTGTAAATTGAAGAAACAGAAAATAATTGTATGAATGTCAAAAAAAGCCATCAAGAATAAATAAATAAATGAATAAGCATGAGTTGTTTGCTCTTTGTGAATTTAATTGCTTTATATGCCTGGCAATTTTTTTTGTGTTCACGACTAAGATGCGAAATTTAAATACCGGTAAAAAATGTACATCGCTGTACATTATAGCGTTTTAGGATCGGATGAGCCATCTTTGTTTGCCGATGACTTGCAGCGAAAGAGGAAACGTTTCGAGTGACGTTGTTCACTCGTTCTCACTACCGACCGTCATGTTTCACTTGTAGGAGATCCGTCGTGGGCGAGATCTCACGATCAGATGCAACGGTTTTCTAACAATCGAAAGTCCGAAGACTTTCGCTTTCGTTCGCGTAAGTTTCTAAAAGATCTCGCATGCAGGCCACGGAAGGCGTCTACACGGAGTATAAATTTTCACGGGCATCAGGGGAGCGTTGACGACTCGGCGATCAATTTGTTACGGGCCGCTTCCCATAAAATCGCTATCGATTTGCTTTAATTATGGGGAAAGCTTGGCAGAATCATTTGATAAAAATTTGCATGCGATTCAGGCCAGTCGAGAGCATTTGTTGTTTAATGAACCATTTTACCGGTGAACAATTCGATTTCTGTAGTTTTGCCTCGATGAAAGTGTGCTCGGTGAATGGATCTTTGTTCGCTCGCGTCTCTTCACGCCGCATTTATTTTCTCTCGCAATCATCAGATTCGTCCATATATATTTATCAAGAGTCATCACTTTCCATGAAATCGCACTGATTTAGTCACAGATCGCCTCGCGACAACGTGGCGGGGGAATTGCTTAGGAATTACCAAGACACAGCGTCGGATTTACCGACAGGCTGAGGTTCGGCCAATGTTTTTTTTTCCCCGTCTATTTTAGCCTTCAACAAAATTTCTTTTACACGGTTTTCTCGTATCTTGCAGGAAAAGTTTACGAGACATGTTTCCTCTGACTTTCGCTCTTCCCTTTCATTGCACACTCGTCGGTACCGCAAGCTTCTATATTATATGGCAAAACACCCACTTCGCCTCCCTCCAAGCAGTAATCGGCCTCTGCCCACACTTTGTATAAGTAAGATGAGAGCGAAATTGCGGAAATTATATTTCCCACTTTTCCCACTTCCCACTGGTACCAGTCCGACTCCTGGTTGGGGGCTGCCAACTGGGCGGTTTACATACCTATTAGTATTTGGCATTGACTGGGTATAAGTTAATAAAAAATGGTAGCCAAGAAAAAGTCGCCCAAAAAAGATATCGCAAGAAACTTGCATAACTTAATTGAATTTATGACTTTTCAATTTTTTTGTGAGTGCATCAAAGATTGTTTAATCAGGTGTACGAAATGTACGTTATTGTGTAACGTACGTTAGCCAGGCTTATTCGTCGTACGCGATGACTAGCTGAGAAATATACACATAAACTACTTCTTATCCAATTTCAACCGAATTGTTGGGATGTAAAAATAATCTAGCTACTGACAATTGTAGAGGAAAGATCGGCACAAATTTAACGATCTATACTTGGGAAATGTGTTAATCCGTCACTGCCAAGATATCATGACGATACTCACCGCAGCAAGATTTTCCGAAATCCAGTCGTACTAACTGGACCATGTAGGGCTCCAACAAGTTCACGTACCACCATGGCGATGGTTCTGGTCGAGTCAACGTACACGTCTGTGGCGTATAAATCTGACCGCTACTTCCGTCAACGGCTCTCTGTGGAATTCCTCCGTCTGCCGTGCTTGATTGCATCGGAGCTTTTCCCCCAGCAACGTTGAGAACTGCAACGAAACGATTTATTATCAAAGATAGTGTACGACAGATGCAAATAATGGGCACTCGAGAGTTGGTTGAAACTTGGTAGAAACATTTCAACACGACGAACGTTTAAAGAGAGTCCATGAGAGGAAATATCTGTGGGATAGGAAAATTACAACGGAAAGGTGCTGAACCGACCATTTCTCGGCCTTGCGGTAGTTTTATGGTACCGTAACGTGCGAATCTTATTTGTGCTCGTCGGATATTATTTCTCGCATAGGTACGCCGATACGTGAGCAATATTCGTACGCGTGTCATTATTACGAGGCCTCGAATATGCCTCGAAACAGAAACACGTCACGCGGATTAATAGGATGCTTCAATTGGAAGAATCAAATTGGACTGGAATTGTTCTCGTTTGTTAGTTACGTCCATCCAGCTGTGATGATTATTCCTTTTTAATTATTTTTATTTCTGCAACGGACCGAAGCTAATTCTGTTTCGAACGCTGGACTCGAAGAGTGATCGGTAAATTCGCGAGTCCGGATTTTAATCGAATTTTATGGCCGTACTTTCTCGCGTTGTGAAATCATTACATTCGAAATGATCGGCTGTAAAATCATTACGCAAATATAAACACCGATGAGAAATAGGAGAGGCCATTTCACACAGAATTACCTACACTTATGTACAAAAACGAATAACAACGTCTCGTTTTTTTTTGTTTTTTAGCGGGATTTTTTTCGGAGAACGGTTGTAGCCTATTTATGGATGTGCGACATATAGACGTAACATCCGTTATTATACATGCCGAAAAATGATGAGTTTCCGCCTCGACTTATAAGTCTCTCGTGGCCTCACATTCGAGACACGTATTCGTAGAATCGAAATAGGCGACGTATAAAATTCTACAGTTAGATTCGCCGGATCACGATCGATTCTCGATGACCAGTGAAACTGATAACCGACAAAAATGCATTGATTTTTTCAAAATGACTCACGTTGATAAGAATTTTCAAGATTCTCGACAACGCGTCGTTGGTGGAGTGTTTGGGCTAGATTGGTAACTTTGGAATGTGAGTCGTGGGACTGAATGCTACGAACAATGTGAGCTGTTGCGTAGGCAGACGCCATATTAGCGACAGCGTGACATCAATGCTTCGCAAATGGCGCGGACGTGACCTCTTTCAATCAAACGTAGATGTTCATGCAGTCAAACATCGAGTCTCGCATACGAAACGAATAATTATTCCTCGTATTGCACGGAATTATTGCTATACTCGATCGTTCTCTTTCGCGTCTTCGAACCGAGTTTCACGTTACGTTTCATGATACCAGAGATATCTACATTTCTGCAGAGCAGAAACAGCAATTTCTCATGTTTGCCAATTTTGCCACAAAAAAAAACTACCAGACGAGTTTAATAACCGAAAAAATTATCACGAGTTTCCTCGGATTTTTCACGAAGCGTCGTCAAAAAGTATGCTCCACAGGGACACATTTTTTTATTCATAAACACCTTTTAGGTTCGTATTTCAACTATGTAATAAGAAAAAATTATCGTGCCGAATCCTAATTAACCCTTTTAGTCGCGAATTTTTTCAGTCATCTTTTTTTTAATAAAACTTGGCGTACAAAGATTTCTGAGATTGCTGATTACGAATCCGCTGTCAAGATTGCAGGATCAAGCGTAGCGTTTAGGCGTCGCGCTGCGACTGAAAGTGTTAATATGTTAGTCAATTCAAGGCATATGCAATGTATGTTATGTTTAAAAAACGCTCTCGCATTGTTTTATTGTTAGTATTAGCAAAGATATATTTTAATCCAAAAATATGTTAGTTTGGGCTCAAACATTTCATTGGTAAAACGAAATAGAAAATTTGTTGGTGGTTAGTGTTGTTGATAGATTCGTTTTCGGTTATACTTTTCGTGCCCAGGTTTTTGGTTCTATTATTCGTTAGAGCCGCGATAATTTTTTTACAGAGCTACTTCCGGAACTCGAGCTGTTGGTTACTTGCCTCGTTTCGTCGCGTCTCCTCAATTATTGACACGGAAACGGAGAGATTTCATATTCGCCGGAGCAACGACACCGGACGACCCTGACATTCGCTCGGATCGCAACAGGTTCGTTGCCGCGGTCGAGATCACTTCTCTTCATTCCGCTCTCTCGCTCTGTAATTCCATCTTTCGCCGAGCCCGTCATTTTTCGCGTTCGTAAATACGGATAGACGCGAATCCAGAAGAGAGTAAATACGAATCCAGCGCTCGGAAGGCAACGATCGAGCGGAGAGGTGCTTATAATTGATGCGGTCATAAATGAGCGAGGACACGTGCGGGCACGCGCTAAAAAAAGCTCCGCAGAGATTTGCACAACGCGGGATCACTTCGATCGTGCGATTTCCTCGCCGCGAATAGTAATAATTATTATTACGCTTATTATTGTCGCAGCGACGATTTGCGGTTGGAGTAATTTTTAGTTGGATACTTTTTAAAAAACGCGTACGTCGACGAAGAAATCCTAACAGGTACCTACTTTTTCGCCTACGACAACTTTTTCAAGCCTATTGGTTTGATGTTTGTCTGAACACGGCGATAAAAAAATGACCGTATACGTGATGCTATCCGAAACTGTATGTCATCGCGTCCTCGTCGCGTAGCATTGAAAAAAATCATGGTCACGCCAATTCGCAATGAGGTTGTCAGCGCGTGGCACAGTTTTATTGTCACGAGTGCCCTACGTAATGGAGCTGGTTGCTTGAACTGGATACCAGATTCAAATACCGGAATCATTGGGCAATGCGCTTTTTATTTCCACGTCTAGTTTGCGGTGTCGTCTTCTACTTGAACTAGTTCGAAGCTGCGTTCGACGAAAACCACCAACAATTCGACTGGCTATGTGTATAATATACATCGCATACAATATATTCTGTATATAAAATGTATAGGTGTATATATATAGATAATATGTAATATGTTGTTTAAGACTGTTGATTAAAAATCGAGAAACGAACCCAGAAACTATACCAGCCATCGTTAGGATCTCTAGCTGGTTGTCGCGAGGTCGTAGGGCTATTTAAGAAATGAAATTAGAAAGAAAAAAAAACAGGAATGACGAATACAGTTTAAGTTTTCGTAATAAGGAAAAGAAAGCGGTCTTAGAATTGGGGAAAAAACCGGATCAAAGCGTATATTTTTCGTCTAGCTTGTCGGAGAAGAAAGCAGTTGGTGAAAAAAAGATGGACTTTATTTTGAGAAGGAATCGGTTGGCCAGAAGAGAGTGTATAAAGTAATAAATAATGTAGCATCGAGGTTGCGGACATGGGAAATCAATGGACTAGATTTTTGATCGCGTTTCCTTGTTGCTCGAGGCTACGATACGACGACAAGTATACGCGGGTACGGAGAGTGCGCTTGCGTTAGGCAAATATGCGAAATCGGTTTGCCCCGATGAATTCTAATGACGATGTGTCCGAAATCGTGCAAAAGACGCAATTACGTTGTCCTATAAACCCGCGACCGGCGAAATATTCTTGTTTCTGTATTCGATGTCACCGATTGTCAGCAAGGCGCGTCGGTGATGTCGCGCTCCGAATACAGCGCGATATACAGCCACCGCGGAGAAATGTCTGCAGTTGATCCTTTCGGCAAATTAAAGCATTTCACTGAAAATCTCCTGACGTTGTCGTTATACCGGGTGATCCGTTTGTGCCGAGAGCAAAGGAGAAATTCGATAATGATCGTGGTATTAAGGCAACGAGGATCGTAATGTGTAGTATTACGGCGTATCCAGCGAGACGGGATGAGATGAGAAAAATGCGGACGAAATTTCGCATGAAAGTTGGACGAAGCGACGTTTAAATTGTACGGAATGTCGACCGCGATGAGTGGTGCGTATTCCAAGTATGCGGAACTGTATTATCCTGTACGAGAGTGATTATTGTACGAAGGTACGTCGCTGGAGGACTAACGTTATTACTGTAAACAATCATTTCTTCCTATGACACTCGACAACTTTATTTGTCTAACAATCGACAAACGCGCAGGTAAATAAAGTTATCAGCTTGTTTAACAAATATTCTGCTACAATGGACAAATGTAAATACGACCGTGGTGAAAATATGAGTCGGTCATGCTAGGCGTGACCTGATCGCAAAGCAGCGTAAACGGACAAAATTTCCACAGCTCTGCGCCGAACATTAGACGTTTCAGGAGGAATTAACAGAGCACGACGATCGATTTCTGGCGCGCACGAGTCGTTTGGGAGTAAAAAGTACCTACTGTATTTTTCCAACACCTGCTATATACCTGTATACCTAGTCGGTATGTAACCAATCGAGTCCTTGACACGAGAGTCATGAACGACGAGGAAAATAACCCAGGTACACGAATCAAAATTGTCTGTACTAGTGATTAAACCTTAGGTTTCTTATATAGTCACATCGAACACGAACCTGAGGGGGCTGCTGGTCGAACTAGCCAGAAAAGGCACAAAAATTGTTAAAAATTATGATCTAGTAATTTTTCTGTACCCTGGCAATATCTTTATAATGATTGTTGTCTTCGCATGCTCTACCTATATAAGGCATTACTTGTTAGCTTCACTCGTTTTTTATTTGTTTCTCTTTGTAACATCCAACAGTACCTAATCTGCAAACAAGTTTACACCCCAGTGTCCCTGTCATCGTCGTTAACATCTAGTGCACACTGTTTTCAACCCCAATCATGAGGCCCTTTTGTGATCACTCGTGATTAAAGCAATTTTTTTGTCTATAGCATACAGAAAAAATGATTAAATCGTGATTTTTATCGGTTTTTAGGCAGGTACAATTTTTTTTTTTTGTGGGCCCGTGTAATTCTCGCTGGAAACTCTCGAGTAAGCTTTTCAAATCCGTCGAATAAAGCGGAAGTCAATTTGTGTAGGACCAATCGTTCGGCTATCAGAATTTTGCAAGAATTGCCTATGTCCCACTGTCCTACAATTTCTGCAGGGAAATTCTTTTTTCCTCTCTTCTCTGTCGTAGCTGTTACGTCCATTGATAAGCGTACAAAGACCGCAAAGTAGCTGCCGCGTATGCAACGAAATAACTGCTTGGTCATTCATTCCGGTGGTATCGTTTTGCGAGAAAAGCTGCCTCCACTCGGATCAGGAGTGACGAACGAAGAGGTCGCATAGTTAAACGTAGGTACGTTGTCCCAGATTTTGGATGAATGCCGGTATAGGAATTCTCGTGACGGAGTCTCGCGGGGAAAGTGTACGAGGTTTGAAAACGTGCGTTCTCGACCTCTTTTCACGCCTCTACGAGCGTATTTCCCATGTTACGAGTTGGGCGTGACTTTGGGCCCGAGAATCAATAAGAATTTCAGAAGAACTTTGCTGACCCAGTTACTCGGATCCTTGTGTCCTTGACCGAGGAGGCCGTATAGCTAGAAATGCAGAGGTACTCCGATCTCGCGTAGAAGGGGAGATGTCCGTTAGCACCGAACCTGTTGCCATATCCCCCCTACCTGGAGGCTACTTACTACCAGTATTATTGGGAGTGTAGCCCCTTCAGGCTAATATACACGCGCATTCCTCGCGCGACCACAGACACTTGTCGTTAAGCCGCGTCGATCTTATCAACCGTGGCCTCATCAAACGTTTAAATAACGAAACGGCTCCGACCGTTCTATTTCTCTTCTCTTTTTTTTTGCACCCTCCAACAGAATAATTGCACTCCACAATCCGTAAAGCGTCTCCTTGAAACGATACCACAAATTCGAATTACCCAGTAGCTTCGGTCGCCATCGCTTCAAATCGAATTTCTGCGTCACTTCATTTCCGATCATTTCTCTACTATTATTATCGTTGTTGTTGCTATTGCTGTTATTATTGTTATTATTGCTACAGCTATTACTGTGATTATTGCTATCCTAGTCGCGGATTGTAGTAAGCAAGAAGACGAGAGGATGTGGAAATCATTGGACTACGTTGACGCGAGTACGTACCGCAGAAAGGAACTCCGTCCGGTATCCACGTTCCATTTTCTCGACACTGTCTTCTGGCGGGACCCAGCAACTCGAAGCCACGTTCGCAGGAGTAAGTTGCCACGGTACCAGGCGTATGCGAGGCAACGTTGAGGGGAGCTTCGACCTCGTCGATCACGTCATCTTCGCCCGGAAGTCCAAACCGTACGAAGCTGTGAGCAGGTGCTCCTGGATATCCGCATCCAGGTTCTGCTGCGGTCTCTGAAACGATCGTCAGGACATTAAGATATTAGGACATCGTGTGATTCTAGGGTTAAATGTATTCACGAATTCAGTTACGCGCCGGCTATGCGCTCCAACGGTCGACGAACGCGTCTCGGAATGTGTGTAGCCAACTATTACGGTTTATCATTACCACTCGGTCTTAATTACGTTCACCGCTATTCGATACTCACGAATCGCCCGGCAATGTTCGTCGGCGATAATTATTTGTGACCAGGCGTATAAAAATACGAACCTGTTGGAAAAAACAAACGTACCTATGCGTCCACGCTTCAGACTTTTTTGGTCATAAATAATCTGGCAGCCGATCTTATCCGCGCATCAAAGTCTCCGCGATGACTTGGCGCCGCGGGTGAGACCGTTGCCGCGTGGTCGCCGAATCGTTTGTTGCCGCGTTGTGGTTATTGCGGTAAACGTTGCTCGTATTATTAACAAAATGGCGGACCTTTCTCGATGCGCGAAATGATTTTTTTCGGCGCTTTCAGCAATAAAAAAATGTAGTCAAGATAACGGTTTTCAGGTGATCTCAGTTCGGGTCGAACCCACGGTGATACTTTGTCTAATTATAGTTGATTGTTACGTTTCGGATAATTTGCTGCAGAGAAAATCGACGACGTGAGTCATGTGCGTATTTTTTTAGGGGTTGCCCTTTTTCCAATGAATGAATTTTCATTGAAGATATATTTTAAGAGTGTATTCATTGCGTCCAACAACTTTCACAGCAAGGTCAACGAGAATTCGTAAAAGTTGCCTTTTTTTGGAGCGAAAATAGCTAGGAGCTTGCTACTAAATTTGTTGACTCCATTTATTAATATTCTTTTTATGTTCTCATCAGAGAATTTTCATTTCAATCTTACTATTCGAACACGACTTAATGCCGTTTATTTTTGGATGCGATGTGGTGTGTATTTTGGCAAAAAATGTGGCGATCCTCGAAAAAAAATTCGATCCTCGAATCGAGCGTGGTTGGAAAAAGTTGTTGAAACAGCAGATAGAACGGGGAAATAATATTCGAAACGGTACCGCTTATCGTGCTATAGATCAATGAGTTTGAAATCCATTAAAATTAATTTCCCGAGAAAGGAGAAGAGAGAAAAAATACGAGCAACACTTTTGAATATTCTAACCAAACTCGTATCGCATTAAGCTTGTCACGCTTAGAACGAGGGAACCGTTTTTATTGCATGCATACGAACGAGACGGAGGGCCGAGTTCTTGAAACCTCGTTACGAACTCCGGGTAAAATATTCGTGTCCCAGAAAATTGTTCGAGTATTTACGATATTCGTGAATATATTCGCGTCGTTATTTTCTGGCCAATTTCGAGGAGGATACGAAGCGGACGGGCGATGAAGTTCGCTTCATTACACTCGAGTCGAGAGGAGTCGAATAATTGACGAGAGAAGCATCGAATCGTGGCCAAAGATACGAGGAACGAGCAACGGTTCTGAATACCAAAGTTCCGTTTGTTATTTTCGCGAGTTTGTTCGACCGATTTGTTTCGATGCATCGAAATTGCGCAAACTAATGGCGGAATTTACAGTCACCGTAAGAAATTTCACCAATTGCGAAATCCTGCGTACTTTTTGTTTGAAAACGATTCGCATCACGGTGCGCTTTCTATTTTCATTTACATATGTGTTAACGGACAACTTCCAGATTCGCGGCACGCGCTAATTCTTTCCGTTCGAATCTCTCGTTGTGCATTTCTTCTCGTCCGATTACGAAACGCGTTCGATCACCTCCCAATTGCGCGAAATCCAGCTTACTTTCCAAATTTCGCACTGTTTCGATGAGGCGAAATGTTCCATCGAGGTCTCGAAAGGACCTGAAAAAATTCCAGGTAGTTTGGATACTGGAAAAACGTTTTTGGGAATTTTTTCAGATTTTCGCAAACCATTATTCCAAACCAATGATATTTGCATGCATAAAATTGGGTTTTTTTCTCAGCTTCCCATTGAAGCCATTTTTCGATTTTTCAAATCAATTTTTGAAACTGTTTCGCCTGAAAAACACGACTTTTATTTTCATGAGAAAATTTTAAAATACTCCTTATGTACATACAGTTCACAAAAAAATGAATCAAAGTTCGTCCTTCCAGAAAAAAATCACAGCTCCCATAATAGAAGAGTTTTATTCATAAAATAATTTTTCTTCTGGATGAAAAAGTTGAATCTCCATTTGCATTTTTTTTTGCGAACTGTATGCATCTAAGAAGTATTTTAAATTTTTTTCACGAAAATTAAAGTCGCCTGAGAACATAAAAATGTTATTTTCATAAAATGTGTCGTGTTATGCCGGCGAAACAGTCTCAAAAATTGATCTGGAAAATCCAAAAATAGGTTCAATAGGAAGCTGCGAGAAAAGACAAATTTTATGCATGAAAATATCATAGGAATAATTTTTTGAATACTAGATAAAGTAAAAAACAGTGAATTTTCGAAAATCGTCGCAAAAATCTGAAAAAAAATCCCCAAAGGTTTTTCAAGTACCCAAACTACGTGGAATTTTTTCAGGTCTTTTTGAGACCTCAATGGAAATAGGTGGCTGAGTTGACAGAGAATGTTCCATATGAACTTTTGTTTGCGAAGAGACAAATGTTCGATCAATCTTCGTTGGGGCAAAAATTATGGGAAATGAATGTAGGTATTGTAAAATATTGTTAATATGTTGTGAGCAAAGAGAGAGATCATTCGAATCTACGAGCATCGTCGTTGGGATTGAACGAATTTGGAGGGGTAATACTTCGAATAAAATTTGCGAAGTGGGTAGTTTTTTCGCGAAGAGAGAAACCGGCGCGTTGAAAGTAATAATTTCACAAACGACGAATCCTCGCCGTTTATGGGGAAAGAAATGTTATGATATGCGAAGCGAGTCGAGGAGGTCTGGTTAGACGAGGAACGTGGTACCCAGAACTGTGGAGACACTCTCTCGCGAAGACCGGTCGAAGTTGTGGTTAACGGTCCGTGTTATTAGATTAACATATTTGTTTTACATTTGCACCTGTAGATCGAGGTGAAACGAGACACCCGCCTACCATCAGCAGGTGCATACAGCTCGGCGTCGCGTGGCACAAAAAAACACACTAATAACCAGAAAACTATTTCGTTGCAAACCCTCAAAAACCAGCGCGATGACAATGAAGTGTTGCAAACGCCGGATCGAAAATTATTATCACCATTTGGCGTCCTTTTTCCCCACACTTCGCAGCAAAGCTTTTTTTAAAACGGTTGCTATTGCGAATTCGCGCGTTACGAAAGCCTCGTTTTTGTCCTCGCACATCCGGTTTCGATTTTATTTCCGTTTTTGAGAAATACAACTCCGACTTGGCCAACTCACGTTTCCGTTCGCATTTCCCGCATCTCTTTACCAATCAACGCCGGATGGGTGAAAACAGTAGACATGTTACCGATCAAGCCCTTCGTTTTCGTCGAAAGTTTTTCACTATCATCGAAAACAACAAAAACGTCATTTTATATCGCCAGATTTGGGCGAATTCCCAAAATTTGGAAGCCAACGTCCCAACATTTATACCTCTTTTTTTAAACAATTTTTTTTGTTGTAAGCATAAACGAATGCCTATGCATCACGAATTTTCAAGGTCATTTGGAAGCCACTGAAAAGATGTCGAAATTCTCGGCATTTTTGTCGGTCCGAAAGCGCGGCTTTCTAGATAGCCTATTATCTGTTAGATTAACTTTACGACTGACCATTTCTCTTCACGGTGAAGGATAATACGCGATGCACGTGTGGTTACCACTCGGTTCTAGTTCCGTGCCCTCTTCTTCTTCTTCTTCTTACCTAACAGCTTCGTTATTCGAATAGATTTGCGCAATAAGCGCAAGGGCATGTTTTGAAACGGTAAATTCTCTCCGCGCGTCTTGAAATTTCCACAGAGTATCGTTATAATTCAGGCTACATGCTACTGAATATTCGAGTCGATTACACCTTTCGAGCCGGGGTCTGCCCGTATCGGTTACGCGTTGCGAGATGAATCGGGGAAAAGATTTGACACGAAAATGGCATAAATTTGAAATCGAGGTCGATCGATCGAGGAAAACAGCGAGAGAATGGTTAACGCGGAGGGAATTAACCGATGATTCTCTGCTCGTCGCTCATTTTATCCTCTGCTTCGTGAATCGTGGGAATTTGGAAGCAACGAACTGCTAATTAGTCATTGCGCTATCTTTTGTTCCGAGTCGCGATACGCGCCACGCTCTCGAAGTAAACTTCGTTCCCAATTATAATAAACCATCTCGTTCCCATAAAACTCCTGTTCGTTCTCGCGATGCTACGAAGAAGCGTGCAGGTTCTATTTTCTCTTCGATGCATGATAATTCTATCGTATCATTGCATCCGCATAAAAACAAACGACGACTAGTTCTCGTTCGAGCAATTAAACGGCGAGAGGATTTCTTCGCCTTGATATTATCGCGATAGTATTCGGATTCGTTTCCCGCATCTGGTGAGAATTTCCTCGTCTTCACGTTTTCCTTCGACTGTTCGCGAGGATAATCGGATTTTTCGTTTTTTCCTCGGTTTCTACCTACCCCAAAGTATTAGCAGGAATAGTAGTGGTAGTCGTAGTCGTGGTGGTGGTAAAAATATGGCGGGTCGGATTTTTAATAGTTAATAAATATTCCACGCTTCTTCCGCATTTCGTGGTGAATTACAACGCTCAAGTGCCGAGGCGTGATCCAACCGAATAAAACCAAGCGCCGTGACCGAGTGACATGAATTTCTACGCGTGTTCGATACCTCGCATCGGTGCGAAGGTAGAAAAGAGCGTAACGGTAATATTCGTCGGGTAAATAATTATGAGTTAAATAAAAAAGTTTTACTTACTTCGTATTATCGCGCCGGAGAGTAACACGAGAATAAACACTTGGAACTCCATTTGTAACGCGTTCGATTTTCGTCTACTATCTCGAGTTCTTACGTCGCGCGTTCTAGTTTCCTCGAACGTAGCAACACTTGCGGAAATCTTTTTCTTATCCGGCAACTTCGATATTCCGCGGAAAATATTCTTCAACGAGTTCTTAGTGTCGCACTGATCCTCGTAACATCACACGGGTCAAACGGGTCGCAACCTCATTTTCGAACTTGGACGAGCGTTACCGCGATACTTTCGATTCTTATCGACAATTGTTTATCTCCTTCTCTCTTCCTTTACCTCGACGATCGCGAGAAATTTTATTTCGGAAACGGTGCGATCTGCGACCGATCAGGATTAGTACTTCTTCGAGACTGAAGCCGAGTGAAGTATCCCCGTCGGCAGGAAGTCCTCCAGGTGTTGTGGCTGCGCCTCCGTTCCCCACCACCGCCGGACTATCATCGGCACTGCTACCACCACTTCTAGATTTACGTATACCGTATACCAACCACCACGCTCGCGACAGCGTCGACTATTGCTTGGCTCTTCTTCTTCTTCTTCTTCTTCTACTTCCTCCTCCTCTTCTTCTACTTCTTCTTCTCTTTCTTCTTCTGCCTCTTCGTCTTCTTCTTCCTCTGCCTCTTCTTCTTCTTCTTCTTCTTCTTCTTCTTCTTCTTCTTTTTCTTCTTCTTCTTCTTCTTCTTCTTCTTCTTCTTCTTCCTCTTCTTCTTCTCCTTCTTGTTCTCAACTCTCTTCCTCGCAACTCGACTGACCCGAGTTTACGAAGAGTTGCTAAGTAGTCGAGCCACAGAACATACGCATCGCGTTCGAACTCCTCCTGGAATTCAGGCCACACCGACCTGTTACCTTCGCCTCACGGCATCGAACTCGATGAGTTTCATTTGTTTTTCCCACACGACTTTGCGTACTCGAAGCGCAATTTTCTCCGGGACATTCGTCGAACGATTAGGTACACGCTTCACAGCGCTGCAAGAATCCGGATCGCATTGGAGGAACAAAAATGACTGGACGGACAGGAAGTGACGCCGGGGCACCGAACCGTGGCACCCCGAACAACTTAGCCCCTACGAAGCACGGCTGCTCGCCTCACACGCGTTGAACGGCTGGTGCAAGTTAACGATCTCGAGAGCCTGTTGCTCTCTTCGTCTCCATCTAGTACTTCCATATGTTGCGTAGATTGTTCGAAAAAGAATCGGAGCATCGTTGGAGGATGGTGATTGAAGTTGCGTTGCGAATTTCGCGATAACAAACGAGCGAATGATATCCTAACGCTTAAAACTGCCTGTAAACTCCCAACTTTTTGGTAGGTTTACTTTTCGAAGAAAAACGAAGCTCCATCCAACTTTCTTGTCTCTCAGATTCGACGACCAACCACGCTCGAAAAAATTTCCGGTTCGCTGTTCGCACGTACGCGACAGAGAAACGAAGTCGGATTCGTACGTGCGTCCTGCGACGAGGTTTTTAGCGTGCGCGTCAGGATTTGTCGAAATTCTTACCCAACGCGAGCGGATCAACGGGGAGCCCGAAATAATTGTGCATTTGTCGCTAGTAGAATTGCTAAATAGTCCTTCCTGTACAAGCGACATTGATGTCGCCGTAGATATCCCCCGCAATTACACGTGCCGTCACCTCGACGTGCTCGTTTTTCACCATTCTTGTTCGCAAAAAAAAACACTCTTTTCACTCGCATTTGGACCAAAACTTGGTAAAAATTCGTCGAGGGATTATTAAAAAATTCTATACAACAGCGTGTACATTTTTTCCATGTAGCTAGGTCGATGGTGATGCCGACTACGTAGCCTTCACAATCCCTGGACTAATTTTTAAACCGAGCAAGTTTACTTTTTTTTTGGATGCTAGACAAATTTTAGGAGAAATCGCAGCTGGGCGTATTTGTGGTTGAAATTTTGGTTTCGTGCGCAACGGAACTTAACACTAACGAGAGGATTAGACTGGATCAGCTGGAACGTGAATGAGGTTCGTTACCTATTTGTGTTTTACCCGCCTGCCGAAGGAGAAGGGTAATGTTTATCGAGCGTATTTATCTATGCATGTATGTATGCATGTATTCATGTATGTCTAATTCTTTAGGACGCCCGAAGGCCTAAACCGTTTGACGGATCTCAACTTATGAGGTGCCATTAGATTGGTCTCAGTTGTGGGAGTGACACAGGGTATATCATTCCATTATGGTGTTCGCGCAAAAAGAGGGATAATTGAAAACAATTAAAACTATTAAAAACTAAAAAGTGTATATACTATGATGCACGTAATGTAAAATATATGTATACTAGAAATGTGTAAATGCAATGTACAAACAATTTATTGTGCAATTTTATTTGTTTGAATCTGACACAAATAATAGATAAATTATATACATTTTATTTATTATTTGTGTAAGATTCGAACAACGAATATTGCATGATAAATATTGCTACTGAAAATTTCTATAGACAGATATTAGAGATACGTATATGGAGCTTATTTTAGTGAGTATTTCTTAACGCAGGAGAGTTTTTTTTTTTAATAATTCGTTTAATCCGTATACAGTCGAGTCTCGAGCGAGAGGATAGAGTCGTGGCGGACGCCTGGTCGTTCGTCCAGCTGGTTGTCCGTCGTATACCTACGCACACCTACGGCGACGGGACCAACGGACGGGCAGACGGACAGACCGGGACGGACGACGGTACTCGTCCACGTAGTGGACGTGGTATGTGGGTCAGGAAGCCAGTGCTACCAACGAGCCGAGTCTCGTGTACCTCACGAACCATACGATACCCGCAGGTAGATCGGGCTCGTTCAACTCTTCCGCGATACGCGGAACTAACTTTCGTCCTACGAAATTTCTGCCGCGCTTTTGAATCAACGTGGCAGACGTAATACCTGCTCGTAGCATCCGCGTCGTTGATTGCTTCGTAGCGGCGGAAACGAGCAATCTAATAAATGAAATTCATCCTCTCGTTACGCTCTGTATACGCATTCCTTCTTTTTATATCACTGCTCGTCGCGCGAAAATGACAGAAACTGGCCTCAGTGTCATCGGTAAAACGAAGTCACACCAATCTGCTTCTAGTCGAAGCAAACGTGCATTTTTCTAACACGCAATGCCGATCGCATTATCAAAATGAACTCGCATCTATTGCATTTTTACCGCTACCTACCACTTTCCATCTCAACGAAGTTCTCATCGACGTGATTGGTGGAAAATAATCGCCCGATAATTTCGATTCCTGTTAACATTTTCTTCTCAAAAATTTTCGTCCCATTTTTACTCTCGTTATCGAAAAACGGTAAGGTGCAGATTTTAAGGGATCATTCTGGTTTAGATGCTCAAAAAAATATCTATTCTCGTAAGATTTGTCAAGAATTTATTACTATGAATAAAAAATTTGAGTTTAAAGTAGTTTTTGTTGGAGTTCAAAGTAGTTTTTTTATATTCATTTATTCAGACGTAAGAAAGTCTTACCTCAACAACATAGATTGCTCCCATCATTCACAAATTGTTACACGATACTTTTAGATGCAGATACTTTCGAAAAATGTAAAAAAGATCGATTTTTTGAAACACGATGAGCCAGAATGCTTTGATGCTGCGCGTTCGGAAGGTACGTATCAATTAGCTCGTGTCAGTCGTAAAACTCGTACTTGTTAGCTACTCCAAAAACCGATTTAGCAGGCCTTGATTTCACGTAATGCAACTTTAGGTAGGCAAATTTCCACGGTATTTTATTTTAATGGTCGAAATTAGCAGTCGAAATGTATTTTCACGTGAGACGAGAAGATTCGGAATCGAAGACGAAAGCCATAAGTTGAGGCTCGACTCCGAACAAAAGTCGTGCTCAACGGAGCTCGACTAATCGTTTCTCGAGGAGAGCACACGCACGATGCTCAATATTCGCTGTGCAGAGATTTTTCAGGTAGCTTGAAATATTTCTGATACTTCGTCGCGGCAGTTCAAGGTCATCCGTGGGACATTGAGAGATGGCATGAGATGAAAAATGTGTTCTATCGTCCAGCCTTCGGATTTCCTCTCGTCGTGGATGTTATGCAGTTCTTGGGTTAATTTTTCGCCGCTGGGTAAAAGAATCGCCGTTTGATAAATGCCAGTCATGATTGACTAGTTTTTGATAGTTGCGAGTGACAGGTGGGCAGCGTGATGAATTGAAATGCTTTATCGCGTGGCAGAGGTCGACTAACTGAATTTGTTCGTCGAAACGTACCAACTAATGCCAACGGAAGAGGCGTACGAATATCTGTGAGTAAATTTGGGACGAGGAATTAGTAATTGATGACCTGATATTTCACTTTGGCTACCGGCAACTTCGTGTTTGTACGTATTAACGTAGTACCTACATAGGTGCTACATGCACGGCTCGTTGAGGACGCGCGCGCGACCGCGATCCGTTTCATAGATTAGGATACATATCTCTCGCGAGCGACATGGTTGCTTGACTGCTAACCCGGGCTCGCACTGGTGTAAGAAACGAATTGTTCTACTGATTTATCGATCATAACGTTATCTCGGTACGATCGTCTCTCCTTACTCGTATTGTTCACATTCGCGTAAAACTCGCCGCGTGAACGAGGTAATAAGTGTGGACAGCTATTTATCACTGCCAACAACTCGAGACCATCCGTTCCGAAATTAAGGGGTTGCACCGAGTTCGTGGCCGGAAAAAACAGGTGTTTTCGTGAGCTTTTTTTCAAGGTCCTTTGCGGTGACCATTCTGCTCGGGAACGATTCATTTGAAATGAGAAAACCAAATGATTTTATTTTTCCTACCCTAGCTGATCTAGTCTTTCATCGTAGGACTCAACAAAATTGTGATTTTTGGAAAAATCGTCGCTGATCGAAAGTACTCTTCGAAATTTCGCTGAGAACATTCTATTTTCTTGATATAACAAAAGTATGCATTGAAGAAAAAAAATCCTTCGATTTATCGCTGCCTTCTGATGTAGGAAAAATGTCTGGGAAATTCGAGGTTGGTCGGTGTGGGCGTTTTTGAGATATTTTGGTCACCGATTCCGAACAAGTCATCCGGAGGAAGACGCGTTTAAAGTTTTAGCTCAGGTACCTTTAGTGGATAACATGTCGCACACAAGACACTCGTAACTCCCCCACGTTTCAACGAACCGACTTGAAATTTTCAGAGAATATTAGCGAAATCGAAAAATTGATTTTTTCACAAATTCCAAATAAATGCGAAGCTGAAGCCGCGGTACGGCTCAGAATTTACTTTTACCTCAACGACACCACCGAAAAGTAGCTTAATGGCAAACTATGCTCGGTTTGCTCCGGTAATTTATGCAGAAATTTAAGACAGTTTCTCCGCCTAATCGCCGCTCTAGACGCACCGACCCAAGTCAATTCGCGCGCGAGGGTCGTGGGACACGAAAATTCCACGTTTCGCGTTGCAAAGTCAGGAAATTCTCTGGATATACTTTTATGTATGGGTAAGTATCTGTCGTTGGCGAAAATCTATCGACGAATGATGGTTGCGAAAATTGTAGGAAACCGCAAAAATGCGGAGGTAAGTCACCGATAACTGTATTCTCGAGGGTTACATCGAAGGTAGCTCTATCGAATTGATCAGACTTGAGAGATAGTTGTAATTATATTGATTGTTCTATTAAACTGTAATATTTATAAAAGTTCTACGTTTCATAGCTTCCTCGGCGATTGTATATTCGTTATCGCTGAACCCGATCGCTTACCGATACCTCGATCGTAAAAATAAAACGGGATCGATACGAACGACGTTCGCGGATGCGGAAGTTCGAGGAGTTGAATTTTATCGGCTGATAGAATACTTTCGATGTTAAGACCGATTTTGCCGCGGGTGTTCCGGAAGTTGTCGGAAGTATCGAAGCATCCGATAAATTACCGATTGCGTCGGCGCGAGATAGCAAGCGTTGTTTTCTTTTTTTTCGCGGATTTTATCTGCTCTTCGAATAAATCGACGTCCCTGGCGAATAATAGCACCGATTTTCGACTGTACGCGAGTAAAAGAAACGGACCAGTTTTTCGACTACGCAAATGAAAAAAAAAAAACGATTTTTTTTTTTTGGTTCACCAAAAACAAAGAAACGCGCGCGTCCGAGAAGTGCCACCGATGCTGGCCTGGCTAAACAGAAATAAAGTGGTCCGTGAAAGTGGTTGAATATTAACTCGTGTCACGTGCGAGAAATGACAAAAAATAACAGGTAGCGGCAATCTAATGTAATGATGTTGTCAGCTCTAATTCGTTGCTTTCTACGGTTTCGGCAGACATTTTTCACTCGGTGTCACCGGATCAGCAGTCATCGCCCATTCTTCTCTCCGCGTACCACTTTGTTTGCAGGCGAAGACACGCTGCGTGAAAACGACCCGTTCTCCATCCTCAAACACATTCGTTATCGTATCGTATCTAATTCGAAAAACCCAGCCTTTCAAACATCCTCAACTACGAAATAAAAGTAGAAAGGGAACCTCGAGAAAAAAATTTTACACGGGGCATTCCACGCCACGTCCTTCATTTTCTGATATTCTCAATTACCCATCCAAAAACCTTTTCTAGCGAAGTTTGAAATTATTTTGATCACCTCAAAGGACGCTCTCTTTCGGTTTGCGCTCACAACTTTCTCAAAAGTGATCCAAATTCAGATTTTTTGTAGTTACATTTTTTTTCCACATACATTTATGAAGCTACGAGCGACAAGAGCGTCTCTTGAACCGGTGATTAATAACATGTCAAACACCACTACAAAGAGTCTTCGGATGGGTACTTGAAAACGTCAAAAAATGAGGGAAATCTACAATTCAAATTATTCAAACCGTCCGGTTTGGCGTGGAATGCCCCATAGATTATCGTATAAAAAAAATTGGCCTGTATGTAAAAAAAATTGTATGTCACTCTGTACAGTTCTACATAAATTATACACAAATTATGTAGAAATTATACATAACTTCATGTAATTTCGATTTTCAGGATCGTACTTTTTACGTTGGGACAAACCGAGTGAACAGGGTCGAATGCCTTGTTCACAACGTTGTGGGTAAAAAATGTTCCCGTTTTGCCTCTAATTGTTATCGCTTCCTCTTGCTATTACCAGAGATCGTTGGATCAAGCAAAAAGAGTTCGTTTCCTATTGTGGAAAAATATAGGAAGTGAAAAGTCTTCGCGGAAGTTTAGCGGTAGAAGACTGTGACATCGATGACGAATAATCAGGTCGCGTGTGAGGAGAGACGAGATGACTGTTATCCGGTTAGACGATTATTGTGACATTCCCGCGGAGTGCTATCGTTGCGTTGAAATTGCAGCGCGAAGCTCTTTCTCCTCGCAATAGACGTTACGTGTTTGCAATCATTATCGATAACAACGCTACTGTAGGTGTGGTAACAGGTGATTTCAATCAGTTTAATTCTCCAGGTAATTCTCGATCCTGAATCGCTTGACTTTTCACGACGAGTAATGCCAACGACCAGGTATTCTCGCGCGGCTTATTTCTTTCGCCTTTCACTCGACTCGTACCCAGTCGATACCACCTCTCGTCATTTCCAAGCTGACATTCGGGCTGACTCTCACGATTGAAGTTGTCATATTTCTTGTCTCACAGACAAACCCTTGTCAAAGCATGAATTTTGCATGATTTTGCGATGGGTCTTCCTCGTGTTTTCCTCGGATTTCTCGACATCCAGCGGACATAGATGTAAGATCAGGTACCGTTTGAGATCCGCAAGGATCGACTTGGATCCATTGGGCATGGTCCCGATGCTGTCCGACGACCAGAACACATCGAGAATCGCAAAAACATCAATTTTGCATGATTTTGCGATGGGTCTTCCTCGTGTTTTCCTCGGATTTCTCGACATCCAGCGGACATAGATATAAGATCAGGTACCGTTTGGGATCCGCAAGGGTCGACTTGGATCCATTGGGCATGGTCCCGATGCTGTCCGACGACCAGAACACTTCGAGAATCGCAAAAACATCAATTTTGCATGATTTTGCGATGGGTCTTCCTCGTGTTTTCATCGGATTTCTCGACATCCAGCGGACATAGATATAAGATCAGGTACTGTTTGGGATCCGCAAGGGTCGACTTGGATCCATTGGGCATGGTCCCGATGCTGTCCGATGACCAGAACACATCGAGAATCGCAAAAACATCAATTTTGCATGATTTTGCGATGGGTCTTCCTCGTGTTTTCATCGGATTTCTCGACATCCAGCGGACATAGATATAAGATCAGGTACTGTTTGGGATCCGCAAGGGTCGACTTGGATCCATTGGGCATGGTCCCGATGCTGTCCGACGACCAGAACACATCGAGAATCGCAAAAACATCAATTTTGCATGATTTTGCGATGGGTCTTCCTCGTGTTTTCCTCGGATTTCTCGACATCCAGCGGACATAGATATAAGATCAGGTACCGTTTGGGATCCGCAAGGGTCGATTTGGATCCATTGGGCATGGTCCCGATGCTGTCCGATGACCAGAACACATCGAGAATCGCAAAAACATCAATTTTGCCTGATTTTGCGATGGGTCTTCCTCGTGTTTTCCTCGGATTTCTCGACATCCAGCGGACATAGATATAAGATCAGGTACCGTTTGGGATCCGCAAGGGTCGATTTGGATCCATTGGGCATGGTCCCGATGCTGTCCGATGACCAGAACACATCGAGAATCGCAAAAACATCAATTTTGCCTGATTTTGCGATGGGTCTTCCTCGTGTTTTCCTCGGATTTCTCGACATCCAGCGGACATAGAAAAAAAATCAAAGGAATGAAGCACCTAATTCGGGCGATGGATTTTCGTGGAGCATCTAATTAGCACTTAATTCTCAGATATCGCAGAATTCGATTCGATCATGTGGTGTTTCTAGCTTGATAGAGGTCTTTTTAAGGGGTAAGAGAGCTGTAAATTTGTCAGAAAGGCCATTTTTTTATAGCCTTGAAAGGTGTCTTAAACCTTCTGGAATATAAGGGAAAAAATGTTTTAAAAATACTTTTTTTCAAGGTTGTTAAAACGGCGTTACCCCTCGATTAGTATCCAGTACGATAATTTTGTCTCATTATACATGCTCTAAATTTGAACACAAAAATTGCTCATCAATAGAAAATAATGTGTATGGTGCTTCGATTCTCTGCGTATTTTATTTGTGTACGGTAGACAATCGGTGCTATTATTCGTGGACGGGCGTCTTTATACTACTTGTCGGTCGTATCGGTAAATTCTAGAAAAACTTTCTAACTCAGAATTAAAAAGCTGTATAATTTTGCGAATAGCTTGGTCGTTCCGTTGAAAAGTGAACGAGATATGGCGATCGTTCGATTTTCTTCGGAAACAATTTCTCTACGACTTCCGAGTTCGTTGATCGATGACTGTATTGGTTCCTCGAATCGGTCGGCGAGTACCCGGCGTGGCTTCTGGAGGCCGAAGACCTGTTCGGTACTCACACGAGACCGAAGCCGAAGACAAGCATCTACTGTGTTGGAAGCAATCATCAGGCAGCTTTCACCTGGTCGACGACGTGTCAATTTACGTTGCCTTCTTGCCTCCCGCTGTCTCTCGGCGTATAGTACGCGTAGGTCCGCGTACGTGTTTTCCCTGGCGACATTCTGCCGACATTGGCACAGTGGATCGGAAATGACCGGAACATACCGTTCCTAATACCAACGTCGAATTATGCGAATATACGACGTTGTAAAATGAAAACGGTAAAATTGGTTAAAAAGCATCGATCCTCGTCCAAAATACTCGCGGAATTTCCAAAATCCTCGAGCGGCTCGATAGCAGAAAATATTGAGATTTATTTAACCGTAGCGGTACCCACATACCTCGACGTCGTGCCGATAACTCAACCGACGACGCGGATAATTCCGATATTGCGATAGATATTCCCACATCTTCAGAGGACAAAAGTTCGACGGGCACCAAAAATGCAGACCCATCTTCCAAGAACCAAGTTTCTTATCGACTTTTGAACACTCTGCAGCTAATCCTCCGCAACAATCGTACGTCAGACCTTTCTTTTTTCTTTATCTCAACATCTTTGAATTTTATAATCACCCAAATTTTTCCCCCAAATGTCGCGTCAACTTTCGGACACTGAAAGCAACTTTCCAGACCTACCGTCCGCTCAGATTTCCTATTTTATTCCAAAGTATATTTTTCTTAGCTGCTAAAAAAATATATACGGGGTATTCCACGCCGAAGCGACCAGTGTTAAATCCTGACCGTTTCAAAATCATTTCACGTTTTTTTCTAACATTCCACTCGGTAAAAAAGTGGTCGACACGGAACACCCTCCGTTAAAGAAAACGTCTCCCTAATTTTTATTCTCTTTTTTATCACTAAATTCTCTGATTATTAACTCGTGGATTTTCAAGGGATAAATACATAAATTTTAGTAAAAAAAGAGATCTATAAAATATGACGAAAGATCGTTCTACAATAAATATATTTTCTACAAATCTCGGTGAAATAAATTTAAAGCATAATACAATAAGTTTGTATTATTTGTTTAAAAAAATAAATTAAACTAGTGCAAAGTTTTTTTATTTAAGATACCAATTTCTTTCAGCCCTCTCACTTCCCTTAGTTCTTTAGCAAAACTTATTATTTTCTTGGGCGGTTTGGAAGTGCACAAAAAAAAATGGCGAAGACAAAGCAAAAATTGTTTGTTCGGATGAAAATAATCACTTTGAGAATTGATCCGCGCTTAAAGTCTATGAGAAATTGTAAGCTTGTGGGCAACGGGGGCTAGTCTTTTGAATTTGGAATGCAGGCTTGTTTGGCAAGTCGCGATTGATGCGAAGGTGTCCATTCATTAGCATGTTATTAGTTATAGAAAAATCAAGGTCGGGCGTCGACTTGATTTTGGATAATTGGCATACGCGTGTGTCGGTGAATTTCTAACGGTAGTGCCAAATTGTAATCCGTATCGATTCCTTATAAGTTGCAGCAAATTCGTCGTATACGCGCGAGTTAACGAGTTAACGGTATCAACGCGCGCGTCCCCGAGCACCGCGATTCGAACATGAATATTTGCGTCGGATGGCACCGAACATCCGATCGTATTTGTTATCCTCGCACCAACGTGGTTTCTCCTTGGTAAAACCGCGGACCGTCTTCCGTAACAAAATTACAGGTGAATTACAGCTCGCGTTATCGTATGTACTTTGCGGTTATTACAAGACTTTCCTACAACATCCCGTATCGTACAACCTGCGTGACGAAAAGCATACGCACGTTACGCGATCCTCAGGTTTGTATTCCCAATAACATTTGCTCGATCCAAGTCGGTTAATTCGACTATTTTAGGTAGCTATAAAATACTTGGGCCAAATCGACTCGAGATATCGAGAAATCATCGCGTGTTTCTGTAATTGCCAGAAATTTATAATCGATGATCGTGAAAGTTAAATTTCTGAAATAAACGTCCCGGTCGAAAATACAGAGAAATGGGTAAAAAAAAACTACTTGCTTGGAAGAACTTTACGAAAGTATTCCACGAGATTTAAAACCGCAGAGAAATCATCGTTGGGTTTTTTTTTAATTTAAAAAAAAAAATTTTTTTAATCTTTCAACGCCTGAGATGACTTCAGAGGGAACAGTGTTTCGGAACGATGGCGCGTTTAGGTGTACAAAAATGGATCTCGATAGGCATCGAATGCAATTATTTTCTCGCAATAACGGAATCATGCTCAGAAGGTGACGCGACGCGAAGACGATGATTGTTCAAGATCAAGATTTGAAGAAAAGGAAAATCGGCTCGTCGAAAGGATACGCGTGTAGCTCGCGGCCGGATATGATAATTACGCGAGAATACCGCGGAGGATTCGTAATTTCCTTGAATATATTGATCGTAATATTCGCAAATCACGGTTACCGGATTCGAAATGATTGCGGACGAGTCGTTAAGGAAATTCGTTGCAGTTTTGAACTTTCATATACGCGATTGGCCTTCAGGTGTTGTAAAAATTGGAGAAAGTCTATTCCATTATTATTAAAGTCATTTTTATTTATTATTTTGTATTCGATTGAATAATCCCAAATCGATCATTATTATGGATCTTCCGTGACGCTCGCGATTCCCGTTCGAAAGCCGTTCGAATAATAATTATTGTAAACCTTTGAGCGGTGCGAAATTCTTATCTGCATCCTACAGACACAACTGCCTATCTCCCGATCGTTATATCATGCAAAATGCTAATTTCTTATCCGTTGATTTCACCTTCTCGAATCGCGTTTCAATATTATCAGCCTAAGTTAATTAAAATCTCGAATCAAACCTCGTCTGATTTTTATTTAGAAATCTGACCGTTGATCACAACTGCGCACAAAAATACAGAAAAAGGCTCGCTCGCTCGCCACGCATTTGCCAGTAAATCAACATCTCCTATAATTTTTTAAAATTATATAATTATTTAGCATACATTGCAAAGAATATACTTATGTGTAATGCGAAGAAGATACTTATTTCGCGACCCGCAATTTTGGATTACAATTAGCCAGTCTAAAATGTTAGCACAAAAATTTGACCCTCTGCACACAATTTTTATTCACCTCAAAGAATGAGATTTTTGCTGCTATCAAATCAAGTTCGAGAAAGGCGGATATTAGACCGACTTCGTTTTACATCGCTGAGGAATCAGCAAAACTGCTGAAAACGAAATTTTTTTTACCCCATCACAAATTTGAATCTATGCGTGATTAATGCGAGGACCCTTTCAGCTTTCGATTCATCTCAATGATAGAAATGCTCAGAAGTTGCCGAGACATGACTTTGTACTTTGCGACTGATGTAGTCGTATCCTCGTCGTTTCTGAACCGAGCATGACTTTTGTGAAATGGTACGAACGCCAGACATAGCTTTTTTACGAAGCGTGACACGACAAGATTTTCTAAAGGCCACGTGGGAATCATACTATTCGGTTGGGAATAAAATACGTTTTCGAATACGAGTAACATTTGGAAAACGATCGACTCTCTCGTGGTCACGTCGTTCGTCACGTTTTCCCATCACTTTCGTTAAAATTCGAACGACAACGTGAACTCCGGAAGTAGAAATATGTCAACGGAAATTTCGACTTTCCCTTTCTCAGCGTAGATATATGAAAGCTTTTTCGTTGCTGCAAAGGTGAAAAAATCCACGAAGCTACGAGACACGTTTATCTTCGGCATGATGGACTGTTACTCATGCGAGACGAAGATTCGTTATCGTTGGATCGGTGTTCGAACGCGTGAAACTCGTCGTTTCCCACGGTTTCACGAATGCAGATATTATGATTGAAAAAAAAAAGAAAATCATAGCAAGTTAGAAGAAACGACAGGCGGTATTATCGTTCCATTTTATTTCTCGATCGGCAATTATAGGAACTGTCGATCTACTCTACTAGATAAAGAGATGGCCTCTCCCTTTCTCCCATGGCGTACATTCTCTGACGTCAAAAGTAAACGACTTCCCGGTAAAACAAGCCCAGGATGAAGTGTATTTGGAAAGTTACATTATATTGACGCTCGATGATTCAACGTAACAGTAAAAGTATGGTTTTGGAACTCGCGTAAGCGGAGACGACATCCTGAATAGAGACGCTTTTGAGGAAATGGAAATGAAGAAGTGGGCGAATCGCTTCGTCCTCCGACTACGGCGACCTACATTTGCAAAATGGCAGGTGGCTCTACTATTTTTATTTTTTTTACCTACCCAACGAACGAGTCAACCGGGCAATATCTATAGACGCGTTGAGTCATCGGAAATCTCGCAAAGATTTACCGAGTGATCAACGATGAGACCACAGGGAACAGCTTTCTCCGGTCAACAACCGAGCAAGCAGAGCAAACATTGATCAGACCCGAGTTCCGATCCTCCGGTGACCTCTTTTCTTCGACTTCGAACTGCTGCCACTTATTTCTTCACATCGACTCGATTCGAAACCATTTTTTTGTTCATTTTTTTTGCCACGAAGCGATGAGCACATATTTGCCTCCCTTATATCATGTTCTCTTCAGTTATACTATGACTGTTCGCGAAGAGGTAGGTAGAATGGAAGGAATGAGCTTTCCAACTCGTGTAACTTTGATGTGTGCACTTTTTTTTCAAGGTGACGTGGGATAATCGAAGTATAGCGAACCACCCTAAGCAGTTAGGTCAGAAAAATGTGTCCTCCATTTTTCTTCAAGTTCCGATGAACCCATTTTTAGATACCACACCGGTTTTTTCGGGAGTTCACCAAAATGGCGGCGAATTTGTTCGAGATGTAGTAGAAGTAGACTGATATAATGGTTGAAAGCCACAGAAAGTAATTACCGGCCCCACCCTCCCCTGTGTTCTGTGAAGCCTGAGGCTAGACGTGATTTGCGTTGGAAACCAATGGAATCCATGGATTTGTGGGACTATTTTTGCTTCTTCAGCGTTTGAAAAATGGTGGTGGACAATGATCGTGAGAAAATCTCATTTCTATTTGTAATTAGTTTGCTAGGGTCAACTTATGCAACGATATCGAGGTCAGTTTCACTCGCTGGACCTAAGCTCGATGCTCTTCCCGTTACGACTTTCTTACTGGTGAGGTGAGGCGCGTGTAACGAATGAATTGGACTGACGAATCACGTGGCTGTTAGTCAACTTCGCGAAAGGTTTGCGTAGTGTACGAATAAAATGAACATTGCCCCCAGTTTCAGTGTCGGATGCAACGATACGGACTGGATTCGTGACCGTGGCGTATCAGAAACTATAAAACGGCGCAGTCCTCCTCGTTATCTTCTCTTCCACCGGCATTTATCAAACTAGTTCGCGGTCACATTTGTCGTTCCTCTTCCATGCGATAGTCGATACGAGAAGTATGTACAGTTAGCTGGAGCCAAAATTTTATAAATACCAGGCGAATATCAAGATAAGACAGCCTAGTTTACTTATTACTTGAAATTCAACCTAAACGAGGTGAACTCTACCCGTTACGGTACCTACAATTGGCTGGTCGATCGTCGATACGATCAATTTGGATCAGGATATGTACCGGGAGTTCGGAGTCATGACAAAAGTCGGTTATGTTTATCGATACGTCGTGAAAGAGATGGGAAAACAAAGTTGAAACGAACGCGAGTTGTGAAATGCGTGGCTCGTACAGCGTTGGATTGAGAGTAATTAGGTACAAAGTGGCCGGAGCATCGGCTTCGTTGTGTTCACGAAATTACAGCTGACAATGAGTTATGAAATTGTTGGGAAAACGTTACTCGTTTAATTCGCGACAGGAAAGTGTTGGAATTGGGTTAACGACCAAATTTACCACCGCGAATGACCTCAGAACTCACATCGTTCAGAGTCGTCGGTTGTGCTCGAGCGAAAGTCAAGCAAACAGATTAGACTCTCCCTCAACCCCTGGATGCCCGAGGATTGATAACATCCGATTTGCCTTCTCTCCACGAAACAAATTTGCAACTAGGCACGAATCGTAGATTTTTCCTCGCAATCTCGAACGGATTTTTTCAATTAGAAAGTGTTGATTTTTCACGAGTGGCCATACGAGATAGATAGTCGAGGGAAACGGTGATAAGATCAAGCGAATGGCAAAGCGAAACACTTTTCGAGTACGTATGCTGTATGGATGTTTTAACAACTGGATCTCGGGAGAATTGCGCGAAACAATGAGAATAACACGGTAAGATGCCTTCGGGAAAGAGATAGTCGTGAGAATCGTATGGTAACAGTGCTCGAGTAAATACGCGCCTATCATCGTTCGAACTAGAGAATAAAATACGCGGTGATAGCGCGATTAGATGAAACACGATAGCTCGATTTATCCTGCTTTGTTCAAAAATTCATTTAACTGTTTTGATCGCAATTCAGGTGTCAGGCTTGCCGTTTCCCTGTGAAATACTAAGACGATACGCGCCAGATTAACGAAGATTTAAATACCGATTTCCTCAAGCTTCGTTGTTGTTTCGAGACTCGGGCGAGAGTACTGGAAAGTTATAAGATTGCGAATGTTTGCTACGACGATACCTATCTACTACCATCTTTTTCTCCTCGACGCACGAATTCAAATAACTGCTGCTTGGAAATTACACGGAAGACAACTGGCATTAGCGATCTTGCATGCCGACTACCTTTCACGCTGACACGACAAACTGCGCTTCATCGAACGTTACCACGTCCGACTGAATTGCTATTTTATGTTCGGATAATTTGACGCGGTGAAATTTCATTTTATACCGATTCGTCGACCATTCGTTCCGCGTCCGTTGTCATATATGTCCTTTTTCAGGCTTCTTCGCGGTTCGATGGAATTGTGTCTTTCGCGAAACCTAAACGCGACTATCGTCGGTGAAAATAATGTAAAATGGGGTAATTGTTCCCGGATGCGAAGTTCTTACAAGATCATTGATTTCAGCGCATAGAATCTAATCGCCAACCCAAATGCAGGATTTACCTGCAATTTTCATTCCCATATCGAGTGCTGGAATTTGGGAATTAAATTTGAAAATTTAAATTCACCAATTTACATTTCAAAAATGTTTATCATGCTTGAATGAATATCGTCCCCAAGTATCTTGGCGATCTGATAGATGCAACTAATTAAATACTTAAAACCTATAAATACTCTAACTTTTAAAGAAATACTTTCCAAGGTCATCCAAGGTGAGTTAGGTATCGATGAAATTTCATATGTAACAAACAATTCAATGCATCATGTACCCGATCCACCGGCGTGCGCTGACATTTTTGCCTGACGGTAGGCAACTCGATATTCATATAAGTATAGCGAGTAGATATCCACGGATTGTCAAATCTACACGTCAACAACGGTGTAAGAAACGTCGCGTCTACAATTCATGTCAGCAGCCAATAAGCGCGCGGCGCTCGTAAGCTACGCTATCTATCTGTGACTTGGCGCTCACAGTTGAGTGACAGGAAATTTAAAATAGTACCTCGCGACTCAATTTACTAATGCAAACCAGCAGCATGCGGCACACCACTGGTCAGTGGCGCCACACTGATCATGCGGCATCATGAAGCTGCACCTTAAGGCAGTTCCGAACGCACACGTATGTTGTGAGAGCGGCCTGAGACAGTTTCGGCGGGTTAGTTGTTCGCCCGGTGAACGTGGTCGACGTCAGTTGACGTGTCGCGTCTCTGATACGTGAGAACATTGAACATGGTTTCATGCGGTTGCAAACGAAGGTAGTTCGTTGCAAAACCTGTAGTTAATTCTAAGTTCGTTGTCATCGTATAACCGTATGATTGTGGAATCAGCTCCGATAAATTCGAAGCAGAAACTGGTTTCGCGATGTCTGAACGGAAAACAATTATATCCGAGGTATTTATTATAATCTATTGTCTCTTGTATACAGTGCTTTTGCGCACGGAATTCGAAGATGAGGCACTATTGGAAAAATCATCTCGTTAGGAATTTTTCGTTCTTAGATGCAGAACGTTGAAGAGGCGTTACAAGCCTCGATGCATAAGGTGGAAGTAATCGAGAAGAAACTTCGGACAAAGTTGCTCACGAACCTGCATCGTGAAAAACTTGAACAAGAGTTGGAAGAGGTGAAAAGTGTCCTTTTGAAAAATGAAAAGGCACTGAAGGACCTGCGACACGAGAATACACGATCGTTTATGGTCGTTGCGAGCATTGCATTCGTATGTTTTTTATTCTATGGGCTGTATTGTCTCATTTATGGCCGTATATAATAACCAGTTCGAGTACGCTCGTACGTACATCGATCATTCCCGATACCACGGTTTGTACAACATGATACGCTGCGGTTGGCTGATAAGCAACGATGCCAAGATTATCAGTCTAGTCTGTGTTCGTTACATCAACTGTCCGTGACAATTCGCGTGCCAAAGTCCTTGTCTCTCTCAAACGCGAAACTCTCAGTTTCCCGTTTTTCATTCCATTCAGATGTACTATTGTACTGTTGAGCAGTGGTATTTGTAATCATTCTATTTTCACTATTCTGAAATGGATTTGTGAATTCCAAGCATCAAGCCAAATATCATGCTGTCGAGGTTCGTTGTATAGTATTATTGATGCACAATTACTTTCCTATAATATTTATACTTATTGTTGTTTCCTGGTTCGATATATGCTATCATCAGGAAAGAATAAATGCAGACAACGAATAGGATAGAAAATTTTATATTCATTATAGTAACGAAATTAACTTAGGCAATTGAAAATAAATGCATGTTTCTTATAATCTGAATAAGAAATTAACGTGTTTGTCTTCGACGATACTGAACATTTCATCAAAAATCAGTTTTTACTAAAGTAATATTATTATGGTTTTTTTTTCTCTTTAAAAGATCGACATTTTTTAATGCAAGAGATATTACAACCTTAACGAGGAAGTATGGTATGAAATTTGCACTCGTACGTCATCTGTGACCAAACTAGCAAACAATGTCAGCAAGCTTGGTGTATCCGAGGTCACAGTCAGGCCATGATTCGTCGTATCGGAGTATATTCACTACGCTGTTAGAAAATCGTATTCGGGTGTTCCAGCCAACCGGCTGCGAATGTATTTAGCATGAGTTTCTACATCCAAGTAGCTTCCACGTACAGATTCATCTTCTTTCATTGCCGCTCTCCATTCAAGCTACAAGATCAAAACAATCTCAGTTAAATCGAAACGCCACGATTCTCAAGCTTGCTCGGTATTTGTGTTGATACTAACCAATCTCAGGAAGCGATCGCGCGGTATAACGAATAAATCACCCTTCAAAATTCTGAGAAGATCTGATCGTTCGCACCAAGGCCAGATCATGAGATCTAACATGCCAGGTGTACTTCCACCGAAGAACGGCGTGCCTCTTTTCGCCAGTTCTCTATCGTACACTTCCAGACCAGTTAGAAGCGTGTTGAAATCCTCCCGGTCCATAGACGAGGCAACGTATGCCTGTAGAAGGGAAAATCAGACTAAGCGAATTGTTACGTACAAATATTACCAACCATCGAGACAAACTCTAATCATACCTTGAACATGGCTGCTATGACAACATTGAATTGTTCGATAAGTAGTTTATCTTGAGCTCTCAAGAGTGGACTATCTGGGAAAAGTGGATGCTGGCGATACGTCGCGTCTAAATATTCAGCAATGATCAGACTTTCGTATAGCTGCGTACCATCAGCCATTTCTATAGCTGGTACTTTACCAAATTTACTCTTCTCTAGGAACCATTCTGGCTTGTGGGTTAAATTAATCCAAACAACGTCGTAACTGAAAAAATAAGTTCCTTCACTTTCATCGTTAAGCACGCGCTGGTACCACGGAACATCGTTACTACATCAGACCAACAAACATTGACTGTAAAGAGGCCAGTTAATAGAATAACTAACATCAATTTTCAGAAATCCCCTTCACTCTGATTCAGTTTCACACTCTAAAACCACTATTTGCGAAGAATCCATTAAAATATTGTTTCCACATAATATCATCATCACATATAGTATATTACATACGGTGACACGATCATGAAGCGAAAAAAAAAATGATATACAAATGCTGTTCAAATACTGTTGCAAATTCGAAACGTGTATACTATCAGTTGTTCATTTCTTATCTAATCACCATTATGGATAACAAGCTAAAACGGAACAGTATTTTTTCGCTCTTCTATAACAGAAGTGCTTTACGTGATGAAAATAACATTTTCAAAATAAGCTCTCATTGTTGCGTTTCCGGACATTTTCCCGTTCTATCCTCCCTCATATGGCTCTTGGCATAAACGATATACGCGTAACCTGATGCCTCGGTGGTAGACGCAAATTTATTGACAGATGGATGCTACGATTCGCCGAATAATTGACTTACGGAATTTTTTTAGCATCTAAAACCAGGTGAATTCGTTGAGCATATGGACAAAATCGCATGCTGTACAGGCGTAATTTACCAGGTACCAAGGGTGGGGCGACAGAGCCTGCGGATTGAAATGAACGTTGTATGAAATCGATGTACGAGTGACCTGCGATCGTAACGTGTATTGATTGACCTTCGGCTTACCGGTGCTCAAATGTGCTGTGCTCATTGTTGTACGTACTCGGCAGACGAAAGTCAACTGTCACCAACCGGAATCCTGCTGACCGAAACACGTTCCGCGTTCCTCTATGCCCGGTGCACATTCGAAGGATGACTCGTTCAAAGCTCTGGGCGATTCTATGTATTTCGAGACATTACGTCATCGACGCTTCTGCGCGCCAAGGCTACATAATCATTGAATCAGCCTTCGGAAAGTTATCGTTCTGGAATACTAATCAATTTCTATTAGTACTCGCTGCAGTTTGCGCGACATGTTAAATGTAACGTAACACCTGTCGACGCAACATTCAACTGTTGGTAAGAGGTAACGCAACATATCGATTGGCAACCGATGATTCTCGAGCCGTACCGACAGTCGACAAACTTTTCACCTGAGAGTTCCTACTTTCTACCAATCAATTGACCGCAACAAACGACGTGATTGGCTATCAGGTAAATTCGCACGCAAATTTTTTTCACCGTATGTGTCTCATTCTACGTACTCTGTTGTCCAATTTCTATTTTTGTACATTTTAATTTTTCTAGAAATACCGAAGAAGGGTGGATAGCGGATAAGGATAGCTATAATAGGAAGACGACCAATCGATGCACGTGCTTTCAGAAAACGAAACAAAAAACGAACGGAAATTACCTTCGATTCGAATTGACTTTTGGTATTTGTAATCGAGGCCGTTCAAGCAGTTGCTGTAAGTTTTGTTACGTTTTGAATATCCAGAGGAGGGATAAAACAACAAAAGTACTTGCTTACAAACCTAGATTCGAGTGTCCGTTGGTAAACATTCTACTTCCAGATGAGCAGCTTTCGCGTCGGTAAAGCCGCATGCAACGCTACTCCATTTGTCGAAGATAGTTGTTGTTGGTATGGTTATCGCTGGATGGTATAATTATTTAATTCGGAATCGGATGGCAAAACATGATTTCCGTCCATGTATATTAGAGTTATTGAAATCGGTTTGAAAATAATCCTGTTGTACTTTATTTCGTAAAGGATCCTAAATTTTCAAAAGCATACAAGTACAAAACTGCGAAAAGAGATTTGATACCAGGAACCGCTTATGTATAACAGAAAAAGAAATTTGTTTAAGAACTTCATCTCAAAAGCTGATCGTGGAGATTTCTTAGAAACGAATGAAATCAATTTTCAGTTACAAAAAGTGGGATGAGATTACAAAAATTTCGATGGTGTAATTGTCAGCTATATGAATTTTGATTTGCAGATTCCACGTCAGCAGAGCAGACCACGGAGAATGTGCAGTATTTTTCTATGGTTTGAAAATGTTTCACGCCGTCGAATTTTCCATTGAAAGCGAGTCTCGCGTGTACCTAAGAGGTAGGGTAGCTGCGTGATTTTCTCCCTGGCTTCGAAGGCACGTTAAGGATATACACGTATATAGAGCTATAAATGTAATTGGTTTTACCTATGAATTTTTACGATCGAGTGAATTACTGTCGTTCACGGAAAATAGTTAACCTACGGTAATTCGTACGAATGTCCTTTTCAAGGTTCGACGTATTTGTAACGATAGCAACTATTGTGGTTGTTATCGCAATTATAAATGGGCAGATGGCGGGTTCGCGACGAGATGACAATTGATAAGAGCTTCGTGCTCGGAAAGAAAAATCAAGTTTGGAAGAGTTGGCCACGCGTCGCGGAAACTGATTGTTCGGAGATACAGAGATTAATGTTTATTTTTATCACATCCCACAATCCCTCGGCGATGTATCATACTCGGCCGTGGGACGCGATGGGAATTACGTTCAATCTACAAGCTCCCGGCGAACAGTAAAGTCGAATCATCCGTTTCGTCGAGAATCGCTTGTCCCGAGGTTGGAAAACAGCGGAGAGATCGATACGGGAAAAGGTGGAAGAGGAAAAGAAGAATGAAAAAAAAAACAACGAAGGCGTTCGCGTACACCGGCATTGGGAAAAACAACGTCGCTCCATTTGACATTTGAATCAAAGCCTCCGGCGTGAAGGAATCTGAATGGTGTTTCGGTCTGCCTATAACACGAGCGGCTGCTTCTACTACACGACGAGGAAAAGAGCCGTAGATGCGCGAGCTATACGTATTCATGTATACACAGAGATGGAGTACGACAGGGAGGATCGTGTTTTAGCGGGAAGGCGTGTATCGGCGGCCATGGAGGGACAGAGTGACGCGGAGGGATCGCTAAAGACAGAGAGCAAGAGCGAGACGGAAGCTGAGAGATGGAGGAGAAAACCGTCAAGGGACAGGACGAGAGGGTCGAAGAGTGACGGGAAAGCGGAGCAGAAGAGAGGGAAAATGTAGGGGTAGTTGAGGGAGCGAAACGGCTAGGAACGTTCTGATTGGTAGCGGAATCGATTAGTCGACGTTGAAGCCCCCATTCCGCCGCAGTTTCGGCGACGCCGCGAATTTCCCGGCCGAAGGTTTCCTGTTGGTCCCGCCTCTTGGCCCTCCGTCCCTTTCCTCCTACTTCACCTTCATCCTTCGTCCTCCATCATCCGTTACCGTTATCCTCAACCACCCTTCGCTCGGTCCCGCGTCGGTAGTCGCGTTTCCCATGGCAACCCTATTTAATCCGCGTACACCTCCTCTCCTGTCTTGTTCTTCTCGCGACCTTGTTGTCCTTGGCGTGTGGGCCGACTCTACCTGTGCAAGGCGCGTCTTCCTTGGCTGTTTGATACCTGCGCAAAATGGATATACATCCACGAACGTATTCTCCGCGTAACTACCGAATATCCACGAAACATACAAATGCACAGAAACAAATATTCCGTCATTGTGTAAAGTGTACAAATGTTTGTGTAGGATATTAAACATTTTAGTTTTGTTCGACCAGTTCGTTTGTCAACGCACAAAAATGTTATCTGCTTTAAAGTAACACTTCTTAGATGCTACTCCAAACACAGAGCTGTGTTACTTTTAACATAGAGCTGTGTTACGTTATCACTACACACGGAGTGTGTTGAAATATCACTACTTTTGTGACAAACAAATCTTTGTGATAAATTTCCTGGAGAGAGTGTAGATTCGGTGTAATAACGCTTCTCTCCTTCGGAGGTCGACTACGTCTGTTGAAGAATTAATTTGATAATGGTTTTGAAAATCGACTTATCAGCTTAGCGTAGAAGTTCGAGCAGGTTGACGTAACTGGCGAGATAACTGTTTATTTATAGTCGATATAACGAACTGTTTATTTATAGTAGACCTACGATTATCAGACTTAAGCGAGAGACATAGTTCTATGAGGTACGAAAACGTAGAGTGGCTATTCATCATCGTCGTATAAAAATACTCGTATCAAACAACATGCGAGGAATATCCTCGAGAGATATCCTCGCGAAATATCTCTCTCAGTGCAAAGACACGTGCAAAAACGCGTGGCATGTTTTGAACTTCGTCAAAATTATCTTCAACTTTCACTTTCGAGTCGCCGCATAGTTGGTCTTCGACACGTCTCAATGCCAATGAATTTTTGCAACCGAAAGCTCGTAGATACTCTGCTGATTGTTGATGTTAGCGAGTACCCAGCCGAGAGTAACTTTCTTCGATATTCGTCGATGCAGGATTCGTATTTCTCGTTGTTGGTCACCCGTCTGAAGTGTGCTTCGATAGATAAAGTTTCGAAGTTGTAGCCGCTTCGAAACACGCGTTTTATAAAAACGGTAGACACAAAGCTGGTTCATTTTGCCGACGACTGATACAACCCCATCGGCTCGTTTAATTAGAACATGGCGACTTTAATACAAGCGCACGACAACAAGAACAACAACGGCAGCCCACTCGAACACTTTATTTTTTCCATCACGTTTCATCGTACCTTTCACGTCGTTGGATACATAACTAGAGTATTTTCTGTTCACCGTGTTTCTGAGAGGGCTGCGTATCTACCTATCCTATCGTATTCTATGAACCTCTGATTCTGACTCAGACTCATTCCATACGGAACAAAAATGAAGGAAAAAAAACCAATAAAAATCATTCCCATTCTCGATAACGATAACGTATTTGGATAATATTATTATCGGCGTAAAATCAATTTATAAATAATAACAAAAAATCGTCATCGTCGTGTTGGTAATGGTCGTAAAATTCCACGAGATAATTTCCCACGCATTCGAGACTTTCTCACTTTACCTCACTCGCAGTCATTTCGCACGTATTCGACTAGGATCGCTACACTCGCATATGTGCTACACATGAAAACAACCTATCTACATCGTTGTTACACGGGAATTCCCCGGCGTCGAACCGATCGCGACGTCCGTGAAATCTGTCCAACCCGGGGGAATCACCGAGCGGTTTAAAATATTTTTATAGTAAATGTTAGGTAATGCTTACAATCTTACAGTAATATGGTACAATATATGCTTAGAATTTACGTTGGTTTTTTTGTTGTTTTTTTGTTCGACAGAGGTACATTTCAATGCTGGTTGAGCCTTGGCTCGATCGCCGATGACATTCGCGACGACCAAAGGCCAACGATCGTCATCACCGAGTGGTAAAATTGTCGCAAGCTTTGGTCGGACGAGGAGGATAATGACGGAGATTCTTCGAGCGAATGTCCCACGCCGAGAAGGTTCCATGATAAATAAATTAAAATACTTTATAATACACGCAATAATGTCTTAAAACTTGCAGCTCTGTCGGGAAATGTCGAAAATTCGTTCCTCAATGACCTTCGAACGAGAGCTTTTTTTCCACTATGTACAAGAAGATACATACACGAGGCCGCGTCACGTGACACAACGAGACACATCTTTGCACTTCAGTTCACTCGAATTTCGCTTCCGATGATTTATCCCTTGGCAAACTGTCGCCCAAACACTTCGTTTCACGATTTTCACGATCGCGGTCACGTTTTTAGCACGATCGTTGAAATTTGTCTAAAGATCGATTGTCTCGTCCGTTTCTCAGTTTGGATTATTAACGAAGTTACGTAATTATTATGGCAATGGCACGGTATGGCACAGCACAAGGTACACGGCACGCTCTCTCGATGGTGCCAGAGAATGTGTTTTTCTAACGCGGAGTTCCAAGGGCGCCCCAATGCTCGGCGGTTGGTCATGTGTAATGGGGATAAGTTCCCAGGTGAGGAGGGACGTGACCGCTCGCTGTATGGTGCCCGGCGTAAAGGTTTGCGCTTGGACTGGACCAGTAAGTCGACGCCGATTGGAAAAGACCACCGGGTACCGAAACCGAGACGGAAGCTGCTGGTGGCGGCATTAAGTTGAGTTTCGCGTGTCCGTAACCGGACATGAACAATTCGCTTTGATACTTGTAGGCCGCTGGGTCAGCCGGTGCCGGTTGCGTGGCTGCCGCTAATCCTTGGAAGTCAAATTTGTACGCGTACCGTTTTCCGTGAACCTTCGTCATGATATTTTTGTCGTAGTAATACCTGTAACACGAAAAATCCACGCGATTTCCCATTACTACTTTCCCGTCGCTTGCCACCGCGAGCGAAACGACACGAACAATTCTCCCATAACTTGATCGGGAAAACTCGATCGAAAAAATAATCACACTGCACAACTGAATTTTCGTGCTCTGCAGCTCTTTTGCCGAGCCAAAAGCTCTCTCGCTCTCTCTCTCTCTCTCTCTCTCTCTCTCTCTCTCTCTCTCTCTCTCTCTCTCTCTCTCTCTCTCTCTCTCTCTCTCTCTCTCTCTCTCATGTAGGCTGGACTCCCCTCGATAATTGAAATTTTCCCTCACTCTAGCCGATTGCGTTCGACCCCTCGTACCCGCCTCTCTCTCTCTCAACGTTCCGATACTCATTGCAATGCAATTGTTTCTCTATAGCTTGATTAAAACCAAAAGGTGGCAACTGCCTGTACGTACGATTCTTCAATTCGAACGGTTAAATCAGACACGTATCTGCGAACTATTTCGAAATTGATTAAACTTGACTTTTTGAAACGAAGGTTCTGTCCAAATGAATTGTTATTAGGGATGATTTAAAACGACAGAACATAATTTAGATTATGACGTGAATTTTTTTAAACGGATGCTTATCAACGCGAATAGCAAGATCCTAATAACGTCCTTCTACATGGACCTAAAATCGTCGCCGGTATTGGGCAACGATATTTAGGTAACTTCACCTTATTCTTAAGGTCATCTTCTACAACTGTTTTCTAAATTTATCTAATGTTTCCCTTTATTTTATAGGTGCCAAAAAGCTGCGGGATCCTGAAGCAATCATAAAAGCTGCTGAAGCTACACGAACGAAGAATTTATGTGTACAACTTTCCTGGAAGATTAGATTTACTTGAACAGTACTAACGAGTGATTAGATATTCTAATATATTTACTAGGTACTCATTTTTTATAATAATCTTTATTACGAGTACAGTGAAAGCTCACGTGCTGATTATCGTGATCTGAATTTGTAACGAAGTAAACGAGTTTTTTATTATTTTCAATAATGAAGGACGTTTTATGCATTTATTAACGAGTTATTGTTCCTTTTCCACATTTTTTTAACGATTTTTGGGGACAATTTTTGGCTACTGTGTCCTACAGTCGCAGCAGCGAGGTGTTTGAATTTAACAACGAATATCGATGTTTCGCCGGTGAACCGTTATTATGCGGATGGTCTGTACTTACCTCAAAGCTCTGGAAAGCTTGTCATAGTTCATATTTGGTTTGGACTTGCGTTCGCCCCATCGCCTTGCAACTTCGTCGGGATCCGTTAATTTGAATTCACCGTTGGTCCCTTCCCACGTGATGCACGTCGCATTACTCGAGTCTGACAAGAGTTCCAACAAAAATTGCCACAGCTGTATCTGACCCGATCCGGAACTGGCTAAGCGACTACTCGTCGCGCCAAACATTTGGTAGGGATCTGCAACAGTGACAAACGATGTGAATATGCGACGTGATATCGTAGAAGAACAGGAGAGGAGAGTTATACATCGATGGGCATTAATGAGAGCTGTCCGTAAAAAATCGGTATTCCACTTCCCTTCGAATCTTATATACGACGCGCGACGAATGACGGTTATCGCCCTTAAAAGCTTTACAATGCATCATCAGCGGTGCTGCACTGGCTCGACGAGCATGAAGCACCCTACAACCTACACAAAGGATATAATAGCGGCCCTACAATAGAATGGACTTCATTTGGCTCGTAATAATTTCAATTGGAAAGATGGCGTGGAAAACATCTTGAGAATCATTTCCATCTGGATATTGCTAACTCTGACAATTCGATCGCGGACCACATCGACGACCCACGCACGTTCTCCACGTTTCGTTGTGACTATCCAACCTCAAGAATCGGGGTTAAGCTCTAAGAATCGAGAGTACAAATATCTTTGTACTTGCCAGCGAGAAAGCAATATTTTGTCGGTATTCCGAGGAAATAGCAAATTGCCCGTTGGAAGAACAGATTTGCTCGAGGATCGAAGAGATAATCGATTTTGAAAATCGTAATAAAAATCTGTGGATTGGGAAACCTCAAAGGACGAATAGGCGGCAACCTCGACGATCCCTGCGTGAATACGCGTGCAGTGATCGTCTTTTGATCGCCTTTTGATCGAACGGTAATTCACTTACAAGTTAATAATGGACAGAGGAGGGTGAACACATTTATCTGCTCGTAGCGAGGGACCAACCGACGGGTAGAGATCACCGCGGAACCAACTAGTATATACCGTAACGCTCGCGACTACCACTACATTCGGAAAAGCAGCAGCCGTGAAATATATCGATTCAAATACACCTACAACCCGACGATGCTCCTGCTCTCAACACGCACGAGTCATCGCGTGCACGGATACATCGCGAACCTGCGAGATACATCTACAGCAGAGGAAGCATCGCGAGTTGGGCGTTTTCGGCGGGCGGAGTACCTTTGTGCTCGGCGATTTTATTGCCTCTTGTAATGGATTTAGATTGATTTGTGTATCGCGACCGAAGAACGCGCCTGGGATTGTCATTTTCGCGTAAATTGGAGAGAGATAATTCCATATCCACTTACCAGGTTGTCTGAGGTGGGAGTGCGTGTCGAGCGCGGACTTTGATAGGCTACTACTATATCCTGAAACGAAAAATAGAGAGAGCACACGTTAAAAATGCAAATATTTTTTCATAGCAAAAGTTATGATTCTAAGTATCCGTTACAATTCCTTCTTTTTTAATCGTTAACGTGTTACGTGTGGTGGGAGTTTTTTATGATTATTCCGCAACGAGAAGGCGGTTTTCGGTTACTCGACTCGTATTTTATGTGTTGATGGTTTTTCTGAGGCTCGAGAGTTGGGCGACAATGCGGAACAGTTGAGATAATTCTGGTGTCACCCTTGGTTAGACAGAGTTTAAACTATGCCTTCCGGTGATCCATGGTTCCGTTGATTAGGTTACGAACGAGTTAGGCAAGCATAGTTGAACGTAGTTTAGCCGCGGCTACCCCTAACGAAGGGGTTGTTTGTTTGTTTTACACGAAACTTTTCTCATTCTCGTCGAATCGAAATTAAGCCCGACCAACAGCGCTGGAAATGAAGTAGCAGAGTTTATTGTCCGTAGCTTTGTCGTTGCACGCTACAGAAAAAAAAGGTCAGAGGTTGCGGTAGAAATGAAGAGATGACCTACTCGAGCGGTAGAATTCGCCGGAGAGGATTTCCGTGTAGGCAAACATCGACTGAGTGCTTTACGCCTCGCGTGTCTCTTTCTTGTGCTCCCTCAGCTCTACTTTCGCTCACTCGCTCCTCTCTATACCTTATCAGGCCTGTCCGACCTTCCCTCGCAGCTCGAGACCTCGATTTCAAGACCCCTTCGCATCGCGGTAACTATCCCAACCTAAGATCCTGCTGTTCGCAATGTTTCAGAAAAAAAAAACAATAGAAGCACGATTCGCCCTTAAATTTCTCATTCAGACCCCAACGACCCCGAACGTATGACTCTGAAAAAACGAATTGTCGTCACGGATCGCGAGATGAGTCAGAGCCTATCCTCACTACTCTCTCCTCTACAGGGTTGTAAAACGTTCCATGAGAAAATAATACATCAATGCATGAAACTTAATTTTTAATCGACATGTTTTCATTCAAAAATTAATTTAACGGTTAGTAAAAATATATTTTATAAAAAAGCTACTTCAATGCTAATGGAGATGCAAATGCGATGCGAAATTTAGTGCGTTATTTACAACTCTGCTCCTCGATCGTTGCAAGAAACGATGCAGGAAAAATACAGTTTTTCGAGGTAGTTTGTTAATCGTTCTTACGGGGCAGATGTCAGGCTTGAGTAGCAGTTGGTGTCCGCTATGTTAAACAATTTGATTTCTGGTGTGATTGGGAATCGAGGGTAGTCGCGACGGGGGTTGATCCGTCGTCGCAGGAGAGTAAGCCTGTTCCTCGATAGCCGATGAGGGGTCGCAGCCGCAATCAGTACAGCCACGGGGCTCCACGACTACCCCGCGGAGCGGGGGGATGACGGTATACCAAGGTATCGCCTCCTGAACGCGACGTGCGGACGGGTCCTACGCGACGTCGTCGTCGTCGTCAGCAGCAACGGGATAAAGCGTCGGTTAACATGGCCATTGTCGCCCCGCAGGGATGAGTCGACCTCGCGTATTCGCGAGCAATTACACGGGGCGGGGTAATCCTGTTACGATTCCAAAGCCTCCTAGGGCTCTTTCGTCCTCCTCTGTTGTTCTTTTACTCGTCGTTTTCTCCTTTTCGCCGTTAGCATCAAAGGATCGTTTGTCCTTCCGCGCGAACGGTGTCCCCTGTCGATCATCATCTCCTCGCTAGGTAGATAGGTACTCCGCGCGCTCAGACAACCGAACGCCGGCAGAACGCGAACGCTGTCTTTGATTTTCTACTTTCCAAGACGAATGCTACGTCGCTTGGATGTTGGATGTTGGACGAAAAAATCCTTATGCCTTATTCCCATCACGCTGATATCGGACTGTTCCAACGAATTGCGAGGGGAATTGCAAAAACGCGAAGCTGCTAAGTGTGGCAGTTGTACTCGAATCGACGTATTCGAAACGGGGACAAGGCGAGACCGAGTCTGGATGTGGTGGGTGGTTCTCGGTACTGATCCACTTCCAGAGCACCCCTTTAGACTGTACCTTATTCCGCTTTACGAACGCTATTGTGACGAGTTGAAATCTTTGTTCCACGAGTCAAAGGGGCTTTGAACTAGTCACGAAGCCCAGGAATACGGTCTCTAACGGTACGAATTAAAAGAGATAGATACGTTAGAATAAAAGAGCCGCGAATGACTATGCGAGAGGTCGGCGAGGGGCGGCCATCCAAAATTCTCTCCGAAACGAACGAAGCGGAAAAAGCGAACTTGCCAAGCAATCATTGCAAGACTCTGTCAATTTTTCTAGACTCAAATATGTTTGGTCTATTTTGCGCTAGTGATATTTCGATTACGATATCGATCGGATATTATTTCTCAAATATTTTTCCCTCAATTCCTTTGGGATACGTTTTTCTTAGCGGAGATAAATATGATTGTATAACCTTGAGACAATGTTGTCGGAATTGGACGTGTTGCGTATGCAAGGCAAGCCTCCTGGGACATTTGTTGGCAGTCGTCGTAAAGGCCACGAACAATAAGATTGATGCGTTCTTCATCGTATAGAGTAGAGCGTATCACGTTTGTTCCTATTATTTGTCTTTAACACTGATCAGCGGCTACAGCTTTCATCTGATACTAGATTTGGCTGCTCGCGAGACAGTTGGTTGCTGGGGAATCTACAGAATCACCAACCAATCTCACGCAGCTTTCATTACTTCGTATTCGACCAAATGCTAAAACATTGCCTTTTCAGTTTGTAATACCAGATTTGTGAACAAATTACTGGTTTTCACATAATTATAAATTATATTAGAAATTTATGAAATAAGATATTTTTTTTTCTGTAAAAATTGTGGCTTTGTGCGTCTGTCGTCGAAAATATGTATGAGTATTTTTAAATTGATAGAGACATTTTGGGGTGGGTTTTATGGTCCACAAAATGCGGTACTTTTCTCTGGAGTTACGTTCAGATATCACGCGCGCGAGAGCGCCTGGATGTCGAATGTCGTGGAAATCGTAAGAAAATTCGGCCACGATTCGGAAAGATGCAGGAGTCGCGACCTTCCACCTCGGGACACTCGAAACCGATCCCGAGGGATTTTACAGTAACGTATACGGGGACGCACCCCTCGCGAAAATCACGACGTTGTAGTATATAATAAGTATATAGCTAAGTGAGTAACTAGACACGCACGCGACGTAGCCGACGCCGCGAGTCTCTCGTAGTAGACGTTCGGACCTCGCGGCAATCCGTACACTACGAACGCACGCGACCCACCCTCCGTGATCGGCGTTCGCCGGCCCCAAAGCAGGAAGTGCGGGGCTCCGAGCTGCCGGGCTACGACGCGATCCTGACCAAGGGTTGGGGGACACGGATCGCGGGCAACAAGTCAGTGGGAAACGGTGCGTGTAGCTAGTATTCCTTCGAATACGACCTCGCAGAAGTCTCTCCTCGTTCCTAGCGTTGTTCGAATCGCGTGGAACCACCCACACGACGAAACATACCACGTTCACGCATTCAGAGACACGTGTACAGCGACGAAAACCCCGTCGGCAGCCCCGGAGACTACTGTCCCCCACATTTCTTCTCGGTTAGGGATTCGAATAGCGCGAATGCGCGTAGCATATGGGGGAGACTATATTATGTCTTCACCAGTACACACACGGTCACGTGCCAATGCGTGACACGACGTTCACGCATGATCGGATGTGTTACGACTCTGGTAAAGGCAAGATTTCTCTTCTTTTCCTCCGTACTCTTCGTCATTGGCTTTCGTCTGAGGGGGGTTGAAAATAGCTATTTTCTCTCGACTCGACGAAGCTGGACAAATCCGAAAAATCGATCCTCGCGCGCTGCTACGATCGGTTCTCTCTGTTCAACGTTTTTACGAAACCTTACCTGGAAGGGTTTGCAAATCTTTAAGGATACGTAACGTCTGCCCGTTGCAGTTTGTCAGTCAATCAATCGGGGAGCTACGTGCAACAAGGTCTCAAGTTGACTTGGGCCCTATTGCCGGTAAATCAACCATTCTACATATACAAAATAGGCGTTACAGTATAAAGTAGGATCTACGTCTAAAAAGTTGTTTTTTCGCGCCAAAAATGAACTGTTTTATGGAAAAAGGGCCTAATTTAGGAATCAACTTGAAGTAGTCAACCCACTAGGTATAACAGCAGAAAACGGAACATAATACAATTTTTTTATGATGTACGTTCACGAAGAGCACGTGTGTTGTAAAATACGCGGTGTCCGTTTCTGTTATATTCTGTTTTATAAATATGTAGGTGAAGAAAAAAATCACGGGGAAGGTTTTCCGTTGTTTATCCGTAAACATCCGAATTATATAGTGCGAAATGACCATTGGGTTCTCGTTGATTTACTGTTTGCATGTCTTCTTTGAAAATCACTTCCTCGTATCGCGGAAAGCCGTGGGATTTGAAGGCTTGTTTGTAAAGCTGAGTAGCCGTAGCGGGACGAATATATTTTTCAACTTATCTCGAGACCTGAGCAAAGAGAACCGTTCGGACTGAAAGATTTCCGAACGAACCGAGTGGAAACTTACATATATACACTCCGACGTCGTCCGTTCGATTGGCTGAGCAATAGGGGACGTACAAAATTGTCTCGCACGTTTGTCTTTCCAACGACATCGGCAGTCGACACGTTTTAAAATTCGGAGATACCGGACTGTGAAGTAGTTCCAAAATACCGCGAGACCCCGAATTTCCCAAAGTCCAGTTCACCGCGTTCCACGTGATTTTCAATTCTTCTTCTCGCGCCACTTCAATTTCAAAATCCACATCGACAAACTGTTCGCGTATATTTGACGAGAAAAAAAATGTCATACGACTGAAACGAGAAATCGACGGTCGCATCGCTACTCAAGGTAACAAATTTCAATTTTTCGTCGCAAAAATACGAAAAAAATCATTCTGGGGGTAAAAAACAAAAAAAAATTAAATCTACATCTCGAATATATATGGCCGATTTATGTTACGTCGAACCGATAAAAAATGCCGATACCATCGAATTGTGAGCCTCGGAGATTACGAGACCAAGAATCTTATAAGGGGGACCATTTGTAGCGTTTATTCGTGCCGCGAAGTATGGCACCATCGTACATACATAGAAGGGAGTTGGAATGATAATACGAGGCAAAGTGTTAGCCGAAGAAACGAAAAGCGTTACTTAACGCTATTCCTTGCGAGGAAGGGAGCAGGGAGAGACGTTGGGTCGCGAGGTCGATCGTTACGAAAGGAGTCGTAAGATAGTCACGCGATACGCGATGAGGCGCGTAAGCCGTCAGCGAGGCACGCGCCACCGTAGGGGTGTATAATTATCGTAGACGGCGAACCTTCGGGTCGAGAAGTCACGCTAGTGAGGCGAGCCTCTGACCTCTCCCTTGCCGATAGACCACTCTCGGCAATTTTTATATTTACAATACCACCTCCGGTCAAACTTGCGACCTGACCTTTTGCACTCACCGCGAGGTACACCTGTCCTCTTATCTCTCTCCGTCTCTCCGTCCGTTTCACCCCGATCGACGTGTGTCCCGCCTCGTTTATTGCACAGACAACGAAATCCGAGTGCGTGCAGCTCTCGATAATTTAAATTTACATCGAGCCCCGAGCGTGTGAAAGTTTTGCCGTTACGATTCCGGGATCGTAAGTGTGGTAATAACTCGACCGTAATTCTGTGATAAACCGAGTAAGGCGCCGAGCGATAAATCGTCGTAGGTATTTGAAAGTGGTTCCGTAAACTTTTCTATTCGACAAATCCATCCCTTGGCGAAAAACTGTTTGATAAATAATTCTCCTAGCAACAACAACAGCAATGATTGTTTAGTATCAGAATTATGCTGACAAAATTTTGCGGACGAATGATTGTGTTGAAAAGTTCGTAGGAGAGCTTTCCAATTTCGTCATTGATAGCGCTGAAACGACGATGGGAATGGATGCAGCCTCGGTAGTTGCAGGTTTCGATAATATTTGACTTTCCAAGGGATATTTATCTACTCGTAGAAAGGCAATTTCAATATGATGACGGAACGACTGATCCGCAACGGTGTTTGTCCCTGGCAGTTGTTGCGGTGTTCTCGATTGAAGGAACCTCAAAAGCGAGTGTCTCGCCCCGGATCAACGCCTCGGGGTTCACTTTCGACTGGAGCTAATTTCATAAGCTCCGTGACCACGAAAGAGACGACGCGTCGGGGGACGAGTGAAGTGTAAAGTGCAAACCGCGAAGGGCATGCGACGTACACCTTTCCGGAGCTTACTCGTCGAGGAACGAGCGTGTGTGTGTTGTAAGCGCGTTGGACTCTCGTAGATGGGTACGTGGTATGTTTGGCAAAGAGTGGGCGCGAGTGGGTACACCTTTCGCGACGCGGATACGGATTCCCAAGGCAAACGGAACAGAGGTGGAGGTTGGACAACGGCAGAAGCTGTTTATAACAAACTACCCTCGGGCTCCTGGCTCTGATCTCTGCCTCGTGATTGCGCCTTCCAATGCCGGACGACAGCCCGAGGCTTCGGTAGCTTCACAAGCGCGAGCAAAGGGTGCTCGAGGGTGGCGAAGGATCGGGTAGAGGTCGGAGGCGTCTCTGCGTTGCCTCGGGCACTCGACGACAAAGAGGTCGCGGTTGAACGCGCCACAAAGCGTCGCGACGCCCGAGTCCTACACTCCGTCGTGCCCCACCGCGCACCCACACGACAGGGCGAAGGAAGCGTACGAATATAACGTCGCGAAGGTGTGGCGATGGCGCCTCTGCTAAAATTCGAAACGTCACGCTGGGGAAAAAACAGTTCGGGTAATGAGATTTTACGAGTAGAAGAATTTCTCCCGATGATGAAGTAGACGTTTCGTGAAAATAGTCCCGCATCTTCGAACTATAAACATTTGGGAAGGAAATATCTCCAAGGAAAAATGTCTGACGCGCGACAAGCTTTATTCAACGAATGGAAACATATTCTTTTCACATTCTTTCGTGGAACACATTCTTTCGTGGAATGACTACCTCACAGGCGTAATTTTTTTTATCGCCCCTTCGCAGAAATACGTTAAATTTCATTTTGGCCGGTTGCAAAATGCCGGCTGTTGTGATTATTATTGACGCACAGCGTTGTTTTCAAAGCGGTGGTCCGAGTTAAAAAAATGGTCGAGGGTGGGGAGAAGTGGCGCGAAAATACCGTTCGCGAGTCACGGAAATTAGCTTGTTAATTTTTTTCTCGCGAGAAGAAAAAACGAGCGATAGCTCGATTAGCGGAGAAGTCTTTTTCCGTAATTGCTTTATAATTTGACTTTTATTTCGACCAAACTCACCTTGACCAGGGGCTGGTGACGCGGCGTGACTCCAGCCACCCTTGTACGAGCTGCCGGCATCTGCAACGAGGATGAAAAAACTGAATTAGCGTGCCGAAGGCGTAGAAAAGAATCAAAATAACGAGGCTCGCCTCTTATTTCAACCGGAAAACATTCCAAGGTCAAATATAATTTACGCAGCGCTGTAACGACGCGATGTTTTACGAGGCTCTAACGAAACGGTGTCGTTGGCAATTTAACGAGATATTTTACACTCGACGAAATCGTCGTTCGCGGATTTTATCGCGATCAATTCGTACGAGAAAATTGATGGGCTGGTTGAAAAATAAAAAAAATAAAAAAAATTCTTCCTTTTGCGGCTCGTTGAAGCTGCAGGTCGCTTCGAAACCGATCGGGCGGAACGCGAACGTTGTACGTTTTGCTCGAATTCTTCTCGCAGCCCGGGGTATGTTTGCCGACAGATATATTTTCATTTGGCAGATATTGGCGCGTGGGACGATGGTAGGCAACCCTCCCACGGTATGTGTACATACGAGACGCCGCCAACCGATCCGCACGGCTAGTAGGTACGTCGCCGTCGACAAAGTTCAGGGTGACCTCTTGAACAAACAGTGTCCACGGACTTCTTCACCCTCTTCTGGCATATCGCCTCTTTCAGTCCATTAATAAAGCCTCGAATTTCACGTCTTGCAATCAAACCACGTGCGCAGCAGCGACGAAGCTTCGATTTCCACAAATCTATTCGATTTCCGTGCAACGATGACGAGTCGGCTAAGATATAATGGTAAAATAGGTTCGCGAAATTCACTAGGCAAGGTAATCATCGGCTACACAGATAACAAGCAGATCCCGCCTCCGAAATACAGGATATGCGTGTAAAATCTCGAAAACTGTAATTTTACCGATCTGAGAAGTGAGAAAAAACGCACAAAAAATATACAGCGCGACGCTCGACTGAATTATTTTGTGAAACTGGAAAATTCCAAATCGACAAATCCTTTTGTACCTACGGAAATTGTCAGCCTAGTTTTTCTTTTCCATACGACGCTTATTTCGACGAGACAAGGAAAAGTAAGCGCGAGCAAATACCGCCTTTTTATTCTATTTGCACGGATCAAAGGCGCGACGCCAAAATGTTTCGTCTCCGTGTTTGCCTGTTTGTTCTTTCCATTTCATCGCGACACCATTCGATTGCGCTCTCTACACGCGTATGAAAATTATCCGAATTCGTTCGGAAAACGGAACACGCATTTTCGTTGTCAATCACGATTCGAAAGAAAATCCTGTCCCTGAATTTCTATCGCGTCTGCGGCGAGTAGACTACGCGCGAAAAATTCAGCGACGCTCGTCACAAGAATTTTCGCTCGACAGCATTTTCGAACCAATGCGCGAGAAATGTAAGTTTACACGTGATTCGAAAATATCGAATCCCATTTTTTTAAAACTCACCCCGCAATTTTACGTTTTTTTTTTTATAATATGGAAAACAAAAGAAAACGTGAATTCACGTGGATGTACAACAACGTCGATGACTGAGCATTCTCTGGAATTAATGGTAATTTAATTTCGGGGATAATAATTTTATTAGCCTACTTCGTCTCAAATTTACATAATTATAAGCGATTTCGAATATTGTACCGATGTGCAGTGATCGAGGTGCGCAAAAAAAAGGCAGAGTAATGTTTTTGGATGCAAATTGGCGTGGATAAATGTATGGCAGGGCGAAAGGAGGGAGTGTCACGAATAGAGAAAAGCAAAAGAGCTTATGAAGCAATAACTAATGACCAAATTCGGAACAGGGGGTTGGTGACTCGTGTGTCTGAATGGAGCGAGGATTCAGGGTCTTTTAGACGCCCGCTGGATTCGTATTATATTACCTACGTCATCCGGAAAAGTAATAAATTGCTTCCTATAAGAGTCGATCGATGGGAACACGTGCCTCGCGAAAATGTGACCGGAAAAAAGATTTCGCCGTTCCGTTTTCATATTTCAAAGCGAGGAATTTTTTTTTTAAATACGTGACTCGACGGCGTGATAAAAAAATCTGTTGACATTTTAAATTGTTAAAATGATTTTCAACCCGCGTCAAAATTCCAACCGGCCGGGTATCAATTTTTGAACGACATCGCTGCTGGAGGTTGGACAAATTTAGAACGCAAGATGCGTCACGCTGCGAATCGCTCTATTAATCGCTCGGATGACAAATATTTTCGATCTCGTTGGTTCTCTTTTCTTTTTCTTCTCCTTTCCTCAACGCCATTCGAAAGAGATGCGAAGAATGCGAATGTTTTCCTCGCTCGTTCGTCATCTCACGGGAAATTGAGCTTTTCGCGTCGCGAGAAGATATTTATAGAAACGTTTTAAACTCTTGCCTCCGATACGAAAACACGCTTTCGTACATTTTTTATAGATGTCACATCCTCGCGGATTGGCATTCAACTCTGCTACCAACTCGTCTACTCGATCGGTTCGCCAGACCCGACTCTGCCTACACCCTGTCTGTCTTCACATTTTTTTCCACGCCTCGATCATCCAACCGCGATAACTAACGGAGAACGCCAGAAGTAACGTCGATTTTAATTCGATCGCTCGCGATTCGTTCGACTGACTGAAATTTGACCTTGAAAAAATAATGGCAACTGGTAGCCACAATAAAAAGCAAGTAATCGCATCAGTTGGCGAACAATTATTTCCAGGTGTGTCAAGTCGTCGGTAATAATAGTTATACTAGCTATTATCACAATTACATTCAGGATTATAATACCTTTCGAGATAGCTGCGTACTATGAAATACACTGCCTACTATAAAGTAACCACTGACAACGCGATGAAAATTTCTACCATGGCATCGTATCTAAAACACGTAAATTGTCTGCTTTTGACGTAAGATTAAGCCGTCTCGGTGAAAATAGAACAGAACCAAATACTGGAATAATAACGTACTACAAAAACGAATCATCACAGCTATGCGAGAGAAAAAAGAAATGATCATTTTTTTATGAAAATTATAGAACTATTTTTGTGGTACATTTCTCTCATTTGCCATTTGTAGGCGGGAAGAAAGACAAGTGATACACGGGTAGAAGATAATAATATTGCGCCGCGTGGTGGATTTATGGTGAGAAAAATTGTTGGGTGTTGATGTAAAATGAGAGTGACAAAATAACATCGCGTTTAATGCTACGTGGTCCTACGCGCGTTGGAATGTATCTATTCGATTTGCGCTGTTAGATTCGTGATAGCAGACGATAGCAGATGGTCTTCTAATTGGTTGCAAATTGCATGCAATTTTTTTCGTGTCGGGAATAAAAATAATTTGGGTCTCGGCGGATTTGTCATCGTCGTCACCGTCGTCTCCTGACACGTGGGGAAATCGGTTCACTTTGCGACGAGCAACGCGAGGACTAACCTGCGAAGAGCATGGAGAGATTCGTGAAGGCCGTGGTTCTCGGTAATTCCGCGGCGGTGGTACCGGTACTTTTAAGGTCCAGCATCGCGGTCGCGATGACCGGAAGGTCGAAGGTGAACGCGAACCTTCTACCCCCTTCAGCGACGCGACGATCTTTCGTTCTTCCCCGCACTGACAGAAATATTCGTAATAATTTCTTCCCCGTTACAGTAAATCCCGCTCGTTTTCGCGTGGAATTTAGTTCAACGTTCGCGTATGCACCACATCATTTCCGGAAATTGATATAATTTTTCTCGAATTTAAGACGAACATTGTTGCGGCTTCCCGTTCTGAGTGACACTGGAAGTTACCCCCGTGGGGTTACGAGAACCGCGAGAACGGCAGCGCCGCCCCCACAGCGTCGCGACGCTACTCGACGCTAGTTCACGCCGTTAGAGGCGGAGTTTCGCACCCGAAGTGGTCGCGCGCATCCCAAAGAATTTCTAATCAACCTCTGGCCAAGCAAGACGACGCGGGCAACCCCGAAGTCCGAGGGGAAGCCGCTACCTACCCCCATCGCCGAAGGCGCGAAATAATTTTTCTTCTTCCCATAAAAAATGTCCTCGGTAAGTTTTCCTTTTTTTTGCTCCAAATCGACTCGAGCGAAAATTTGGTTCGACGTCTTACCTTTTTTTTTGGTAATTCCTCTTCGTAAACAAATCATACCTCGAACACAGCGTTGTAAATACTGCATCAAATTACTTAATGCATCGGCATTTCCGTCGACCATTGAATTATTTTTTCGTGGTCCCAATTTCCATCGCCCATTAAATTTATATTTTTTAAATGAAAAACGTGTGCATTAAAAAATTGAGTTCACCAATCAGTGTGTTATTTTTCCTTTGAAAATTGTGCAATTTTCGTACAAAATGTAAAATATATTTTTGCTTCAATTTTTTTCAATGAGAAATTTTTTCAATTTTTTCTGAGAAATTTAGAAATCGTCCGTCTCGTTGAGAACTTGGCTGGAGAATTGACTTCCGGTTTCCTCATCCTCGCGGACCGAAAAATGATACTCGACAAAAAAATGATGGTCGATGCAAATAAATTTCTTCGGGTTTCGCGCGAAACTCGGGAATTGCATTCGAAGCGAGGTTCATTTCCAGTGGATCGATGCCAGAGCAAATACGTTTGGCGTAAATAACTAATTAATTATCTCAGGCTCGGCGAGATATCAAAGCGAACCGAAGTTCGATGTGGATTCGGCGGCGCGGCGTTTCGATCGCATCGACACGATTTTCCAAACTCGCGAAGCCTATATGCGGGGGAAATACGGGAAAGCGTATTCGCGCGTCACTAGGTCTCGCTGGAAATCCGGTGAATACGTTGAATGTAACGGATATCGTTATCGCGGATGATAAAAGTCCACGAAAACATCAATCCGCCCGCTTCGTTCGGGCTCGACGTTACGCGCCGGACAACGCGAACTTTTACTACTTACGGCCGGACTTTAAACCGTCTGGTTCTACTAGCCGCTCCGTTTACGGAACACTTTCCTGCCCTGTCTCCAACTTTTTCACGCCGCTTTCGTTGCCCCATCGACGTCTCGCAGTTTCGAGCACTCGAGTAATAAAAAACAAGGTTTTTTTCCAACACCGATTGGAGCCAGAACGTTAAACAACAGAATAAAAATAAAAAAAACAGCGGTGCGTGGAAATTTTTATTCGCAAAATGTTTTCCACTAGCTGCAATTTTTGCTCGTCAGAGTCCATTTTATCTCGCGAATCGGTGTTTATTGCCTCCGTTTCATTACCTCGAAAACAGTCGTAAAACGAGGTTCGAAAATGTTTGGATCCATTAAAATATGCATCGCTGGCCAACGAGTTCGTTCGCGCCGACCATCGGACCAAATCTGACGGTAAAACGTCGCTCTGTTTTTCGTTTCATTTTTTATATTTTGTTCGTGTTTTTTGCGCATTTTTTTAACGACGCTGCATTTACCGCGGTGGGTAGTAATTTTTTTGCAAATACACGCGCAGCCCCGATTTTCTCGTTTTTCCCCCTTTTTTCGTCCGAGATCCCCGCGAGCGTCGCGGAATGATAAACATGTTTTTCGTTTTATCGCTGCAGAGATTTAGAGAGAGAGAAGAATGCAAAGTACGTGGCGTTGGAGTGGCCGGTTACCGGGTGCTTGCCAAGGTATGCATAATGTATATCCGTAACGGCTAGATTTATTATTATTTCGAATGAAAAATAATGCTTCCGGAAACGAGGGGTGACTCAGGGCTGTCCGCGCGTGATGCCGATTGCGTAGGTCGCCATCCGGGTGGCTGGAAGTGGCCGATGCCTTTAACCCGTGATTCACGCGCGCGCGACCTATACCTACTCGCAAATTTCGAACACACTGGTTCGATTTACCGATAGGTAATGGACGCTCCTACGGGATTCGTGAGCGTGACCCTGGTACCGAGTTGTAGTACCGAGCGGAACGTTACTTTCCTATTCGGGAACCGAGCTTTCCTCCGTCTCTCTCTCTCTCTCTTTCTCTCTCTCGCGCGCTTTCTCTCCATCTTCCTCGTCTACCCCGGATAGCGAGAGACACGCGACCGCCACGCGACCGTCGACGTCGGCGACGCCCGTCGTCGCATTTAACGCGCGATCGCTCTCGAGTGGCCCCCGTGGGTCGGGGGCCCCGAGAAAACGATAGACCGAACGGGACGGGTGAAAGGGCGTCGTGATAGCTACTCTTGAACCGCTTTTTCGAAGCCTTCCGGTATACGCGGTCGTAACGAGACGACGACGACGATATTGGATGAACCGGAGAGTCGGACGCTGATGAAAACTTCGGAGATTTTCGCTGCCACGGATACTCGATTACTGTAGGTTGAAAAATTCTTCGCATCGTCGTACGAAATAGAAAAAAAAAGCTGCGGGGTTTCGTTTGCGAGAAAATATATCCTTCATCCGGTGATTGTCATCGAGCTCGGATCGAGCCTAGAATTCGATGTCGAGAACCCCCGTAGCTTTCCCATGATCTGAGGATATTTATTGGAACGAGCGCGTGTTCGTGTATACTCTGGGGGGGCCAAGAAATCGGCAGAAACACCGCTGAATTTCACGTGTTTTTGGCTCCATCTCGACGCGTTTTGTCAAATGGATGCGATCGATTTCATTCGATCAGTCATGAGAAAGTGCCATATTTGTACTCTTCGAATTCGTGTTCCCTTGCATCGTGTTTTTTTCGTGCGGAGTTTGGTAAATTTTTATAATAATCCACGAATAATATGTTATATATTTTTTATATATATATTATATATATATATATTCGACCGGTTCAAAAAAATCGACAATTCTTCTTTCAAAACCACTACTGAAATACCTTCAGCGGGTTGAGAACAGACGCCTGTTAAGAGCGGAGCTCTTAATGCTAATATTTAGTAAATTTGAAACTATGAGACTATGAATAAAACTTAGCGATTTAATAACGTTTGAACTCGTCGGTTTATCGAAAAATGATAGGGGACATTTTTTATAGAGCGTTCAATTTCCTACAAAAACATAAGTCGCGCATTGGAATCCGTTGATTGGTGTGTGAGCTGCAGAATTCTTTTTAAAAAAATGTTTTTTTCCGTGTTATTTAAACGCGGTGAGCGACCTCTAAATATGAAAATTAAGAGCTCTGCGTTTAAAATGCGTGTTTTTCAACCCTCTGAAAGTGTTTCAGTCGTGGTTTGTGAAGGAAAAAAAAATATTCGATTTTTTTTGATGTAGAATAACTATAGTTATTCCTCTGACGAACGGGATGGGGCGCTCGTATAATTGGATGTGTCGTTGGGAATCGGCGGGAATTATCTCGATATGGGTGGTGGATTCGGCGAAGGTATCGAATTACGCGATCGTGGAAGGTTCACGGTCTCGAAATTTAGGTGGGCACCCGGCACACGACCGAAAGAAACGAGACGTTGAAGAAGGGAGGGTGATTGGGAAGGGGTTCGGGTATCTCGATGTCCATATCCAAGCTACGAATCGTGACGAGTGTCGGAGGGAGTAAAGAGCGGAGGGCAAGGAACCGGGAGCAGGGAGCAGGGAGCAGGGAGCAGGGGTACCAGGGGGACCATTGTGTAGCCGAGATGCAACCTTATATGCGGAGGAATATAGGGGCGTTCGTTGAACGATAAGCTTGGCGCGAAGGGCCCGCGCGCGACCACTTTGTTACGTTACATATGATATTCGGGGGTGGTTCGTTCAAGTGTGCGACGATACGTATCGCGAGTCCTAGATTATTTGGTGTATTCAATTTGTACAATATGCTTAATCCAGATACGTCTGCGACATGCATCCCTCGCTCTCCCGCAAACGCGTATTACTACTCGCGTTACACGTTCGACGAGACATTGTCTCCGTAAAAATCAATTCCAGCCTTTTTTTTACAAAAATCATTCCACGCGTAAATCGTACCAGCGACGTTCTTTATCTACCGTATAATCCATAAATCCCAGTCGAGTATAATTAAAGCGTCCCAACGTGATCGATTGTACAGAAAATCACCGCTCCAGAAACTGATGCGTTCGTCGAAAAATGAATGCACGCTGCAAAGTGCGTGTATATATACCTACCTACATAATTCCCACGCGTCACTCGACATTTGTCGCATGAAAAATCATCAAAACACAATCGCGTGGACATAATTATGCCACTTTCGAGCCAGACGCTAGAATCATACCAAGACGAACGTCAGCTGTTAACATTGAGCGAAGCAAGGAAATCTGTCGACAGACGTCGTACCGCGATATCCGTAGCTTCATCGAAAATCGTTGTATAGACCAGTCGCTATTGTTTCTCGTAACCATCGTACAATAACCACGACTTGCAATTCACGTCGTATCCATTGTTGAACCACCTTCAAAATGAGCTTCGCCCAAGCTAAAGTCAATCTACGTAACGCGTATGTCTAAACAACGTTGTAAAATCTTACGAATCGCGAGAAAACTCAGTTACGCGATACATACACAAGTAGTACTCGTACATCTCCTACGATACCTGCAAATCGATGAGTTCAATTGCGATGAAAGATTTGTTCCCGATGAAGAAACTTGCGCTGACCAGCATAAATTCAACACAAGTAGGTACGTATCATATCATTGATCGATAACCGTTTTCAAATTATGCTTATTTTTCTAATATAGGAAAGAGGGAGAGGCACGACCAACCCCCTAAGCCGACGATTACTTTTCGTGGCTTCTAACCATTAGATCAACTTAATTTCGTTCCATCTTGAACAAATTCAGCACCATTTTGGCGAAACTCCTAAAAAGACGCTGAAGCTTATTTTTTTAATTTAGGTTCTAAGAAAGTATTTTTAATGTTAAACATTTATTGCTTTATCTTAATTTCTCTGTTTACTTTAACATAACTGGAAAGAAAGCTTGCATGTCTCATCTTTTTACCTGATTTCGTAGGGTGCTCCATTATGGCCCGGTTATTGTACATATTTTGGAAATATATCGAACGAGTATATCAAAGTTTATTGTGGTAAAATGATTTATACTTGGAATTAAAATGAGACGAGTGATAGGAGAGGCTTGAAATGTCTCCATAAGTGGAAAACATTACGACCGATAGGAGCTCATTCCGAGAACAAATACTCGTGCGTCGCGTGACAATCGTGTGTTGATCCACGAGGTTCGTGACACGAGGGCGCGTCGTTTGTGCGATACGTATGTATACGAGATCCCTCGGGTTCGGTACGATTGTAGTCAATGTTCCCAAATACCTCGAGGCCCGAAGCTACAGATTCGCGCCCAGTCACGCCCATGTCTCCGCTACCGAGTCAATTCCGTTAGGAATCCGACATGTCTCGTGTAAAACGTGATTTTCGATTTAAATTTCGAATCGAGTGGTGAGCTAACCCCGTGGGCGATGCCTGTCTATTCGGTTCCACGTTCTAAAGACTCGACAACACTTTACACTCGCGTGTTTGTCGAGGTGCACATGACAGCGTTGTAATATGCGTTTGACGCGTCCGAAGCCGCCGCATCTCGCGGCGTGATTCCTCGATAAATAGATAATGCCGTGAGCGTGGATGTAAACGAGGCGAGGTCGTCGATTTTAAAGTATACCTTCGATTAAAAAATGAAAATCTCACATCGCCAACGAAATGCTCCCAGATCGAGGATCGGCCACAATAGATGGGAGAAATTATTCGGAACGGGGTAAATGACCGGAAATCGTGAAATCTACGAGACGTTCCCCGTCTCTGTGATGTAAAAATTGACCATGTCGAGTGATTTGCCATTTAGGAACGAGATCCTGACCCCAAGACTCGAGGGACCGTGATAAGTTATGGTAACTATAGTCCATTGGGGTTTAAGGGTCGCTTTGATCACAGATTCTTCCGCACAGGTTGACTTTTTGACTCCCCCAAACGATACAGCGCGTTAAATCGAGTCTCGAGCTGACATCTATACGTCTCTACCGGGTGACTCGCAACAACGCAAAAGTGCAGTTTCTTACAAATAAAATTCAATCGTATTTTTTACCACCCTCAATATTCACAATTCGTAACGATAAATCCCAACTCACGTCCATTTTCTTAAAAAAGAATAAATGGCAATTCGAGTGCTAATAGTTAGAATTTGTTCATCAATTCAAACGACATATTATACTGTTTCGGAAATGTTCAGCTTAAATGCAAAGGTTCGTTTTGGAGGGATCATTTTGCCGCGAGTGGTCAAAATCGAATTTGGAATCTTGGAAGCGCTCGGATCGCCCAACGATGTTAAGGAATCGAGTCACGTAGATGCGCGTGCAGAGCAGCAGAAAAGTTAGCGAGGGTAGTCCCCGACCTTCCGCGGCGCGGAATCGGGCGCGTGAACGTCCCGCGGCACCCTGAAACGAGCGAAAGCCATTAATTACGTCACGGAAGAACGCAGCCGTTGTCTCAAACAAAGGACTTTGTGCGCGCCTCCGAGCTCTTCTTCTCCTCTTTGCCTCTTTAGCATCAACCCACTTCAAACCCCTTCAGCCTTCGTCAACCACCGAAGTAATACGCGTACCATATTATACGACTCGAGTCCGTCGCGATGTGAATCGTTTCGCATCGCAGCCTATCGTCCATGCTTCATGTAACAGCGCTAATTATAGCAAATTTGCATACTCGTGTACCCTACCTCCGTTTTATATTTCTCTCCTCGACGATCTCTTCTTCCATCATCCCTTTGTTCGCCGCGGAGAGATGCCACTCTTCGGGATTCCCCCGAATCGTTGGGGCTACTTTACGACATATTCCGACACTCGTTGTTACCTACGCCTTCTCCACGCTCGCGACTCGTTGCTTTATCGCTGTTCACCTCGAACCAAAATTTCAATTCCATACTCCACTTTTAAAAAATCACAACCTCGAATATATTCCAAGCCTCCTGTTGAGTAAATGTTACGGAAAAAGATGCCAATTTTTGTATAAAGTTGGGAATATCTTGGAAGATACAACATTCACGTCCTAATAATTATTGCCGAAGTCCTTTTTTGTCGAGGGTCAAATTAATTTCGCCGTTCGATATCCTACGAAACCTCGTCAGATCGAGAGACTTTGGGATGAACTTTTTTTGTTGTAAATACGCGAAGTTCTTGGCAATTTATGAAAAAAGTGTCGCCGGCCCCTTCAGATTTCCGTTTGGATAATTATTCATCCCTGAGATAATCGATCGTTTCGTTGATGCGGAAATTTCATCGCTCCGAGAATTTCCCGCGGTTGAAAACGAGTCGTTGTAGGAAATCGGCAACGATCGCGGTGTCCGTTGTCGCTGTTGCGGCATAAGGAATAGAAGGGAGACGGCTGTTCGGGCGTTGCAACGTCGTCGTCGTCGGTAGCGTTTCAGAATCGCGGAGACAATGGTTCGGATCGGGAGTAAATTATCTCGTAATTACGTGGTACAAAGCGGTATACAGGTGCGCGCAGACGGGACGAAGAGACGTTTCGAGTCTTGTTCTGGGCACGGCGTGTGGCATGGTATTTAGCTAAACCTTGCCGTAGACGAAGAAGAAGGACGCGAGCGAGGGAGAGAGAGAGAGAGATCGAGGAGACGAAGAGACGAGGAGCGAGACGCGCGGAGGCAGTAGAGGCATCCGCGCGCTCATTTCCGTTCCGGGGGCGCGGGTGGCAGTCGCGGAGGACGAGGGCCGGGACGCGGGGAACGGGGGTATTTCGGAGGGTGGTTATAAGGGGGGCTGCTAACTCGCGAGATATTAATTCCGTGTTAGCGCTGTGGAAGGGTGCTGGGGCGAAAACTGCGAGCGGAGCTACTCCCTCCCTCCCTCCCTCCCTCCCGCCCGCCCATCGTCTCTCCCTCTGGATTCTCTCTATCGCTCTCACCCTTTGCCACCCCGCGCTCTGTATGTACAACGCGAGGAGAGAAGAGGCGTTGCAAATCAGAGATTAGCCATAGTTAACTCGACTTGCGCAGCCAAACGGTTAATCAATAAATGATTATTTACGTCACGGGGAACCCCCGTATCTCGTACAAATATACGTAAGCTAAGCATTCATATTTCTAGTACCGTAAACGGAGAAAAAAACACTTATTACGATAGTATGATCACTATTAGTAAATCAATAACGTGGTAACTCTTATCAACATAGTTAGTCTTATTATTTTGGATGGTAATTTTTACTATCGAGATGGTAACCGGTAAAAAAATTATTGTGTTAGTGTCGTACATGCTACTAACGCAAGATGGTAACTGTTACCATCTTCAGTAACAGTTAACCCTTCGTGGTCACACTGGATGGACACCACCCCACGATCAACTTTCGGTCTAAGCATTTAGTATTAACAGGTATCAACCGGAAGTTCAGTCGCCAAATGCGCTACTATTTTTTCCCCACAAGTATCAAGCTAGAGGAGCATATGTCCCAAATTTTAGATCAAAATTTCAAAAAATGAAGACGTTAAGATTTGTTAAGTGAAAAAGTGTCATTTTCACACTTCTACCGCTATTTGAGTTTTTTCACAACTTATCACACAATTTCTCGTATTTAAATTTTTCGTACCTTAGATATAATGCTTAGAGCAACTCAGATAGTTTTTGGAGCAAAATCATTTGTTTTACTACAGGTTTAATACAGGTTACCATCTCAATAGTAAAACTCACCATCCAAAATAATAAAACTTACTACATATATGAATATAATAGCTATAACTTTATTGATTCAGTAATGGCTATTATACTATCGCAACAAACGTTGTTATATTTTCTCTCCGTGTGTGTATGCAATTTCGGTTCATTGCATGCTGCGCTTCTAAAACATCGAATCGCAGCTCAGAATTGGAACTGGAAGTAAAATGCTAATCATGTTGATTAGAGTGTGCTGATGGACCTCATAATAGGCAGATAAACGCGAAACGTGCTCGATTATGAAGATCCATTCATTTTCTATTTTACAAACTAGTGATCGTTACCCGCTAATTTGTTCACTAATTTTTGCAAATTTTATCTATATCCTGTCGATTGGCATGGAATGTTTTCATCGATGCGTCGTAAACGTTGTCCAAGTAGTTATTCATTGCACATTTTTATATGTATGTATAGGTGTCGCCGAGAAGGGATGAAAGATGCGTTTCAGCGGTAAGAAGATATGGCGAAAAATCACCGACAAGTTTCTACGGACGGATACCTAATTGGTGACAATATACGATATCGAAGGAGGTCGAGTAAACTGCCGAATCTTTCCTCGACTCGGACGTTCTTAGCGTCCCGGAGTTCCGGCGATCGTCTTCTCCGCGGGACGCAACACCTCGACCCTCGCGTTTCTCGACCGTGAAGATATCAGGTATCGGATATTTCCCGTCCATCTTCTTTTCTCACCATCCCCGCCGAATCATGTTCCCCCGATCTCGTTTCCACCCGTCATCAAGTCGAAACGTGACTGCATAACGCGTCTCAAGGTGTGAACCAGCGAGACCATACGTACTCGCAGCGCAAGCCACCCAACTTAATAATAATTGGAGGCGACGTCGCGATCCTTTGCTACCACCAGAATTCATCTGGTGAAAATCCTCGATGGTTTCTACTTTCTAATAAAGAGAGTGACTCGACGAAGAGAGTCTCGTCGGGCACCTCTAAGCGTTCGTGAGGGATAGCGGAGGAGGAGGAGGAGGAGGACGAGAGGGAGGTCGGTGGCTGCCTGACTGTCGGCGGAAGCGTCGTCATGGCGACACATCGATCAGCTACCGCCACAGCACGGGAGCCAGGTCGCGAGTCGACCGACCAGGACCTCGTTTCCCGCCTGCCGCCGAAAAATCAAAATCAAAAATGTCTTCCCGATCAGGGACGACTTTCTACTACTCGTTTTCACGCGTCTACAACGCGAGACTCGTTTGCTTCGAGGGAAAAAAACAAACGGGAAATTAAATTTTGCCATCCTGATGATCGCAGCGTTTGTTCCAACTTGAAAAAGCTCGAAGTAAGCTTCGGTGTGTCGAAAAAACTGCATGAATTAATGTGGAGGACGATTAACGAGCGAAAACCGCGCGGGGCGAAACAAAGTATGTTTTACTAGTGTTATTATTATCGATTCATCGTACCGCGAAGGAAAAACCATCGATCACGCGGCTTTTTATCAAACGATCACTCCTCCTCGCTGAAGACGTAAAAGCGCGAAGGAGAGTGGAAAAAGATAGAAAAAGAGCGCGAGCCGCGTCCAACGGGCGAAGGTAACCGATGACGTCGACTAGGGTAGTTTCTACCGGCGTAGGGTGGATCGATTCTCTTTTTCTCCTCTCTCTCTCTCTCTCTCTCTCTCTCTCTCTCTCTCTCTCTCTCTCTCTCTCTCTCTCTTTCTCTCTCTCTTGCCCTCCTCCGTTGCTGTCTCGCTCCCGAGAAGACCTCACCGTCGTCGTCGCCGTGCTGCTGCTGCTGCTGAATACCGTTGATTGTACTCCACTCGCCGGCGCCCCCGCGAGCCCAACTGCTCCCGCCCACTCCGCGGTAATGATGGCAATCAGCCCCTCAGAAAGGATTTCAGGAAATTCTCTCGCCTTTTTGTCGGCAGCCGGGGCGACGGCGGACGCCGCAAACACCGGTCGTCGACGTACGGGGGTCCCTCTCTGTCCCTTGTACCGCTCTCTCGTCCATCCCCCTCGATCTTCTTATCCCGTTCCCGACGGCCCACGCGCTCCGATCCGATCCGTCACAACTTTTCAACGACATCTTCACCAAATCGTCGTTCTCGCCTTATTTATCGCGCGTGTTTCACTCGCCGAAACTTGGCATCGGCACGCTCGACTTTTGCACGAATGTCTCGAAAACACCGAGGTATAACGGAAAATCGATTCGAAAGGAGTGCCAATCCTGACAAGTGGTTTCCATAAAACCCGCTTTCAACCCCAAATTTCAAATTCAACTTCGACAATGTTGTCAAATTTACCACAAAAATTTGTGCTAATGACCTTTTTTTACACAAAATTAGTGTTATTTCAACCCTCTGCGTGCGTAGAGATATGTAATACAAACCAATATCAGCCTCACATTTAAAAACTGTTCCACTAGTAGTTAAATAACATTTGTGTGTGTTGAAAAACGGACTGAACACTAACGATTGTGTTGAATCAACTCACTAAAATGTTGAATATTCCACACACAAATGTCTACACTGTACACAATGACGAACAATTTTCTACCCTGTACCTGGATATCAGCGAGTAGACTGATAGGAATGGAGAAAGAGCGAATGAGATTCGAGAATGTATTCTCTAACTCGCTGAAAAATGCAAAATAAAGACAAATATGATGGCAAGAGTTTCGTTCCAGACACGATGCAGCTACTGATCTCGACGCGAACGACGCTCGAGTTTTGGAGAGTAACAGCACGAATCGACGAACGGAAATGGAATGGAAACGGAGCGATTGAAGAGGATTCGAAAATACGAAAAGCATGGATAGGGGAGAACTTGTAATGATCTGTTGCTTGACTGCTCACGCTGCGTTGCACGCCAACAATATTGACTGCTCGCCAAGAAGCAACCAAGGGTAGTCGGTGTATGTAGCTATACGTGGGATATTCCCGCGCGGTATATTCGTATACCTACATGTAGATGTATATACGTCTGTACATATGTGCACACACGTGTATGTACGTATAAACATGCATGTATGTATATACTGCGCCGGTCGCATTCCGCGACAACAGTCTCACTTGCTCACTCCTCCCTCATTGACGCAACATTAAGCACACACGATAACGCATGATTAACTAGCTAATGACTTTCGGCTGTCGAGGCCCTACGGCGACAAATCATCGATTACCGAGACTCACTCGGACGTTAAAGCTTCGTTGTCGAATATCTCTTTCCTCTCCGTTTATATGGATGGCAAAGAAAATCTTGCCGAGTCACGAACATCCTCGACACGAAGTACATATCTAAAGTGTTGTATCTCCCGTTATCCTGTCATCTACTACACGCGCCTCGTTCACCTCTTCGATAAAAAAAAAGAGAGAAAACTGTGTTTCCCAAATTTTATTTCCGTATCGAATTTATTACCAGTCAAACCTGGCCAAAATTTTTCATCTTTCTAGGATTAAGAATTGTATGAAATATTCGTTGGCTTTAGATTATAGTTCATGTTTGGTGAGATGTTTCATGGCGAACATGACTACCTGACTAAAATCCCACGCTGATTAAACCTTGTCTACACATTTTTTTGTCAAGTCCACTCACAAGGTAGTGAAATTATAAAGTGCGGTGTGCATTTTCTTCGATAAATTCGATTTTTTGTTGTTGTGGTTATTTTATACGGATATTTGATTTCGGCACTTTGGAAAGAGATTCTTAGTATCCGTGAAGTTTCATTGCTTTGGATCAAACATTTCACATTTTGCAGAGGCAGTAAATTCGAGGAAGGCGATGCCATCTGTGAGAGAAGGTCGGAACTGAAACAGGGGTTGAATAAGCTGCATCGCCATCTACCAACGATGATGAGAACGTTTCGAAGTGAAGGATGGATCATCAAGTCTATTCAAGGTATTGATCTGGAGCGGCATAGCCGAATAATATGTAGCAAATTCAAAAGTAAACTACGACTAGCAGTCGGTTATGTCAAACTCTTCCAGAATCTCTGGAGATACGTGTCGTTTACCTTCGCAGCTTGGTTAGTCGATGCTTAAGAGTTGCCTGCCAGAAACATTCTGCTTAGAAGGCAACGCGAACAACTCCAACTTTTACGTATTTCCACAAAAAAAAATTCAGTCTTCGTCATTTTCCACGGATCGAAGAGAACGAAATTCTGCAGGTAAAAAATCGCAGAAATGTCTGGCATGCCAGAATGAAAAATGCGACGGAATCACGTGGAAAGTGAAACGAAGTTCGCGAGGAAAGCACACTGTGAAAACAATCGGTATGAAATTTGCGAATGCGGATGAAGAAAAAAGCTGAGCATTGTCAAACGAATGGATTTTGTTGAGGGTAGAGAATTATAGTCAAACCGTTGAATGCGATACTCCACGAGCGTTCCCACTTTTGGCTTTGTGTGAAACGGGCGAAAAGAGCGCGAATCGATACGTTTTGTGAAATAACAGTTCCGAAGCACATGTAAGGTTTGAAGGTAACTAACAATGGTAAACCCTATCCCGCCCCGTCCATTGTCGTTTTTGACTAGTCACTCGCCTCCCACGTTCTCACGTGATCCCGCCACGCGCGTACCATAGCATACAATCAGCCGACGTTCGCGGGTTATATATGTCTGTAACTACCCGTCTATATCTATACACTCGTATCTATAAAATACTCGAACCAGTAACGAGGTGCATTTGGTCGACGGGTGAATAATGATCGCGCGAGCGCAGTTTCAGGCCCGAACTCGCGGTAACAGGAGTGTTTCACGGGCGTGGGGTGGGAGGGGTTAGATCCACGATAGATAGTCCCGCTACCGCGCAGAATTCATTGCTATGTAACGTCACGGTGTACGTGTAATAATAGCAATAATAATACGCGGTGTTCCCAACACGGATAGAATCCTCTGCTCTCGGCTCTTTCTCCATCCCATCGTGTGGGTACCAACGATCCGCGTTCCACGTTCCGCGTTCGCCAGTCTCTCCGCAGTTTATACGATCTCTATATCCCGTAACGCTCTTACGTCTCGATCCGTTTGCGATTCGTTACGCTCTATACGCACGATGCTTTGTGCACCGCGTAATAATTGCTCGGGTGTATGGTGTGCCTCTGGGGCTGGCCGTACGCGAAGGGAGGTGTACAGGGGAACGACGGCACGCGCCGGAACCGGAACCCGGAGTCGTGTGTCCCTGCCGTTACCGAACGGAACTATCATGATTAGTCACGGCAGTAGCACGGTTCCCTACGTGTACCAGATACGTACACGTCGCAACTATCTCGCTATCTCTCCCTTTTTCCTTTCATCTACGCGAGCTTTTTCGTATTCCTCCTAATCACCGATGATCGTTCTTCGCTCCGTAAAAGACCAATTCCAATTTCTCACCGTACTCTTGCCAGCTCCGTCGCTTCTTTCTTCTCATTCGCGCCTTCACCGAACGTTCAACGAAATGTCCTCGAGAATAAAACGAGATCATCATTGTTAAGTCTTCGACTTTGATCGCGGCGTGATACGAGGCCAAATAATAACTGTCCAGTAATAATTTCCTCTGTAACGCGAAGTTATGCAATTATGGATGTAGCCGCTTCGTCGAATACTCCGAACGAATCGTCTAACAATGTATAGGTAAACTCAAATATCTTGCGTTACCGTGAAGTTGCAAAAAAATGCAACAAAATATTTAACACGTTGCAATCGAGCTTTTCTGTTCTACTTAAGCAGGTTGAGGTCGGATCTTCTGAATCAAAGGTTTGGAATGTTTACGTTGAGAAATGTTTAAGAATCAAAATCAAATTAACGAAATTCATTATTACGATACTAAATTTATTATCGAAAGATTGTACTTCTTATGAAATCGTTTATTAGATAGTGTTAAATAATTTCGCATGAATGGATTAACTTTTGGGTGTTTTGTCAAACTTGAAGAAAAAAGGAGAAAACAGATTGGATGTAATAATTGTTGATCTAATTTTTCGTGCGCAAGAATTCTGAAGATTTTCGCCGAGAGATCGGCTAACAACTGACAACCCAGGGGGCAAAGTTCACTCGCGACGATCGCTGGTAGCAGCGGAAACGAGAGAGTATGGGCAAAAGCTTGAGGGGTCGAGACTTTGAGGGAGTTCGGGATCCGCGAACCCCGGGTTAACCGATACCGACAATTATCAACGCGTCGCGCGGCCACCCTCGACTAGGCCGGGTCACTACCAGCGAGCTTTCGACCCCGATCTCCCATACGGGAGGGAGCGACTTGGCGAAGATACGCCGAGCGAGTGTAATAATCATTTATTCTCGCAGCAACTACCCGCTGACAAGATTCTGCCGAATTCTATGAATATTTTAGTCGGGTTAGGCGAACGATTACAAAGTAAAGATTTCGGATTGGTTGCTCTGCACCGACTGTGCGAGAAACGCGGACCAACAAGGAAACGCAATTATTTGACGAAAACTTCTCAGCGCTCGTAATTTTTTTTTCCATAAAAGTTGCGTGAATCCGCCACGCTTCGCTGTTGTAACATCGCAAATGCGACGAACTAGGATCGTTTTACGCAGAGGAAATAAATCGTCACCGCGCGAGCTTGAAAAGCTCCGCGAGCTGTTTTTTTCTCTGAAATTTTTACTCCTTTTTCTTCTGTTTTTAACCACTGAACGCCTCGTTTGACCTCAAAGGAGACCTGCACCTAGCGCGAGTCCGTTGTTTAGACGGATTTTTCACAACGGAGTCAACGAGCCGAGAGCTAACGACGTAAACTGTTCCGAAGCGAAAAAGGGGTCACTTTCGGCATCAAATTGAACGTGCTTCTCGCGGGCGTTACTCTTCACACCCGACTTGACGATGAACCCCGCCGAGGTTTATGTGGGTGTCGCGCTCAAATTTTTTACGCGACACCCACGTCGAAAAACAACCTTTCACGTATCAGCCAAACAGATTTCATTGGGCAAAACCAGACTCTGCAACGCCGTGACCATTTTTTTCTTCTCGCCACCCATCATGCCACTCTAGACGATCCTGAAGAAATCTTTTTCCGAACAATTAAACATATTTTTTAAAAAGATTCCATATTTTCTGCAAAAAAAATCGAGCTTTGGGTGGTATTCGTGGTAAGAAATACGATGTTGATACACGGTGATGTAAATTCTACGAATATTCGTGGTAACAAGTATATGTGTGTGCATCTAATGTTGTGTTATTGGAGAAAGCGCGAAGAACGTGTTTGGAAAAAAAAATGGGAAACAGGGTAATGCAATGTACATACATGGACTGTCACTCGTCACCATCGAATTCGAGAATGGATATGCGCGGTGACCAACGCCACGTGTCTTTACCACGAACGAACGCAAAGTCAACTCGCCGCCGCATCGTTCTTGTCAAACATCAATTACTGATGCAAACACGAACGATCGACGCGTGGAAACCTGGTCGGCGGTGTTTTATTTAGCTGCGAAGACTATGCCTCTAGAAACAATCCGTTCCTCGACGATGAGCTCGACGACGTTGATTCTACCGATACGGTCACACGAAGATTCGTCTGTAGATCAATTTGTCACAAATTGTCGCGTATGCGAGTCGTTTCTTATGTTATTCTATTTCCCTGTAATTCGTTTCTTGAAATCAGTTTTTGCTTCACCTTCGCTAATCGCTATTCAATTTTCGCTCATCGTTTACACGCGAAGTGTACGCGTAAATTTTGCACAAAATCATTCTCGTCGATTACAAAAAATTCCACGACCACGCTCTATTCCAATGCTTTCCACTGTACCTTCGCTGTTACAGTTCAGCTCCATTACAAAATAAGGGTATTGTCTGGCGGTTACCGAATTTGTTGTTATTTGGTAGGCAAAAAAAATTCATTGTTGATCAAATTGTTGCCATGAGTATTGGATCTCGTCATGCTTTGCGGTGATCATCGTTAACATTTTACTGGATCATACAAAATCAATAAAATAAAAAATATATATTCGATCAGGCTATAGATTAACTATTGAAGTAATGTTTTTTTTGTATAATTAATTCAAGATGGTCCAGTCAAATTTTATTATGACCACCGGGGTTTCACGTGCAATAAATATTTTTTGTCAAATTTTGGTGAATTCAAGTTAAAACATAATGGAATAACTTCGTATCGTTGGTTTTATAGAATAAATAAAACTACTGCAGAAAGTTTATATTTAAAATAGTCATTTTTTTCAACTCTCCGATTACTCCCAGCCCCTTAATTGAATGCAACTATTCGAGATACGCGCAATTCGAATGCAGTTTTTTTTATTTGTATAGAGTCAAAATCGTGACTCTCTCTCTCTCTCTTTCTTCAGTTTCGATTCGCAAAATTCGTAGAATTTGCGAAACGTGTATTTGGATTTTTTCGCTCCGCAGAATCAGCCCTCGTAAGGCACGTGCCTTCTTTATTTATTTCTACTCGTCTTTCAAACGGCAGACCACAGTTTATCGAAGAAAAAAAAAATTGCCGGAGTATTTTTCATTTCACTTCCAGTCGTCAATCTTGTGCGGAGTCTACGTAGAATTGCCGGGGCACGTGTACGCGAGCGGAATACGGGGGAGTGCGCGAAGGTCTGCCTCGGCTAGAGACAGAAACATCGTGAAAATGGGGTGAGAAGAGGGCGAGAACGAAGGGTGAGGCGATTCGGCGAGCAGATAGCCGTACCCGCGGCAACGACGCGACGGAACAGGAGAGATATTCCCTGGGATGCTCAAGGCAGCATCCGGCCTTTCTCCGACAAGGGTGGCTCGGTTCGTTGGGGTTGTAGGGCGGGCGGTTGCCGTGGATACGAGCACAGCTAACCCCAAACCACACCCCGTCGTTTCGTCGGGAACATTCGCAACTTCGCAACCCCGTCGCCGCCATGATCGATCCACCATCTTGTACCGAGCTATTACCGCAAAAATTCGAAAATCAACATTCATTTTCCGCCCCCATTATAAACGTCTGCTAAAAACGAACGATCTCTAATAAAAACCGATACCTTATCTCTCTCCCTCTTTCGATCGAAAAATTCTCTTGCTTACCTTCGGACGTGAAAAATTGTTCTTGTTTTTTTTTTCATTCGCTTCGCCCCAAAATTTTCAGGCTGAATACGACGAGAAAAATGTGGGGGCGGGAAATTTCTCGATGGTGCTTCTCGGTTATCCGCCCCCGTCGCTGCGCGAAACTCCCGGGAAAAGGATGTTTCAGATAAGGTGATTTACAACGCTCAACAATTAATGTCCCATCCTATCGGGTGAAAAAAAGCAAAGCAGCAAAAAAAACAATCGGAAATCGACAACGACGAAACGAGACGTCACGTCAAATCGTCCTCGAGGTATCGCTGACAAGTTGCGAGCGCGTGCTTCGATTTCGAAAAGAGAAAAAAGGAGCCACGCGAGATTCAAGAAAATCTGCAACGAACGACAAAACACTTCTGTATTCTGTCAACATTTATTTTCCCAACTCTTATCCTCGTCCTTGTATCTTCTACGACGTATGAACATTGCGTGACGGTCGCCGAAAACTCGTATTCGTTTGTTTCATCGAACATTTTTTCCATTAGACTAATTTTTATTTAATCTATTACACATTTACAATTCCATATATTTTTATGCCAGGTTTATTATAACGTGACAAATTCAAGGTATTATAACGCAACGTTATACCTGGCATTTATCTGAGAGCAATTGCTTCCGCGATATCAAGGTGATAATTTAGCGCTGTACCGGGAAACTTAGTTAGCGTATCGCGAAATGAATCGATTTGCAAATGGTGAAAAGAGGAGAAAATTGGACTTACCAGTAATCGAAGCGGTTGGCGAGATCGCGGAGGGATTCGCTCTCGGGGGTGGTGAAAAAGCTCCGGCCAAATATCCGCCTCGATCCACCAGCGCCTGTTTCGCTTTCTCGACGCTTTGTTTCAGTTGTTGAAACGTACTGCCACACGCGAGTCCGCGATACGGCCAGTTTTCTTGCTTGACCCCTGACCCGGTGCTAGCTACTGCCGCCCCAGATCCGGCCCCTTTCAGATCTAGCGCCCCTGCGTACGAACAGCTTGTGCTGTCGTACATCACCACAGCGCCCCTGAGTCGAATGGAGAAGAAAAACCACGCGATAGAGAGATGTGGAAAAACGTTTTCTTGCCGAACTGACCCTCGGCCCGGAGAATGACAAGTAGGCGAAATCGCTCGGCACGAACGATCGACTTCGTACCATTTTTCAATCCACCGTAAGAACGTTGGGGCGAAACAACTGCGCGGACTCCGTTGCACGAAACAATTTCAATGTTCCAAATTTACCGACCCGTTACAACGACTCCAGCAATTCTACGGGTATTTCCACGTGATTTGGAAAGACTTAAACGCGACTGAAAAACTCTAAAATCGTCACGATATATTTTCTGTATAATTGTATTAAAAAAAAAAATTGGCTCGATAAAATTAAATGGAATTTATGTATAATCCAGCCAATTTTTTTCATCTAATTCACATCTAGAATCAACCTTTTCGAAATGACGAAATCATCGGAAACACGTGACGAAGTTCGGGAAAAAACGACCATCATCAGCGAATTGCTAAGAGTATTAGAAAAAATGTTAACACATTTTGAAAAATGCAAAAAAATTACTACGACGAAATCCGGATGTATTGAAAAACGGACGGAAAATTGCCACGACGAGATGATAAAAATGCTAATCACCGAGAAGACGATGAGTCGAAATTTTATGTAAGTTGAAACGTTTGGAAAATAAATGCGAAACGTGGATAAATTGGATTTGGGCTCTCGTGATACAAGCGAGTGCGCGAATACGATTGGCTTAAACGACTCAACGACTATAAATATCTGTAATTAAATAATTTTACCGCTGCTTGTCACATCAATCGTCTCATCCCATAACGAACTGGCACCTGCGTATCAAAAATGCACGACGAGTTCGGGAAAAGTTCGATGCAACGCGGAATCTCGTCGCGGTGTGAAAGAGGAAAATAAGAAACAAATAATATGAAACGATCAAACACAGCGATGAGAATTGCTCGCGTGCCTCGACGCACCGACACGAATTTCTCTTTTCTTTCCAAGCACACGGGTCGAGTGATCGACGTACGGCACGCCGATGCGTTATCAAAACGTTCTATTGGTATGATAACTATTCGTGTTCGTGCAATCACGAACAAAATTAAAGATGTCCATTACGACATTAAAGCTTCCGGTCGGCAGATATCCTTATTAAAATAACCTTTTACATTCATCCTCGTATCGTTTAATCGTTCGAATCATTTATTTACGTTGCAACGTCTACAATCGCGTAGATTTATTCGCAGCACTGTTCATCCACTTTTCATTCCACGATTCCAAGTCTCTACACATCTTCCCATGTCGACCGTTTGTTTTTTATTCGAAATTCGCGATTCGGTTTTTTAGTCCATTTTTTTCCTACCAGTTTCAAATTTTAATTAAAACGTGACTCGAAAACGCATTTGTTTTTTTTCTTTGGGGGGGGGGGGTTTATTTTTTTATTTTTTTATTTTCTTGGAAAAGCGACGTTTTTGCAACCAGAGGGGGACTTTCGCGAGCAGGCGGACCAAAGTTTTCGGGGTTTCCCAGAGTTTTGCCAACGAGACCCGATGGTGCTCCGGATACCTGAAGTGGACGACGCGTTGAAGACGCTGAGACGTCCGATCGTCCGCTCAGGTTGAGACTCTATCGCAACTGCGAACGCCGCGCGGCTAGCAAATTGACTGCTTCCGGGCCTCGTTACATCACTCTGTTACTCCGTTAACGTTCGCCGGAAACCCTCCGCCTCCCGCCCGTCTAACCTCTCGCGTGTGTCACATACCCACGATTCACGCGCGGATCTACCCGTAGGATCACGCGCGAAAATCTTTTTTCAATCGGTCGATCTCGATCTTCGGTACGGCGAAACCAAGGAGAACGGTGTGCACCGTCGAAACGAGGCTGGATCCCGTTGGAAAGCCAAGTTCCTCCGAATTGTTCACCTTTGAGACAGGAAAACTGTTCGGATTTGACTTCGAATATATAGTGGTGAGAATTTCGCCTCCATTTTTTATTTACTCATCGCGTGGATGCGAGAATTCCACAGATGATGTTTCCAGTTCTGGAAATATCGCTTTTGTTTTCTGCTCAAGAGTCTCGCGTGGTTTCATTCGCGGGAGGGAAATATTTTTGTGTTTTCGATCGCCGAAGAAAGAGCGTCGATCGTCGTGCGTCGCAGAACAACGAGCAGCGAGGAGGGAAAACAATTAACACGAGTATGACAAAAAACGAACAGGAAATGCGAACGCATGTGAGAAAAATAGCACGGAGATTCGCCGACGGTACCGAGATCGTCTCAACAATCGCGAGTGAGAATTCCTGCGAGAAATCGAGAACAAAGGCGGCCCGACGTTTGCCAACAAAATTTAGCGCCAATTTTTTCTCAGCATCGTAAGAAGAATGGCACGCGAATTGAGCGGCTTTAATATCATTGTCATTCAAATAACAATTGACGCGGAATAAAAATCATAAATATATAGTTAAAAAAAAGAATCGATACGTGGGCACCGATATTTTTCGGTTCGTTCCTCGATAAGCACGGTAGCGACGAGTCAACGACGCGAACATCCCACACCTACGAGTCGGGCCGAATATTTTCGGGAACGCAAAAAAGCGGAGAGAGAAAAAAAAACAAGGCTGACGAGGCTAAGAAACGAGAAACTGCTTCCTTTCCAAACGATCGACTCACCGTCTACGCGGGGATCCAGGCTGAACGACGTCTCGCTCTCCGAAAAGTTCCTCGTGATTTCTTTCACACGATTTTATTATACCACTCGTTTAACCACACGCGAATAACATGCGCGTTCGTTCACTAATTTTTCGCGCTAATGTAGAAACGATGTCGAGTGCGATCAGCAACGTCGGATGGATACGCGACGGTGAGAGAGAAACGTTCGCGGCAACGGTACGGGGATGTCGAGAGGGAAGTTGGCGGTGAGAGCTAGCGGGATGTCCGTGAGTATCCCAGGGGAGAAACCAGGGAAGAACGGATGGTAGCGGGTGAGCGTACATTTCGGCAGTGTTGTCAGTCGGGGACCGACGATTGGCTGTATCGGAGCCTGCGCCCAGACGCTCCCTCGTACGGGGGGTAGGCTCTTCGCTCTTCGTCCGTCTCTTCCTCAGAGGCGGGATCATCCCTCTGGTTCTACGCGATAGGAACGGGACGCGATCCCTTCTATTCCCCTCGCCGGAGGCTCCTCTCTCGGTACCTATTCCTCTCCGAGGCGAAGAGGACGTCGTCTGTAGATACGCGGCTACACGAATCTTCGAGGTCCGGAACATATCTCTCGACAACGCTTTATGCACCGGCTGTGCGCCACTTCGTCTATGACCGTCTCCATTTATTGTCTCTATCCCCCCCCCCCCCCACATTTTCTTCACCCGCTTCGAATTTTCCCTCTAAAAACATCGCGTAATCGCCAAAAAAATTGAAAAACTACTCCCAAATTCAACAACGACGAGCGCAGTCGCTTTCTATTGTTACCCATCAAATTGATCTTCTTTCAGAAAAATTGTTTCAAATCTTTTTTTCCTATTTCCAAATCGATAAGAATTTTTTCTTTCGTTTCTGCCTTGTAGATTATGAAAGCTTATTTTTAGCTTGTTTTGCAACATGGAGTTTGCACGGAAAATGCTGGACTGGTGTACGACTTTTGCGCGACAGCACAAAGTTGCAGGACTACGGTGAACAAGTACACGAAGTGTCGTGCGAAAAATTACCGATCTCGTCGTAAATTTGCTGTATTCAATTAATAGTAATAAATAATAATGTGACGAGGTTGAATGTATTTTTCAATTTGTCTACACAGACATGGGAAAAATATGGTGAGAAACGTCGTTTATCGTTGGGAAATAAAATTGTTGGTTGGAGAAAAGTTCTGCCCGGCACCCGAGAGCTGTTTGGAAGATGAGATTTGGGCATTTTTTGAGAGACAGAGATTTGATTCGGCAATAGAAACGGAAATGGTATTTTTTGTGGACGAGTACAGCGTTGATTGTGGATAGAGGGCTAAACAGAGGGGCGTGAGTCTGACGTTGCTCTTTTGAAATCGATAAGTTGATAATGTATAAACGTGCTAAGCACACCCTGTACGCGAGGGTGGTTAATGTTAATGGTCGAGGCGGGGTGGTTTTCGGTGAACCTAGGGTGACCCAGGGGTGGGTGACCCTCGCCTCGTGAGTTAGAGCTTCCTGAGACTCTCCTCCGGCGCATCCCTCTACCGCCGCATCTCTCCGGCCTCCCTCCCCGGCCTCGTTCTGCTTGGCTAATAAGACGAGCGAGATAGGAGGAAAGCGGGATAGAGAGAGAGAGAGAGAGAGAGAGAGAAAGCAGTTAGATATCTGCGCGAACCGCGTACTTATTTCTAGTAATAAAAGGTAGGCTAAAGTGTCGCTTCGACCAAGGGTCGTCGTTTACACTTTTTTCGCCAAAAAACAATCCGAACCCTCGGACGACGTGAAAGAAGCATCAATTAAACCCCCGGTAGGCAGTGGTAAAATAAAAAATTCCCACCACTTTGCACCGTAAGAAAAATAGTCGCATTTTGTCATTCGCAAAAAACGCGCTGGAAAGATGCTGAAAAACATCGCGGGAGGCACGGTGTTTAAAGCTTCGCAAAAAAAATGAGGAATCACAGCGATGCATGTCGGGAGAAAAACATTATAATTACCACTCGTCACGAAACGCAACGCGCTCAACAGGTTATTACAACATTAACGTTGTACACGGAGAAGCTTCACGAACCTGGCCACCGTACAATCGTGGTCAGACCAATTTGCATAATTTTTATTTTTTTTTGTCGACTCACGAATGCTCCACGCGACCTTGTCGAATACCACCTCTTCGTCGCGTTGCAAGAAAGCTTAGGAACGAATCGACCTTGAAGCATATTTTTACTCGCACTCTTTGAATACTAATTACAGTCAAGAACATTGAATTTTCGGAAATCGTCGCAAAAATCTGGAGGAAAATGCCAAAAAATTTTGCAAGTATCCAAACAACCTGGAATTTTTTCAGGTCTTTTTGAGACCTGATGGAAATAGGTGTCTGTGTTGACAGAGAATGCGTACGTAAGTGTGAGTTCTGATCTCAAATTTGGCAAATATCTCGGGGGAAAATTGTAGTTTTAATCATTAATTTTATTCCCTTAGTCGAGAATCGACGATTGCGTTCAGTTTTGCAGGAATTAGTTTTTTTCATGTACGTGTACCTATAGATTTTCGTGTGGGATATTTTTCCGACGAGCTATTCTGTGCGACCCATGCTCTTCTGTTCCTGGATTAAATGAGACGAAAAGACTTTCTTGAATCTTACTTCCTGTGCTTTCTCGTCCGTATTATTTTTGGAGGGGAAGACGATTCGTCGAGGGTAAGAGTCGTAATATATTCCAACATTGTGAAAAATAAAAATAAAACTATAATTCGTCGAAGAAGTTGATGTATTGCAACTTGAAATCGAATTATCGATGCAAAATCTAGTTGAGGAATAGAATCACCAGTTTTACCTGCTTACGCGTAATATTATCCTCAGAATTCCTTGTAAGCTGCATTTCGTCGCGTAACACCGAGTTTCCGAATCTTCCTCGAATCGTATAAAATCCCTGAAAAGTCGAAACACAAAGGACAAAAATTCTTAAAATTGGAAATACGTTTTGCTTTTTTCGTTTTTTCTCATTTTCACAGTCGTACGTGTTTCGTCGTACGAAAATTTGGAGAGACAGAAGAATCGCTTTGGAAAGTGAGTCAGCAATTCGTGTTGAGGTGGTGAGAATCGGAGGAGTACCAACGAATCGCATGCATGGGGCCGTGAAACCATGAGCGATAGGACGTACGTAGGTGCAGACGAACAAGCGATGCGATCGTATCGGCTTGTTAACTGATATTAATCGCAGGGCGCGGTAGAGAACCTCGCGCCCCTCGAACTATAGCCTAGGGTAGCCCGTGCCTTAATTGTAACAAATTAAATCACGCGATGTCGATAATTCGTACGAACGGCTGTCTCAAACGATCGCCGCTGAGTTGCCCAAGCACTCTTAAAAAATGGAAAGAAAAAAAATATTTATATATATATATCTGTGCATAGAAAAATGAATCCCTATTCCCCTTGGTCACAACATCACGCGTAAACGGCTGGACCAATTTCGCCAATTCTTTTTTTGTTATGTTTGTTATTGTCAGAAGAAGGTTTTTAAGAAAGAAAAAATTAAGAAAGTTGCGCGACACATTAGAAAATTTAAGAAAATATAACGACTATATTAACCTTTCTAATGTATATAGAATAGATAGATAGATAGATAGATAGACGAATAGCGAGACAGATAGATAGACAGATAGATAGATAAGGAGATCGATGAATAGACAGATGAATAGCTAGACAGATAGATAGATAGATGTATAGATAGATAGATGAATGGATAGATAGATGAATGGATAGATAGATAGATATATAGAATCTGAGGCGAAACGAGTTTCGCTGCGTCTGCTAGTATATATATATATATGTGTGTGTGTATGTGTGTGTGTGTGTGTCCATCCACTTTCCGTTTTCATGGAAATCCACTTATTTTTTTTCTGTCTCAAACACCGCGAATAATTATTACAGAGGAGCATTTTTTATGAGGTGAGCGCGAACGGGGAGAGACTCCTGACCGTGTAGCATGGACTCGCGTTGTAACATGGACGTACCGTTGATGATTTAACGACGAAAAATCTCCGTGTATTCGTTTGCCTTCACCGTGTATTTGTTTCGCTTCGATTCCCAGCCTTTGCCATCAGCGGATTGTTTTAGCGACGATCTCATAAAATTTAATCCACAGCCTGAACGCCCCACGTAAGGCTTCCGGCCCTCGATCGTTTAAAGGCACCCTACTTATCGCACCTGGGATCAATTATCGCCGACTAATCGCGCTATCGATCCGATAATTTAATTTTTCGGAGAAAGTTCGGCTCGTCCGACCAGCGATCGAGCCTCACTACTGAAAATTAACGAGCTCCTTGCCAACGATTTCCTCGCGTCCTGCGATGGAATGGAATGGATCAAATTATTCGTTTTTAGGCTCCCCGATTCTGTTCGATGAGGATTCGCAGGATTATCTACCGCGACCCGGATTATTAGCATAGGTACGATCCTCGTGGAAAAAGCTTCGCTATTCCCCCGACCAATCTTCTCTATTATCGCGCGGCCCGAAACGATCGGACGAGATTTCCATAAGCATTCATATATTCCAAGTTTGGTAGACATTATACTTGCATGTGGGGTGGGAGGAGGAGGAGGTTGGCGTAGGTGAAGGTGGAAATTCAGGACTGGTCCGAGAACGGTAGCAGCCCCAAACTCCTGACGGTCTCGCGGCACGCGAACCTGATTGACTTGTAGATGAGGCAAGAGCGTCAAGCGTCGATACAACAAACCGGAGAAAACCGGGTGACCGAGGTTCTCGCAACCCTTATCCCCCAGGCCCGACCGTCTCTCCGCGGCGGGTTATGCTGGCGGCGTGGTAATCTAGTTAATTAATCTTTGTCGGTGGCAAGAACGTGGCACCGCGTAGAAAAGTGGGGGGAGGGAATAGGGTTCCCCGTGGGTACGAACTTTCCAACGAGGGAGACGCAAAGAGTTTCCTAGAGAGTTGCTCGAGTTACGACCAGCCGCGATCAACCAGCCAACACACTCCGCCTCGGAGAAACGCGAAGATCTGTTCCTGGGATCCTCGAGTCTTGCGCTATTCGTTACACGACGAGTCGTACCCACAGTTTTGAAATTTAATTAGCATTATCAAGCGCGTGAATCTCGGGAGGGAAATTCGTTCGGCGATTACCAACTCGGCGATCAGATTTACTTGGGTAGTTTAGTGAAAGAAATCGGTTAACCGGTTTCGCTGGTTGCCCGATTAACGGAAGATTGCCGTCGTCCCGATTGGAGCTGCTACCCTCCTATGGAAATTCGGTAAAAAATTGTTATTACACGAGTATTAACACTATTTACAAATTTAATCAGACCTCTACTAAACAAAATGGCGGCTTCCCAGCATTTTTCCAGCGACGATCTTTTTTTAAAATCCGAACCCATAGCTGCTGAAATTTCCAAGATACAATAACGACCCAAAAAAAATCGATAAAGCATGCAAACAGATTTGACAATACGTCGGATTATTTTTTTCAATCGATTTTTGCAAAAATGGCGTGCTGTAGAGAGAAACTCTCGGAGCGGCGTGATCTGAAAATTGGGGAAAATACCAGGTCCGATTTTCCGCAAATTCGTCTCGTCATTATTTCCGTCGTATGTGTCTGTTCCGAAATTTGCTTTACGCAAAAGTCTTCGTCCGGGCGGACAAAAAATAATGTCAAGTCCGATCATCGTGCCTCTGAGAATTGCGAGTTGATAGATTCTACTGAACAAATGTCAGGGATGGAAAAAGATGCATTTATTACGTTACGCCATATTCTTGTGGCTTGGAGTTTTTTTTCCTCCTATTCTTCGCAGTATTGTTTCAATCTTTCACATCCACGGGATGCATCGATCGCAACGGGGTGCTTTTCTCGGCGACGCGTTTCCATCGCGGGGTCCATCTGTCGGTAGTTTCGCGAAGGATTCAGGGGTGAGATGGCCGAGGGTAGCGAAAGCCCTGAAACTCGTCGTTATCCCCGCGGATTATCATCGATTTCAAACGTTGCCGACGGAGATATCGCGAGGTGGAGGAGTTACGCGATTGGTGGATTGGCGTCGTGGCGTCGCGACGCCGTACGGCGCCCTCTAATGCGGGGGAGAGCGATAGTATTGATTTGGGGGCACCGGGAGTCAGGCGCCATCACGCGGGCCACCGCGTCAGGGCCTCCTCCTCCGTAACTGTGTCCGTGGGTTTTGCGCGAACACGATAAAGATGGTCATGATGGCTGGAATGGACGAGCACGAGCGAAAAGTCGTCGTCGAGTTTTGCCATCTGCTCGAGAAGAGTAAACAACTCTTCAACGGACTCCGCGACCTGCCTCAATACGGTCACAAGCAATGGCAGGCCTACTTCGGGCGCACCTTCGACATCTACACGAAACTGTGGAAGTTCCAACAGCAGCACAGGTGAGCGTATCAAAACTAAATTCGACGAATGTCCGTTCCTCCCCAAAAAAATGTACGCATCTCTCGAAAGACGTATCCGGATCGAGGGGCTGTTTCCTGCGAATTTGCAATAGACGAACATGTGAGAACGGACCGAAGAATCGTCGTTCAGGCGTGGAGAATGACGTGGCTGAGCCACGAGGAGTGACAATCTGTCGTCGAAAAAACTTTTCGCGGATTACTGGCTTTGAAATTATTGCTCTATAGATGTATGCGAGTGGAGCGAAGACTCCGCTGCTTCGTCCATGGAATCCGAGTAGACCAGCGACGAGTGTTGGACGAGTGGTGATGAACAACTGTGAATTGTTTCGACGGTAAAAATTGTAGTTCTGGAAAGAGCAGCGAATAGTTGCGAGGTGCGATTTGTGTTGGTGCAGATTTTTCTGCTTGCTGATTTTCGACTCTTCGGTCCAGAGACGCGGGAGCAGTAGACGTGTGTGGTATTTGATTGACGCGCAACGCGGATTTGACCGATTTCAATAATGCAGTGATTTCGTGATTCTTCGTCTCGCAGGCGCAGAGCATCCACTCGAGTGTGATATCAGCGTTGACCGAGTGCGACCGAGACACGTTGGTCGTCCGTGCGATGTGTTTTTAGAATTCCTGTAGGTGAAACCGGAACAGAGAAACACATGTGACGGGTCAACGTGAGAAATCCAATCCTCGCGTATCAAAATATCGCGAACACCGCGTTATTGATAGTCCTTTATTTGTCCACGGAGACACGCGAGCGAACGAGATGGCTCGAGGTACAGTCGCCAAATTTCGTCCCCTTGGCCGTTTCTTTGTATTCCAAATAACGCCGTCTGGTTCTGTTACCCCGAATGTGGAGTGTTGTATTCCTTAAGTCAGGCGCAGTAGTTCTTTTGTCACTTTTTTTCTCTACCAAATGTAATTACGATATTTGGCGACTGTACCCCGCGAAAAATTCGCAGGAACGTATTGGACGTTTTGTACTGGTTTGAAATTCGTGAGTGTTAGTGGAGATAGGGAGGAACATCGCGTTGCGGCGATCGGTCCGGGGAAAGGGGAATAAACCGAGAATGATGCCGAATAAATGATTTTGTCGTTGCAGGATCATCCTCGACACGAAATACGGACTGAAACGTTGGCAGATCGGCGAAATCGCGAGTAAAATTGGCCAACTGTATTATCACTATTATCTGAGGACGAGCGAGACCAGCTACCTTCACGAGGCGTACTCGTTTTACGCCGCGATAAGAGGCAGAGCTTATTACAGCCGGGCAGCAAAGGAGGACAGGTCGGACCTGATGGTGAAAAAGTTGCGTTACTACGCGAGGTTCATCGTCGTGTGTCTTTTGTTGAACAAGATGAAGCTGGTGCGCGAATTGGTCCAGGAGTTGGACGCTCAGATAGCCGATTACACGAGCACCTACGAGCCCGAGGATCAAGTCGAGTGGAATCTCGTGCTGGACGAGATCAAAGCTTTCGTCAAAGCTGAATCGGCCGTCGGTGTTCTGCACGCCGATACGAATCCGGTCGTCCTTACTCACCGGCTTGGCCCGCTCACCTCACCACCTCTAGAACGTTCACCACCCATGTGCCTCTCTCTTCAAGAGATCTTGATCGTTGGCAATTGTTCGGATCAAGTGAAGTTCAGTGAGCTGTCGATGGACATGTTTAGAATGCTTCAGACGCTCGAGAGAGAACCGCGAGAAGATCCGAACCATCTTCACGACGCCTCGCCGGCTGGAAGATTGCCATTCAGGCCTGGACCTTACCCGGCTGAAAACGGCGCCCCTCGCCGCGACAATCCTCACAAGTACCTGCTCTACAAACCAACCTACAGTCAGGTCCAGGTCTTTCTGGCCAGCGGCTTCAAAGAACTACCAGCTAACGGTGCACTCTTGCTTTACCTGTCCGCTGACGGTTGTTTCTCCACCGTGAAACAGCCCGAAGAGAGTAAGTTGATTGTTCGCGCAGTTCACCCATCGCACAGATAGCACCATTTTTTTTTTTAAATATTCCTAGCCCATACATTTTCACGTATTCGTTGCGTCAACCCGAGAACAGAGTACACAGCATCTAACACGTTTTCCCCCCAAATTTGATACAAAAAATTTGTGTCAACAATTTTTTTTTACACAAAATTAGCGTTATTTTAATGTTGTATCCAAACCAATGTTGGAATATCTTTTGGAAATATGTTACCTTGGTATCAAATAACATTTTTGTGCGTTGAATAGATGAAAAATAGACGCCGAAGCTGTCGAAGATTATTCTCGGTTGATGCGATACCAGCTCGATCCTTGATGTTTCGCCATTTAGCATGGAATGATAATGACGCGGCTGTCTCCTCTGTGTACTCCTCTTTCTTCATTTTTCTTTTCTTCTCTCGACTCCTCGACTAATCTTCCCACTCTCTCGCTGTCTTCTCGGCTGTCCTTGATCAACGTGTTCGTAATTATTCGTTGCACCGTACGACACATCGATCCGCCTTGACACGACCGAGCACAGCACGCGCTTATGCATGCATGTGTACTTGAAAGTTTCGAGTGGATGTACGCGGTTACATAGGTCTGCATAGCTTTCGCAAAGAGTGTTCGTCGGCTAAAATAGTATCAGCGTCACGTTCCGCCTTCGTTATAGCGTATATTGTCGGGGAAAGCGTTTTTCTTTTGTTTGTTTTTCCCCTCTTTTCCTCTCTCTCTCTCTCTCTCTCTCTCTCTCTCTCTTTTTTCCGCTGCATGCATCGAGAGCTAGAGATGAACGCGCGCACGAGAAACCTCTTCGACCGACTTTGTCCTCGTCCTCGGACCATTTCCTTCCGTACTCGCGTGGGTCAGGTTGACCCGTGCCAGATCGGGTGTGCCGATTCCCGTCGTCATCCCACTTCGCTTGACCTGATAAACTTTGTTCCCTGTTCGTTTGCAGTGGGGTACGACCTGGGTGGTGTATCAACGAGCAGTAAACGTGATCCGGAACACGGGAAGAGGCCAACCGGTGGCAAAGAACCCCACTGCCTTTACCCGGGTGATCTCTACCCGTTCACGAGGAAACCGTTGTTCGTCGTCGTCGATTCGGACAACAGCTTCGTTTTTCAACAAATACCTCGATACTTCGGACAACCGTTGATGGTTCTCATGTCACCTCAGGACACACCGCCGACGCTGAGAGATCTTCGCCACGGAGGAAGCTTATTTACGCTCTTCCTTCACGCGCCACTAGCCGCCTTCTGCCTTATCTGCAACGTGGGAAATATCCCGATTCATCATTGGGAACGTTGTCAGACGTACGTCGAACGTTTTCTCGCCGAAACAAGCCGACTCGTCACTCGTTCACGATGCGGTAAGACCAACGTTATCCTCGTTACTTCGATACCATCGTGTCGTAGTAGTCTTCTCATTGCCTCGCAAAATTTTCTGGTCCCATTTTTTTAACACATTTCTCTTTTTTTGTCCCACTCGGCGATGTCTAAAATTTGTGGCGTTACGTTGTCAATTTACGCCATTTTATTCACAATTGCTATACATTTTTATACATAAGACCACAAATAGATTCTTCGAATAACAACAAACAAAGAGAATAATTAACAGGAAACGAAGGAACTAAATTGAAAAATAAATAAAACTTCACGTAACTATTAGTTATGTGCTTAAAATGGAAAATCATTTAATTATGCAAAGAATTCATAAATTATACTTGGAAGGTTTCGAATTATTCGATTCGATTCGAACGCTATTCGCACACCACTGCAATGCATCGGTTCAACTGGAACTTGCCAAGAAACAGAGAACTGTCAAAAAAGTTTGAGAAACTACCGTCCTGGAAAAGTGATTATTAGGCTTTCGAGAAACCGTCCTCTGACACGACTTAGTTCGTTTTACTCCGACCAGTTAGTAGAAAGTTGGCTCGATATCCATGTCGCGGTACGGAAAAAGCGGAGAATATTTTCCACCCTGGTCTCATTCTCCATCTACGTCGCTGCGAAAGAACGTATAATTGTTGGCAACGAACTCAGGGTCGATAAGTCTTTCAATGCCAGAGCTTCGCTGCCGCAGCAAAACACACGTCACGGCATAGTTTGCGGTAATAAAGTCCGAGAAACGACAATTTCGAAAAGTTTCCCGAATCTTTTCTACTCCCTCCGACATCGGAATCGACGAAGAGTCGTCGGCGAGGATTTTGTTGTCCGTTTATTAGTGGTTTGATTGTTGTTGTTATTTTTTTGTTTTTCAACTTGCTTCATCAGCAAAAGATCTAGAGCGAGATTCCAGAGTGAGATTTACGTTTGCGTTTCGTTGCAGAAACGAGCGTTCTACAATTCTTCGGGGACGATTTCCTCAGACTGCTACTCGTGAGGTACGTCTTCTGCGACGTGGTCCTCCATCTGCACAGGTCATTTCGAGGACGACAGCAACGACCGAGATGCCATCCGCCGCTACCGGAAGCCGAAGTCCTCGAACATCCGACGCTCCATCATCTCGTCTTAGATCTGGCCGCTTGCATCGACGCTCGCGATAATTTTCCTGACGCGAGCGAGCTCGCCTGACCCCGGCGTCTTTCCTATCCGGCCATCGACAAAGCCACCCTCTTGCCTCCCTACCACGATCATTATAATTATTGCAATTACAATTACAATAAAATCGTTACATTGAGACCTCATTAAAACGCGTCTAGGACTCGTGTCGATTAAAAAACACTACATCACATGTAAATATAATATGAAACATCAACACCAATATCTTCGTAGATTTACGCCCGAAAATTCGGTTTTCTCCGTTTATCTTTCCACACTTCACAGAGAGAGAGAGAGAGAGAGAGAGAGAGAGAGAGAGAGAGAGAGAGAGAGAGAGAGAGAGAGGAGAGAGGGGACTAGAAATCAGGCCGATACTCACACGCGATTCTCATGCGAGTAACAAGCTTCGTACGAAAATAAACAGAGAGTCAGCAATATTTATTTCAATTTGGCACGACGAACGGTTCCCACCGCGAAAATGCAAGAAGGCGCCGATTTTTACGATAATAAGAAAAAACATTTTTTTCCTTCGAATCAAAAAATCAACTTGATCGTCGTTCTCGATATTTGCCAACGACGTTTGCCTCGAAACCGATCTAAGTGTACGGCAGATCGGGGCACGACGGACCCCTTTCAGAAATTTGCGAAGAAAAATTACGTTTTATACAAGTGGAGAACGCGAAGCTATTTAAAAAAAAATTCTTTCGAAGGGGGTCCGTCGTAGCTTGGGTCTTTTTTTTCGGATTATCGCGAACTAATTCGTTGGAAGTAGAGCAACGCAAGTTAGGCCACATGATATAACTTAGCGGTCCCGGTCTCAACGGTATAAAACAATGGATGACAAAAATCGTAACAAGGCGCGATAAATAACGAGCAGCAAAGTTTCGTGGTTCCAAGTGCCGAGGAAATGTTTTGGTAACAGCGAACGATGCATCGCTGCGGGACGACCTATTTATACGTGACAAGTGGGGCGAGTTTGACGGTTCCATAATCGCGAAATTATTGGAAGCGAGGCGAGGATGACAGCGCGAATCTGGATCGAAGTCTTTGATCGATCTTGCGTAAGTGCGGGGCGGGGGTAGGTGTGATTTGTCACGGGTCAGTTACAGGTGATCGCCCGGTCAATCCACTCTCTCTCTTTCTAAGAAGAGGTTTGGCGACGATACGCTAAAGGCTATAAATAATGGAACAGAGGAAACGAGAACATCTTGGCTAACGAAAGAGATCTTGGACCCAGAGGTTTGCGGGCCGCGTGAGAGATCGGTCACATCGTCTAACAAACACGCGTACATCCCCCGCGACCTTTCGCACCTACGCGATGGGATGGATCCTCCGCGGTCATGAAGTTCGCGGGTGACGAGGACACGTCCATCGCGCGATGGAGAGAAAAAGGTCCGAGAGCCGTCGAACCTCGAGGGCATCGTCGACGTCGAGTTTGGGCCGGGAGGTGCGATGCGGTTGTCAATTTTATCAAACCGATTCGCTGCTGCCCGAGCGTAAAGCTCTGGTCGGCCGACCACCGTCGAGGAACGCCGCCGCAGCCAACCAGCCGCCACCGACGCTAGAAACTCACGAGGGACGATGGTAAGTAAAAGCTCTCGTTTGTGGAAACCGGAGCATTTATAAGAGAGCCCGCGTCTTCGCGTAGCGATTTCGTCATTGCGGATACCATCGACGTCGCGCGGCTTCGCGCTTCCGTCGGTCCGTCCATCCGAGCTATTTAAGGTTTGCCCTGGCTGTCTATAGATAGCCCGAACGGTCAGCTCGCAGTACCTCGTCCAGTATCGTGGCACCTACATCTCACCTCTGTTCGTAGTTAGCCAAGAATCATGAAGAGACGAAATCGCAGATACCAGAAACGGGACGCGGCATAGCGACGCAAAAAAACACAAAAAAATTTAAAAAAAACGTGCGCAAAAAACGGAGAAACGAAAAAAAAAAAACAAACACAAAAAAACGAGTGCACGACCGACGTTTTTTTCGAGCTTTTTATTTTTGCGCGAGTGAAACGATACCTATTCGATTGTTCGTTGTGCAGGGGCGGAAGAGCGGATGATAGGGGCGCGCCGAGCGAGGAAAATGAAAGTAAATTTGAACGCGATAATTTTTTCACCGATCTAAGGACAGTTCTTTCCGATGTCGAGCCGCGATCGGTCGTGAAGGGAAGCAAAAGGATACGAATTTCGGATCGGAAGCAGTAGTCTATTTACACCTTTTTTTTTGGTCCCCGTTTCGATCGGCGTTTTTTGGACGAGATTTGCGATTTTCAAGCGGGATGTCGTCTGCCCTCAGCGAACACGAATACGAGCCCATTGCGAATCCGTTGAACCCGGGTTTATTGGCGAGTCGTGGCCATTCTCCGGCTACTGCTGCTGCAGCTGCACCCGTGGTAAGGATCACCGACACGGATGTCGTGCCCGTCGGCGACAGCGACGAAAGCATCGACATCCAGGAACGAAGATACCCACCGAAATTAACCCTCGACGGCGACGTCGTACTGCCGCTCGATGGGCAAATCGAGGACAGCGTGATGCAAGGACGCGAACTTGGAGAAACGGTCGATCAGGAGTCCGAGGATCAGGAAACTGCTCAACAGCTTCAGGATCGTCTCGAAGAACGCTTTCTGAACGCTGCAACCCCGTGCACCGAGTCTAGAACGGATGCTGAGATCAATACCAGTCAGGTAACGTACAGCCGACTTTATTTTCTCTCCCCTTTTTTATTATTCCTACCCCTCCGCATATCCCCACTCTCACCTGCGCGCGGTTGAAAAAAAAAACAAAAAACACCAACAACAAAAATACAGCTTACCGCGAAAACGTGCAAACACTGGGGAAAAATAACAAATGAATCGCGTATTCCAATGAAGAAATCCAAAAAAATGAATATAAATTCTCGTGAAAATTCTATCTTTACCTCGTCGACCCTGACATATTTTACCATCCTGCTCTCTGCTGCTCGCATCGTGGCGAGGATAATAAATATATAATCGACGATAAAAAAATCTTATGGCTGTTGATAAATCAATCGAGGAAGAAACGTGCATATACAGTAAAAAAATGCCCGTCAAATTTAACACGAAAATACGTGGTAGCAACAAAATTGGCGTTATTTCAACACACTTTGTGCGTAGTGATAGAGTAACACAAACCAATGCTCGAGCAACGTATAAAAACATGTTACTTTCGTATGAAATAACATTTTTGTGCGTTGAAAAACGGACTGTGAGAACAATGCACTACAATGTTGAATATTCTACACAAAAATGGGTACATTTTTGGGTAGATGGCCAATTTTTTACCGAGTAGAAATGGAAGGAAATTCGTCTTATTGCGATTGTAATCGATGTAGAAACCGCTGTGTTCGGTGACAGTAAAAAATCTTCGTCTTATCCTCATGGCAACCTGTCAAATACAGGAAACACGTGTAATTCGAATACGTATTTTAACGACGCGAGATTTCTATTCCGTTCCGTTCTACATTTGATAGCTGTTGAATAAATAAACGATGTCTTTATTCGACGCCCGAAACGAATCCCGGTTAAATATTTGTAGAAATCCCATTTCTCAAGTCTATTGTTGACGCGAACGAATTATTCTGGGATCCAATTGACGAGCTTTAGAAATTAAAGTTCGAACATACACGAGTCAAGAAATATTTTACCGTGTAGCATCGATATCACTCGGACCTGAGATTCGGTACGTGGCCGGTGACGTAAAGAGTCTAAAACAGTCCGCGCGGCGTTTCTTACAAACAAATGTTTGTCGCTGTGCCCGATTCCTCTACGTCTGTCTAACGCGCGTCTTCGCGAGGAAAAAAATAATCATTTTCCTCGTGGCATACGCGTCAGACGTTAAATATAATCTAGGAAAAATAAAAAGTACTTCGCGTACCCAAAACATGCATGTCAAACGCATCAGTCATAGCATTGAAATAGTTCCTTCGAAGTTGTCTCTGATACATTTATCGTACTTGTTCGATTCATTCGTGTCGCGCGACCATTTTTCAAAACGAACAGACGACGTATTCTGTTTTTCGAATTTTGTTTTTCATTTTTAAGACTGCTTCGTTTAGCCATTTTTAATTATAAACTTTTACTACACATTTATTCGCATTTCGCTTCGCCAAGGTATTACACACTATGTTTGGATGCAATTTATGCGACAAAAGAAACACATCGATTTTTCGAAACGGCCTCGAAACCGTAAATCGTCGAGTCGTTGGGAATTCTCAGAAGTCGAATGAAATTCCGATGGAAAGATCCGAAATTATTTGGTACATCGCGAGCGTCAAGGACTCGAGTGTTACCTAATGCTAGTGGGAGACGCGGGTAATATTAGAGTGGAAAAGAGGCCGCGCCTAAGACACGACACGAGTGCGTAGCAAAAGAGTGGACAAATGTAATCCGTATGCCGCGCTGAACAAAACTTTGGTAGCGAGAAAATTGAGGAGAGTTTAGGGTAGAGATATTCTGAGTTGGGGCGATTAGATTCATTAGGTATAATTAATACGGAGGGATGTAGTTTTAATCCGTGCGAAGTGAATCTGTTGGTTGTTCCAGGTGGATTCATCGGCGCTCGGAGAGCTGCCGCTGCGTCGCGGTGCCCGGGGATTCCCCCAGCGCTTGCGTTCTCACGCGGGCAAACTGCGCTCTCGACTGCGAGGTATTCAACGTCCAACGTTTTCGCTGCCGGATCGTCAGAAGGCAGAGAAATCTGTGAAATCCGCAAAAATTGAGAAAGTAAAACCGTTGAGGATAGAAAAGGCTAAGGCGGTTAAAACTGAAAAGCCAAAGAGCGACAAACCAAGATTTTCGTTGCCAGATCGACCGAAGTTTTCGCTGCCCGAGCGACCCAAGTTCAATTTTCCCGAACGACCCAAGTTCAATTTTCCTGAACGTCCGAAATTCAATTTTCCAGATCGTCCGAAGTTCAGTTTTCCAGATCGTGCGAAGTTCTCGATGCCTGACCGACCGAAATTCAACCTTCCTGAAAAAGCCAAATTTAACCTTAAACGTCCAAGCATTAATCTACCCACGTTGGGAAGAGTGAGGCGTCCCGTGAAGGAACGTCAAGACTCAACGGAATCTACTTCCGGCTCGAAAAGAAACATCTTCGATTTTGCGACTTACCCTCGGTTGTTCGACAAGAAATCGAAGAGTCGAGGTGAGTACGCTACGTCGTCGCCGAAGGCCTCGCGTGCACAGGTACCGGACAGTTCGACGGTCCCACGAGTCAAGAAGAAGCAACAGTCCGTCGGAGCACGTTGGGTCGAACGATTCTCGGACATAATTTATGCCGACGACGATCAAGAGAATGCCGTTGAGCGTTCCAAACCTTGGAGGCATCCTTCGCTCGAGAAACCCAGAGTGTCTCTTCGAGAAGATTCAGAAAATGCACCCGATCGGTTACCCTGGGAGGAATCCGAGGAGCGTTCCATGGATCAGTCTCGAGATGAGTCGCCGGAGAAATATCATGGAGAAGAAGCTGGTGACGAGGTGAGATTAGGCGACGAGGCGAGACGAGGCGTCGAGTACGAGCAGGAATCTATGGAAGTCGAAAGACCTGAAATTCCAGTCGTGAAAGCTGCCAGAACACCTGATAAACCTGTACGATTGAGAGACGTACGAGATCAGCAGCAACGCTCCAATGTAAATAGTCACGCCAAAGGTAGAACATCGGATGACACTGTTGAGGATCTTCGTCGAGACTTCGAAGAAGATGTTGTCCCTGAAGACCCGGGGCCCTACGAACCAGAATTGGTACGTGATTCCGTGGTGAAGATCATCGGTCACAGATCAAAACCAGGATGGAGACAGGAATCCAGCGAAGTTGAGGACGCGGAAGATCATCGGGTCCTCGAGGAAGATCCAGCACCGGATTCGTACGATCAAGAGTATTCGGGGGAGATGATCGGTGTGGACGAGTATGGCCGATCTTTTATGCCTATTGATCCTAGGAAATACATGGCGAATCGGGAAGCCACGCCGGAAGAGACGAGCATCCGATCGGATCGGGAACAAAGATCCAGCGCAAGCTCGACTGATCGTCGAAGACGCGGGGTACTGGAAGAGATCGACTCCGACGAGTTCTTCCTTCGTGCCAAGGGTATTAGCCAGGATGAGATGAACGTTGGTAGATGCCTGGCTACGGAAATTCGCGACGCGTTCAGACCAACAGCCAATGCTCTGGCGGATCAGGAATTGGATGATGTCCCACCAACGCGCCCAACTCGTACGCGGTCCTTCAAAAGAGGAGCCAAAGATTCGGACTCCCATAAAAATGTTACACCTCCGACTCGTCCCAATCGCGAGAGACGTCGCAGCGAAGATTCTCAAGCGGAGGACATGGAGAGTTACTTGGCTGAAAAGAGTCCTAGTATCAGCGATACGCCTCACAGAATTATTTACCAAAGCGAAGAGATTCCCCAGGGTGTCGAAACCCCGGATGACGTCATGGTCGTCAAACCTGTTCGAAGAAAATCGAGATCGGTTGCTCAAAGTTATTCCGAGTTGGGTTCCCAAATATCTATCCCTCCGCCACCACCAACCCCACCGATTGCTCCGAGACGAAGAAAACGTGGTCGTCGCAACGATGAAATGGATATGGAATTGGCCAGTGAAAGTGCGCGTCGAGGTCTCTGCAATGGTCATGGACAAGTCAATAACCAGCGTCACGTTCGAGAACATATTCATGGTCACGTTAGAGCTCACCTTCGAGAACCTGAGCAGGAAGATGTCGCTGAAGACATCATGCACGAGCACGATCGTGGCCAGAGAGCATGGTCGGAGGGAATAATCTTTCTGCCAGAATCCGGTGTCGATCGCGGTGTCGTGTCGGAGTCGATCATGAAGAGAGAAGAATCACATGCGTTCAGGGACCACAGACTCGACCATGAATACATAGAACCAGCACCGATTGCCCCGAAGAGACGTTCTCGATCCAGAGGTACGTCGGTGGTCGACGACGATCGTACATCGCGAGGAGCTGAATCTTTGCCGGAGGTTAGTCTAGTCGAAGAGGACGTAGTAGGACGTGACACCGACTCTCGAGATTTTCCTGGATATGCCATCGTTGAGAAACGTGAGAAACCACCCAGACCTCCACCACCGAGGAGACGTAGAGACAAATTTACAACTGCACCGAGACCAACGGCTCCTGTAGTTCCTGTGAGACCTCAACGAGCTTACAGCACTTTGGGACCCTCCAGAACGAGGTCTGTATCCGAAACTCGATCTGAAAATCAAATGGACGTTACGCCTTACGTCGAGATTGATTCCGATGATGGAGAGTGTCAGGAAGCCAGGAATGAAGATGTTGTCGATAAAATCCAAGGAAGACCATTACCTGCACCACCGAGACCACCAAGAGCTCGTCGCGATGCTACGGATCCAAACTTGGTGTCCGAAAGCGTTGTAGAAGTTGCGGCATCAACTCAGACCGATCCATTGCCCGACGACGTCGTCATCGAGGAAGAAGTTACTCGTGCTAAACTTGTTATGGCACCATCGAGATCTGGTTCGCAAATAATGGTCTCTACCGAACGTATTTCTTCTCCGGTCTTTGGTGCTTCCGCTCCAAATTCCGGTCCTCCTTCACCGACCTTCGACGCTCCAACTCCGGCAATTCCATCGTTACCGCAAGCTCAACGTGACAGAGGCATCGCTCCATCGTCATCCGAAGGGCGTCTACCGGGTCTCGAAGGAGTGCCAGAAAGAAATTCACGCGATGGAGTTGCTGATCCAGCGGTGCTTCGTCTGGCATCGATTTCACCTACGGAAGACAGAATCAGAATCTCAAGTTTAGAAGTCGGTGATCTCAGGGTGGAGCGTCTGAACGTTGGTCAATTGGAAGCCAACAAAATTTCAGCATCTGACATCGATGCTGTTGTCGTTTCCGCGTCGGAAATGTTGAACACGTCCAATCCTCAGGACAGAGAAATTCACCCCTCGTTACTCCGAGAGCTAATAGCCATTCGAAGTCATTTGGAACAGGTGGTCTCGTCTCGTCAAGTAAACGAAGCACCCGTGTCTCGACAAACCGAGGAGCCACTCAACGTCGTGGAACAACTCATAGAATCTCTGAAACGGTCTGACGCTGAGGAATCGGTATGTGAAGAGGGGAACAAGAAAACGACACAGCAGTTGTCTCAACAATTACCCGACACCACATCGACCGTTAACGAGGTAGATGGAAAAATTGACGAGGAGACTGGGATGGTTCGGGCGACAGGCATCGCGAAGAAACCCGAAGTGAAAGATGAACAAACAGGCGTGCAGTCGACCATCGAAGACAGCGAAGTTCCAGCATCTTTTTCAAAGTTGGCCGATCCAGAACTGAAACCTTCGCTGGTAGAACCGATCGTTGAAGACAGCGAAATTCCACAATCCTTTGCTAAATTAGCCGATCCAAAACCAGAAGTACTGACGGTGCCTTCAACCAAGGACGGCGATGAGATCTCACGACCATTCTCGAATGTATCCGAACAAAGGCAAGAATCTTTGCTGACATCTGCACTTGAGAAGCCTGTGTCATTGGTAACGTCGGACTTGGCTGCGTCCCAACATGTTACCGAAGATGGTCAAGAAGGTACGACCCGACGTACAACGACGAGAGACGAGCAAGACGACCGGCGTAAAACCAAATCTTCAAGATCGAGATCTCCATCGCCAACGATCGATGGCAAGCGACCCGTTAGACAGACAGCTTCTCCTGTCAGATCGCTTCCGCCGGTGATATCTGTGACTCCGGACAGTCCAGATCCAGTACCTTGCCGAGTGACGGAATCCGAGATACAACCTCAACGTGCCGTCGTCTCTTATTCGAACGAGGACGAAGAGGAACCTCGTAGCCATAGATTCGAATCGTCGACGGACGGCAGTACTCGTTACGTCGCGTTTCCAACTTCTCAAATTCCAGCCAGTTTCTTTTCCTTAGCATCGCCGAGCAGCTCTTGCTTGGATCCCGAACCTAGCATCACAGACTCGGCGCAAGAATTATTGAGGGCACTTCGCGTTGCTGGTACCAGAGCGATGAGACATTTTGTCGGATTTGTTTCAGCCAGAGTGAATCCAGAGGAACGTGGTGAAAAATTGAAAGAGGTTGAACTTGCTCTCTGTGCTTTATTGTTACTGGTGGCAGGATTGTTAATTCTATTCCTCGGTACACCGCACACCGTGACGCATTATCACCATTGGGATTACTTCAATCCTCCTCAATGAGATACGAGAATCATGTACGATCGAGACACCGGACGACGCTCCCATCGTTTTGTAAAATCATTTCTACACTCATTATTGAATAAGATTTGATTTACCATATTTATTTATTTATTAATAATAATTGTTGATGGTTACGTTTTATTAAATCTGTAAATTATTTACACATCTGGTAAACTTAACAATTTTTATTCGTAGAATCGTCGCAAAATTTTCGCAGCAATACTCTATATCGATTATACTCCTCTTCCATGAATTAAGTTAGTTCTCATTTATCGGAGCGGTCTGTCAACATATGGATTTCTCGCCCGCATTGCTTCAACGAATTTGTTCCATATCACTCAGGACTATATGATTTTAGAAACAAATATATATCTGTACAATATTCGCGGTAAACAGCTTTACTTGGTTCGCTTTGTAAATCGGAGACGGTACAAAGTATTTATAAAAGCCTGACCATTAACGCGTTTCAACGGTCGAGAAAAGTTCATTCGAAAAAATCTTCGTCGTAAACTTTTAAATCACGTCTGTCTTTATAAGCACTTTTTTGAGAATAACTAGCTGCTATCGAGGTCCACATAAAACTGGACGAAGTGTCATTGACAGGATCTATCACCGGCTGTCTTCTTGCCAGGGAAACTGTCAATTGTATAGAAGATACCATGCTTCCATTCATTTCGCTGATAGCTCGTTCAGCTACTTCAGGTTTATCGAATGTCACAAAACCTCGACTGAAAACAGAATATCATCGGTAAAAAGTAAGTATATACCATTATTTAATAGGAGCGCACGATACTTACTTTTTTTCTGATTCCATAGAAATATTCACAATATTTCCAAAAGTTTGAAAATGTTTTTTCAAAAAATCTTCCGATATCTTGTGGCCGTAAACAAATATCGTGTTACCAGCTCGTGGTTTGACCTCTGATCGAGCTTGAGGTGGTTTTTCCGCTGTTCCTCTGTCTTCAGGATCACGAGCGCTCACGAAACTATCATACAAATCTTTTACCTTGGGTCTTGCCGTATCAACATCTTCTTCTTCTGGCACTGTTGCCGAAAAGGGTTGATACGACGAGACAGTTTTTTCTGTACTGTTTAATTTTCGCTCCAAACCTCTCGGCCTCTTGAAGGACTGTTCTGGTCGCTTGGGGGTCTTGGGGATGGCAGTTATAACACCCGATTTGATTAATTTCTTAGCGACTTCCCGCGCATCTCTAGCTTCCGTGGGTCTCTTTGGTGCTTGTGGAATTCGTTCAGGCTCCGGTTTAGGGGTCTTGAGAGCTTGCAAAGCTTTTTTCTGCAGAAAAAAAGTCACACATATATGCCACCATGAAATATTAGTACCACAAGGTCGTCCGATTCAAAATTTCTCCAGCTTTTTTGTTCAGGTTGCAAATATGGTGTGGAAAAATTCTATCGACTAAAAATGTAAACATGATGTGAGGTTAGATCGCACGAGGTTCGCAATTTCGTGAAAAATTAGAAATATTAACATAACGAAATGGAAAATGTAATGACACGTTCGAGTCGAAACGTTCATTGAGCAGTTCAACGCCATCCGCACGCGTATACACGTAAATAAATGTGAAAACGAAATGCAGGGAAACGGTAACTAACCTTTCGTTTGAGTTTGTTATATTTTGCTTGTAACATTAATTCCTCTTCGGTCAAATTTGATGGGAAATGTAAGTAAACCATATTTGTAATATAAAAACATCCACTATGTATAAACAATAAAAAATACAAAAAATACAGCCACTACAAAGTAGTTGTGGGGTTATGTTACACCGATCAACAAAAATATACAATGTCTTAGATGAGAAGCCGACTCGCTGGTCTCTTTCAAAAAAGCCCTACGCTCATTGGTCAAAGCGGAAGCCACTTGAGTTTCAGCACTGCCTGGCGCGCGGCGTCCATGGCGCCATGTAATCGAACATCGCATAATCGTTAAACATTCGAAAACACATTTGAGAACACATTTGAAAACACCGTTGCACAGCACACGACTGCACGGCGGCACACGGTTGATACATTTGTGTATCACACGTGGCACACGAATAAGCTGTCAGTATTATAGGTTATGTTGCAATGGGCATTTTTCTCGATCCACAGTTCGCTGTATCAATTAATATCTGTGAAATTTAGATAAATCAGCAGGTCGTACTGTTGAAGTGTAGTGAATAAAAAAAGTGCCGAGGTGTATTGAATTGTATCAAACACATTCAAACTCGTAATTGATCAAACAACAATTTTCCCCAAGCCAAAATGAAGTTTATACCTAAACGTATTCCTGCAAGCCTCGCGCGACTCGGCACGCTCTCTGATTTAGAACGTTTGCCGGATATATCATTAGAAACACCACTATTAATGCTGTATACAAAGGTAATGTGTTGTATATTGACGGCATTTTTCATGTGCATCTCACATTTTGCATGCGAGTCTGAAATTTGTTGACTGTGGTTTGCTTAGCATAGTTTGTTTGGCAAGGTATATTTAACCCATGTATTTGTCTACTTTGCAGAGAGGTAGCGTACCTCACATCACCAAAGATATACTACAAAAAGTCACAACGGAGCAAGAATTGTTAACCGTTTCTTTACCAACAACCATCGGCATGACTAAACCGATCAAACTTTTCAATTCTATCAGCAATTTTATTGGTTTACAGGTAGATCTTGCTCTTTTTTTTAGGTTTTAACATGTATAACGATATTTCTCTGATGATTATATTATCCAGGAATATCCTGTACTCTTCACGATTCAAGATCCAACAATAATATCTATGCCTGGATATAATGAAAAAGACACAGTTGCAGTATGGACCAAGAAAGGGAAACAGCTCGTTAATGCAGATCAATTCATGGATATAATGGAAATATTCAAACCTGATATATATTTGGCATTGTGCGATGGCAACACCAATATAGACAGCACGTCAAAACGAATAGTAAAATCCTTAGATCGTAGTAGATTTATGTTAGATAAGTGCTTAGCCAGACATGTTGAGTCGAAAGCTTTGCAAAATAAAGGAATTCTAGCCGCAGTTGAAGGCGGATACGATACACAAGCAAGATCTTGGTCCATAAAAAATCTGGAAGGCAAAAATGTGGCAGGATATGTCATTGACGGCTTACATAATAATGGGCCAGATGTGGAAAACATACAGTTCCAACAAATCGAAGAGATCATGAAACACACAATCGTGAGTCTGTGGACAGATTTTTGACATATGGCAAATGTACGTGAACCGACGAAAATTTTTCTTTCAGTCTTTGTTACCCGAGGACAAGATTCGTGTGTCAATTGGTGGCTGGCATCCCGTAGTGGTAATGCATCTCGTTGAACTCGGAATCGACATTTTCGAATCATCATACCCTTATTTTGTTACTGAACAATCCTGTGCATTGACGTTTCTTCATGATGATCCAACAAACAATGATCCTGGTGTGATGTCAATGGCAGATTCACGGTAATTTCGACAAATCATATTTTCGACTTTCAATACCTATCTCACTAATTTAATTCTCGCATCATCCTTGCAGACACACCGAAGCTTTCATTCCGATCTGCCAATCATGTGGGTGTTTGACTTGTAAAAACCACACGAGAGCATATCTACATCATTTACACAATGTGAAAGAACTTTTGGGACCAGTACTATTGATGATGTATGAGCAAGATAATTTTCAACCAATGTGTTGTGTAGATATTCGCCATAGATACAATTCCTATTTTTTTGTTTTAGCCACAATACACACCATTACAAGTTATTTTTCAAAGAAATTCGAAATAGTCTGAGGAATGGCACGTTTGGTGCTTTGAAATCGAAGATAAGCGAGAGATTTGGAATGCAACGCAATGAAGTCGCTAACCATGCGGCGAGATGAATCTTCTGACAAATCTTTCTTCTACATAAATATTGCCCAGTGACCACACAATTTCCGACTTACATTCCATTATTTATTAACTATTTTTTCCTGATTACCCTCGCGGGTACTAGTACCCGACCCAACCCAAATCGTCGAAAAACTCCAAAGTGAATGTCAGTTCGTTGAACGCAAATGAATATTATAATTAGTCGGAAATGCTTTATACCAAACAATAAAGAACCAAGTTTTCCTTTTTTAATACTGAATATTTTTTCTTGGAAAAATGTATAGAAAATCGTTTATTGCGTAGAAACTGCATTATTCTGGTAAAAAATTGGGGTCAAGATAATTATATGAACTCGTACTGAAGTTTTGTGGAAAATAATCTGTGTCATAACTTCGATTTGAATGCGAAGGTCGAATCGCTTGTAAATTGTGGGATGGAGGATGCATAGGGTTCTCGGATTCCAATTGCGCAACCGCACAATCTCCGCAGAGGTCAGTTTGATTCGGGCAATCTTCACAATGCCACCGCGTTCCAGTTAAAGGTTCTTCATCACAAATGACGCACTACGCAAACATAAATATTTACATATTATCATAGCTAGTCGCAAATTTGAAATCATCCACGATCGTACGGTATCCCTACTTACTTTGTATCCAATGTGTTGAAACGTTTGTAAACATTCATCTTCTTTCTCGGATTTCACTTGTCTCAATAATCGTATGTGCCGAAATGCAGCAGTATCTTCTACAGTACCATTACCAACATCGTCCTCCTTAAATAATTGCAATGGAATGAGTCAAATTTCCAAATCAATATGTCAGACGATTTAGATGCACATGGACAAATGGACAAGCCGAATTGAAAATACTATAAACTCACAGAATCTTCGGTGACTGATAAGTCGCGCGCTTCATCGCCAATATTGAAAGGCATATCTTGATGTGGAAAAAAAGTAGAGCGTCTGAAGAGCAGATAATTATTTCGTTGATGTCGATGATTCAGACTTCTTCGAACATCTAGTTTAACTTTAGGTCCACGACCAGGAATAGGTAGACCAGCTCGCAACAGTTTAATAAAATACTTCTGAACACGACTAGAAACTTGTTTTGGTGTTCGATTACCTGAAATTTTCATTCACGATCAAGATCTTTGACATAAAAATTTCATTGTTACATGAATTGGAATCTCGTTTACCAAGGGCGTTGGCAATTTTAGTCCATCGACGCATTTCAACATCTTCAGGAGGATACTCAATCAATAGTTCTTCGAGTCGTCTTTGTTCCTCTGTTGTCCAGAGTTGATTAAACGTTTCGGGTTTACTTTGATCGAAAGCCCGGCCTCGCACAAGTACCTTTTATCCAGAGAACCAAATTAATCATGTTCATATGAAGTTTCAATCATTTAAGTTACCTTTCCATCGTCAGGTTCCGATTTAGTTTGAAGTTGGGGAAGAATCGGGCCATGCCGAGTTTGCGGTCTCATGGGACTGTCAGGTAAAACAATGTTGTATTGCGTCCAATCGATATATGGAATTTCAGCAATCTTCTGCGGGCCTGGCAAGTCGAGAACGTCACCATCTTGTAACCGCGCAACAAATGATATGGGATCTTTGATCGCTGTTGCTTGAACATCCAACAATTTATCCAAATCTGTAATTCCTTGTGTTTGTTGCGCCTCCAAGATAACTATGGTCTTGAGAAGCGCGGTATAATCTTTATTCCCTTTCAAAGCTAAATGATCCGATTCAAAGTAAAACTCCGAATCTTCCACATCAGAGGAATGAGCATCTTCATTCATCATTATTTCATTCAAAATTGATTATCCTTGTTTGAATGACAGTATCAAACTTCGATAATCTACTGGTTATTGCGTTCGAAATTCCGCAAAACAATACACTAACAGTATTGACAAGACCATCTATGCCCACATGTTTGGATTTAGATCTTATCAATCTTTCACGACTAACCATGAATGGAACAGAAACAAAACAATAACCTAACCTATAACTATGGCTGGCGTCACTTCATCTATGAACTTTATTGGTTTGTCAATTATGCGTATGCAATCGTCACTCGATATCTGTCAAACTCAATCCTCTATTATCGATTATCACTAATAAGAAACATTATAATGGCTACATTGCGATTATTCAATCACTATTGACAGATAATACAATCCAACGAGGTGCTTATTACTAATCCAGCTAATACACTGTGCCTGACTGTGCCACACCACACACTGTAGGCACCACGCGAGCCGTAGAGTAGGAGCTGTAGAATTGGAAGGCAAAAAAGGCGCGTGCTCTCTCTGTGAATTTTGATTAATAAAATTTGATATCATATTACGAGATTTAATGATATTCAACATAGTATAATAAATACGTAATTCGTAAGTACTCGACCGTAATAAAACGAGTCGGTGCACCGCGGTGGCTGCACGGAGGCAGCTTATCTTGCATTTATGTGTTAGTAATCCGGAGTTGTAATTTCCACGCGGAAAAAGAGCTGCAAAATAACTGAAACGTGACGTGACTGAATACCAATTTCTGACAGTAACTTTAGAAAAGTGGAGCTATTTTGAAATTCTGAGGGTATGTCAAAGTCATTGATATTCTTTGCCGAAATGCAATTTTGTTTGGAAATAAATGTCGTTAGTCGTCATTTTTAACAATCATTATATTTAGTTTTAAACAAAGACCCAGAAATATCTCGATCCTGAATTAAATCTGTTCTCCAAATGGGCGTTTTAGGTTTTGAAAAATGTCTTATTTTCTGATGTCATGATTTTGGATTGTACATAGAAATTTTATTTTACAGTTCGATGTCGTGTTAATATAAAGCAAATATATCTAATTTGGTTGGGTATTGCATATCTAATTGTCGGAATTCAAACGCGCAACGATTTCGTTCTGCCTTAAAATCTAATTCGTTGTATAGCAGACTTTGTAAAAGGAGCGCATTTTTCACTCTGGTGAATGCCTCTGTTTTGTTAAAATGATCTTGGGCTTTGGACAACGCTTTGATAGCATCGTGCAGGGTTGTTTTCCGAACGGCTACGGTGCTAGCGGCGCTCGAGGCAGTCAAACATTTGGCATACAGCACAAAAGCTCTTCCTTGGTCAAAGCTACCTCCATGGCTGAGTACAGTTATGATCGCGTCGTCCACGAGTCGCATAGCTTGACTGGGCATACCCATTGCAAGCTGCAATTATTTATTTGACGATCAATGTGTGTTTTTCAATAATTTCTCAAGTTTGTCTTTCATTTCAATTTTTTAACTAGTCTGATACCTGTATATTCGCGAGATGCATTTTAATATTGGCTTCCTCGTAAGATAAGTATCTGCTGTTTGCGATTTCCAAAGCTGTGTTTAAAATTGCGAGAGGATTCGCACCGGTTGTTGCAAGGTCGCTCAATTTAGAAGAACACATTACTTGACTCGCTAATATCATAACTCGTACTTGATTTTGAGGAATCAAGTCTTTGGTGTTCTCTATCTTATTTATTAATCTCATCGCACCAGGATAATTGCCTTTTGCTAGGGAAACTTCAGCTTGTCTAAAAAGAGATAGTGAGCAACAACGTATCGTATGTTTTGTACGAATTAAAAGATAGAATCCTTAACATAAGGATACATACCTAAACTTACTCTCCAGAGGATCTAAGCTTGAAATTTGGATGGCTATTGCTTCGGCCTCGCTCCACTTCTCATGTCTCATCAATCGTATGAATCTGTGCAACTGTTCGCTCAACATCCATATCTATAAATGTGAACACGTTGTGATTTATAGAAATCATTACCGTAACCAACTAAAATCTGAATCGTTATATTGTAGTAACACTTTTACCTTGTTACTTGGTTCGTTTGGGAATCTGTCTTTGGCATGTCCCAATACAACATCTGCCAGTAGATATTCTCCGGCTTCAAGGAGTATATTGGCGACATTAACGACTGCCTGACACGTCGACGATCCATTAAACATTTGTTGCTTTTTATCTCCAGTATTTTGCAGTAACAACAGTTGTGAACACAAGGAAGACATTTTCGTTTTACCGTAATATGCCCAGAGTGCAGCTTTCTCCGCGTACGATACGGACATTAGATCTACCATTGAGTGTTGGCAGTTGCAGACGTCGGATTTCATCAGCGTCTGCAAATAAATTATATAGGTTGACGAAAATTTGTAAGAATGTATTTTACTAATCTAAAAGTAAAATTGAATTACCTCGAAAACTTGAGGCGGAGATTTCGTTCCCAGAGCGGAATGATGCGCGGATGCTATTAAACCGAGACTTGTTGTATGAGTTATTCCCAACATACTAGCTTTACTGACGGATCGTTCTATCAGTTGTCCTCTATTTGGATAAAATAGTATCATGATAATTACCAAATAGCTCCCACGTTTTATGCAGCAAATTTATACGCTATTCATAATCGATTACTTTTCATTGTCCATCAGGTGGTACATCCATGCATGCGCATGCTGCAAGCATACGTTATCACCAGATTCTTGGGCCGTCATGATTGCTTCCTTCAAAGCCCCCAAAGCTACTTTCCTGAGAGATGATTAAGTCAGTATGAATTAACAATATTTTGTATATAAATCATCCAAAATGCGTTACTTGTGACCGAATTGAGCGTGAAGGGCAGCAAGGTTTAATGCTGCATATCTGAACGTACGACTTCTATCTTCCGGAGCAGTGCGACTCTCCAATGGTGCGAGTCGGTCGAAGCAATGATACAAACTATCAACTGCACCGCAATACTCGTTCACTCTCAAGCAATTTAAGTAATTGAGATAATGCTGAAAAACAAATTCGTATTTTTAAAAAAATATTGAACGTGTCTGTGGATATCAATTGATAAAAAAGATTCTGAATATAATTTCTTATTTACAGCTTCAGCGTAACATGGACTACAGCTGAGCAGCTCCTTTACAAGGGCCTGCAATTCAGCAGGTGGCAATGCTTTATGCTCATCTGTTTGTAGAGCCAGAGCTTGCTGAGCGACTAATAGCTCTGCTTGTCTTCCACCCCATATAACTTTGTTCCTAAATTATACAGTAATTTAAACAAATGATTGATCAATCGATAAACTTTACGCTTCCAAGCTATCTATATTGTGCGAGGCGAATAAACATTTGTCGTTCGAAACTTATTACGGTTTAGTAACATTCTCCTGACTGCTTGTTTCGTATTTTGACAGAGATTTCGATAGCGTAAGGAGAATTCGTAAATTAGTTTTAGTCAACAGATCAGTAAATAAACTTACTTCTTAGCTTGGTTGGTTTTTGAAGGCATTGATGCTCTTGGATTTTCATAATCAAAGTCTTCTACAGAACGATACTCGTTCGAAGCATTAAAAAGTGCAACCACTTGATGAAATGGCAATTTTGCAAAACATATTATAATCCGTCTGATATATAAACCAAGAACAGAATTCTTGTGCAACGCTGGTGGCGCAACGCAATTATCTGGAGGTGGTTCCATAAGTTGTTTGATATTATCTAATAGATCCATCAGTCCTTCGGTACCTTGCAGCGACAAGAGATGCAGTTCATCTTCTAAGAGCTGTCCAAAACGATGCAGTATATATTCTTTCGAGCGTATCAATTTCAATAAAGCACCAAACTCCAAATCCGGAGACTAGAAAATAATCAAGCAATTAATTGCAACAAATGGTAGATCAATGTTCAAGTTTTTCCTCGCTCTATAAATACCTGAATCAGTTTCAGCGACAAAATGCAAAAGTCACGTCTTTCCACGATTGCTGTAGAAACCGAATGTTTATTACTCGACATTGCAGACATCGTTTACGTATTCCTACTTACCTTTGTTTTGTTCGTTGCAATATATTTTGATCAAAATAACCACGGCTATTTTGTACGGTGTTACAATCTCAGTTTGACATTTCTTCGTCTTGGTACCAATATTTAACAAATCCCGATACATTTTTTTAGGTTAGGAATTCCTTCGGCTCGAATGTCAACAAACAAAATTCGAACCGTGTTGCTCTTTTTGTCAATGACACTCGCTGAATCTTCCGAATTTGAAAGGAACCTTCAATTTCGTTATCTCCTCCCGTTGATCGACACTTACGACGAAAAACATTTGAAATCTTATCGAACGTTGGGCATCCGCGTTTGTCGTTTTCAATTGTTTCACTCGATTTGACGGTTAAAATTCTGTTCGAATCTGCTCGTCCGTCGACACGCGATAAGTGCTAGTATCATTTTCATCCAACAATACGTGAACACGTTGATATCATATTCCGAAAATTTTCGCTCACATCGGTGTTCGCTTACATTTAAAATGTCGCGGTACACAATTTTTAAGTGAGTCAAACCGATGTAAATATTATTATTATTGTTGCAAGTACTTAAGGTTCTTTGCAACGTCAAAATGGTCAAAGTTAAACAATACGTGACGTTTAGGTTTTGTCTACGTTCCAGAATATATTAAACTACAGTGATAAGATCTTGTAAAATCTTCGCCTTAATATGAAGCTGATATCGACGTTAATTGTTACTAAAGAATATCTGTATATATCTTCACACGTATTTGTGGCGTTGTTAGAGGTTAGTTTTTATTGTTGATCGCACAGAAACAATTGAAATGAGTGTGCGTCTTTGACCAAAGGCTGAAGTTTTTTTTCTTTCTTATCAAAGTTTTTATACCAGGTTGTGTCTTAATTTTTGTTCTTCAACAACTCCTTTCGACTCGTCGAACAGACGTAACTATATATTTTTGACAAACATACCTGAAGGCGAGACGCTATGATGTCTAGTTCGGAAAGTACGTCGGGGTGCGTCAGCGAAGTTACACTTGCTATTTGCAAGGAACGGAGTTCGCAACCGAACAACGTTCGGGCAATGGATAGTCCGGATTCGGATGGATCTGGTCATTCCAACTCATTTACAGTTCACAGATTTAGTTATCCGAGTGATGTAACACCGGATAATAACACGGAAGTTCGATACGCCACGATACCTACGAATGAATTGAGAATACCTATAGTCGGCTACGAAGTGATGGAAGAACGTGCGAGATTTACGGTGCGAAAACTTTCAAAATTATTACTTCTAACGGATATAACAGATATTTTGTATCGAGGAATTAATTCTGTCCTTGTTGTTTCTAGGTTTATAAATTACGAGTGGAACCGAGAGTCGGAGAGTGTTGGTTTATTTTCCGACGTTATACAGATTTTGTTCGTCTTTTCACTCAATTGAGAAGACTAAAGGCACCAATTTCACATTTATCGTTACCGCGGAAGAAATGGTTAGGCGATAACTTCGCGCCTAGTTTTCTAGAGGATAGAATACGGGGGTTGCAGGATTTTGTTAACGGAATATTAAAGAGCGGGTTACTCATTCAAATTCCTTGTGTTCGAGAATTCTTTTGCTTGGATGAACCGCCGGCATTATCAGATACGGTAGAGGAGTCCAGAGTAAGTTAAAATAGACTCGTTTTTTTCTGAGTTACTCAACATGTTTATTACAATAATTCTATTTTGTTATGAACAGGCAATTTTCGAAGCCTTGGAAGATACTATATTTCATCTCCGTCAACAACTCAGAGAACGAGATGCTGCGCTGGCCATGGAATCGGCGAGGTCTAACGAACTCGGAGAAAAACTACAGCAGATCATCAGGTATGTATTTAAGACTATAATTAACAGTCAGTTCATATCGCTAAAAAAAAAAACTATTACAGCTTAACCCAAACGTGTTCCAAATGTGGGACATCCGAGCAGCTAATGTCATTAAATTGATGTAAAATCGTATTACTAGTTATGGTGATATTTAGACAATAAGCGTTACGATATTATCAGGCTATGAATTTTTACAGATTATTGTATAACTTTTATACATAACTTTTAGACATATTTTTAAATGAAAATGTTACTGACGATTTTGTCGAATTTATGTAAGAAATTAATTATTAATCGATCGTACATTGAACATCACATTCAATACGATAGTGTAGAATGATCTGTGATGCGAAGTTGAAAAAAAAATACTCCGTTTGAAAAATGGAAACTACTTTGAACATTTTCACGAATTAATCTAATGAATAATACAAAATTGCATAAATTAGATCTAAAAAATGACCAATGAAAAACTATTTTTCGAAGATATGAAAGTTATCGATAATGCATAAATTTTATAGAATGGATATTTTTATAGAAAAATCTAACGCTACCTGTTGAAACTTACGAAATACCGGTTAAGTCGGAGAAATTTATGGATTATGTGTCTTAGTTGTTATTTTCAAACACATATCGTAAAATATATCGTTAACATAAATGATACTGGAAACGCGAACTACTATAACAAGATATTTTATGCAATATGTTCTAAGTCCACCCCGTATGTAACTCACAAATGATTATTTATCAAAGCTGAACTGAGCGGGTTTAAGAGTCGATGAATCGTCAACCTACTTAAAATATGTTGGCACCTTCATTTTTTAGAAACGTACCAAATAGCATAATAATTTATAAACGATTGTTTTGTTGGGCTCGCAACAGATTGCTTCTATATACCAAATGTTAATTCTATTCGTGCAAATGTAGAAAGACGTAATTAACGTAATTGTATTTTCTATTGAATCCTAACGAGCGTACAGCGAGCGTAAGTCGCTGAAAGTTGAATTTTATTAATCACAGAATATTATTTCCACGATTGAATGGAAATTATCCTCTGTCGCTTTACGGTATCCGTGGATCTTCAACAGTGTTCATTATTCAAATGTCACGTGATGTAAGATGTACATTCTGGCTATTTGGCTATGAGCTAAACTAACGGCAGACTTAAGTCTGACTGTTTTGTCTGTTTGAATGGCGAGTAAAACGATTGACGATTATATATTCTGCCTCATTTCCACTTTTCTCTATCGTACGAGAATAACAGACGCCACCAATTGTTCACAAAACCAATTTGTCTTCCATGCTTGCACGAGACTAGTATAAAAACGACGAGTTATAACAATTGACAAACATGTAACTTTGTTGTACTATTAAGAATCAGTTGATGCAGCTTTATAAAAAATGTCATTTATTATACTGATGAAAATAGAAACCATATATATAAAAAACCGTTACAACAATTATCAGAAAATATCTTCAGAATATTTGAAGTATTAAACTGATCACTATCAGCCACAAGGCTTCAAAACAATTCAACTTTCGACAAAGATAATGGTAAATTCAAACAGTATTAATAAGCATAATGGTCGCCAGGTTGTGCGATTCCATTTCATGTTCTGCGCATGAAAGTGTTGGATGATTTTGATATGTTGTGAAGTAACTGATTGATTTAAATAATAAAACTGGAGAAAAATGTACTAATATTTGATCCACGTTACAATTATTATGCTCTCTCATCGCGCTCGATAAAATAAACCTAAATAAATTATAATTCAATCGTGGAACAAAGTCCACGCTATGGCGATTTTGTGGCTATTATCACACCATATTAAGTACAGATAACGAGACCGTCCCTGCGTTTTATCCTCGTTTCCAAGAAAATACTCGTAGTATTGCCAAATACTCGTTCAGTCATCGATATCAATCAATCCTTCGCAGTGTCAGGAGCAGCTACCATACATAACACTTGTACGACATACGTGAAATTAGCTGTAAGAAACAAATGATTCAACTGGTTTAATACTACTGTTAAAATATTATAGCGAATTTGAAATTTTCTTTTGTTCAACTCACCCATTATCCGACTTTTTTTCTTCTTGTACACATAAAAGTGGTATATGCCAATACCGGTGAGAATAAATAATACAGCGAACAGGTATTTCGGCGATGGGTCTTTGATGATTGGCATTATAGCGAGAAATATGGAAACGAAAAGAACTAGCCACGGAATAACCGTAGGTACTTTGTAAGGCCTTGGCTCATTGGCTTTCGTACGTCTCATTATTAATAGAGCAACCATAGCGAGACCATAAAAGACCCAAGTTAAGAAACTTGCAAATTCAATCAACGAACTGATATTTCCTGCAACTATACAGAAGAAAGTAATGATACCTTGAAGAGCAACAGCAGCAGCGGGAGTCATTTTGTCAACATGAATAAAACTAAAGACATGAGGAACATGACCTTCCCGAGCCGCGACGTAGCAAAGTCTGGAAACGCCGAATTGTACGCTTAAACCACAGCCAAATGTTGATAGAGCAACACCCAAAGGAATGACAAAGCCAAGCCACGATGGCAAAGCCCTTTCTGCCCATAAAACGGCGACTGCCGGTGCAGATATCATTTCTGGTATCGATAGAACGGCCATGTACATTAAATTCATTGCTACATAGAGTAACGTGACCGTTGGCACGGCTATAAGAATACTTCTCAGTATGTTCACCTCCGGTCTCTTCACTTCCTCAGTCACAACCGTAGCTGACGACCAGCCGTCATATGCCCAGAGACCACTGTAGAAAGCCAATGCTATATCACCCGGCGAAGTTGTACTACCCTTGAACGGATCGTTCAAAAGTTCCGTGCGACCTTTACTCAGCCAAACTATACCACCTATGATCACAAGTACGCAAGCACCCACTTTAAATCCAGAAAATATGTTCTGTACTCTCACGTATAGCTTCACGCTGGTCAGATTTATGTATGTCATTAAACCGAGCGCCATTATGCTGATAAATTTGGTAACGAGCTGGATCGAAGAGAGTGGTACATTTGCAGTGTAAGTTGAAAATGGTTGAATCAGGTATTCTGCGAATGTTAATGCTACCACGGCAACTTCAGCTGGGCGTAGGATGAAGACGTAAACCCAAGAGCATATGAATGCCGGCATTTCGCCAAAGTATCGATGGAGTGGCGAAAAGGCTTCGATGAAGTAAGCATATTCAGCTCCCGATCTTGGTACCACCGTGCTCAACTCTGCGAAAGCAAGAGCACCGAGCAATGAGACGATGCCGCATAATGCCCATACGATCAAACAAAATCCTACGGATCCGGATCTTTCCAAAGCACTTGTCGGCGAGACAAAGATACCAGAACCTGAAATTAAAGGATTCTCTTCAAGATACCAGAAAGTCATAACAAAACTGTAATTATGCTAATCACAGGTAGAAATAATTTGTTCATACTATTAGCGAAATGGTAATCAAAGTGTGAATTTCATTTATAAATCAATTCCAGGATCAGGTGCACTATTTATTTACAGTATAATTAACCGGTACGTGCTGATAAGCGGTGTAAATGTGTATTCTTTACAATATTTTTCATGCAAAACTGAACACCATTTTATCTCATTGGCTTTGCCGCAACTGCGGTTTTTATTGTATTTAACATTTACTCCATGTTAAAAATTCACATATCCTGCTAGTGTAGTAAATCTTTGTACTAATTTCTTGGTACATTCGATACAATTTTTACTCCAAGTCATTGCTAATATTCGTTACAAATTCCTAAAATGAATTTTATGTATTGATTGAACATGAATTTTGTTGTTTTAGAACTTTTTTCACTACACAGTCATGTAATGCAAAATCTTATCATAACACAGCCGCGAATATCAGCATGGGATTACCACAACTCACCAGCTGTTTAAACTTTTAGATAGATACTTTTAGAAACGATGTAATAAGAATTTTAACATATTTGATGTATTTGACCAGGTACATGTGATATCCATAAGATGTACGGAAAAATTATTGAATATTTTATTGCTATTGATGTTGAGACCATTGCAGCTCGTATTGCCAAACTTTCTACATCACCGCAACACGGTGATTTGTTAAGCGACGCTTAATCAGCCTCCTATTATGTGACGGCAGTAACGATTGAAAAAAAATTTGTCGCATGACAATCTCGCAATATGGAGAAAATCCCAACATCACATTTTTCTCCAAGCACCAAAGAAAATGTTACATCGATAACTGAGCGCGATACTTTTTCCTCGAAACATTGACATCGGGAAATTTTTTTGCAAAATGTATTCGTAGCTCGTTAAGGAAATGTCCATTGTATTTTCACGCTTTCTTACTTCTCGTATCTTACGTAATGCGGATGCAATATGAGGTTTCTTGATACATTTCTCAACGAATATTACAGCGAAATACAACGTGATTCCAATCCGAGTCCCGAAGCGATTTTAGGAGGTAACAAAAATCGGATCGTAGCGGTTTCGAAGTTCGAATTTCGAACGTACGAGGAAGCGCGAGTTTGTGCGAGAGTGGCCGACGAAAAGAAACAAATGACTATCAAATCTGGGGAGAATTTTGACAAGCGAACGTTTATTCCTCGCCGAAAACGATTTTTCAATAAAAGAAAACTTGTGAAGATAAACGTAACGAGCGAAAAAAAATAAGCGACGCATGCGGGCTATGAAAATACGATCTGCACGCGAAATATATTGGTTCGAATTTCTGTATGTTGAAGGGATGAAACGAATACAAACTTGGAAGCTGCGTTTTTTCGTTAACAGGCAACGATCATTATGATTTGTGTTTCTTTTTTATATCTCGCAGCGGCTAATACGATCTGAGAACATTCGCCTCTCGGGTATAAGATCGATTTCGTACCAATCATAACCGCCACTATCATGTTGACAGCGCTGAATAATCCAAGTTCCCGCTTTAACTCCACCTTCTCCTTTTCCACCGTCATCGCGATCGTGGTTGGGGCGGTAGTTCGTATTCGTTGATCAAACTCACGCGAAATCCGACTTGAAATTCGTTTCAAGTTCGAAACCGATACCGCCGACACCGCGAAACTGGTATTTCTCACGTTATCTCGTCAAGCCTGCCCGTTCGACACTGACATGAGCGAATAGTGTCGCGGATTATTGTCAGATTGTAGCCCTGGATTGCCACCAATCGTCCCCGAGACTCTTGCCCAGCGGTGTTAAGTAATAAACACATAGTTCCTACTGTTCCGACACCCAATATCCCTCGCGAGTCACGAGTCAACTCGCGTACCGTTCCCATAATTGCCCACAAATAAATGATTATGAGGCAACCGGAGTGAAGTCTAGATCGTGAATCGTCATCGATAGTCTTTTTTTTCACTTAACGCCGGTGAAGCGCGAATGATAATCGTCGACGGCTCGACAGCTTTACGGCTGCGTTTAGTGCGAATTTTTCGAACACCGCGCGCACGAAAACTAGGGCTGCGTTTGATTTCGGAATCGAGACGGTGAAAAACAAATGAAAATAGGGGAAGACCCGTTAACACGTGTATCGTATGCGTACAATTAGTCATATTTGCGCATGATATTTGTTTCTAAGAAGTAACGAACAGTATCACGACGCATTAGCACACTATGTTCAACGTTCCTAGAGCTAATCGCGTCGCATATTGGTAAAACCCCAAACGTCGTAGTTCTAATGAGATTATCTTTCCTACGAAAAAAGAAATTACATATAAGGAGTATATACGCGTAGGTAGTTACGTGAATTACGATTATTCGTTTTCGAATATACCTTCGGCCAAAAATAAATGGTTCAATTTTTCGCGTACCGCCGCGAGGTTGTATCATTTATTGCTTAGTCGACGGAAAGTTGAAATTGCGACAGGCTGACTGTGAGAAATTTCGTGAAGTCGACCGCATTTGTGGCATTATTTTGGACGAATGTTGTACGTACGCTGAGTACATACACATCGAGGAAGCTCTAATACAGCCGTGATATGTTTTCCGAAAATTAAGGTCGACCAGGCAAGACAATCGCTCGGTACCGTTTCAACAGCCTTCGAACATCGCGAATCGACGTACAACTTTGCTGTTTCCCTCCTACCGGTTCCATCTGGAGCTGATCAAGTTTTACACTCATTTACCCTACCGTTATCTCCCGATTCCCGCAATTCAAACAACCCGTTCTGTAGATCAACGTGCCGTTGAAGATCGCTCTGCGGCAGATTCCAAAAATACGAAATTATTCGTCTCAGACATTTCGCAAACGTTTGTGAATTATATGAAAATGATTACGAATCTACTTGAAGCATTGGAAATAATTCTTTGAAAGATTTTATTTGGAACCGCTGGTATTTATTTTATCAATTATCGTTAAGCGTGTTTCTTGAAGGTTACGCTATTGTTGTCTTTATCTTAGTTATTATACATCGTACATGGTATGTGGCGACCAAGATGTTTAAAGCATTGTTTCGTCCGTCACGTTTGTTCGATAAAAACGAAGTTGTACGAATCCTCGCTGTTATCGATAACGGAAGTTGAAATAAATGAAACATTTCGAGACGCCTTGTATCTATTATCATACAAATATTCACGTGATGATGGGCAGCTGGTATACAGCTCCTCGCGGAAGACTTCTTCAAGTGCCCCAGATAAGATATGTACCGATTGTCGAAATGCGGCGACAAGCCGCGACAGCCGTCCTTCGTTGTCATCGAACGAGTGCGAACGTAACAAACGATATCTGACCGTACTTAGGCGAATCAATGCTAAATCATTCCCCTTTTCCCGGAAAAAGAAAAAAAAACTGTTCTACACGAGAAACCCTTTCGATAACCGCGATGTTATCCTTCAATGTGTCAAATTGCAAAACATTCGGAGTCACAAAAATATATTAAGCTACCAATTGAACTATGAATTTTCCGAATTTTACCTCTACCTCTGTAATATGATATAAAAAAAATATTTTCTCATCGAAACCAAATTCAAAATTGAGTTTCCTGATAGAAATTGGATGCCATTTGCATAAAAATATGAACAGGCTTTCGAGATCATTTTCAGAATTTGCAAAATTCGATACACGAAGAAACGGATCAGACGTAACTGCTTTAACGCAACTCATCTTCAATCTGTCACATCATAGTTGCAATTTTAATATTGAATATCCGTTTAGTAATCAACAGTTATTGGATAATTCTCGTTCGTTTAATCACGTTAGATAATAAAATTTGATCGCCACAGGCATCTTCCACGTTTCGAGACCTGTAGATTATTAACAGATAATTCGTGTATCATATTTCAATGATAATTTAAAAGTCGAACTGATAATATGGAGAGACTTTGGCTGGTAACGAACGAAGAAGTGCACTCTTACTTATTACTATGCGGTAATAAGTGAACATTGTTGTATCTAAACATGATTTATCTAAAACAATGAAAAAGGCAAGTTGTAGGGTGCAAAACTTTAAGCCAGACATGAATCAAGTTCGATTTAAATGTCATTGTATCCGAGAACGACGACCCGGTGTACGCATGTATATAGTGCCCACGACCAAGTAGCAACCGCAATGGAATTGTTATTTCGTTTCCACTCGTATTATTGTGAAATAATATTTCACGAACGGTTGATTCGGGAGTAATAATAATATAGAGATGCAACGAATCCTACTGATGCTTGATTTATTTTTCGATAGCTTTTCGTCATTTTACTGGTATCATCCGAGCAGACGGTAAAGAGAGCAAATATATATACAATATGCGGTCCGATGGCCTTCAGGGCCGATTTGCGAGCAGTGAAGAGGTCTTGTTTGTCCAATGTCGTTGAATAAATCGTCGTGGCTCGTCGTTGAAGTGGCCACTACTTGTTAGCACTTCCCATCGTTGGCTTTTTTGTCTCTAATGGTATCATCAGCGTGTCTATATCAAAAGAACCGTTGCTCTCTAAATCAATCGTATAAGTATATTAAGAAACGGTCTAGATACCAGAAAAAACGCATCGAGGCTGACAAATACTATTTAGTGATTATATCTTTTTTTTAGACTAATTTCTTCATCAAACCGCAATTAGCACTTTGGGACTATCAGGGACGTAGACTTGAGAATTGACTGATACTGCTACAAGTACCTACTTACGTCTTTCAAAGATATGTGTATCAAAGATCGCCGATAAGCGCGACTACGTATGAATGAATTACGTATGTATGTTACGTGTACGAATCGTTGCTGAATATTTCACTTAAACGTATCAGATACACCACGTTGATACTAATAGATTTGGCCTATAATGTTTCACTATGGCGATACGGGGGCAAAATATTTATTTAGAATGACCTTGTACTTCGATTAAACTATGATACACTACACACAGCAAAATTGTTGGGAAAAACATATCATCGCCCATAATATGTTCGCTCTAACAGGTAATCGACATATTTATATCAGACCTACGAGAATTGTTTAAAACGTTTTATTTTAGTGTGGTATTTATATTAACAGGTGTATTACAATTAGTACTAGGTTCGATATTCGGTGTAATATGTTCTTCATTGTATCAAATAGATTAGACAAACCGTCTTGCGAGACAATGTCAAAATGAAACGAACATATGAGGTATCAATTAAAATTGGTATATGGAAGAATAAAGCAAGTGGGCATATGGTAGCTAATAAGTACTGTTTTCATCTCCATCAATGTAGAGCATCGCCAAATTAAAGCGACAATGGTGTAGTCTCGGTCATAGGATATGAATTGGTAATGCTTATCAATTTCGATAACAGTATAGGCTTGTTTATTGTTCTGGTAGAGTATCAACTCTAAACGGATTTCCGGGATGTTACGAATTAACGTACACGAAAAATTTAATTAATTCTATGTCGTTAGAAATCTCTGTGCATCAAAAGATGTAATTGATCACAGCTAACATCTGTTCCAACGTGTGATTTGCAGAAATTAGTAACTCACTCGGACGAATAACTTGAGTCTAAAAAAATACGAAAATAGGTAATTGTACTTGAGGTAATACTCGGATACACTTGCGTTAATCTTACGTCGTCTCGTAAATATTGTCAAACTGGAGCAATCAAATAGATGCAATCGTCTATTTGCAAGAGGTGCATCATGAAGTTTCTTCAGTTGGAGAAAATATGAATAGTAGAGATTTATATGACTAGTCAAAGAGTGGTGCCACCAAACAACACAATCAGTTGATTACAGTGGACCTATATATTAATTATTGATTTTTACTAACATTGAATTTTCGTGTAACACATGGAAACAGTAATAGTTTCTATAAATTTAATATCTAATTGATAATCCGAAGAAAAGTATAATGGCTGGAAGGCGGATTGTAAATAGAGTAAAACTTTAATTATTTCAAGGGTGGAAATAATTTATTTCAATAATCATTGAAATCAGCACATTAGCTTGAGTCAATGATCAATAACAGTTTTGACTGGAATTTTCCTAATATCTTCCACGGAATCCACCGCCAAATCCGCCACCTCGTCCTCTAAAACCACCACGATTGTTGTAGCCACCTGAATTGAAACCTCGGCCACCGCTGGAGAAACCACCTCCACTGCCATAGTTATTATAACCCTGACCAAATCCACCACCTCGTCCACGATGAAAACCCTCTTGATTATCTCGCATCACTTTTGGCGGAGGCCCACTGCTGCCACTGCTAAAATTGGTACTGTGACCTCGTGGAGGTCTGCGTGATTGGAAACCACCTCCGGTTATTTGTTCCATGTCGTACCGACACGCGTTCATACCACAAAGATTCTTGATCAGTGCCAATACCTTAGCAAAAATATATAATATTCAAATAATCGCATCGTGCAACTCCAATGTTAGGTTACGAGATGATTATTCACCTTTTCTTCCACAGAACTAAGTTCCAAGATTGTTTCTGGATCTTTACTAGCTCTAATAACGAGACCCTCTAACGCTGGCCTCAGCGCTACGATACCTGCTGCTGATTCAGGTTTCATGTCTAAATTAATCCAACCATCAAGTCGTACCATTCCGTCGATATATTCTACTCGTCGTGAGCCAAACAACAGTAAGTGAATCGGTGAGATCATGGTCATTTGTTTGCAAGATACAGCTCTTGTTCTGATCTAAAAAAAAGACACGAATATTAGAAGAAAATTACTCACACGAAGCTTATGTTAATACCTTTTCGCCAAATATGAAGAAAGGAAAGGGGAAGTTTTGCTCGAAATTGCTACAGTTCACAGAAGTTTTGTGAATCAAAGCTGCCTTTGATTCCATCGTAAGAACTTTGCGCTTTTCTTTGTGGAAGCAAACATTAGGATAGAGTCCCATGCAGAGGAGCGCGGTGATTGTGTCAAGGCGAACATCTGCACCAGCTTGATAATTTAACGGCGTAGGACATAGTGTTTCTTCGGGGAAACCGGCAGCTTGCAGCAGCGCTTGCAGTTGATTCTGAAATGAGGTACGTCGAATTACTCCACACAATGATTTGCGAGCAACAAAGTATTTCGTAAAAACGTTTCGCATACCTTAGCTTCCCAGGTCACTCTTAAAGTTGGCAAGCTCAAATTTTTCGAATCACAAAATGTTTGCTCGGCATATTCTCCTCCTCCTCTGGCCTCTTCCCATGCTTGAAAAGCATGTAGCATAGCAACGTGATCACTATATCTGGCCCCAGCAAACCATTTCTGCTGGTATGTAAGTCGTCTCATATCAGGGCCCATGTTGTACACTTCCGGAAAAGTTGTACTATTTGCAGCCATAGTAGACAACGCATCGCCTACTCTAAATATGCAACCCAGAATCATCATCTTGCCTAATCGAGGTTCAATAGGTAGTCGAGCCAAGATTTTACCAAGGGGTGTCAGCTCGTCATTAGAATCCAGACACTTCATTTCTATGAATCAAATTTTGCTGCTGTTAACTAACGATACGATAAATATTACACGATTTCATTATTCTGCGATAAAGTCAACATATACGATACCTCTTAACAAGACTTCAGCTTCGATGACTGCGTCTATTGGTGGAGGTTCAATTGCCTTGGATAAGAATTGCCCGATACTTCCTAATCGAAGAAGCTTGATACTCAATGCCAACTCGTGCAATGGTGTACGGAACATTTCTGGAGTCATATGTTCGTCCATTTTCTCAAAACGTGCTCTAGAACACAGATGGAAACAGAAGCCAGGTTTCACGCGACCAGCTCGACCTTTACGCTGTTCCAAATTCGTTCTGCTGGCCCATACTGTTGCATAATTTGTCATATTATTATGGGATGTAAACAATTTCATTTTTGCTTTGCATGAATCGATCACGTATACGACGTCATTGATGGTGATAGAAGTTTCAGCGATATTTGTTGCTAAAATGATCTTTGTCACCCCTATCGGGACTGGATCGAAGACCTTTCGCTGATCTTCCCTGGGCAATTGGGAATGTAGCGGGATAATGATGTAGTTTTCACTACCGAACACCAGATTTTGCTGTAAATATTTCATCAGAGCAAAGATGAGATTCCAGCCTGGCAAAAATACGAGAACCGCCCCAGGAATCTGTTGATCCTTAATATATTTCAAGAGTGCTTCGATCAGTTCGAAGCTAATTTCTTTTTCGCTCAATTGAGCCATCACATTCTTCGTCTGAACAGAGTATTTGGCATCGATTATTTTATTGTAATTTTCTTCCTGATCTGTTTCACCGGGAAGTTCTTCGGAGTCTCTATTTTTTCGCTTTCGCATATCAGTTGGTGCCACGAAATGAGTTAGATGAATACAATCCTCGAGGAAATATTCTTGCACAGGGAAAGATCTTCCAGGAATCTCAACGACCGGACATTTATTGAAGTAGTCGCTGAATAAAGTGGTATCAATAGTAGCCGACATGAGAATTATCCTCAAATCTGGATACTGGTGGATCATGTCACGGAGAACAACCATGATAAAATCAGAGTTCACGTCGCGTTCGTGGATTTCGTCAACAATAACGTGTGAAACTCCACGTAAACCACCTTCCAATTTTCTTAGGAGTACACCGACCGTGCAGAACATAATGCTAGCATAAGGTCTCGGAAGGCAAGATTCGAATCGTACAGAATACCCAACAGATTGTCCCAGTGGTTCGCATCTTTCTACTGCAACACGATCAGCTACAGAGACAGCAGAGATTCTTCTGGGTTGAGTTACCGCAATACTACAGTATGCACCCTGCCCAGACGATATGTAATCATCCAAAATAAACTGACAGACTTGAGTAGTTTTACCACATCCCGTGTTCCCTCGTATGATGACAACTGGGTTATCATTTATAACTGCCATAATTTCATTTCTTTTAGCAAACACAGGTAGGCTCGATCTATTCTGTATAATTGTTTGCAATTCGATATCTTGCTGAAGTCTATCTCTTTGGTCCATCATAATATCATTAGACATTTGATCCAAACCAATGGAAGCCAAAGGACCTTCGTCAATGTTGCACCCGGTCCATGGATTCCAGTTTGGCTGTGGGGGAGACCAACTGACTACACCGGCTGGTTGTGGTTTTGATGATATGAAATCATCCAACACGTGATCAGTAATTAATGATACACCAACTGAAGATCCAGTCTTTTCTTCATCCGATCCTTTTATGTCCTGCACAATATCAAGCAATATGATAAATATCACTCAGGCATTTAGATATAATTTTTATATCAGTCCAACAAAATTTATACATACAGGTGCATTAAATGAGCCAATAGGCGAAATTTCCAAAGCCTGCAGTACATCAGTAATTTGTTCTTCGAGTTCTGGTGAAATTTTCACCTCGTAGGGTTTCATATTTTCATTCTCTTTGTTTTTCTTCAGTGTTCCAGTAAAAGCTTCAATGATGCCAAGATGATATAACTGACGAACAAGAGACAATGCGCAGCTTTTAGACGCACTTTGTTTATTGGAGCCTGTTTCGCGACCAGTAATATCTGCAAATTAAAGCCAATAAAAATTACATTCATTCACGAATTGCAACGATGTGCAATCATTAGTCAATATATTCATTTACGTACTGCGTCCTAGTTTCTTCACGTAGAATGACATTTCAGCCATGAAGCTCCTGAATTATACACACAAACATATAAATATTAACTTCAATATCGCAAGTATTCAACAACAAACATAGTGAGAAAACTCGAATAAATTGGCCAAACCCGAATCTAATGCTGAAATTAGAGATTTTATTTCGTATTTGGATTTCATGTATTCGCGGATATTTGCCAAATTATCGGAGTTTATCTTACAGTGTTGCAAATAACACTTACCACAAATCTTGGACTGAGACCAAATTGGAGCACATTTTTTGAGTTGTTCGAATAACAGCACCAGAACCAATATTTATTGATTAAATAAAGGTTTTGGCTATACCCTGTGTACTGACTCGTCCACAAGCATTTCGTTTATTGCTTGTGAACTGGCCTCACAAACATATGAATAGTGTGCTCCAAAATGGCCTCGTTTCATACAAGACAATTTTTCTATCAAACGATTGGCAGAGATTTCATTGTATTTTTTTACCATGATCACGGAGTAAAAAATTGATAATTTTCGTCAAAGTTAATTTTAAAGACCATGTAATTCGCAATCAAGTAAAATCTGAAAATGTCAAATCTGCGAATGAATTTGTTAACTGCAACTATTTATTTTCACTCTCTATTTGTTGCCAAAATCGAACTTAAATATTGAATAAAACCACAAGTGTTATACCTTGTATGATCCGGGCCCACAGGGGTATACTTATAATCTGTATTAATTTTATTAATTTGCAAGAATTGATGTAATTTTGACTTGGAATTTTCTATCGTCCAATTCCCATGAATACTGGCATTAACATCGACATCCTCAGCTTCTTCAACTCTCTTCTGCTCGGCGATTCTATCGATGTACGTATAATTTCCCTGTCCTCTATCGTTGTAAGGCCTATATGCTTGACCCATTTCATTCGGGCCCATGCCATCTTGAAAAACAGGTCTCGGTGCTGCTTGACTGTTTGATCCTAATTCCGGATCTACTGCTGTTACTACGAGCATTGGTTGCGTATTCAATTCTCCAGGTATATCTTTAGGGTTGATAATTGCTTGTCGTACTAGATAATTAATAAAGTCTCGAGACGCGTTTCCTTGAGCATCTTTCTTGTTGGTCGAATTGCCCGCGCCAACATAGTTGAATGACGTGACCCGAAGCTCACACAAAAAGCGTTGTCGATTCTTAGGACCTTTGAAGAACAGCCAGAATTGGTAAAAAAGAAAGTTGGCTAAATAATTCAACGGCAAAATTTTTTTACCTGTAGGTCTCACATCAAACTGTGGCTCATGGCCATTTTTTGCACACCATTCGTGCAAAAATGATTTAATATCACCCATTGTCACTTTGCTACAGCTCGTATAATCTTATGCTTCGTAACGCAGAGTAAATATGAAATGGATATTCACTTCGTCTTGAGTTGGTTTTGCTATTGCTGAAATTACTGTTGCAGACCTTATTCACGAGTCCACTGAACTACACGGCATGTGACCTGTGAAGGCACGTATATACCAAATGTTTTCTACTTCTTCACCCGTAAATTATCACAATTATTTGCGCATAATTAGGATCTAATCGATCTAATCATACAGAAGCCAGCCTATAAACTCCAGATCACTCCAGATCAGCCATCTCGATGCCGCATGAGATACGTGTGTATGGCGCGGATCGCTGGCCTGTGTGTGTTCTGTGCTTGTAATCGTTTTGAAAGATATACCCCACGGATATACCCTATATACTTGTACTTTGTTGTGCCATAAAATATGTATCTCTCTTCAATGCGTACTTAGTGACTTAACACATCACATCATCAAACGCCTACAAATTCCAATTCAGAAATACAATAGTAATACATATACTATCCGTACATGCAATTCAATTCACTGAACGATCAGTTTGTAGACAAGAATTTTAATACCTAGCAGTCTGTCACCAATGCCTATGAATGCAGTCGCCGCGACGTGTGGACGTGTGGGCATGAAAGCTGATGAAAGCGAAGACCGTAGGAGAGTGGAGTAACGTGATTGGTCAGGTGTGTGCTGGTGCCGCTTGTGCGGTCTGTGCCGAGTGCTGCTGAATGCTGATTAGTGCCAGTTAATACGTCTGCATTTTCCTCGCCTGGTTTATCATCTGCGAGTGATACATTTGAACTCGGATAAAAATTATTTTAAAAAAACAACAAAAAAACACCATAATTCTATGTTGACCTGGCGTATAGTAAAGATTTATTCGGGTTCACGTTGTTCGCCACGCATTGTACGAACGTGATGTGTAGCGATGAATATTTCGCATGAATCATCTAAAAATAATAAATAATGCATGTTGAATGTTAACGTCAATTGTTGAGTGGTGGTAAAAGCGAGTATGAAGAAAGATGTCAAAAGTAACCAAATACGTCTGTGCCTGCCGTTTACATTGAACGTGTTATCGGAGTGACATTCTCGCTCGAATTCTGGTATCTATTCAAGATTAATTCAAAATCGTAAATATTACATGTTCTGCCGTATAAAATTTCGCTGCTCCGACGACGATCGCGAAAAAAAACTCGAGTCTCTCCTAACCTAATATTCTTTGTAGGGGGCAAATGACCCAACCCTAATTCAATCACCAGTGTTATGACTATCATTGTTATTATTTTCAATATATTCACATTCCTACTGCCTATTTATCGTGATTCTGCTGCAGCCATAATGCTGTCTCAAGCTTTATCAATTTTATTTTTTAGACGCGTTATCATTCATATCACACAATGCCTGGTCCACCGCCGCCGCCTCCACCTATGCTCGGTCTGCCAGCAGCCTCTGGTGGCAATGGAGATCAGGGCCGAAACAATTTACTACAGTCAATAAGAGCGGGTAAACAATTGAAGAAAACTGTAACAGTGGACAAAAGTATTCCGAAGATACCAGGTTTGACTAAACGGAGTAATCTAATGCTAGAATAGCAGTTGCAGAAAAGAAACAATATTTTTGTTCTTTACAGGTAAAACCAAGGATCACTCGAATGCTGCTTCATCCGGAATTAGTAGTAATAATAATAATGCGGGTGCAATAAGCCATAGTAATAAAAATAACGGTAATGGAGGTGTGATGGCTCTCGGAGAGCTATTTGCTGGTGGTATGCCCAAGCTCAAACCAACTGGTCTACGAGGGAATGTTGCCGAGCGTGAGAATAATAGTGCCAACACGATGCCAAGTAATAATACGAGTAATAAAAGAGGGCCACCACCCATTCCACCACCAGCCAATCAGAAACCTCAAATTCTCCAGGTAGTGATCGGATAATTTTATTGTACAGCATATATCATTTGCAAGTTCAGGCGTGTGGCTCTAATTCACTGTTTTTGTATATTACAGAGCATTTCAGACTCTGCGTTAACCAGTCACGAGCCGTCGAAAACATTTGGGAAACCAAATTTTGTTCCTAAACCTGCGCCACCTCAGTCTATTGCTCCACAGAAACCATCATCACCTCCGGTTGTAGCTCCACAGAAGCCATCTCCACCCCCAAAAAAGTTGAATATTACAAATCTTTATCCAGCTAGCGGAGGCGTTGCAAGAGCTCAGAGCATGCGAGTCCCTCGTTCACCGCCAGTGCTTGCTCAGACACTGTCATCCCATCATCAGTCTCAAGATTGTTTGAATGATCCACCACCACCTCCTCGACCAACTCCCCGTCATCTTCGACCACCTATCACACGACCACCACCGCCACCCCCATCCAGAATAACAGCCGCGCCGAGCATGCCACCCCCACCGCCACCTCCGCCTCACCGATCTATGAATCCTCATCAACGGCATGCTCCACCACCCCCGCCGCCACCCACACCTCCGACTCGTGGTTCTTCAATGAGCCGTAATGGACAACCTTCAAACTGGTCGGATCTTGAAACAAGATTCGCAGATACATTCAATTCAGCCTTGACATTTCCATCTCCAGAACCCTTCAAAGGATTCCCTAAAGTCTACAATAGCAGAAACGGTGAGACCAATCCTAACCATCATAGCTTATCTCAGTCTCTACTTGGCTTCAATCTTAGGCGTCATTCTATGGAGTTTGATGCATGAATCGCATGTTATAGCATAAGCATTAACATAAAAACAATACGCGATTTAATACTAATCACTAAAATCTACATAACTTTTATGTATGTACATACGCATGTATATACGTATGCTGTATACTGTACGCTTATCAAATGTTCATCATACTGTGAATGACCCGCAGTTTATGGAAAGATTGACGAGGTCCTGCCATCACACAAGCGACAAAACAATCGTAAAACTCGATATTTGAACACTTATTTCATAGTCTCCAAACAACAGTGATCTGTTGATGCCTAAATAATGCTATCCACGCCATTGAATGGTACCATACAATTACCATCCAATATTGTGCCTGTTGTTCTAATATTTTTTAACAAGCGGTAACAATTGGGAGGATGGGATGATGACTGTGTTCCAAAACTGTATACATGTTGTAAATAACACACTTTAACCATGTAATTTTCTACATAACATTAACGAGGATGACTAATAATTATACCATGTAACGAGTTTCTACAAAAAACTTCAAGCAGTTCTATTTGTTCCAATAGAATAAGATTTTCGAGTCCAAACAAATTGTTTCTTCAATTTTGTCGGGAATATATGAAAATAAGTATTCTTCATCGCCGTTGATTTACAATGTAATATCGTCCAAAGTTTTCACTAACGTACATATAGTTTTGTCAGAAAGCATTAGCAAACATTTAATTTTCTTATCCATTTTGAAATGTGCTTGGTTTGTTTTTTTCAATCGAGAAGCTTTTTAACAATTCGTTACTAATTAAAGTTGGTCATAGGTGAGAATTGAATTAATCTTAGGTTCAGTCTTAAGAAAACCCAAATAGTAAAATAGCCTTTAATTATAGTGGTTTGGGAGTTGACAATTATATAAAGGTCCATTTATGTTGAAAGTTGGAATATTAAATATTTTGATACGAATCCAGACATATAATAAGAAGAAATGCTCTCACAAACTTGACAGGGATCAAAGCATCTAAGCAGAGATGTTGCAATTGTATACAAGGGTCAAGCATGTTTCAAGTAATGCCTGGTGTGTCGTAAATTCTCGAATTAATATCAACTCAATACCTATTGACAGCATGAAAACTGAATTATTTTCCTTTAGCGGAGTAGTTTTTATCCCCTTGTTATATTTCATTTGTATAATCATACGTAACTTTATTTTATTACACACATGCTTGAATATTTAATATCACATTTGGCAGTAGATAAATATTCAAGACAATTTAAATATTCTTTTCCACTAAATATAAGTATGTCATGTTGAATGAAAAACATAATTGTCATTATTGGTCTGTTGAAAAATTAGATTTTTTACCAACTATTATTGTGACAATATACAAGGATAATTCATTGGAAATTATGTAGAAGCTTATTTTGATATCGTTCCTACTGATTATTACTTTTACAAGTATGTATTTTTCCACGAATAACTCGGCACGCTTACGTAAAAACTGTTCGATGCAGAATTGGTTGTCAAAAAACAACTTTCTGGCCAAATGCTTGATTGATTATCAACTCAATAGTAAGAGTTACATCGCTACCTTGTGTAAAAATATCAAATTGTATCGAGTCTCGTCTAATAACAGAACAGGTGTATCTATTCACACAGCAGAACTACATACCGAGAAAATAAATATCGGACCAACTATCTGTAATATATTGCTTTGTTGAATAACAATTAACATATGATTACTAAAATTGATATAAATCTAGGAGAAAATAGTGCAGTAAGCATATTCCGAAAAAACGAACTACGCAAAAACTAGAAAAAGTGTTTTCATGCTGTATCGTTAAAGGAATTTTCCAATTAATGTTGTCCACCATGCTTTCAAAAATCAATTTTTGGGTAATTCTTTTTTATTTGATATGCAAAGACGTTTCAAGGAATATTCTTTTTGTGCTATTCTTATTGTGGAAATTTTTTAGCCTTTCTTTTCTGCTTATCGATTAGACTGGTTATGCAAATTGGGTCGCAATTAAGTCATATTTTTTGGTGGTATTCCCTAAAATTCTGGATCAATCTTACTAATTGAATTGTTTTTTGATCTTGGGTAAAAAAACGTGATGCTTATACGTTATGCAATTACTTATTTTCAAATTACACATGGTGAGAGTAAACTGGGATGCATGCAGCGCATAATTTCCAATCTGTTATATGCAATGAGTAGTTCTACAAGTTGGGAAAAAAATGAAAAATACATTTTCGTGACGGAATATTGCAGCCGCGAAACAACAAGCTCCAGCTCCACCTCCGACGATACCGAATACTGTACTTCAGTTGAATGCTGCACACGGAAGCAGACAATGGCAACATGACGCAGCCTCTTCGGCCTGTTGAAGTTTTTCCTTAGATTTAGTCTTCCATTCTATTTAATACGATAGTTCATAATAAAAAGTCAGAATACTATTCATCCAATGTTATCGCGCCATCATTATGAATACATTAAAAAGTTCTCTCATATCATCTGCAATTTGAGTAGCCAAGGTAAGTCAGATTATCTTGAATCGCGGTAAATTTTCAACGTATAATATGTATATAAAATTTATCGAGCTTACGTTAAAATCGAAAACAACATCACATGTATGAAAATTTGAACTCAGTGCTATCTGCTGTAGCAACGTGATCGAATTTATCGTATGCTTGCGTTTTAATTACAAATTGATTAGTATCAAGACCACTGATGTTATTTAATTGAAGAAATGTATATTTATATTTTCAGTCGGTCCAGTTACTAACCTGCGCTAAAATTTAAATAATAATAATAATAATAATAATACCAAGCCTAAGTATTGCACAAATTGGAGAAACTATCCAATGTTGATATAGCAATTCTATTTACACAGTTGCAACAACCAGTTGTATAGAAATCCGACTAATTCGCATTTGCAAGAGCAAATGCGGACGATAATTGAAAAAAATAGATAGATAGATATATATATATATAGTATATGTATATATATATATTTTGCAGTTGTTGCATAAATAATACACGTGATATATAACGCAAAACATTCATTAATGCCGTTGTTCTTTACGTTTCTGTGTGTATTAAATTTATAGATATAGCGAGACAAATAATTAAATTCTATTATAGTGTTTAATAATTGATTTATTAAATTACATGTACAGCAACGATAATACAATAAGTTTTTTAACTTTTCTGTTTTGTTGATATCCGACCTACTCCTTGGCCAAGTATGAATTGTGAACCACTCATCACAATTTGACGTAGATTTGGGTGTGACTTTTTCAGACGCTCTTTCGACATGCCATTCCGTTCACATTTGCAATTATAAAAAAGAAATCTTTTGATCGGTTTATGCTGGGTAGTTGTGAATGTTTGTGTACGATATTGCGAACATAATTTATGGTTTGTTGAAATAATCTTGAACTTTGATATTGTAAAATATTTCGAAAATAGTTCTATATTGTGATAGGCCGGTACTAGCAAATTCAGTTTAATCACGATTTTTGTGCTTCCAATTGTTTTTCTATGATTCTTCTATATTCATCAAATCCTCCTTCGATACATCGCACGCCACCGTCACCGCAGACCCATAACTCTTTGCAAACCATTCGAATGAGACGTTCGTCATGAGAAACTAATATGACACCACCCTTAAACAATCGATTTCCATTAACGATGTTGATTATTTTTTTTATCGGTATGAAGATAAAGGAAAAAACTTCTCAACATACTTGGTAAACTTCTAGTGCTTTTCCAAGAGCTTCAATCGATTCAATGTCAAGATGATTTGTCGGCTCATCAAGAACTAGGAAATTCGGCATTGCAGCACACATCAAAGCTAATGCTACTCTTGATTTTTGACCTCCGGATAACGAGTTTATAGTCTGTAAAGCCAAATCTCCGCTCACTCCAAAACTGCCGAGCATCCGTCTGTACTCTTCTATCGGTTTGCCTGTTGGGATTACAATTGAGGATAAAAAAATATTTTTCAATTTACCGATCAGTCGTTGAAGCTGATGCGTACCAGGAAAATTATTTTGTAACAGCTCTACAGGACAAACGCGCATGTCCAGTTGGTCGACATGATGCTGACTGAAATAACCAAATTTCAAATTACGATGAAGATGTACTGTGCCACGAGTTGGACTGAGTTTTCCAGTAATTATTTTCAACAGAGTCGTTTTTCCAGCTCCATTCTCTCCAACTATGCAAATTCGTGATTCTAACGTTGCTGTAAGATTGACGCCAGTAAACAAGAAGGCGTTTTCATTCCCTGTGCTTTCATAACGAAAAGACACTTCGTTCAGTTGAAGGATTGGTGGACTGAGTGCTTCCACTTCTGGGAACCGAAGAGTTACTTCACCTTCCTTTTCCATGGGTTTTAATTCAGGTCTGAAATCAATAAGTTTCACTTTGGTATTTTCTTTTTATATTCGCTTAGATATCTCAATTGGTTCAAAAACAGAAGAAAGCTGTAATACAGTTTCTCGAGCATTTTAATTTTGCTCTGTACGCTGGATGCTCGATTAGCATTATATCGGAAGCGGTCGATGAACTCTTGAACATGAGCCCTCTTAGCTTGTTGAGCCTCAAACTCGCGCTGCTGATTTCGTTCGCGTTCCCCTTTGGTTTTTGCAAACTGGTCATAATTACCACGATAAGATTCAATTTTTTGTGCTTTCAGATGTAAGATATCGGTGGGTACCTGTGACATGGAATGTAATAAAAATTCAGATGACGGATAAGAAACGAAAAATAGCATATATTCAAAGAAAGCGATCTACCGTATCCAAAAAGTTGCGATCGTGAGAAACAACAAGCAGGGTGGTAGGCCAGTTTTGCAAATACTTTTCCAGCCATAAAATAGCCTTAATGTCAAGCATGTTTGTCGGTTCATCGAGAAGTAGCAAGTCCGGTCTTGAAAACAGAGCTCTCGCTAGAGCAAGACGCATCCGCCAACCTCCAGAAAAAGATTTTGTTGGCCACGCTTGACGCTCCACAGAGAATCCTAATCCCGAAAGAATGGCACTTGCCTTAGCAGGTGCTTTGTCAACTTCGGCCAATCGCATAGCTTCATAAACGCGAGCCAATTCTTCTCCAACAGAATCACCACCGCCTCCTTCTAAGGCCAATTGAAGGTCTGCTTCACGACTCAAAAGAGCACTTCGTTCGTGATCACATTCTAAAACAGACTGAAGCGCTGACGTATCATCACTGGCAACCTCCTGCTCGACATGAAGCACTCGTACATGCGTTGGAATACGTAATTGTTTGCTAGAAAAAACGAATCAAACGCAGTCGTTACACAAGTTTTAAAATACCTGAAAGCTGCGGGTTATAAGAACATCGCAAGTAAAATATTTCATGACATTTTCGTTTACCTAGAAATCATTCTGAGTAAAGTTGTTTTACCGAGTCCGTTTCGTCCAACGAGACCGTAACGTCTGCCAAATGCAAGGGTAAGGTCAGCACCCTGCAGTAAAACCCGATCTCCGTAGGCAACGTCAAAGTTTTCTATTCTAATATCCTGCGTCCTATTCACTCCCCCTTTACCCTCCATTCGGCTATCTTTCTTACTGGTCATTTGACTAGCACTAGCTGATTCCAGAGCTGGAGTTCCAGCAGTGCGATTAGTGCTTCCTGAATCCCCTCCAACTCTCTTTTCAAGTTTTTGTTGCAGCTTTGCCTCAGCTTTCTCTAATTTTTTGGCATCAACTTTCTATAATATATAGTCAAAGACATTCAAGAATTAAACGCATAAAAATTAATAGTGAGCATCTACTGATATAGTTTGATATTTAGCTGACCGTTCCATCGTCTCGAGTCGTAACCCATATGCTCTTAATTTGTTCGACTTGATCATCTTGCGTTGCAGCCATGGCTCCCAAATGGATTGGTGCATTTAATACCTTATTCAGGCCATTCTTTTTGTTTTCGTTGCCGACATCTAATTCATCATCTGTAATGCCCTTCAACATCGCCAGTAGCTTTTTGCATATTCTCCTATACAATCACAGTGATTCAGAAATTTTCATTTTCAGGTTCATTCAATTTTTATTGTCAGTGGGGTAAATAATTCTCCAAATATCACATTCAAATAAAAATAGCAAAGTTTTATAGTCAGTTGACAAACTTGGTATCTATTTTCAAGTCGTATCTATCAATGTCAAAATATAAGATACGTCTTGAAAAAATGCTGATATAGATGACTTTCTCATGAAATTTTTTTTACGCGCCACACATAAGTGTTCACCAATGTTTCCTCCGTGATTTGAATCATCGTCCAAATGCTCCGGTGAGAAAAAAAGATGAAAGATCACGATATTGGTGAATACTATACAACGAGACTCGCAACACATATGTTTTACTTGACAAATTATTACAGACAACTATATTATGAGGAATTTTCCCAAGTTGAGATAGAAATGAAATCGAATCAATGACTATGGCGAGTTTCGAATCCGTCAAAGAAAATCTAATAGCACTGACAATGAAATTTGAAATTCACCCACAGTATGAACTGACCTGGACGAAAGCATTTACGAACCTAACCTCTGTTTCGGGCTTATCAGCTACCTCGTGTAAGACTTCGCCGATCGCTTCGTAGACCTCGTCCTCATCCTCAAAATCATCCTTCGAACTATCCAGAATTCCTGGGAATAAAAATATCGTGTATATTCCTCAAATCGTCTCATAACGTGACGATGAACGATTTGTAGGTTGATGCATGAAATGTACCTTCGACGTATTGAAACAAATCATCATCTATCGTCGGAAATTCCGTTTTTATGTAATCGCCACACACGCCCATAACAATTTGACTACAATTGCAATTCTTCGATAACTTAATAACTTATTATTTGATTGCTTTATTTTAAATGGACGACGAAATACTAAACGAAACTATGAACACATGTCTTCGCGGTGCGCCATGTTGATTAGGTTGTCAAACGAACATCTAGAAATTTCGATGACCTCTAAATGATGTTGCATTAAAGATATTGTGCGATCATTTTTTCAATGATTCTAAAAAATGGATATTTCGAGCTTTTCTCATTTCAATTTGACGCATTTATTTATCAATTATTTCAATGACTATTCGCCATTTTATAGACCTGTCAAAAGTGGCTTCCCATCATTCCCACCGTTCTGTATTACGTGCCGTTTAACGTGATGTATTGACATTTCGTTGACGTTTTCGATTGTTTTTGACTGGTATATACTGTATCCACATCTGATCGACAATCGAGCATGATATAAGAAGTGAAAATAATAATTACATTACACAATATAATTCATCATAAGACAAGACTGTAGTACTTATCAACGTACTATTGTTCCTAAGGGTTGGTCAATATTAATTTCGTTACTTCAACCACTAATTATTGTTGACCGTTATTTGAATAACGTGAATTTCATCCGATTGTTTGTCAATTTCTGTTATCGTATGTGAAAAATAATGGCAACCGATGCCGAGGAGTCGGATACCGATGCAAGACCTGCCAAACGAATGAGACTCGGCGGCACAGACATCAGAATGGTGAATTGCACAGTACTTCCATACTTTTTTTCATTGCTTGCATAGCTCACGAGTTTTTACAAATTGAAGTTGTACTTCGGTATTTTGAAGCAGTTGTTTTTCTTGCCGTTAAAAAAAATTAGCAAACTTGAATGTGTTGAATCTCATTCTCTGGATTTTACCTTACTGAAATTTTCTGTCAATAATTGTTTAATAATATTCATTGTCGATAGGATGTACGTTCGATCGAAACGCAAGAGATTGCCAATGATTTGGAATCACTGGAAGAGCATAACGAAATGGAGAGACTGGCCAGAGAACGATTAAAAAAATGGCAGGCCTGTCAAGTGGCCAAAGGCTTCGTTGACAATACAATAAATTGCGTGTTAGAGAATCATGTTGTTATGCAATCCTTTGAAGATGTACATTCCAGAGAAATTTCTCATGTTAATGAAATGGAAGACCATGCCGTGACAATGGCAATATTGAATCACGGCTTGGTTCAAGCAACAAATGTGATTTCTACCTCGGATTGTCAGACAATGCACCATCGTCGGGGAGTCAATGGTTTTTGGATCAACAATGAACAGGATGGTTGTGAATGTGCCAATATCACCGAGCACAAGAAACTGGATAAGCCTGGTCCTGCCATTCCATCGAACAGTTTTTTTGAATCGAGGAAATTGGAAGAAAATCACAGTTGTTGGATTTCTGAGAAAAACGATGAGAGCAATCAGCAACAAGACTTTTTAGAACGCGCTGTTGCTGAGGCTATAAAGAAAAAAGGGCTAAGTGCACTCAGCGTTGATTATGGTTGACATGCAAAATTCCAAACCGAATTCTGCTACTAGCACATCTAATACTATCCAAAACCGCTCGTTGGAAAAATGCAAAAACAAAATTAATTGTTTATTACGACCCGGCAGCTCTCATTCTGGTAGTACATACTGTTTATCATATCACGCGTTAGATTGGTGTCACATTATTCCAAGTATCAGAAATGCCAATAATCATCGCGTCATTTTTACTAACTTGAGAGTAATTTTATATCAAACTCATTTATTCCTAAATTGAGTATTCTATTACCAGTTAGGAAAATAATATAGGGCTTTCTAATCCTAATCAAATTTTCGTGTCGGTCACAGTATAGTCCAAAGTATACAGCATCCAATTTTTATGAATTATTTTTTATTGGTACTAATAATATGTATTTGTAACTTAGGTTTCTGCTAAGTTGTAATCAATTTCTTAAAATGTGTCCATTCAATATCAAAGCATGGCATACTTTCTTTGTAGACATCAAGATATTTTTTTTCAAACTATTCAATCCTTTTGTAGCCTTTGACATGAAACACTTCATCATAAATTGACAACACTGTACATTTTATATATTATAAATAAGAATTCGACTCAACTGACATTTGTCAATGCACTGTCTACATGTAAATTATAGCATAATTAGAAATACAGTAGCAATAGTGATCACTGTATTATTCATGAAAGTTTTTTTTTATAGAAATGGCGAAAATCATATACATTCGAAATTATGATCTACCATAAAAGGATAATCATTGTGTCATACTTTTAAGTTCATTAACATTTGACCATATATTTGCTATCGCCTTAAACTGTATTTATCATCAATGCTTTAATACACAGTTGAATAAATCTATAATTCCCGAACTTTTTTATGTCATTCCATTTATAATGTACATAATATGGATTTTGATTACAAACCTCATCCGATGGCACCATCACATTACATCTGGGATAGTTTTCACAAATCTGATGACCCGCTTAATTTTCTATTCCTAATGCCTTAACATTGTTATTATTATGAAAGAAAATGAGAAGAAGATTCGTATTACTTACGGATAAATATAACGTGAAAATGACTGGTATTATATTAATTTTTTGCAGCATACCTGCATTTACAGTAACGGAATGGCAGACTACAATTTAGTTATACACGAATACTTTTCTGTTGCCCGTCTAAATGTTTCTTATCAAAACAGCATACACATTGCCAAAAGAAGTTGAGAAGATGAGTTTTCCAAGTTATAAATCTTTTGAAACCGTCCATTATGCTTCATGCATATTTTACATGTTATTTGATACATTTACTTTTGATCTGGTAATGATATACTCAATTCTATATTAAAAATCTTATTTTACTCAGTCAGACACCACAACGTTACATTCGCCGAGATAATTCTTGGACGTTACACTAATGTTCAAACATTTTATAAAACACTAACTAATTGTTAAACCTCCATTTGTCTTCGATATTTTGTCAATTTCTTCTTTAAACTTAGCTATCGTTTCTTTAGCCAGAGTTAGCTTTTCCTTCAGTTCTGTGACTTCGCCTCTTATTTTATTTTTTGCTTCGATGATTGCTTGCAAGGTTGCTTGTTTTTTAGCTTCGACTATAAATGGAAAAAAAATTAAAATCCCAAGAAATGCGAACCATCTAGACTCTAACTTACAATCTGTGTCATGACGCCAAATTCCAAGGGTCATGGGTCGGGACGAGCTCAGCAAATGTTGCATTAATGCGGTTGGATCTTGAAAAACTATTTCCTCATAAAATTCAGATACTAAATTTTTTTTGCCCAGTTGTATTTCCGGTGTTGATTGAAATAATTTCAATATGTGATAGATTGTGACCTGTTTAACGCAGTAAAGCCAAAAATGAAACAAAACTTTGTTAATCATATTGATCGAGAATACGCAGTATACATGACGCAGTTTTATTTTCATACCGGCCTCTCGTTAGTGTCATGAAAGTAAATTTTTATCACTATTTCAAATTCTCCCCACCCAGTTTCAGTGAGTTCATACGGGGGTTTCGTAACAAATCTGTTAGGATTATTGTAACTTTCATGTAATTTGAAATGAACTTTCTTAACGTATGTAGACATATCCTCATTGTTGTACGGTTTTACATAGACAGTCCACTGATGAGTATGTCCATCCTCCTCTCGTTTTTTTCCAAAATAACGAGCGACATTACCGTACACTATAGGTTTGACAATGGTTAGCCCCTGAAACAAATGGATTTCTAGGCTGGCCAAATAGGAAAAGTAAAAATTTGTAGAGAAAATACAATAGGCAAGATAATTGAAGACTAAATACACGACGTGATTTAAGTACGATTTATCCTCCATGTTATACCTTCACTCTACCTCCTGAGTCGGGTCCAAATTCATTTGCAGCTGCCATGACGCGCAATCATTATCACAATCATATGCCGTTCGTTAATTATATTTTCAAGATTTTTCGAGTCCTGTAAACAATAAGTAGCACTCCGAACGTTACTTCGTAGAGGTTATGTTTTGTTTTTGTGACCTTGGTTTATGCGGGCCGCGGTTTACGTGTGTATGCCCGTGTATGCCGGACATAAACCATATACAATTGAATTGATGGAGATCGACATCGATATAGAACGCTAGACTGTCGACATCTCTGTGGCACTTTGTGGCATTTACCCAGATCAAATGTAGTAAATTGTAGTTAATGTACATAAAACAACGACAGTCATATGTTTTTTCAAGTATGTAATTCTGAATACATATTCTATTTTCTCGCAAATGGAATTCTGAAACAAAACATCGCGTTGTTTTCCTTTTTAACGTGCGTTGAACTAAAAGCCGTACATAAAAGATATACATAGATTTATTCTTAACTAATTAGCGGATATAACTTTTTAACTAACCTACATTTCATTTAATATTATTGGTCATTCTTGGTAAAATCGTGTATGTTTCAGTACAGGTTAGTGCAGAGAGATTTCTGTTTACATTCCTGTACATAGTGTCAGTGTCGAAATATTTTATCAACTAGAATTTATGACAGATTAAAGATAAAAGTTGAAATTTATAACAAATTGTTCTGGTAAAGCAAACATAGATAAATAACCGTATTGGGTTATTTGTTCACGAATTTGATATTGCGACCAACGTAACAGCAAGGACTGTTTCAATACCATAAGATCGGCACCTACGATTAATTTATTGGTTATAATACAAGTAACAAATTGTGATAAATTTCAGCATCTTCGTGGTATCCATGATTTCCAATTCCATCTAATAAAGAAGAATGGAAATGGATAATGTCTGCAGATTATGTCTTCAGTATGAAGCAGGCATGACTGCAATATTTGATGGAAAGAAGAGTTTGTCGCAACTTCAGTTGCAAATTCGAGATCATTGTTCGATACAGGTTTGTATGCTAGCCAATAGTATATTTTTTACAGATCAATCGCTTACTTATGGAATTTGAAATAAGTCATCGAACAAGCCTCTCAAATTAAAATATATGATACCAAATACGAAAATATTATTTTAACGTGCTTTAGATATTACCAAATGATGGTCTACCTCAGAACATATGTAGCATCTGCAAGCAAAAATTATATACAACTCAAGAATTCCGACAACTATGCAAACGCTCAGACTATAAATTACGCGAACATTTTAAAGTGAACACACAGGAATACGAATTTGCACTCGTCCCCAAAATCTTTCAGGTAATGCGAAGCACAGAACTTGGAACATACATGTTTTTCAAAGTAGGAGGTTGGTACCGAACGCTTAATAAATCACTTTACTTTTGTTCTTGTGAATACAGGATATTGGTATTCAAGTGGGTGATGATATGGAAGATGACTTGTCGCTTGCTGAACGTTTGTTTTTGACAGAAGAGAAAAACCTCGCGTGGGCAAATTCCACAGATTTATCGACGCAAAAGATCGTGAAGTACGAGCCAAGTGCATTGAAATCATCCTCTAAATCTGACACATCCACAATAGATACTTATGATAAGCTTACGGCTGAAGAATGTTCAACAACAAAATATTACACGTCCGCAGAAAGACAAAAGTTGAAAGAAATAAAAGCAAAGGAGAAGTTTGTTTGTCACATGTGTCAAAAAGTATACGTTTCAAAGCGAGCATTACAGAAGCATACCGAAGCTCACATAAAGCAAGAAATATTAATGTGCACTGTATGTAACAAATCATTCAACGGTAGGGAGAAATTATCTGAGCATATGAAAAAGCACAGCGACGATGTAGATTTGAAATGCGATGTCTGTGACATGCCTTTTAAGGAAAGAGTCAAATTGAATTGCCATCTGCGGGTACACGGCAAAGGTCCAAGGATGAATACAGATAAACAATATTTGTGCGATATGTGTAGTCGAACGTTTGCCTCAAAGTCTGGACTGCGGTTTCACTTGAAATCTCATAACGGAAGTAAACCTTATCCATGCAAATTTTGCAACAAAAGTTTCCCTATACCTAGTTATAGAATAAGACACGAACGTACACATTCGGGAGAAAAACATCTCGTATGTCACATATGTAGCGCTGCATTTGCCTCATCAAACGGGCTGAAATATCATTTGAGGTCTCATACGGGCGAAGCTAATTACCACTGTGAAACGTGCGGTAAATCGTTTAGACGACTCAAGTATCTGAAAGAACATAATTTCATTCATACTGGCGAACGTCCATTTATTTGTAAGATATGCGGTACGGCCTATAGAAATTCTGGAAGCTTATTTGTTCACGAAAAGAAATGTAAGGCACAATATACACTCAATATTATCGAAGATCAAAAGATTAACGCGAACAACAAAGTTTCCATCACTTGATCACTTTGTTCGCACTTTTAATGTAAATTAATGAAAATGTAAGATAATTGATTGATTGTGCGTACGTCGATGAATTCTGTTCTCCGAATAGATCAGGCTATTGCAGCGCAAAATGCTTTCCGTCGCACTTATTATTTAAAATGATTCGTTATTGGTATTCTATGTACAAAAATAATATAAGTTAAAGTTAAACGATATCTAGCATATTATTTTTGAACTTTATTTAAAAACAAGTTTTCCAATCAAATTCTTTGTACTGTTTACGTGAATTTCTTACAATTATATGCATATCAATAATACGTATAATTTTATGAATATCAAAATGTGCAGGAGTTCGATAATTATTTAATACGACGAGTTTAAATTATCCGATGAAATTCGTACCACATGTTGGTACTTAACACTACATAATTATTATATTACATACCTACGAAATATACAATTCTTATTTACATAATAATTACTTGATTATATTATATTCAGCTCTTTGGTATAGCATGGAAAACGATTGAACAAGACTCCTTTTCGTCGTACGATTCGATGAATTTCGTGAACTTAGATGAAAAAATGAAGATCTAGCGTGTCGATTTCTATCATAAATCTCACCACAACTACGCAATGAAATGCAAATCAGACTCATTCATCTCTGAGCACCTTGGACTTTTCATCTGCATGAAAAAATACTGTTGCTTCCAGTCATTTAAATTGTCCGTAACTATTCGTATCGATTAGCATTCTTCTTTACGTTGTATAGACATCTCCGAAGATGCAACTGCCATCCACTCGTTCGTCGGAGATTGGAACCATGTCAGTCCCAAGGAATATCTACCATTGAGATTGGCGTGCTGACAGTGGCTAAACCACCAACCTCCATGATAATTGGCAGCACAATCCGTAGAACTTATGTCCAAATCGCGGTCTTTGGCACTGAACCCCATGTTATTCTGATAGGAAAGTGCATCGGTGGCATTTCCAGAATACCCTGAGACGTGAAGACGATAACCATCCTCTTCGGAATCCACTTTGAAAAAATCGTACTCGGCGCGCCAAAATCCTCCGTGTATGTCTACCAGATCAATTTTCAATCTCGTGCAGTTTCCTCTGGTTAATTTGTGAAGAGCTTCGTTACCGACCCAAAATTCGTTGACCGGGGAACCGAAACCCGCAGCATACTCGTTCCAAGTCCGATCAAACTCGACCATACCATCTATGCGTCGTGCCACGACAATCCATCCCTTGTTGCACGATGCTAGCAGCGGTGCACCAGGACCAGGTGCCAGAAGAGTGAGTCCATCTCTCTCGTTGCAATTACCTGGCAAGGTGTCGACGATCAGTCTGTACTGATCCTCGACATGTTCCAATTCATGAGTAATATTAGCAGCTGTATCTAAAGACTGAGTCAGATCCATCGAGGTTAATGTGCTGTTGATATTGGCGATAATATCTTGTTGCTGGTCACTTTTTTCTTGCAGTTTCGAAGCACTCACGCTGAGTGCCTGAACGGTTCTTCTCAAATTGCCAAGTTCCTCTCTCGTTAAAGAGAGTTCGGCTGCTTTTCTTGCTGCATTGACATCTAAACGAGCAATCTCTCTCTTCATATCCGGTTGATTGGTATCCACTTTGTCCTCGATTGCTTGAATAGACTCAAAAATCTCGACCATCGATTCTCGCAGTTTCGACATAGCCGTGACCTCCCGTGTCACGTTAAATAATTGCCTCGCGAAACCATGCTGCATACTTTCCAAAGTTGACAAACGCTTCGTCAAATAATCCTGATTCTCGTAAATTACCCGATTCTCAACGAGTCCTCGTTTTCTAGAAACAACGGCGATTTTGCGTTCGAGATTCAACAAACGTTCTTCAATTTTGCGATTCATGGAAGATTTCAGCAATCCGTGTCTATGATGATAGAGATTATATTCCTTCCTAATCTCATCATGAACGTTGTTGCGTCGAAGTCCCGGATTGTGTTTGTAACTCTCAGGCATATCGGGTCCAGATTTTAAAGATTTCATTTCAATTTGCACAGCGGACAACTGTAACATAAAAAACAAACAACCAAGAATGAATAAAACGATGCAGACAGTCCAGGATTTTTTTTTATGAGATTCAATCATATTATAAAACTATACTAGAGATTTATAAAATACCGTATAACTGGAAACGATACTTTCGTTGTATAAAATTGCCAAAAGATGTATTAGAGTGGATACCGGTAGAGCAGAAACAAGGTGAGGTATCTGTTTACGGCACAAATGCAAATGCGGAACCGTTCATAGTTGCGGTCAGCTTGAAACGATACCCATCGCTTGAATTATATTCATCAAGTAAATTGAGCAGATGACGAGCGGTCAACGCTGCTTGCTGGTAGCATAACAGCCCACAACAGGCCAGGTGCACGCGAGAGAGATGGAGCGTTCGTACGCTCGTAACACGCACCAGAATCGCCCCTATACACGCTATACGGAAAGGTGCGATCGCACGACGAGGGTGAAAGCACGAGTAGCCCGGGCGGCGGAGCGGGGGCGAGAGGGGGCATCGGAATGGAATGGAACGTAACGTTGAGGGGCCGTGATGCGGCAGCTGCTGCCCGCCAAAACCAGAAACAGAAAAGAAAGAATCGAACGTTGCCGGCTGCCGGTCGCCTGCTGGCCGGCAGGTGCTCGATTCTCGAAGTAAATAAGTTCCTCATCGGATTCTGGCACGAAATACCATTTTCAGATATACAGTAGATATCTATACGTCGAAGAAAGTTGAATGCATTTCGTGTAACTGTAACGCGTTAAGTCAAATGATTTCTGGTACACCTTTTGCGGTTAATACTTTCTCCTCGCTGTATCTGAATTTCTTTCTTATTATCATTTTGCCCGCGAATGTAGGCCAGATACTCTCGAGTTTTATCGCATATATATATATACACAGTTAATATATTATTATATATATATATATTAAGAGTAGCAGATTTTCGATAGCATTATATGTGAATAATTTTCGTATCGAGTATACGAAATTTACTTGCGGAGGGCGAAAGCCCTCCTATCGGCAAAATCTTGCGACGATTACATTTCAAATTGTGCCAAAGCTCACCTGATTAACGACATCGGCGCACGAACGAGAAATCTGAGTTGACCTGTCCTTCGTCGTAGCAATATCCATACGTATTGTAGCCAAGGTAGCCTCGAGCCTTGTCATTCTCGCCCCCAAGTTTCGCATTCCTCGTCCTACTTCCGCTACATCACCGCGAAGAAGTGCTAATTCGCTTCGCATCCTGGCGCGCTCGGCAAGCTCTTCGCTAGCGTTTCTAGTACGCAGTACTTCGGCTACCTCGCTCTGCAACTCCGTGACGGCACTTCCTAACCAGCGCACCCTTAATTTTTCATTCTTCGCTTCGTTGCCACTTCCACCTCGAAGTAGCGTCACTTCCTTCCTGCGGAAACATTAACCATTATTTACTTACACGCATTCTATACATTCATCGAAATATTTTACATATTTTACTACCTGCAGTGATTTGATACGCGAGACTCGACAGAAAAAACAAATGCCGGTATTGAACAACGCGACCCTCAGGTTCGAGGAAGTCAAATTTGACCAATTACGTTCCTCTATATGATTCACGCGAAGTGAAAATTCGATGAAACAGATAATATATTTTCCATTGCGACGAATCACAATACACCACACTACGCCACGTGGTGAGCGGCAATTGTTTTCAATTGAATCGTTAGCATAACTAAAAAAAGTGTTTGTATCTACCTCAATTGTTTCACTTCGTTCTTCAGTACGATGAGTTCCGTATTTTTCTCGATGGATCGTTTCAAACTGCTCTCCAAAGCGTCGTATTCTTCCTGTCGATGATCGAGCAGCGCACCCACTTGTTCTTGCAGAAGTCTCACCGTTGTTGACAGCTCATTCTCGTCCGCTGATGCACTAATTATTGTAATCGTTGATAAAATTACAACTAACCACCTCATTTTTCTGCTCGTTGCAGAAAATTTCCCTGTCATTGGTTCACGTTTTCGGAAAAATGTTCAAACAATAATTTTCAGTCTTCTGTTTGTTAAGCGTAGAAATTTATACCCCGAATGCCGCGAGTATACTGACACCGGTATAACGGAGGGAGGACTTATATCAGCGGCCGGACAAAGGGCCGGCGGCCGCTACGGACCCGTGGAGTTACGGAGCAGGTGTTCCCCAACACCGGGCCATCAGGTATCCCCTTATACCAACTCTTACCTCACACCCCATTCCATCTCGCTTGGAGGCTCATTGAATGCGCGTAGTCCTGATCGAGAGATTTAAAACGAGCAAAAATATCCTCGAATCATGGGTTATTACAGGTATAATATTATATTATATTTTTCATTGTCGCTGTCAAATTTTTGTTCGACAAAATATCGACTTTATCCTCAATTCCGGAATAGAAGTCGGATTTCAGAATACAATTCTGATCTTAAAATACGCGCGAGCGTGATGTTATGATACTCAAACGAAATAATCAAACAAACGGACTGATTGAAATTGTTCTTCGTAGGTCAAAGCATAACGTAATTTTCGCGCGCCTACGAATTTTATACATCGGTTTAGAGTTCGAAGGATGTTGGAATCAAAGTTGCATTCTGTTTTAAATCGTAGATTGTGAAATATCAGTAGGTAAAATTTGTGATTATTACCAGAGACGGTAGAAAATTTCATATTTATTTGTCTAACGTTGAAGAAAAATAGTATGCGGGTTTGATTTTTACGGTGCTACTCGTGCTATTCCGTGAAGTGTGGGTTGGGGCGCGCGCGCGCCACGCGACAAACAACAGCGGGTTCGGTGGGCCGCTGCCGGTTCCCACCCCCATCGTCTGTTATCCCCTGGCGACATGCCTTTCGACCACCCGACCGGCTGCAGCCAGGACCAACTGGCTGCCGGCCGGCACACGAGTCAAGATCATCCCGATCTCGGTTGCAGCCGAAAAGATCACATAAATGATGATGGGACGAGGTGAGCGAGCTACAGCCAGACGGTAGGCGTCCCTTGGGATTTGGGGGGAAGAAATCTTTCCAACTGCAGTTGCCCGATACAAACTCCTCCACTTTACGTTGCCATGAGAAGAAAATAAATTCCACCTGAGAGGTCAATAAATATAACGTTGAATCTGTGGAATTTCGGTTATTTTTTGTTACTGTTACCACACAACGTCTGGCATCCGATGGTGTCGTTTTCACAGTTTTTGCGAACATAATGATCGTCGCATTGCCACTATTAGGCGCGAGACGTTATTATAAATTCCAACGCCGATCTAAAAAAAAAAAAATCTGATCCACCTGCCGTTGGCTGTCCGTGCATACAAATAGCCTGTTAATCAAGTCAACTGGCAATATATACCTCTACCATTAGCCTCAAGGTAATATGCGATTTTATTAAGATTTTTTTTTTTTTTTTTTGAACCAATCAAGTATTTGAGACCATTAGAATTTAAATTAAACAGTGGACAACCTAATGAGAGAGGTTTAATCGGGGCATCTATTGATGAGCAATCCTGCACACTTGATTATGAGTCGTTGTGTGTCATTCTAGTTACAGATTGTTTACAATCTTATGGATAAATGTTGATAAATACTGGAGCAAACGTAATACAATTGTTTGATATAACTATATTAATAATTTATTTGTAAACAATATGTTCATCTATGACAGTATATCTATGAATAAAATATAATTTTAGTTTTTCATACTTATATAATCTCATATTACATGGAATTTTTGTATGGTATTCGATGATGCAAGCGGTCAGTGAGAACAAAAGATATTGGAAGAATTCGAATTGAGATTCGCTAGAATCATGTGACGTAAAATATGGATGACAACATTTTTTTGATTCAACGTAGTACAATATAATAATGATTTCGGATGCCGCTGATGAGTATCGACGAAATCATTTAAGTCTCTGGGCATGGCTCTTGGTCATTGGCATAATTATTAAAAAAAAATCTCGATATGGCAAATAAGGTTTTCACTAATCTTTCACTAGAACCAATATTGTTCTTCTTACATTGTATATCATATACAATAACATATATGATTATATATGTTAAATAAGCCTAAGATAGTTAGAATTGTTACAGTCTTGATACAGACTAGTTCAAAATAGACGTGACGTTAAGTATCTGTTAATAAGAAATTCGAAATATTATACCCTGGAAATACGAGCAATTAAAATAATAATGCAAGAGTTTTTTTTAGTTCATAACGTTTTGCATTTTTCAAATGCTGATGCTCGGGAAGTATCGTATTTTATCTACTTCTAAACATCATTTTATCACGTTGCAAAGTTATATTGGCAAGAGAGATTGCCGTTCTATGTTGAAGACATGAAGTTTTATGTTCCTAGGACACAGTAGTAGAATGTCATTTACTGGACAACTGTCGCATTACTTTCTGTATTTTTAAACATATATGTACAGAGATATGATGAAATTAATTCATTTTACTGTGCTAATATGCCCACAAACGATAAGAATTTACTATGGTTATTGAACTATTCACGTGTTTTTTTCACCGTGCTTACACGCGTGTTATAAGTACCCTCATAAATTTGTATGCGCCAATCTCTCCTGTGCGTAAACTTCTATACATAAAAAAATTGCACATAGGCGTATAGTACGATTAATTCCGATTAATTTGGTAACTAGTCGTTCGCGTCAATTGACAACCACTTGGAAGAATGAAACTGTTCAGCCTAACGCCAAGGCTTTGGTAAACCGTTACTGTATACTGTATACGATATCACTTTGATTAATGTAATCCTAACTGAATATTACATTATTCTATACAACTAAATACTGGGTTATCGATTCATTGAAGATAAATCGCAACAATTTTGTTTAAGATTGTGCAGAACCATATGTACCGGTGGGTGGACGATACAGTCTTGGGAAAGTCAATATTTGAAGACTATTGAACGCGTACTTTCGAACGCCTATATTTTTCCACGTATTTTCTCTGCGACACCCTTCGCTGTAAAATAAATTTTCACCATATATATTCTTCGCGATATATTCCTAATAAAGGAAAAAGTGGTCGTTTGGTAAAAAAATATTCAATAGACTTACCTTCGCATACAATCGAGCGCTTTGTTAAATTCGTGTTCGGCTAGATGATATTCGGTAGCAAGAATGTTGACTTGCTCGAGGGTGATCGACATACTCGTTCTATCCTTGGCACTCTTGCAACTAGTGAATCGCAAGCCTCTCATGCGACGACATATTTGTGATGAGAGTTGTAAAACCTCTACGTTTTTATTTACCTTAGATTGAACACTAGTTTTCAAATGTCCAATCATATCTGCCAATGTTTGATTCAGAGGTGACCGGCTTCCAACTAAAGTCATCATATATTTTTTCACTTAGAATGCATTTTTCTCTAAATAATTCAATACGTATGGAAAAATTTGAGCTTTCGTATGATAAGCAAATTTGAATTATCATTCAATTCTTGGTATATTTCTTAATTGCATTTGGATATTTTTAGAACTTACGTCTGCCAGCAGAAGGTTCAGTTGGCAAATTTAATTTTTTAAATCTCAGATAGTATTCATTCAGCCGGTCGAAATTGTCCACGTTACTTTTCTCCTGCGGTTTTGTCGTGCCAAGACTTTCAGCTAACGTAGCCATTTCATTGATACCAACGTTAAAGAACACTGGGGTTACATTGAAGGATATGGTTTGTCTCGAAGATGGAACAAGTGGGAGTAATGAATATATAGCATCCGGGACTGGAATCATAACTGTCAGAGCTGATCGTGAACCCATTACTCTTGGTAACGGGAGTTGGGCTGCAGCGCCAGTTTTACTATCAATTCTGTTGTAATGAGATATGAACGCCATTAAATATCCATTTTGTATATTTTACGAGGATGAGTTACGTGAAATACCTGGCATGTACGCCGCATCTAGACAGAGTAAACGTGACAGTATGCATATCCTCCACAGCAACAGTCATATCACCCCACATATCGATTTCATCGCCATAATAACTGAGAAGTGCTTCGAAAGATATAATTGGTCCGAGAGTAGTGAGTATGAGAAGAAACATAGGGTCTGGCCGCTGACACCACAGCTTTGCCATGAGACCAGAGACTAGCGCCGTCAGCTGAAGGCATTGAAACGTATATATTTCCAATATTCGTGCATAGACGACGGAATATTTTTGTCGATTTGCTTACCGCTTGACTGAAACAAACGTCTCGCCTGTATCGGACGTTGCAAGCTCGTTGAGCTGCTTTGGCATCTTCTTGAACTCGGAAAACAGAATGCGTAAGTCTAGCAGTTTTGAGCAAGCCATCCATCGCTTGCCGGAGTTTCTTCATGCTAGGTCTAAGCTCGCTGGTCCAATCTACTATCGATGCAAAATCAAGACCCTCGGTAAACTTATTTCTCTGGCCAGAATTGCTTTTTATCACTTTCGTCATTGAGTCTACCGCTTGGCACACTTGATTGGAAGACGTATTACAATAAATATCAGTTGATCCTAATGAATTATCATCTCTTATGTTACTTATAATCATACAATATACAACGTTCAATTCAACGAGGCTCAATTTCGCTGCCAATTTCGTGAATTATCTTACCTTCTTTCGCTTTGGCAAATGCTGGTGTCGAGACTTCCGTATTTGGAATTGTTTGTTGTCTGGGTACGTTGGGATTTTCTAAAAGTTTACTAAACTCTTCATTTTTGACATCGTTCTTCGGTTGAATTGTAACTACGGTCGATGGATTTTTGTTATTTGGATTGTAGTTCCTCAGGCTTTGCGATCTCCCGACTCCGTTTTTGTGACGCAATCGAACTGCTGGACTGCTACATCGACCACAAAGAAATTTCACTTTGGATACTAAACACATGACGCTAGCTTCGATGTTCAATTGCGTCAGATCCCATGGTTCTGGTTCGTCAGTCGGTTTGTAATAATTAGCTGAAGGCGAATTGCACATTTTTTGCGTGTCCAAAAAACGTTTACTGTGATCCACATCACCCTTCGTTTCATCCTTATCTTCCTCGTCGTTATTGTTGTCGGACAAAATAGCACATTCGCCCGGTTCAATAGTATTTGGTTCATCTTCGACGTCTGGAAAAATTACGAAGTTCTCCTCCGCAGGAACATTATGTCCATTTTCATTACTCTCGGTCTTTGAAGACAAGTAAATGTATTTGTTTTTTTCGCTCTCTTTGGTCCAAATATCCTGAACACACTCTGGCGTATCGGGAGTGACAAACTCGTCGAAGTCGGGACTTTGCAAGTCGAAATTAAGCTGTTGAGTTATTCTTTTGAATGGAGAAAGTGACTGGTGAGTTCTGAATTCGAACGTCAGCATGTTGTCGTTGTTTTGCGGTTCTAGAACTGCGGCGATTTTGTGTTCTTCAAGAAAGGTTAGCGCTTCCTCAACCAGCCCGGGATCCCACAAGCTGAGCAAGATTCGAGTTTTTGAGATCATATCTTCACAGATGGGCAGCATGCCACTCGTTTGTTTTTCTTTGGCAAGTTTCATGAGCGAACGCATTGCTTCGACGACATCTCGCCGCAGTTGTTTTATCGCTTGGATGGCATCATGTGCCATTGTAATTTTTGATGGTCCTTGATACAATTGATTGTAACGCGTAGGTGACTCTTTTAAATCTTGTACCAACCTACAAAATATCTGACTTCATCAAAATATTATAAAATATTATTAACAATTTTACACCCACGAATTCTTTGATGTTTGTACCTGATCAGGCCTCCATTTTTACTCTTATGGGAATGTGCCGTGAATGCTCCAACACTGATGAAATCATAGAAGCCGCACTTGTTTAAAGTATCATTGTGGACCCACATCCTTTGAAGGTGGAGATTCAAAGGTGCAAATTCTAAGCTTCTATCATTTTTTCGTGACGATTGCTTGAAGTGAATTCCTGAAAATTATAGCATTAGATCCAAATCGTCATGCTTAATGGGAAAAACAAGCGTTCTCCTTTCGAAAATTAAATGAATCGAAAAGTCACCTTTAAATGCTGACAGGTTCTCTTTTGCTTGCGAATACAAATGTAAGAGATGTAAATGCCGATCAAGCAGCTCAACTTGCTTGGTGTGCCATGGTTCGCGAAGCTCTCCCATTCCTGCTACTTCTTGGAGAAGTTCTTTTTCTTCTTGTATCCAAATGCCACTGCAATAAGTTTCAGATTTAATGCATGCTGAAATTCATTTACTCTTAAATGAGCACTTACAGTAGTTGTTGTGGGAACTGAAAACATAATTTGCTCTCTGCCATGATCTCGTGAACGCATATATCACCGCCCAGGCCTGAGTGAAATCTGCGAGAAAATAAATATAAGTAGATTTAGAAATGGAATTTGCATAAGTCTATTCTTACCCCCCAATACTTGCCTGTACGTTTGGATATGAGGATTTGCAAATAATAATTTCAATTGTCCTTGATGTGGAAGTTTCATTTTTGTTCCCAATCTTGGTGGCAATGACTGCGATCTTCTGTGAGCGAAAACCTTTTTGAAAAAGTCACAGATTCAGAATTACTAAGTCTTTTATATACCTTTTCCATTCGACAATTGCTTCATTTCATACCTGACTATTGGCAGGTACGTTTCTGCAAGGCGTACTTTCCGTACTGTTCCCTTTATCTTCTGCTTCCAAATTCCACACGTTTATAGTTAGAAACCCAACCGTTGTGGCCTTAGCAGATTTGAGAGGTATTCTCAAGCTGTTCGAGAATTGTTGATTTGTACATGTGCACATCGCGCGAAAGAAACGCATACTAAAGGTAAATTACAGATTCACAACTTACCGTGGTGTATCTTGAACAGCACTAAATGTAACGACAGCACACCCAATAGGTGTAGCAGTCTGACTGACTCTTTCTCTCACATCGAAAGCTGTAACTCTAACTTTAGTCTCCGAAGTCAGACCATCACTGCCTCGGAAGCTAACAGTCGTTAAAAATCCAGGATTGCTACTACGCTGAAAACAAAAAATAACGTTACACAGGCCAACTCGAAACGTAACTATAATATTGAAATTTCCAAATATTTTACCTCTATTACTTCGGTCCTGGCATATTTGATCCACATATTCAACCGTTTCAATTGAATATCAATTTCCAGTACTGGATTTGGAGGACGTCCATGACCATCGCATAAAAGATTATCACATGCTAGTGATATCTCGCATACGGGTATTTCTGCAGGGTCTAGAAATATAGAAAACCAGTGTCACGTTGGTAAAGCGACAGAGTGTAATTTCACGAAATTTAAATTTATAGTATCTACCTGTCGTGATTCCTTGTTGAAGACGCATCATTTGAATATCAGTGTCATGTTTATGACCACTACAAGCTTCAATTCGTTGGCGTAAGGATAACAGCTGGCTTCGCATGCATTCGTAACTAGCTAGTTGCAGTGCTTGCAACCAGCTGTCTCGATCTTCAGCGGAATTTGCACCAAACTGTTGGAACAAACCTCCTTCGAAAACTGTAATTGTTGGGTATTCAGCATAAGAGACAACACTGCATAACACACATTGCTTGCCGAGTCGCGAAACTTACCGATGCTAAATCCATATGGAATTTGATTGGTAGGTTGGTCCATGCGTACGTTGCATTGTTCGAGTATGACGACTCCGAGCGGTTCGGACCACTGTTCTCTTGATTTAAAATAAAATAAAAGATTGCCCCGCAGTCTACACCACCTCTCTAGACTAACTGTAGGACAAAATAGTAAACGGATTGAATGATAATTTTAACATTCAACTGCCTTACATAGAATTGGTGTTTGTGTATGTTTTGTAGTAACACTGTCAAAGCCTTGAATCTACACCCCGATTAATTTTCGAGAATGTTTTTAACGAAATGTACGCGCTAAATGTTGTTCGCGCTGACAGTTTTCATTTCTCATCAAATACTTTTTATGTTCAGTGGAATCTTCTATCGCATCAATGGTTAAGGTAATGGTGTGACGAACATACAATAAATTGAGCATAATATTATAGATTCAATGATGTTTACCACACAGACTACATGCATTATTACTATTTTTTATTATTGCATACACAAATGACAAATCAAGCAATATGCAATAGCCAACGTTCATGCGGATGGTAAAATGTGCTAGTTTCTCAGCTAAATCGAGTTTTTCATTTCACGTTTATGTACCATATTTCATAAATTGATTCAAATTTAAATCGCAATTTCTCCTCGGATGAAAAATATAGTTATTTAATTAATAAGAAATACCTGAAATTTGGGTAGGTAATGTTGAAACTTTAGTATCAACAGTTACGAAATTGTGTCAAAGCAAAGTTGGAAGTCATATTCGATGTGACGACGTTAGAGTGGATTATCAACTTTGAAATCACATTTTTAATAATCGTTCCAAAAAAGGTTAAAAATAGAGAAAGGTGTGACAGAGGATGAAAGAAAAGCAGTAAAGATATTTGATACCATGAATGATGAACCAATCAAAAATAGTCTATATTACATCAAGTTCGATAATAAGCACATCGGTATTTGAGAAATAAGATTCAAGATTCAAATTTCACTGCTTAATAAAATGTGCAAGGAAATATATATACATATTGTGAATTGATAAATATTGTATATGTACATTTAGAAATTTTTCAGCAGAAAGAATGAAACTGTTCGACTCAAGTTCATTTTTCATTTTCAGCATTTAAAATATCAACTGCGGAGAGATGGGTATTGCGGGAAGAATACTGCAATCAGGTTAATATCAATAGAGGTGTGTTAGACACAGGGCATTGGACGGGGATAATAAAAGGTGTAACTGGTAAAATGCACTCAATGGTACCTTTACTTGTGCTGGCTGTTACACAACTGAGGTCTCGTAGAGTCTTATATGTTTTTCCTTTTTGTCTTTTGCTGTCAAGTTTTTTACCTGTACCTGGAAATCGTATGGGGGTACAGGTAGCGATTAACCATACCCATTTTATGAGAGGGAATAGATCATACATATTCTGTGGTAATTAAAATAAATGCTGATTATTGAATTTCCGGATGGTTCGTTAGTAGAATATGAGCGTGACGAGTATGAGTAGATAAAATATAATTAAAAGATCAGGCATACAACGAAATATAAAACCGATTAGATGAACCATGTCCAACTTTCTCACCGATCGCACATATCATATATGATCCATATGAACAAATGACGCTATAAAATATTGTAGGACCTCTAGATATTATACATTTTGATGGTGTATTTTTAATGAGTAATTTTCACGAAATTATGTCAACATCATTCACGAACTAGCCCGTGAGATGGTATCAGACGAGAAACTATTTTACGAGCACATCAGAAATAAACCGATCGTTTCTTACAACTATTAATTATAACATGCGTACAGTTATTGGCAGCCAAATGCTTTGAAATTTATATGATAAAATTAGATAATTAAGAATTTCAATTTCTTTCAATACAAGTAATTAAGTCAGAAACATCTTTTTAACGTAGTTAATTTTTACAGTTAATACAATAACGAGTTTTAGTATGAAAGTTTATTATCTATGCAATATATAATTTATCGTCAAGTTTTTATGTCAGCATTGGTAAGAACATAATATATTCACATTCTATGAAAGGATTATTATTGATGCCAAGTAAAACATGAGAAAAAATTACCAACGAAATTGATTAAAAAAATAATAGTTAATAGCTTAGCATTTAGAACGATGAAAATTGAATATCATTCTTTGATAGGCACAATGTATCTACAACTAACAACGATAAAAATATTATATCACGAGGCACGCGAATCGTAGGTATCGACGAGCAACCCCATTCGAACGAGACTAAAATAAAATGGGGCACGTAGCGTGCTCGTCCCAACATGCCCATTGAATTATGTCGATCTAACGTAACAAAATATGGATGAAATATTCAAATCTAGAGACATATATCGTTCCTTGAATGCGAAACAAATGAAATAGTTATTTATTTTTATTTTATTCTTTTAAATTCAAACAAGTACAATACAAGTAGGATATTCATGCATATATCTATCGGCTATTGTATTAATGTAATAGGATATTCAGCCCATTGAACTTTTGTAAACAGCATTATTAGGACTCACTATCTGTTCTGCGAAAGAAACCTTCCTGTCGTTCTCGTACATGTAAGATTCCTTCCTTTTCAAATTTCTGCGATGGCTGTGTGGCCAATGTCATCAACTCTTGCTTATTGAAACGCATTTTCTTACAGCTTTATACCATTTTCTACAATCCTTTCCAGCAAGGATTGCTCTTCAATTCACTGCAATAAATATAGAGTTTCCACCTTACATTTCGCAGGATATTGTAACAACTAATTGTCAATTCTCTTTGAAACGACATACGACTTGCACGGGCTCGGGCAACTAACGTTCCGTAGACTGGTGTTTTACGAACATTCAGGTTTATTTTTACTTCCATGAAACAAAAATGTAAATAAACTTATCAGGGAAGAAATAGTTACCGAACTACGTCAACGCGAATAGTTGTGAATGTGTCAAGACACCTTTCAAATCGCATGACGTTAGAAGATAATTATCGTAATTTTGACACATTGTGTTAAGATCTGTCAAAAATGACCGATCAATTATTAAATTTTCTACCAGTGACTAAGTACACGCGAAAAACGGAAATTTCTTGGACTTGACGCTTTATTGTGTCTCCAAAAAATCAATCACAGCTGATCGAGTTCAGTCAACATTTGATTGCATACAAATTTGCAGAGAAAAAAAACTCACTGATTAGAATTCAAATTTGTGGTGATTGAATAAACGGCATAGAGGAACTCGCGTGCGGTCATCGCAAGTTACACCTGATAGCTGACGGAAATATCCGATGAACTGTGAACTACGTGAAATTAGATCTTACTATACAGGTTCGACTGGGTTAACGTCACTTACTGATTTCCATCAGTGACGTCACTGTGGACGGCGGGTCGGCTGCCATCTGCGCGCTTGGGAAATAGGTGTACCGGCGTCTACTCGTTGCGAGCAGATACATCGTAAAGCACATGTATGATTGGTTATCAGAAAAACAAAAGACTACCTTACCACTAGACTGACCAATGCAACGTCGTGGGACGACTGTAACATGTCAAATTGCAAAAATTCAGCCACGAAGTGTGAACCGTGCATAATGAGGTCTCTGTGCATGCTGCATTCAATTGTTATCACGCGAATCTCCATTTTATCAGCCAATCCGGAGCATTTCTTCGGTCGTATATACAATATTATTGGCAGAAAAGTCAAACGAAGGTGGAACGTGTGCGATCGTAAATAGAAACTTGGATAAAACCGAACCTCCGAATCACATGTGACTTCGGAGTGCGATGGTATATTTATTAGCAGAAGTCAGCAGAAGTACTTACCGTGCAGGGCACTGAAGTACGATGAACTTGTATTTAGCGACATCGAAATCATGTTTGGTAAATGTCGATAGAAAAATTATGGCTAATGGATATGATCTGAAGCTTGGTGCAATCATTTAAATGCTCGTACATGATTACAGCTCGGCTAACATACGAGTTTCGTAGAACAAACTGTGTCTGGTTAGGCTAGGTTATCTATTGTTGTAATGCTGTCGGCTATTGTTGTCACTTGTTTACATTGGTTGTGTCTGCTTTCTTGTACATTGTTTCTCTACGAAATCGATATCATTGCACTGTGAACGGAAAAACTGTCAACATATCCTGAATCTATCTGATTACTTGTAATAAAAGTAATGATGTATAATTCTAGGTAAATTTAAACTCGTACAACAGAGTTAGAGTCGTAATGGGTAATTCAACTTGTGACCTGGACTCAGCGGTATGTGCGCTTGTTTATGCATATGATCAGTATAACGATGCGAAAGCCGAAAACCAGGATATAGCCGTAATGCCTCTGATGAATATTCCAGAGAAGGAATTCCGTTTGAAAACAGAAGTAATTTATTATCTTAAAACACATAATGTTTCACTGACATCCTTAATTTTCAAGTAAGTCATTTTCTTGGTAAAATATATCGCGATTACTTAATTCATAAAATTGCACTTTTGCATGAATATGTTTCAGAGATCAGTTGGATTTAGAAAAATTGCACGCCGACAGAAAGTTGGAACTTATTTTAGTAGACCACCATACCTTGAATCTCGAAGATTTACCTTTAATCGATTCGGTGAAGGAGATCATTGACCATCGTCCTAGGGATCCGTCGTGGCTATGGCCTGAAAAGAATATTACGCTAACTACTGTCGGTAGCTGCTCAACGCTAGTTGCTAAGAAATTAGTGGACAAGAATTCGAAAATTCTTGATTCTCAGATTTGTTATTTACTTAGAGGTAAATAGCTCTTAGGAAACAAATATTTTCAAAGCATTCGACAAAGACGCAGCATCCGCTATTGTGAATATATCATTCGACGTTCAACAGGTCCAATCTTGTTGGATACGAGCAATTTTTCCAAGGCAGCCAATAGAGCAACTCCAACCGATGTCGAAATACTGAATAATCTCGAAGCCATCGGATCTATTACTTCGGACAAAAACCAAGATTTCAATGATCTCCTTTCAGCAAAAACAAACATTTCGACCCTCTCACCCAGTGACCTGCTAATTAGAGATTTGAAAGTCATCGAGGACATACCAATATCAGGCCTGCCAGTCTTAGTGCAAGTACGATCATCGATAACTTGAGTTTAAGAAAATATATTAATTATCAAGAGACATGAATAAAGTGGAAATTGTTGTTCCCAATAGTTATTACGGATCTATACAGAGATCGATATTATTTTCAGGACTTTATTAAAATGGATGGTGTTTTTGAAGCGCTCGAAGCATTTACAAGAACATATAAGAGCACTGTAACCATAGTAATGGGGTTGGACTTGAAAAAAAACGTGGTTACGAGAGACATCGCCGTTTTTTCATTAAACTCAAATCAGTTATCTAATAAAGTAGGTTTGCCATTCTCTACCTCTACGAATCGCCCGAAATATTCAGTAATAAGTATTGCTATTTTCCACAGATCGTTGAAATATTAAAGGCCAGCACCGATCCTTCGCTGAATTTGACACAAATCCAGCAATCTTCTAAAGAAAATTCGAGTTTTACTTTATTCAAGCAAGGAAACCTCCAAGCCTCCAGAAAACAAGTGATTCCAATTATTAAAAATATATTCGTATGAGTCGGTATTATCAATCAGGTTGCTCTGCTGATTGGAAACAAGTGGTTACAGTTATTAAAAATATATTGAAATTATATTCCATTCTCTACAAACACTGAGATTATTTCAAGGCTATTCATTTACACCCTGTACATGTGCTGGTCATCTAAAACTGGCGCCTAAATGTTCCGCTGTAGGCAACATCTGTGTCGATACGTACAGCTACCCGATAGCGATATTGATTAAGTTGTCCACTATTCAAACTTCGCGGGTAAAGGAATACGGCTTGTATTCAGACAATACCCATTTTATAGCCAATTTTCGGGAATGTTTAGACCATCAACCTATGCATTAAATTATACTCGATATTAAGATCCTACATACGGTATGACAAAGTGCATGGAAACGTGTTCCTAGCGTTTCGCTACCCATTTTACCCGAGTATTCTCTTATCGGTCCGAATGTCGTAGTGTACGCGAGTTGCCTGGCATCCAGCGTACAGGCGCACCATCATAGCTGTTTCCGTATTGATCAAATTAATATTTCACACATCAAAGGTATCAAAATTAGTTGATAGAAACTATTTCAATAACTACGTTGTTCCAATGAGAATTCACATCCGATCGATGCCCTTGTGTTAATTTGTTGGCTGCTATTTTGCACTCAATAATAAAACTCGTGAAACAGTCCGAATGACTCATGTTTCGAGTCTTTATTATAAATTCGTATATCAGCTACGAAGATATAAATATTTATCGAGTAGGCTCGTGGCGCTGTTGGTTTTCAATTACGTTTCTCTCGTATCGTACACATAAGAGGAATCAAGATCGGGTAGTTTCCATTCATTCGTGGTATAAGCGCCTGGGCAATTAATTAAATGGGTTGCGTATGCCCGCCTCGCCATGTTTACCGTCGAGTCCCACCCCTGGGAATATTCTGATGAAACTCGAGAGTATGTAAAAAATTAAGAAAATTCAAATTTCCCCTGGGATCGCGAAAGGTAGTATTCTCTGATGGGGATTTTATTGCTACGCGCGTTTGTCACATACAAAGTGATATAAGAGCCGATTGGGAGAACGAGAACTATCGGCGTGAAAACGCCTCGCGGTTGCCAACTCGCGTAACAGCTTGCTAAATGGTCACTAGTGTGAAAGTTATTGATAAATGCTATCATACAAAAAGACAGAGAGAGAGAGAGAGCGAGGGAAAGCGAAGAAACGGTAGGGGCGTGACGTGGTGGAAAAAAGCACGGCTGCAGACGTGGATAACGAAACGCTAATAATATGGCTTGGTCACAGGTGCTTCTCTCCGGTTCTACCCATGGCTCCGCGTCCCCGCGTATGTGAATGGATATTATTGCAAGGGTGGACAAGGGCGAGGAAGAAGAGATGAAGAACGTGGGTAGAGGCGTAAGAGACGCCGCGGAGTTTGCGCCAGAGAACCAACCACCACCACCACCATCACCAATGCGGCACGCTCGGGTTCAGCCCGGGTGGGAGTGCGGTGGGATGGATGCTGGGTCCAGGCCCCCGCGCGTATCAGTGTGCATCGGAAACAACCCCTCTGAATAACATATCCGTCACAACACAACACATCACCGGGAGCCACTTGTGCAACACTTCCCATAACTTCCTACGGCACTAGAATATAACACGTCGTCCGTTCATATCAGATTCAATAACGGCCAAGATAGTGAAGTTACTCGACGCAACGATCGAATATCATTTGTGTCGATTAATCGTCTCGAGGGGGTGACGTTATTTCCATTCATTTCTTTCTGATTCACCGTTTCAACGAAGTGAGTGATTTACTTCTACGAGAAGGCTGATTTCTCGACAAGGTGAGTCTAATTGTAAATCGTCCCGAAATTTTATTACCCGCTTGGTCACATGGATTTTCTACACTCGCCCGAACGTATCCTGCAAATTTTTTTTCCCTCGCATCACTGATTTTTTCCACGGATTTACTCGCCTTTACTTCGATTTCATGGGATGATTTTCGAATGGGTCACGACTGCTATCGTCGCTGAATCCGATAGTAGTATTGATATTATTAAGTTTGGAAACTCGTCGGACGTCCCGGATAATTGAATTGGACACAGACGGAATGACGCGTAAGTGCGAACGGATTTCGTCGATAATTTGAAAGCTGACGAGACTGCGTTAATTCTTTCCTGACGATAAATCGATCGGGTGAAATTTCAGAATTTCAGAAATCGTAGAATGGTATAGTGAAACTGTGAAACGTTGAAATCTGCCCACGTTCGATAAATAACGAATAGCTTTGTCATTTATCACATTATGAACGCGATTGAACATCTTTATCGGTAGGCGCGTCGGCACGTTGATTTTATTACGCGAGAAGAAAATCATATCTCCCATATTTTTCTAAATCCTTCGCGATAGACGAAGTGAAATTTCCATATTGGTGGAAACGGGATCAATATAAATGAGCAGTCGTAAATTCAACTTTTTTTCCCGCACGTATAGGGTGCGAGGGTACGACGAGATGCGAAATAACGAGTATTATATTTGGTGTACGAAAATCCTTTTAAATCTCAACACCCTAAGGAAACCGTAGATCTTCGCTGCTCCGAATACCTTTATAACCCCGGCTGAATATCATCAACCCTCCGCACAAATTAGAGAGGAGGAGTGAATTATACCATCGTAACGTTTGAGTTCCTTCGTACTCGGAATACTTTTCCAAAAGATTGAACAATTTAAACGGGCTGTTCCAATCGGAAATCGAAAAGTGAAAATTCCACGATTTAATGAGAATCAAGAGGAATTCGATGTAATCTGGTTGCCCTCCGGTTTACAATTTTCAAGGGGCGTACGCCGACTTTTAGGGCTGTTGACATTCTATCGTCTCTGATGTCCAGGACCCCGAACCCTCTACAACGGCATTGCCTGCCTAATGTCTCGTGTCACGTGCGAGACAGGCGTGTGCCAAACCATCATCATTCCACGTATCACATCGGCATAACGCGGCTTTGCCGCGACATACCTCGCTAGACTACATTCACCCCGAAAACTGCCCATAGCATAACATCACAATATATATTACCACGCGATTGCGACTGCACGAGTTCTGTATTACCCATGCGTTTACAACTTTTGAGAACTTTTCCACGTATCGATCTGAAATGCCTGGCCAAAACGACGCGAATGCTACATCGATTACAAACTCGGAAGCAGCACTATTATCACCGTGACTGCGATAATAACAAATTAAAAAAAAACAATCGTACAATATCAGAATAACTATTTTCATTTCATCCTACGAAATTTCTCGAATGTTCGACAATTTCCTTACCTAAAAATAAAATTGTCTGCAGTGATGAATAACGAAGGAGTAATTCTTTCGGTTTTGCAAAACCTATCCTTCAACTATGGCATTTTGGAGAAATTGAAACTACGGTTAATATCACTTCAAACGTAACATAATTTTCAGATGAAATTTTAATTTCGCAAAATTTACGCGAGGCGTGATGACATTCCAAAATAAAAAATAATTCCATAACTTTCTGCGATTTCTAGTCACGTGGTAATCGATAAACGATCATCAACAATACAAATTTAAAAAAGTAGATTCGTCTCGTTCGAACAGTACGCGCAGTATTGTCGATATTTTTTCTCCGTGCCGCATTGCATTCCATTGGACCAATGTTACGAATTATTTTGATCGTACTACGACCGCCTGTGCGCAAAAATTACCAGACCGGCTACATATTTGGAAACGGTTCTTCGGTTTTAGTTAATTAAAATTTAATTGATCATTCGGAAAAGTACCAATTTTCCGTACCCCCAGTTTCTCGTATAATAAAATGCAATGCGAAACGAATTTTTCATGGATATTCGGAAGAAACGGGGAAAAATAATTGCATTAAAATTTGTTACATGAATGTTAGTTGAGAAATGTTTTACGAATATTTTTCAACGGTAGAATTGAGCTTACATATAGCGGAGCAATTGGAAATACCTAAACAATTGGTAACGTACACCGGTTTGCAGACGGAGCGGAGTCAGGAGCATGTGTGATACGATTTGCCGTGATTTCTGGGTATTATGGTAATTCCCCGAACTTCAATACAGTGGCCATTTCCATGGTTGCGATGGTATTCGGAAATAAAGCATTGTTTGTGGGCGAAGGTTATGTTTACTATACCTACCTACTCGCGTGGCTCACGGGTATGCGATCAATGCGCGAGGAGTAAATCATTCGATTGGCCAGCTATTCTGCTAGTAGCAGTAGCTGACAAAGGCCAGGCAAAAGGGAGCGGCGAGTGGTAGTAATGCTAGGCTAGTCAGCCATGCGTCTCTACATACGTCGCGCGGTACGACACGGTTTGCGGGGTGCGGTGATGAAAAAACATACGTTACCAAGGCTGGCAGACGAAAAACCCATACAGGCGTACTCGTCTGCCACATATTCTCCTACATCTAACGACTACACGCGTCTCGTATACTTTTATTTCTAGTTCGATATACGTACGCTCGAGGGTACGTCGCGTAAAACGTATTCTCCGCATGCCACGGCAAAGGACCCAAATGGATTGCATTTAAATTGAATTTCACGGAACTTTTAACCTTTTTTCCTGCGGAATATGAGGCAAATTTTACCTACCAAGATTTTCCCGTACCGCGACAGCCACTATATGTTTGTCAAGAGAGAGATTTTTATCTCCCGAGCTTGAAATTGAATTCTAAACTTCTTATAAATAAGCTTAACGTCTCACATTTTGCGCGACCATCCCTCTCTCCGCGCGTTGTATCGAGCGACCATCGTAAAACAGCTCGCACGTACGGGAAATATTGTTTTTAATTTCATTCACGGTTCGGGTATTGACGAAAATTACGTTTCGTTGTCGCTAGCAGCACGCCAACGCTGCTACCTTAGAAACGTTGGGAAGGAAAATTTCGTCGTCCTTCTCTCGTTCGCACGAAAGTTACAGTGATTAGAGACACCGTAACTTTTGGTTGTCATGGTTACCTAAGCTACCGCCTCTTGCTCACCGTTACTCTTCATTTTCGTCACTTTTCCAACCGATATCCCCGCCCGTCCGCGACGCTGAAATTTATTAGGGGAACAACAATCGACGGTCGCGCATTTTCGCTCGTATTCGCGAAACGACTCGGGCGTTTTTCTTTTTTTCCTTCTTTTTCCTCCTTTCTTTATTTCTTTCTTAATTCATTATGCAGCGGAATACTTTTCGATTTCAAATCTCACTCCCCGTTCAAAGGCGAGGGAAGATTCTAGGTGAAATAATGCACGAGACGGCGGGGTATATACATGAGTTATACATGAAGGCATTAACATATTTCAAATATCACTTTGAAGTCATTTGCAAGTGAAAAGATCGCCATTTTTCATCCTCGTATACGTTTGTACGGTTATAGTGATTCGCGAAGCTATACGTTGATGGGGCATGTCACGGCAAATATCATCAACCATGTAACACTCCATCCCCCTCCCGTTATCTTGCTGAATATGCAGATTTTGAGCGGGACGAAATTAACTTCGTTAGGACAGATTGCCCGTGAATAATTTCATCGCCTATTCAATGGTATGATAACTTTGTTGGCATATGCCCATTGTTCACGTTCAAGATGCAGGGGCGAAGGGAGATGCGACGAGTCGAGTGAACGTTCGCCAATACCCAGTGTCCATGCGCGAAGAATGGAAGCACCACGCGGTCATTTAACAATATCTCAATTTCCTCGTTCACCCATTGTCTTTTTTTTCCAAGCAATCCTTTCATTTTTTCGGTCCGCGGTCAATTTTTGTCCGAGTCGTATTTTTCTTCCTTTTTTTTGTAACATTAGATAGGGAAAATGTACGCGGGAAAACAAGTGCTTTCCAGGGAAGAACCACGAGAAAGTCACGCAGCGACGGATATTTATGCGTTAGCGCGTGCTCTACGTGACGTTCTACGCGAAATTCTGCCACGTATCGTGACAAAACAAGATTCACTCCGCTACTCCGTACTACCACCCTCTTCGAAGCATTGCCACGAAATCCGCGAAATTGCTTTTGCCAAATCTTGTTTACCGCCATGGCTCTACGTTAATAGAATTTCTTTCAGTTTACGACCACTTGTCCAAAGATTCCCTTACCTGAAATTCGTTTCGAAATGCAATGAATCGGAGAAGATTCCTCTGTAAAGGAAACGTTAATTTTACAGCTGGAAAGATTACACAATCTTACAGCGTTGACTAATCAACAAATTTGTATAATCGTTCGTCAACGATCAGTGTAAAGCGATTGAACGACGACGACGACGATACAACCAGTAACGCGGATGCGATAAGAGGCTACCAATCGCGATAGACGTAATGAAAATTACGTAACAAAAATTCAAACTGAATTATACCACAAAATAGAAGTAGTCAGCATCCATGAAATCTTCGTCGTCATAATCGAATTCCCAAAAAAATGAATGCGCTGAAAATTATATAAGAATAAAAATAATTGCGGTAGAATCGTTTCATTTCATCAAACAAAATTTCATCAGTCATAATCGAGTTATGAAAACAAAATGAATGCAATAGAAATGACAAGAGGATAAAAATAATTGCGGTACAACAGTTACCGTTTCATTTCATCAGTCTACATTTCATCAGTCAAAATTGAATTTTCAAAAAAATTAAGGCAATAGAAATGATAAGAGAATAAAAATAATTGGCGAGAATCAAATGGTACGAAAAATTTGCAAATGAATTTTGGAAACGGAATCAAGTTTTATTCCTACTTTTTGGGGCAGACCATCGTTTAAAATTTTTTTGTCTTCTTTGAAATCGGATTCCCAGTTTCCTCGGAATATTTATGACCGGTGCGACAGTTTCCGATTATTTTCCCTAAATATCGCGCGTGTAGGCTGTGTCGGAGCATTTCTGGTGTCATTCGCCACATTAGATCCGAAAGAACGGCCGGGTTCGGGGGATGCGGAGGGTTAACGGTGGAAATGGGCAAAAACGACGAGGGCCAATGTGGTCGCGGAGTACGTGGGTGGGCCGGTGGCTAACTGCCAACGTCCAACACAACAGTGGCTTGCGGGACATTGTGGACAACGCGGACATTGCGGGCCTCGCAGACACCCCGTATATTTCGTATTGATCGTTGTCCTTTACTTGTTGCGCGGGCACACTCACTCCTGCCTGGTTTTGCTACCGGGAGGATCGACGCTCGACGCCGTTCTCACACTCGGGCGCACGGTTCTATTTCTATATAGACCGATGTAATTAAGATTCGGCACCAAACAAAAGGGACCTGGCGTTAGAGACCTGGAAGCCCATTAAACACTGTTGCGATACCGTATCCCCTAACAAATTCGATCCAATAACTTCGGTTTTGATCTCCGGAGCATATTTTTACGCCTCTAAGTGGTCGTTTCCGGCGTTTGAAATCTTCTCCCATTTCTTACCCCGTCTATCGCTTCTGTGCCTACTTTCGCGATAATCTTGTTTCAAGTTTCGCCACTCGTTATTCGGTGACCAAAGCTGCAACGGAGTCTGCAGAGAAACTACAACTCAATTTCCTCTATTCATCTCTGGGCACGGTATTCTCCGTGTACGAGCAAACAGAATATCCAAACTGTTTTTGGCCTGGGAATACCATGTGAAAATCGTTCACTGATTTCATTTTAATAATTAACTTCCTCTCGTGTCAATTTTCAACGCTTCACGTTTGCATATTCATTCTCGAAATACAATACGACTGATGTTTAATATTCGCCATGATGCCTGCATTATCATACGCCAAACGATGTAAAGATTTCAATTCAAGGAATTCCAATCAGAAACCGGTATCCTCGCATCAACGTTACTGCATCCCTACGAGTAAAGCTCGTTCGCCTTTGCTATATCCGCCTAATTGGGCATGAAAAATTATTCGTAGGTACAAAGCATAATTTGTAAAAACTTTCCCATTTGTTCCCCAACCTGAGTATAATGCAATAATCATAGATTTTTCGTGAACATGTTGCAGGTTGTGATGTAACTTTACGTGAAACTTATCATGATCTTTACCGAGCATTCCAATGATGCTGTAGGATATCGCGTAATATATCATGGAAGCCGTAGATATATTATTAATAAGAGTACTCGTTATCCTGGCCTGTTACTCCGGGCAGTCGAATAGATACGTTTTTGGTAAGTATCGTAATTTTTATCATCCGATTCCAAGTTAATTGGGGAATTGATGTGATAAGACGAGATATAACGATCGAATAAAAAATCGGAAACACATTAAGCAAGCCAGCTTGATAAATCTCCATGATACGAGATACGCATCTCTGTAGATTTTTTTTTCACCAACTAAACGTGAATTTGACCTTACGTCGCCGTATGACAGTGTTTCGGTAATGGTCGGCGAAAAGGTTGTACACAGGCGATCGCGTCGCATGCTATTAGACGACTACTTGTACAGCCACGTACCTACGCTCAACTTGACTCTACGTACTCGAATTACTACGTATAATCACGATATACTGTACAGGGTTAATAGAGACCGTAGAGACCGTAGAGACTGCACCTGCAAGAACATTGGCTACTAGGCAGCATCTCGAGTTTCGCTGGAACAGAAGTAAAATGAGCTTTCCAATGTAATACATTTTTAAATAACGCTTAACGTGATAAAAAACCAGCACAGAGTGTATTTTGTTAAATTAGCTTTTTAATACTGAAAGTGCAATGAAAATAAACCGTACGCAAGGAAGTTGTACGATTCGGTGCGCGAAAAATTGACCATTAACAATTGAATACGTAGGTCAGCATGTAGTCGTATACCGTGGTATGTATGTTTCATGTACGAAAAAGGCTTCACGTGGTCGTTGTGATTTTCAGGAGAATGTATCATTCCGTTGGGCATGGAAGAAGGAACAATTCCAGACAACGCGATTACGGCATCCTCCAGTTACGAGATGAAATCCGTTGGTCCACAAAATGCGAGGTTCGTAATTGTATGGATTTTACTACTAGACAAGAATCTCATACCCACTCCAAAATTCCTTTTTCACTTACTGTCCGTTAAAATTTGGTTTTCGTCATCTGAAGCACGTATAGTATGACTTTTTTTATGGTGTCCAAAAATTGACAGTATACCTGACAATAAAAACTTTAGTCCGAAGTCGAACTCTTAGTAATAAAATTAAGGTTTGCCTCGATCCATTTTTCTATATTCTATTTGAACGACACGGGATTTTTTTGGAATTTTTGTAACTCTAGAACAATTTGTGATAGAAAAATGTTGATGAATGGATCTTGAAGGAAATTTGGCGCTCTACGAAAAAGGTCCTTGATGAAAAATTCCTCAGGTGAGCCGTTCTCAAGATATCAGCGTTATCAGTGTTATTTTCAAACGCTGATATCTCGAGAACGGCTCATCCGATGTATTTTTTCCCGAGGACTTTTGTGTGGAGCTTCAAGTTTCCGTTGAGAGGTTGAAGTTACGAAAATTCAAAGAAGAAAAAAAATTTTTTTCGGTGTTATTTAATGAAAAAATAGAAAAGTGGATTGAAGCAAATTCCTTATTTCTAGAAATACTTTAAGCTTTTGAACACCGTGAAAAATTGGTTTTTTTCCAAACACTCTAATATATATAGATATTTACTATACGAAGCTATTTATGTACCTACGTCCCATTGTCTTTGCGAATGAGGTATACACGATATAACAATAATGCGGGTACGAGTGGTAGGTATGTGTTTGAAGAGGGAATAATAAGCCGATATATTTCACGCGAACAATACGGAAAATACGCCCTACGCTCGATTCTCAGCAAATAGATTCATTTTTCAGACGTCAGGCTCAAGACACACCAATAAATATAGGATTGATTGTACTCGAGTCCTTTGCGAGAGATTAAATTATCCGCGGTATTTCATAAAGGCGAACAATAAGGGAAAAGTACGCCCTTCTGGCCCACTCTCGGAGTAGAACGGATCCATTTTTCAGGCTTCGTACTTGAGAGGAGCAACAATCGGTGAGAGTCGGTTGTCGGTTGAATAACGCGTTGAATGAAGAAGTTCTTTGATACCGGAACACAAAAGATTCCAAGACGGCGAATGCTCGGCTATGTGTCCGTTTGTATACCTAATTGTATCTCGCATCTTCGCGAAATCGTTCTTGTTGCAGAATACGACAGGAAAAAAATGGGGGAGCGTGGTGCCCGAAGGCGCAAATTAGCAGCGATATCAGAGAATACCTCGAGGTGGATCTGACAAGGAACCACCTCATCACTTGGACGGAAACTCAGGGTAGATTCGGAAATGGTCAGGGTCAGGAATACGCGGAAACATTTTTCCTCGAATATTGGCGTGACGTGAAATGGCATCAATATAGAACCCTAAAAGGAGACAGGGTAAGTGATTGAGTTATCATATCGAGATAGCCAGTCTCGCGTCATTCGCAGTTGACTGGCATTTCAATTACCTCCACTTCATGTTCGATACTTTACGTTACACGTATCACGTGCGGCGATATTTTTCTCTCGCCTCAGCTATTACTTTATCGTCAAACACTTTCAAACTCCTGGCGGTAAAGTCTCAAGTATTTCTGCGATGGCGCAGACATATATATATATATATTTCCTATGTTTGTGAAAAACTGAAATTTTTTGCAAATCCGATGCCATCGCAGCACCATTTAGCGGTGACCGAAAAAAGTGTCATGTTTTTATCTGGATGATAACAAATAGAGATTTTCACTTGGAAGATCGAAGTTGACCTTGAAAATTCGACTCAAGGTCAAAGCCAAGGTTAACGTTAAATTGTTCTTTGGAAATCCTACAACTTTTCTCTCAACTTTTTTTTTCGTAGGACGTCATACTGAAAAGTTATAGAGGAGATGGTGTCAGTTTGGGAAACCTTGTATATGTAATTTTCATCTCGAAAAAATTATTTTTCAACTAGGATCACGCTAGAGAAATTTTAGCTAACTTTTTTTTTAACTGCTCTGTAAACGGGTTGACCATTTTTTTTCTCTGTTATCAGGTACTCCGAGGAAACAGCAATACGTATTTAGTAGAGAGACAGAAATTGGACTTGCCATTTGTTGCTAGTAAAGTGAGATTCGTTCCTTACAGTCAACATCCTCGGACAGTGTGCATGCGCGTAGAGATTTATGGATGTATATGGGAACGTGAGTTTTTGCTTGACAAAAAACGATAACAACGCTGAACGATCGAGATCGGTGCTACTAACGATCATCAATCTCCTTTTATTCAGAACAAATAGCCAGATATTCCGCACCAAAGGGCGATATCTTTAGACCGAGCGGTTGGAGTGTGGAGGATTCGTCGTACGACGGTGTTGAGAATGGCAGTTTTGTCACCGAAGGACTTGGTCAATTAACAGACGGAATATACGGCGGTGATCCAGCTACCATATCGAGCAGTACGACGAATTGGGTCGGCTGGAATGATCGAGAGTCCGTCGAGTTGGTTTTCGAATTTTATAGCGTACGAGAATTTGAAAATTGTACCATTCATACCGCATACTTGCCGAGTAGAAATATCGAGGTAGGATTTTTACAAAATTCTCGAAATTTTCTATGTTCCGACGATATCATTTTAGCATTACGAAATGATCGATCAACGCTGTTTGAATTTTTCCACAGATTTTCTCTAGTGCGACTCTCTGGTTTTCGTTCGATGGCAAGGAATACCAATCAGATGCGGAACAATTCGAATTGGTCGAAGAACCTAAAACTAGTATCAAAGCTATATCGATACCGTTACCATCAAGAGTTGGTCGTTTCGTGAAAGTTCAGCTAATTCCGAAAGGGAATTGGCTGCTCGTGAGCGAAATCACCTTCGAGTCTAGTAAGATCATCAATTTCGAGTACATTCTAATCGTTAATAATTTTTTAGGCTTCTCGTACATTTTTCATACTTTTGTTTTATAGTTTCCGCGTCGAGAAACATGACGGATGAAATGTCGGAACATTTTCATCGATCCTTTCATAAGAATAACGAAACGGAATCAGTCGATGCAGAGAATGGGAATTCTGCTTACAACGATACTATATATGAGCTGAATACCAATATAACGCCCGACGCATTTCCCGTGAACAATTCTCAAACTTATATCGGACTCGTGAGCGGTATCCTTACGGTGGCTGCGTTACTACTGACGTGCACAGTTTTTCTCATGAAACAAAGAGGTCGAAACAAGGTTGCATTGCTGCAGAAGCACACCGCTCTGCTGTGCAGATCACCAACACCTGGAATCACAATGAATATGAAAGACATAAAGATGCCTCCTCCGGTTATTGTCAACGGATTATCGCAGTCCAGATTATCTGTAAAAAGTAAAACGTTATCCGGCGATAGTCAGAGTCTACGAAACGACGATACGTTGGGAAGCGAATACGAGAAATGCAGCGTTTACGAACGAACGTATAAGTTGTATTCGGAAGAAAATCTGGGCTACGAGGCTCATACGCACAAAAGTGATCACGTTTCCAGTTGCAAGAGTGAATATTCAGGTAGAGATAAACGTACCGAAAATTTCAACGAGTTTGATAAATAAGCTTGGAAATTGTACTACAGTATTAAGCTTGCACCGATATGTTTTAGATTTTACGAGCGACAGTTGCTGCGACGATAAAATGATAGATCGCTTGGCATTGACGCCTTTCCCGATAAAGAGACTTTATCAGAGTCCAACGGGAAATAACCATCAAGTTTACGAAGGATACTATGCGGCGACAGATATTTTGACGGTAAGCGGTGCGAGATAAAAATAACTACATTTGAAAACGTTTTTTCACGTTCGTTATAAATTTCAGATCAATAGAAGAGAACAACAGGCCAGCTCAAACTTATTCACATCTCTACATATCGAAGACAGTATACATCCCTCGCTCGCGGCTAATACAACCTACAACCTGAATCACATCTCAAGACACAGATTAAGAATCCTGGATAAACTGGGCGAAGGAAGTTTCGGATTGGTAATTCTGTTAATTCACACAAACTAAAAATGTTGTTTGATGCCAAGGTCACACTTTTGAAATGTTACGCTAACATTGGTTTGTGTTATTCTTAACACAGAGCTATGTTACTCTTGACACGGAGCTGTGTTAGTTTACAACGAAGAACACGAAGTATATTGAAATAATACTTATATTGTGTAAAAAAGAGTCGTTGACCTAAATTGTTTTGTTAAGTTAGACGGAATGTTTTTTACTGTGTACACGCATAATTGCTATGACTTTGTACAGGTGCATTTGTGCGAAGCCAAAGGTATTCAAAGTCCAGATTCTGGCACGATACGAAATAAACAAATCGTGATAGTTAGATCTCTATGGCGAGGAGTGACCGATTCACTAAGGTTCGCGCAATCCACGTGTATGCAACTATTTGCCCTGACTATTGGTTGTTTATTAGCTTCACGGTTTTTCAACATTTTTCAGGAAACACTTCATGAACGACATGTATTCTATGGCAACTATACGTGACCTGAACATTGCTCGAATCATAGCACTGGTAGACGAGGAGCCCTTCGGAGCAGTTTTCGAATATGGAGAGCTTGGCGATCTACCAAGTTTCATGAAAACTCACGAGAGATCAAACGATCACGCACCGCTTAGGTATTCATTGCCATACAATGATATTGATAGCTTCCTTTGAAAAAATAATTCGTTTGGAAGATAACAAAATCCAATACGAACAATACACCAGTCTATGTGTTTCATATTTCAGTTACGGATGTTTGTTGAACTTTGTCACTCAAATTGCCTCAGGAATGAAGTATCTAGAAAATTTGAATATTCCACATCGTGATTTGGCTGCTAGGTAAAGTTTTGAAAATTAGCGAGCAGTCATCGAGGAAAATTTGTTGACCATTATTTGTCATTGCAGAAATTGTGTTGTGAGTAAAAATCTCACTATAAAAGTCTCGGATCATGCTATGTATTGTAGTAAATATGATCAAGAATACTACGTGAATGACTGTTACACGCGAGTGCCGCTTCGTTGGATGGCGTGGGAGGCAATTTTATTGGTATATTTGTCATTACTGACTCGTATTTAACATCGGAACTACTAACAGTGAATTATGAGTTTTCCAATATCGTTTTAGGGAAAACAATCGTGTCGATCAGATGTTTGGTCGTACGCAACTACCGTTTGGGAAATACTCATGTCTTGCGCTGAAGTACCTTATGCAGATTTGACGACGGAACAAGTATTGGAAAACTTAAGCAGATGGTACCATTGTGGACCGGCAGAGAAAAACCAGCCTCGTATTCTTTCTCAGCCAGCTTCGTGCTCCAGAGATCTGTATCACATGATGACCAAGTGCTGGAGTAAACGAGCTGAGGATCGACCCACTTTCGAGGAAATTCATCTTTTCCTGAAAAGATTAAGCTTCGATTAAAATGTTGTTGGCACTTGAACGTGGACCAAACCAATTACAATCAGCTTAGCATCCACCGTTAATGTCTTGGATGCTGTAGCCATTAACTTATGCTCAACTATCTTCTAAGTATATTCTTAAGATACGTATAAGGGTTTTTATATTAAATGTGACGAGAATTCGTTTAATAGGGACATATTACCCCAAACATTGAGAATGTTGGCTATAGGGTTGTTGAAGGTCTCAATTAAAGCGTGGTTTCAGTCCATTGTCAACCAGTTCGTTGAGTGTCATTAACACAGATAAGACGGAAGCGTACTTTGTTTTTCCATTCCCGTACCATTACATGTGTGGGTACAACATTATTTGAGAAATTTCGTTGCTGTGAATAGTTTGATTTCGTCATGATTGAAAGAAATGTTATGAATTGATTCGAGACCATTGTATCCGCATCGAGTGAATCTGAAAAAGTACATATCTTAATTTTATCGATAATCATAATCAGGTATTTAGCGTTTCGCGCACTGTATCATTTCACGACGAAGTATACTGTCGGAGTAACATATTTGTAAAAAATTATGAAAAACTCTATCGTTGTATGCTAAGTTATTACTAAACTATATGTTTTCATTTTGTATTCCTATCCTGTGCAAGCTATGAACAATTACAGGCAAGGCCTAAGATGTGAATAGATACTAAATAGTTACAAGTTAAATACTATGTACATGATCCCCTGTAAAATATGAATACGAATCTAATTTATCAAATGACTTAGTTTGTTAACGTGACTGAACTAATATAGTCAGATTTTCTTCTAAGATCTGGTTACTTTTAGCGTAAATCGTGATTGTAATACACACACACATACACACACACACACACACACACACACACACACACACATATCAGTTATTGAGTTACTTCGACCAATCAACAACAACAGAATCCTGTATCCACTGATACATACGCGCTTAAAACTAGAACGCTGGCGTCATAAATTTCTGATCCGCAAGCTATCGGAATTGTAAATGACAAATATCATGGCTTATGTCTCAATCTTGAAAATTATAGCTTCGATAATAAGATAACGTATCAGCAGATGAAAATGAAAAATTGTAACTAATTTCAAGCTGATATCCAGTAGAAAGAATCTCATTTCATATATTTTCATAACCGGTCACGTCACATTCAGCAAATTCGGCAAACAACTGCATCCTCTATTTCCTCACTAAACGTGACAATTGTGCGGATATCCAAATTCTTTATAGATGTGAAAATTACGACATTGCCTCAGGAAATGGACTCGAAATGTATTAATCGCGATGCGGAATAATATAAGGGAAATGACGAATGCACGTGAATTTGACGCCACTATAATTTTGTGGCATCTCAACGAAAAGACTCTGGTCGACTTAGTCAATCGACATTAGACAAAAATGTGTCATACGTTAACTAACAACATCGACTTGGATGTTAATCTAGTATTATACTCGATATGTCATTGAGAACCTGTATACCAAAAAATGAGATAGTAGTGCGCTTCCAGAGCACATTTCGATACATGCTACTTATGTGTGGTAAATATAATTTAATCTTCGGATCTATTAATGTCTTTGACGATGTGTGAAATACTTCATTTTGTCAATACTTCTAATGACAATCAATCAACATTTTGATTGCAATTGATTGCGTATTGAGTCGCTGTTATGACATATCATTTACACGAATCTTTGTTCGAAAAACTTCAATTATCAGCACGACACAATTGATAACTAAGCATTGAAATATCTGGTGAGTTCGGTATACTTGTTGTATATTCTGGTCGACGAGGAAAGCGGAATTTATTCACAATTTTTATCGAAAATTCGTAACTATGTGTACTACTGTAATCCAACTTTGTAATATGAATTATCATATTCGATTGAAAATTATATTCTTCATATTTCCAGTGTTATATAATCAATAAAAAAATTGTTATACCCTGTATTTTCGTGAAAGTTGTTATCATTATTATTATTAATATCACCCAAGATATACCCAAAAGATTTCACATATATTTTAGAGTATAAACTGACGATGATAGTAATATCGTTGCAAATGAATATCATAACAAATTCAAACTGATAGCAATATTTATGACTGGATAAATACATGAAATGAAAATTAGAGTTTCATTTCTGTGAAAAATATGCTAAAAATATGTATGAACGCCTCAGTTTACAACGTGATTATACAAACGCTATTTATATCTATATTATCTGTATTTACAGTCTGGAAAATTTGCCGCGTTCAACATTCCGTTAGCGGTACTATATTCATTTCTCTGTGAAATTCTGAAAGTGGCTGTTCCCAACGTTCTTCAAAATAAATACCAAGTAGAAAATGACAATGATTTCCGGTGTGCAGTGCCCATGGTAAATTGCGTTCGACGTACAATTTTCTTTGCCTAAAATCATACCGAGAAGATTTCATTCGATGTCTCAAATAGGTCACACTATTCGTAATCATTTTCTGTGATTTACAGGTAATCAACCATTTCACATCTTGATCACCTTGGACGTAGCCGCATCGCTCCAAATAATGCCCCAGACATGCACATTGGAAGTTGTGTTTGTAGAGCCTCTACCCACTTGACGGTCACTTCGCCAAGCATGTTAGTAGGCATGGATAATGCCGCGTGATAAATGTCATGAACTTCTCTGTATCTTTGCATAACATAAGCCAGCTCGATGTCGTCCACAAATTTTACGGTTGCTCTTGAGTTCGGTGTTACATTCTGCGGAGCAATCGTTAGCTGAATGTCAATTTATAATAAGAGTGAGGAAATCTTAACTCACTAAAATAACACGTGTTATACATCTGTTACACAAAAATGATCACTGCGATTGAAAAGATATCGGAATATGTTCATAGTTCTGGCATAGAAAGTTCTTGAGTCAATTCAATTGTCAACAAAATAAACAGATGAATTTTCAATTGCATATTCTTACGTTATCTTCCAAGAAATTGTAATAAGCTTTTCCAAGTGTATCCTCGGGTAAACGTTTCAAGCGCGAAAGTTCAATCGTGGATGAATTTATGCGGGGTTTTTCACGGATGATACGTTGTCCTTCGGCTGTGGATTGCATACGCTCCTGACAATGCACAAGAGCATTCTGACCAGTCGTCTCACCAAGGCAAGCAATCATGTCATGGCGAAAAGGATTCGTCAATGATATTGTAGCAGCACCAGCTGTCAACAGTGCACGTTGAAAAACGGACAACTGAACATGATGTTTAGCAAAATCCTCCGCAAAAGTTTGACACGTCGATAATCCCCGAACAGCAGTGCTGTCTGAAACCGATCGAGGAAAAATAACAGTCAGGACTTAAAAAGTCGACGAACAAGATTTATTTTCGTAAAATAATTGAGTGTACATGTATATTATTGCTATACAATATCAGAATTAAACTAAATAATTATTTGGCCTAACAAATTAGCCACTGTATACTATGGCACACATTGTCCTGATAACAGTAACTTTCCTTTGGTACGATTAATTATTGATTAATGCGTAGCAAGTATTTCAAATTGCTAGCCGCACCAGTATCAGTCTCGACTGGAGTCAATACCATGGTTGATAGTCCAAGATTTTCACACAACTTGAACTTTACCATCCTGCTCATCCGTCGTCAACGACGAATACTTTGGTTCTACGGTTTCACGCTTGCGGAATGTAACCCAAGTATAAATTAGGCTACCGACTACACTTAAATTAAGTCCTACGAAGTTCAACAACGAAAATATATAGTCTCCTCCAATTACCATTCCTAAGTAAGTCACGCATATATTCTTTAGGCAGCCTATAATAGTTGTTGTTAACGCGGAATTGTACAGCGTGCACAGAATGACGCTATAGGATAGAATGAATCCCATGATACACGAGAGCACAAATTCTATGAGAAACATCGGATGTGTCCAATATTCAAACTTCAAAACTTCCGTCACATCGCCAGACCACCACGCAATAATTGCTGCAGGTACGATCATGAACAGCGAGTTATAATACATCAAGCCGAATTTGCCGAGTTCCTTAGAATCCAACTTTTGTTTCATATAAACACCGTTAGCTGCGGTAAAGAAATCATTGAGCAATATGAAGATATATCCCTCGAGGTTGAAGGCAAGGTCGTTGGATGCTGCCAATATCGCACCTAGTATCATGGTGTAAACACTGAATTGAACCGACGCTTTTGCTCGTATTCCCAAGATGAAGAACTCGGCTATCATTGTCATGAGAATACTGAAACGTCTGAGCGCGGTGAACATCGGAAGACTTAGTTGTTTCGTGCCACCCAATCCAAAAATCATATTGCCTATATAAATCATCGGCAGTGGCCATATCTTCTGAAACGTGCTGCTCTCCAAATCAGGGAACTCGACGTAGCGCAGTTGCTTTCCAACAAAAAGTACGACTATCGTTGCAAGCATTTGACCGATACCCAATATTTGAAACGATGGAAAACTGAACGATGTTAGTACTGTTTTGTTAATCACTGTTATCATAAACGATGCAATTCCATAAAATAAAGCGGAACCAACCCGCAAAAATACGGCGTTTTGTCGATAGGACGTCATTGCACTATAACAACGTTGATTTACTCTGTAATGCCGATCACAGCTTAATGCATCTATTTAAGGTCAATTTCCTCGACAATTTGCTAAAGTGTTTTGTTTAAATTATCGTAGAATAATACACGAAAGCAACGTACACTTTGATAATCGTAACATCTTTGCTTGTACGCCAACTCGCAGCGTGTGTGTATTGCCACGTTTGACTGAAGATCACTCAAGATATGATGAGGTAACGTTGCGATTGTCAGTGATTGTCACGCACGCACGTACGCGTCCGACGCGTCCACGAGATTTTTCGTGATTAACCGTTCAAAGAGTTTCGACGTTAAATATGTATTCCACCATTCGTAAATCGAATATCGAAGGTCAGATGTTTTGCGACTTACCGACCGTGGTACGAACAACTGCGAGACATGCGCGCGATAATTCGAAAACGTATTTTAACCGCGAGCGAGTTATACCTCATTACGCGTTCTATATCCGATAAAACGATACTTCACGCAATGAATACCGTTTCACCTATCAACATTTTCCGAAATTGACGTCATTTGGATTTTAACAAACTTAACTGTTGTTCGAATCGTAAGAAAACTGGGACTATGCCTCGATCAATACGGGGAACGGAGGATGATGTGTAGTACGATTTTCGAAAATTAAAATGCAGACTCGGAAAAATTGTTCAAATATAATATTCAAAATATTCTACGAATCGGCGTCAAAGAAACCTAAAACGCGACGAGAGGTAAAGTTCGTTTGGTCAGCGGTTAAGAATTCGATTAGTATTCTCGCGTCGGCGTATTTCAGCTGACCTAACATGCCGGCCTGCCATCTTCCCTAGCAGAAACCTGCTTCCGCTGGCATCTCTCCTGGCAGTCTTGGACTCCCGTCGAATTCGTTTCCAAGTTCCATTCTGACATTTAGTCTTGTTCAATATGAGTGCGTGGAGACAAGCTGGACTCAAGTAAGTATCTCACTAATTGATCAAATATTTCAGATACGAATAAAATGAAAGAAAGCTTCTCTACAGTTTTTATTGTATTCTATACCAAGATTATGTAACCTAACCAAAAATGAATTGTAATGGACAACATTTTACTTCAGTTACATCAACTACTCTCAAATAGCTGCTAGGCTAGTCCGTCAAGCCTTGAAACCAGAATTCAGAGCTGACGCGCTTAAACGCGATGATTCCTCGGTCAAATTCACGCAATGGAAAGATGGCAAGGCGATCAGTAAGTAACACTCATCTACAACCAATATATGGCTATATTAGAGATTCTATCAATTAATTGATCTACCATCGAGTCGCCTTGTAATTTGTTCAAGTAAAAGGCATAGTTTAAAATGTTCAAAAATTCCGCCATATCACAGCATTACAAGATGGTGCATTCGTCAACACAGTATCTCTTGCAATATACTTGCTTTTATCTTTACAGCTGAAAAATACTAAGACTACGATATGTAAGTTTATGATTATCAAAACGTGTATGATTTTACACTTGCACGGCAAGCGTTTTTGGAGTTATGCAGCAAAATCTGAGTGCAGGTGTCTAACCAACATAATTTTCGTTTTTATACGCATATGAACAACACAGATATAACAACATATATGTCTGGATATATATCTTACCATTGTACGCATGTCAGTTTGGCTTCGTTGGAAGTATTCCTCAACTAATCATCCTGTTTTTGTGATTCCACAAATGTTATTTACGGTGTTGTGAAACTTGTCCCGATGATTTATTACCGATCTTATTGGAAATCAAGTATTCATTAGATAGATTGTAAACTAACTGATTGAATTGACATAACATCAACCCAGAATAGAACGTCAGTGAAAAAAAAGATATATGTTTCCATCTTTCAGTTATAAAATATTAATTGAATGAATTTCTTTGTTTCAGAGAACACCGCATAAGTTGTGAAGTGGCAGAATGGTAGGGAAGTGCATCGGATACATATGTGTTGATAAAGTAATTTATGTATGATTATACCAATTATGTAAAGTAAAAAAAAAAACCTTCACATGTATCATCTTGTATTTCTTATTCACTTAAACTTATAATGAGAATCACTGTTGATTTTTTGACTGTCATCTCACAGCTGTACAATGTGCTTTACAGTGAACTGAAAATGAAGTCCAATTGTTAGCGTGAAGTCTAAAATGAAGTTGTAATTACATTAAACTGTTAGAACGTGTGATTGACAAACCTATAAATTCTGAAACCAGATCATTATCCCCGTCACCACGCATGGTTCCAGTAATCTCTTCATTTTCAACCATGGGTAAGAACAACAGTACGAATTCTGAAGTATAAGGTGGTGCGATAGCCTCCAATACCTGTTTCGAAATAATAGCTTGGCGTTAATGAATAGTTGTTTGCAAACTTGAATCATTTACTTGCCTCCGTAACAAAGTATCTGATTAGAGATACGTCTGTATCACCGCGCTGCCAACACTGCTTAATGTAGCATACAACAGGTACCACACATCCTCTGCTCAATAAATTGACCATCCGATCCAGCAGCATTTTTTTCAATTCTAACTATAATATGATACATTAGCTAGATAAATAGTCTTCCGGTAATGTTTTCAGTAACAATCAATATTCATCACCTGAACGAGGATTTCCAACTCATCCTGTTTACTTTCGAACAATTGTACGAGTAATTGTAAAACTTTGGGATGCAGAAGAGGATGGCAAGCAACAACTTCGTCTAATAATGCCAAATGAATGGGGCAGTGTTCAGTACTCAATTTAAAATAGGAAGGTTCGGTCACTGTACATTCCACCCATCTGATTACACCTACACTGACTACTGGAGATCTGAAATATAATTCAATGAAAGAATTGATCGAAACCCACCGATGTCTCGTTCATTACCTGATGCACTGATACAGTGTATTCAGTTCAGCAATCAATTCTGTCGATCCTTTATTGATATTGCATATATTGTGAACTTTTTCAATTGCTTGAATGGTAGTTTTCAATTCTTCTTTGTTAACTTTTCGTTGCGTTCCTTTTTTGGCAGAAGTTTCGCATACGCTGGCTGCATATGCAAGCAAGTAAATGTATTTCGATTTGTGCTCTGGGTTTACCTTCACACCAGGTTTAAACAGAGCGTCGACCAATAATTCTGCAAAGTATCATTTACTAGAAAAAATGCAGATCCCTATTTGCGAAGATACGTATCTCTGTAGATTCATACGGGATGAGTATACCTAAGAACTGAGGATTGCGAATCAACTCGACGGGCGGTGGTTCCGAATTTGAATAATTTCTGAAAAGTACTGTAATATCTGCTGGATTCAGAGTGTTCCGTGACAGCATGGAACCTAAGGCCTGACATGCACCTGGGTTACCCGCAGCACCATTCAATGCCATGGTTATTGGTGTAACATCATGACGACTGTAAGAAATTTCACTTTAACCCACAACAAAGTATTTGATTCACATATAGAACGAGAAACTTACTTCTGTTGCGCACATTTGGTAATTTCTTGAGAAAGTCTTTTCATCGTGAACCCACCTCGTGGTTCTTGCGCTAATATATGTAATAATACTTGGCTATAAACATATGTGTGCTGTCCATGACAAACCATTTTCTGCAAAAAGAAACAATGGAAACCATACGCGACACATCGTATCAAACAATAAATCTTTCAATTTCCAACGTCCAACTTACAGCACATTCTTGAATACTCGACTGCCAATCTTCAGTATTTTGAATAAATCCCGCAATTGCAGTTTTTAACACTCTCGAGAATACTTCAATTTGTTGGGCTGCTGTAGAAATACTTGTTATTTCTCCTTGGAACCCAGCGTCTGATATGAGCTGAAATATGAAGAATTAGATCTTTGAACACATCAAAAATAGTTTGTCAAGATTTCGAGTTTGTAGCCAGATCAAACATGAAACTGTACTTTAATTGTAAAATTTAGCATCAAACAGTCAGGGTATTCTTCGGCTAGCCTATATATGAGCGAGCGCCACGTTGGATGCTGTATCATTTCTGTCAACCATGCTGGTGTCTGAAAATATAGAGAATAAAGTTATCCAACATGTGAGAAAAATTATTCAGGGCAGTTGAGAAAAAGAAAGTAATAACCCACCTCACCCTCTTCCGTAAAAATTTTGTCTGCCTTTTTGGGATCAAAAGTTTTAAGAATCATATCTTTTAAATTATTTTCAACCATAGCCTGAACATCCGTGACTTTTACACCAGCAAGAATCAACCACTCAGCCAAGAGATTTGCCATCTGGGCGCAAGCTGTGTAATTTTGAGACAAGAGTTCAATCACAGTTTCAGGATTGCCACCAGCTTGAAAATAACTAAAAAATAACAAAACGAAGAATAATTTTCACATCGCAAATTTCACTTGCAATCATGTTTCATATAATTACGAAAGACGGTGATTGCAAATAAATTTCCAAACTGTAAAGAGTATTCAATTGGTAGTCAACTGACCGTTTTAATTGGGTAAATATTCCTGGTTCCATAATATAATCTGGAGTCTTAAACTTGTCTAAGCATTCATTCAATATCTCTTGAGGATTGTCTAGTCCGTCTTCTCCATCATTTGGGCCACCACGACCCATGTCATCTCCCCATCCTCCTCGATCTTCATCATAATCAGACTCCATCTAAACCGAAATTTCAGGTATTTCTGACTAAGATTAATTTCTATACTACATTTTATCGATCACAAATCGAAAGAGCTCCGAAATCTCTATCAGTCATATAATTTGCTGTAAACAACATTGATTGTCATTTGAATGTTTATCAACGTCAGTGGTGATGCAGATATCTAAGGAGTCATGACAAGCATTACGTTTATTCAATTAATTTTCCGGTACGTTCAATCGTGAGCAGCATGTTTGCAAAAAGACAATTCGAATGGTGCGAAAATAATGCACCATACAAGGTGTCGTTTGTGGGCAAATTTTTTAAGGTTAGAGACCGAAGTATACAGATACGGCAGTGTTTTGTTTCAAGATATCATTACTATACCTTACAAAGGGAACAACAACAATCAATTGCGATCAGAATACGGAAATTACAATTTTTAATTTAATTTATTCTCTTACATTTCTTACGATATCAGTCACGCGTTTCAGTCAACACAAACCGCTTTCTTCCAATCTTTTCCGCTAGATTGTATGTTATGCGGACTTGGAGCAGCCTATCATGTCGGTGTTCGATTGTTTGTCAAATACAGTACAACCTGATCAGCATGGTGGCATAGGCGTAATGGAAGCAACCAATCCACAATCTATACGGGCAACAAAGCGGAGAATCGTACGAATTCAATGGAAACTAACCTTGATTCGACCCAGTACCCCACACATACTCCACGGTACGCGACACGCACAATCAGTTAGTCCGTAATTCATAAGTGCCGGTAACATCTTACACTACGTACAAATCTGTTATGTTGATGAGAGTTCAGAGTTTTCTACGGTTACGCAGAATTGTCGAGTAGTTCCGTAAAATGTAATCGTTGGTTTGTTTCTCATAGCACCAGTTAATTTTTTCCATTGTTCGCCGATTCGATAATTGTTGGTTGCAGTTTGGCATTATAAACTTGCCAGTGCGTAACTTTGACGATGGAATCGCTTGTGTCTGCAAAATGTAGTTATATTGGTTGTAAACGAACATGGAAAAGTGGACAACGTTTTCATTATCTTCCTGTACACAACGCTGGACTTTGCGTGAAATGGTTAATAAACAGTGGTCGTGAAGATTTACTGACTCACACGTCTACTACTTTGAAATCAATGCAACTCGTCATTTGTAGTAAACATTTTCATCAGGAAGACTATAAAAAAGGAGGAGTTTTGAAGGATAATTCAATACCGGTTCAGTATTGGGACACCGGGTACAGTCATGAACCGGGTGAAATTCGAGAAGCCGACGTAAGCATTAGCGATCGCACTATTTTATTCATAGTTTCTCGCTCGCACGATTGTTTTGCAATCCCCGCTGAAAAGAATTCCAACAAGTTTTCACGATATAGTGTGGATTAGACCCGGTAATTATTTGTAATTTTCCAGGTCTTGGAACAAATACCAAACGTTGCTGAGGATACCTATAGTAGCGAAGATTCAGAAGATGCGGAATCAATTTTCGAAGATGATACGGATGACGAATTCCGTACAAAGTTGGGTAATAAGATAGAAGTTCTGTTGAACTCTGTCATGTATGGACGGAGTAAAAATCAAAAAAAAACAGATCTTGGAAAATCATTGAAAAACTTTTATGAAAATTTGAATATACGAAACGAGGGTTGTAAAAGTAAATTAGGTAATGCAGGTTCGATTAATTTATCTGCATTTAAAAAAGCTACTCGTGGGATGTGTAGAACGTGTGCCGCAAAAAAATCCAATCTCATCAAAATGACTGATAAGCCGGCTCAGGCCAACATAGATATACTCACGAAATTGAAACTGTTAATAGAGATAAAAGAACCTGATGTACTACCTACAGAAATCTGCGATGAGTGTATCGTGAAGTTAAATCAATCGTACGAGTTTTTCCAACAAATTTACAAGGCTGATAATGTTTTGAGATCGATGCTGTTCAATCAGAGTAGCAAGAAAACTGAGTGTAATAATAGTACGAAACACACGGCGCATTCTAGCACCAAGAATGTAGGTGTCGAAACAACCATATCGAAGACGAATAATGCGACATCTGAACAAGATGAAAACAATAGGTGTTATAATTCTGAAAATGGACAGATAGCAAATAATGACCGAAATGTTATCGATGAAGAGAGAGCAATGTCAAGTAAAAATATCAAAGGCACCGCGAATACCGTAAGCTATTTATTATCGGAATCTTGTAGCGACGATGCGGAGTTGAATTGGCTGGACGTTGTGGTAGCTATGCACAAGAAAACAAAAAAGGATGTACCGCAGGCTCTGCAAACATGTGGAACCGAGAGTGATTTGCCGAGCAGTACTTTCCAAGTTTCATGCAAGTATTGCAATAGTTCATTCAGATTGAGACGACAACTGAAAAGTCATCTGCTCATTCATCATCGACATTCAACAAATAATTCAACCCAGCCTTGTCAGATTTCTAATGAGAGTACAATTAAATCATCGGAGGATCATTATCAAGTTGGTTGCAAACAGAAATACACTTGTAATGATTGCTCTGCTACATTTACTAAAAAGACGATGTTACGGATACACCTCGCTAAAAGGCACTCCAACCACGCGATTCATAAACCCCCCATAGAGAGCTTATGTGATACTCCTCATGATGCCACTGTAGTTACCAAATCTACAGCAATAGAAATTACTTCTGCTGACAATCGATCTTTAGTACAAGCTGAACAAAATAATCATGTGATATCACATTCTGACGAAATTTACATCTGCGACGAATGCAAAAAATCATTCACGACTAAACGTATCCTGCAAAATCATATTCATCGATTACATCCCCCTTTCGCGTATACTTGTTCCATTTGTAACAAGGTCATGTACAGCGAGGCTGATACCTACAAACACATGACGTTGCATGACAAGTCTCCACTTTTTCCCTGTCTGGAATGTGGCAAAATGTTCTATAGTACGGAGAAATTGGAAAAGCACATGATCTTGCATAGTGAGAATAAACTGAAGAAGAGAAAAAGAGTATGGTTCCATTGCCAGTTATGTGATTCGTCGTACCAAGTATCAGATGAACTGATCAAGCATATAGAAGGCCATTCATCGGAGGACTGGGAAAAATATAGAAACAAAATTTTATATTGCGGAGAATGTAATGCGAGGTTGATTGGTAACGAAAAATTCCGAATCCACAAAATGAGGTATCATTTGGCCAAAAGGGGTGATTTCATCTGCCTCCTTTGTGATCAAGTGGAAGGAAACTTTGGATCGCCAGATGAATACGAGAAACACATTAATTTGCATCGTAACGAACTCAAGCGGTCCGTACCACGAAGGTATACATGTGAACATTGCAATAAAGCTTTCAAATCGAATTCTCATCGATTAAATCACATAGACGCATTTCACTCGGACGTTATGCATTCCTGCCCGATATGTGGAGTGAAAGTAAAACGTAAAGGTAACTTGAAAGATCATATAGATCGAGTACACAATACGACCAAAATGCAAGAGAGGAGAAATATGTACGTCAAAGAAGAACAGTTTCCGACTCGCAAAGTTTTCATCCATTACCAGGAAGGCAAGCCGTGGGGAGGTACATGAAAAATCAGTCGAGAAATTGAAAAAATTATTTCTATTGAGTCGAAGATGCACTTGGGAACACTGCAACATGAAGTTTCCTTATATTCTCGAATTAAGACACAAATAGCTTTTAAACGTAGAAGCTACTTTTCTACCTGTATCAAAGCAATCCATTCTGACTTATGGCACGAGTGTTCAGTTTACAATTAAAAAATCCAAGCCAGCATCCAATTTGATGGAAGATTCGCTGACCCATTCGCATCGAAAGATACACTTGGAAAATTGATACCATCAGCAGGCACAGGTTAAAGGAGTAACGTCTAATTGTAATATAAATCGCCATAAAAAAAATTTGCATTGTGATGCCTAAGGAAAAAACTGGTCGGTCGTATCATCGTGTGATGATTATTTTCAACTAAACTAATAATATTTCTCATTTTTTTGAGGTACTTGTATTGCTCAAAAACTTCTACAAATAAAAATCGGTATCAAATGATGGGGTATATTTCTAATCCATATACATATTCCTCAATACCAACAAAATTTATGGAGGATATGATCGGTATATAGATATGAATAGCATGAATCAAAGTTTCTGAATTGATGCAGCTCATGTCAATTATCGCATGATTCTTTCATGATAACGACTGGAACATTAAATCACATGCGTTTCCAGGATTATTTTAAATTTTGTGAATTTTTTATTCGTTTGCGTTGCGTCTTTTTGTTTTACGTAGATTTTACGATGCACAATTCATTCGTAATTACATGAAATCATTGACTGCTACAGAATTCAACTGAGTGAAAATATGAACTGATTGTAAATGATGTTTGTAATAATTTGTTTTAATTTGTCATTTTCGATTTAACCGAAATAAATAATTTTCATAGTGCGGTTGTGTTTTATTCCATCTTCCGAAATATCTCTGTCCGCCTTGCGCCACCGATCACGGGAATTTTGAAGATATCTATTTTTTCTGAAAGTCATACGACCATTTCATCTTAAAATTACATCCGATCGGAGATACCTGCGAAGGAGTTTTCAATAATTTGAAAAGACATTGATATTATGTTCAGCAGTTTGATTTATTTTATTTCAACTTATGTTGAACAACTTACAAACAAATCAGGCACGGCACTTGTTGCTCGACCAGCTTGTTTGCTTGGCAAGTAAACATGTTTCGTTAAAAAAAATATGAATTAACTCGAGCTTAAATTATGTGTAGTTAAAAACTTCGGTCAATGTAAATAAAGTTAGAAAATGAGTTACGGTGAATCTTAACATTGTCGGTATACAAATTTAACTATATCTTTGTTATTTACACGTCACTCTTTATAGTTCTTCCGAAACTGTTAATAAAAGATGAGATATCCAGGATAATGTGTAACGTTAGGAATAAAAACTCTCACTGTGCTCTTGATGCGATTTAGAGCAATTCGCACGGCGCTCTGTAAACGCTGCCATACGAGAAGAAGATATCGTGGCACCTTTGGGTATCTGAAAAAGAAAGTTTTTCTTGTATTTCTATACTCGATAAGTGTTTTCTCAATCTTACCTTGAACCATGGAGATTCTAAGCAATTCTTTGCCGTTGCGCGATCTTCTCCGTGGAGACATAGCAATCTGCCCAAAAGATCTTTCGCATCGTTGGAAACGTTTTCGAAATATTCGTCAGGAAAACAGAAGTCGCACTTCAGTATATTTGCTGTCGTTTCTTCGACCGAGTCGTCCAGAAATGGTGACAAGCCACTAAAATATCAATGATTGATGTCCGATGCCATTGTACTATCGACAAATGAGACGTTTTATCAAAAACTCGTCAACTCACCTTAGAAGCACATAAATAAATACACCGGCTGCCCACATGTCTGTGTGACGCCCTGTTGGTCTGCCCAGAACCAATTCGGGTGCTGCAAATTCTAAATCGGCTGGTGGGATCACTTCTTCGACGGGACCTCGCACCGCTTCACCTAGATCGACGAGTTTTGCAGTTTCTGTATCTTGATCGATCAACACGTTCTCAGGTTTCACGTCGAGGTGAGCAAACTGACGAGAATGCAACCACTCCAAAGCTGAGAGTAGCTGGCTCGTATATTTGCTAGCCGATGCTTCGTTGTACTCTTTTTTCTCAGATAAGTAGACGAAGAGTGTCGGTCCGCGAACTCTGAAGAACGAAAATGTTACAGTTCATCGCGAAGGACAGCAATCCTTTGCATTGAATCTACTTTTGTGTATTATCGTTGTACGTACAATTCGAGTACAATTGTATCCACTCCTGGCTGTGGAGCATTTTCGAACAGAGCAAAAGCTCTGACGATGTTTGTATGATGAGTCGATGCCAGTAAATCATATTCCGATCGAGTCAGCGATCGCGACTGTTTGTGACGTGGTGTCTGTTTGAGAGCAACTTCTTGTCCAGTTCCACGATCTCGCGCTCGGCGTACTATTGCGAACCTTCCCTTCCCCAACTCGTCTAATTCGATATAACGACCTACGAATTGCTCGGCTTCCCAGCTGATTCCTTCGTTTGTCGGCAGTGTAACTACGGCTGACGGCGATGTGGCGTTACCATTTTGTCCTACTATACGAAAGCTGTACGAATTTCCAGGCAACAATTCCAGTATAGTCGGTGATTTTTTCACACCCTTCAAGATGAGGGTCCATTCGGGTGAAGGAATTGTACGATATTCCAAATTACAAGGAGTCACGTTCTGGCATTCCCAATCGATTTCCACTTTCGTAGTGCCCAGAACACGCGCCCACGTTGTCCCGTTTCCACCTAAAATCGACACACAAACGTGAGAACCAGTCTGCTTTACAGCACAACGATCACGTCTTTGCGTTCGTTTTCGGCGTTTGGCAATTAATTTGACCCTGATATTAGAATATCAAGTAATTAGTCAGTTTTACAAACCTGTTACAGTAAGTGATATTTTAGCTGAACAGAAACCATTTTCACATTGCACTTGGCAATGATACAAGCCAGAGTCTGAAGTTCGACATCGAGATATTTCCAAATAAATGAATCCAGAATTATGATGCCATTGATGACGTTCGCCGGATATTATGTCCCTAGGATCACCCTCCTTTCGCCAAGTGACGACAGCACCTTCCGCATGAGAGACCTCTATGGATAGTCTAGCTACATCGCCAGCTGCAACTTTCACCGGCGAAATCACACCCAAGACCTTAGGTGATAACTTTTCTTCCTGTCCTTTCTGAGGACTCGATACGGTCTGTTCGGGATCTACTTTTCGAGGTCGAAACGACCATGCTCTGCTGAACGAGGAGTTGGGTATTAGACTAGCCGGAATCCATAGCTCTTCCTTGGTGTCTACTGGAGAAACGACTAATCCTGGTCCGTCAAGGTGCGACACGACTAATTCATCTCCGGCGTGCAGTTTACCCCAATCAGCGGCTAACCGCACTCGCGCACCTGGAGTCACCTGAAGAATCGTACAGTTAAACGGGGATTGTTTCCTCTATCGGCCACATGCCCCGTCGTCATGCAATATTGTTTCTTCTTTTTTTTTTGTTGTTGTAATACGTGCATCAGAATTTCATGCTCACCCAGCGATAGGTTGTACAGTCGAACCATCACCCGTCGTGCTAGTTAGTTAAGTACCAATGCTTTGTTTTTCCTGAATTTATCACTGATAATAGGAGTTTTTGTTTATTCTTCTACAGAGTAGTAGTACTACGCATACAGGTTTTGTGTACTCGAGGATCACAGGTATGTTTCATTATTTATTTATTTTTTTGTTTTTTTGTTTGTTTGTTTTAATTTTAACAGTACAAGACCGAGGTTTTTTCATTGCAACGACAGAAGGCAATGCAATAGAGGGTAGAGAGTGACAGGCATCAAGAGGAAGAAGCGGAAGAGTCCCTTAGCTGCAATTAAGAATGCTATAACAGATCAGGCTTCATCTTATTTTGTACTTAGAATGTCGATAAGAGGCTCACCGGGATCGAGTTGCTGCGAACGGGTGAACGTGCTCGCAGCGTATTCCTAAATCCTTCTAAGAAGTTGAGTTTACTCTTGGTTGGGCTTGGCGTACGTGGTGGCACATCCTTGGTCAAACAGCCTGTATGCGATCGTTGCGTTAGCTGGCTTTTATGCTGTCCGCTTCGTTCCTTATTCGCAGCTCCCGACGATGTCAGCGTCGGAGGTGCTGACAGGGTTGATCGTCGGACCGGTTCCGGTGTTGTGGAACGGCTGTGCGCCAGCAAATTAAAAATGAATAGCGAACACAGTACTACATATCATTGATAAATTATGATTTCAAAACATTTGGATTTGAGATATAATATGTTTGTTTTTCCGTTTGTTACATTCGTCGACCAGCTTAAATATAGTTTGTTTATGCGTTAATAAGTGAGGATATGCCGCGGCCATTTCGCAGAGTACAGTATAGGAAGCACAAGTGTCATGCAAGCATCGTAAAATGTAGATAGATCTATGCTCCGACATGGAATCGAAAGACAAGTTACTTTGCTCCTCAATGCGTCGCATTGTGATAAAAAATCACGCCGATTCGTTTCGTTTTATTGCCAATAGATCATTCGCATGCGTTGAATTTGACTGAAAATTTTATTCAATGATAGTGCGACATTCGCGGCGATACCGATTAAGGGACAAAACGACCCTCCTATTTTCCCTCATTATACCCAGCACAACCATCCACGCCGAGTCTCTGTCTGTCTATAACGTTAGTAAGGGAGATATTATTACGGTGCACATTGAACAGGAAAAGACTTGATGTTGTAGTACTGTGTTTTGATAAATGACAAAAAAAATAGTAATAAAAAAAACAAAACAAAAAAAAACAAGCAGTTAATCGGGTGCATTGACATTTTAAAGGGGAATGGGATATGATGCATCACAATCACATTCTCAATCAATTTAAGTTTTATTCTAAACAAAATTTTATACGCAGAAATTGGTTATAGTTTTCCAATATTATGTATTATGTACATACACTGTAGCTCGTTACTCCAGTGCCATTATAAACGTTATTAAAATTATTATAAATATATCATACACTTTTATCATATTAATAATCAGCATCAATTTCATTACCGTATGCTCTCGTGAGCGCCTCACTTTATTATTATTATTATCATTATTATATAGCCGAACATTGTGTATAAGTGTATATATTTTTACGGATATACACACGCATACGAAATGTACGTATATATGCACATTGGAACGGATTAGCACACATGACAGGCTCAGGGGGGGCGGGGGGGGGGGGAGGGAGCAAGTAAGTAAAAGAGTATAATAATAGTGAGAAGATTCAGAAGCTAAGAGCCGGGCGAAAGTGGCGCGGGAAGGGGTGGGCAGGGTCGTGACAGGACACGTGGATGTAAGACAAGGAGACACTACCATTAACTAGCTTACAGCGTTCGTATTTTTATAAAATATACAAAAATATGTTGGAACGAATATTCACAGGTTGAGAGTTAAATGTCAGTGAGTTGAGTAGTTGAGACGCTTACAGTGGATCCCGAGTAAGTTCCTTTTGGTAGGCAATTGGGGACTGTATTGCCTTAAGAAAGTCACGCTGAGTTTGCAGGATTGACGTGATCGTGTCGACCCATTCCTGCTTGCGCAATCCACTCTCCTCGATTGCAGTGCACGAAAAGCCTAAACCTGGCTTCCTCGGATCCGTAGACCGAATCACAAACCTCTCGGGATCGTCTACACAGTCTTCGAGACTCATTTTATTCACCTGCGTAATCATGGATAGTTTGTGTCAATTTTTCAATAGCTGTTCGTCGTTGTTTGACTGTTATACGATTTCATTGTTCTGTATGCAATCGAATCTCATTTCATATCTTCGTGCCTCGATGATATTCGATAATATGTTCGATCAAATGCAAAACGGATATGAATAGCATCGCGGGAAGAGATATCTCATCAGGTTGGGGAAACTTAACGGGCTATTATCAATGTCGAGGTATTCCTCGATGAACAGAAATGGTTTTTGCATATTGTGCAATGAAAAAAAATTCTTCAGTTTAGAATTGTTTGAACTTAAATGATCCAGGAATTACTTCTTCCAACTTGAGGATGCCGATATTATTTCTTGTTTAGTTTGCACTGATATAAGTTTCTTGTTTGGTTTGCACCATTGCCACAGACTACTATTATTTACATACCTGTATGTGAGCTTTGTACGTGTAAGCCGGATTCGTGAACTGAGTTTTCTTTCCGACAGCCTCGCTAAAAATAATGTTTTGTTCGAAAAGGAAAACCTGCCATTCTCTGCCACGTACAGATGGATTTGCAATTTCTGAAACGAGCAGCGGTCCGTTCAGTAGCAATTTTCCTTGAGCCGTTGTTTTACCCTGTAATTCATTAGCATTTTTACATGAAACTAATGTTACTCAACGTTACTCGTCGAAATCCACATACAATTGATCGATGATCGATCCATGATGGCATCTATTGGTACAAAAAAAAAAAAAATGAAGAACGAAATAAAATCCACCTACATCAAAGCCCTGCAACCTTCCTACGTTCATCATATCATTTGCAGTTTTCGGAATGATTCGCATAACTTGTGCAGCCGCACGAAGCCCTTCTATTTCCGATGTCCGTTGAGTTCTTTCGGTCAATCTGAGAGCTTCTCGTAGCAGCAATTGATATTTTGTAATTCGCTGTACAGGTTTGATCAATAAGTCGCACAATTGAAGTCTGTGACCCAATTTTTGTCGTAATTCCTACAACATTAGGGGATTGTTACATAAAATTGGTAAAAGAAATCGGTACGCGTCAAGATTCGTATTCTAATTTTCTGTTACCTCAAAATAAGTGTCGATATATTCCGATACAATGTGTTCAGAAACTGGCTTATTTTGACAATATACGACGTACATGTATAATTTCCTCTCGTATCGTTTGAACAACGGTCCAAGCTCCTGTGGTTGTTCTAAACAATTTCGTAACGAATTGAGGAAAAAGCTGGAAGAACAACGAACGTTTCGGATAGTTATCGACGCTCCACATATATCCATGGCAAGTTTTTACAGCGACGCGAACCGCGAGTAAACGTAATCACGTGGCATACTTACTCCCTGTGCCACTCGTAAATGGCCTCTATATTTCCAAAGACCATCTTGTCTTTGCCACCTTTGAGATCTTCCGGAAGGGGTATATCGCTTTCCGGATCCCTCATAAGCGCCATGTAACCTTCGACAATCTGTTGCAGATCATTCACGTAATCCCTTTCCGTGTCGACCAATTCTTTTATAACAAACTGACGTTTAGTAAGCGCTACGGTCTCTGGATCCGTGTCTTCGACAACGCCAGTGGTACCCATATTGCCAACCGCGTCGTCCCCGGTAGTTTGTCGACTAGGCGTTCGCATGAGACTATGCCGTTCTTGATTTTCAGTGTGTTGTTCCTGTCACAGCAAAGACTTTACATGAATCACATGCGAAGGACTTTGTCCTACATGCGAACAATATACAGCTAACAAAAATCATTCGCTTACCATTCTCTCTTTTACGAACTGTTCGATTTCAGCCAGATCAGCCGACGTAGCACCGTCTAAGCTTTTTATAGAACGTTCTGAAACCTGAGAGTAAAACGAAATATGTATGAGAGGGAATCTACTGCTGGCTAATCTGGTAACATTTAACAAGATAAACATTTGTATAGAAGGGTCGCTATCAATTTTATCGAGATTGGTAGGTATATCATTACGGTTTTCACTTCAATAAAGTATAACGCTTTATCGCATATGCGAAATTCTTAGTAGAGCCTACTCACTCGTTTTCCCGGCAATTCATCGGGTATCGTTGAACCGGGTGGACCGTTTCCCGAAGCTACGAGGATGGGTTCAGTTATCGGTTTCATAGGCGGCGGCAGTTCGAGATCATCTTCTCCGTCTTCGCCACCATTCTGCTCGAGGAACGCTGGTGCCTCGCCGTCTTGGCCTTCCGTCTCCTCTTCTTCTTCACCCTCCGATGGTACTCTACCGGACTTGTCTCTGCTCGGCAACTTGAAACGTTTGTCGGATCCCGTTTTCTTAAGAGGTGGTGGTGGCGGTCTGTCGGAAGTTGTCGATTTCTCAACCTTGCCTTGACTCAATTTACGAAGAGGCGGCGGTAACCATTTCCTCCTAGAATCAATCCCACATATACGACGTCAGGGAATAAAAACCTTCAGCGGTGAACTCACCGGAACATAAATATTAAGTTCAACTTAGGTACTGGAGAATTTTTTTTTAAAAAAATTGTTACAAGAAAAAATCGGACTTTTTTTGTAGAAATAATAATAATAACAGTGATAATAATAAATTTGATCCAACTGTCGTCTACTATTACGGAATTTCACTTGGAAATTGCTGAAAATTGTGAATAGCCATGGTGATTTCGTACATCGTCGTAAACATATCCATCGTATGTCCGAGGCGATTTTTCCCAACTTTTCACTCAAAACACCGTTAGTTTCGGTAAACACTGTCCGTCTCGGTAAACTCATTGGGCGGGAAGAAAAATAAATTCTGTTGCGTGAAAGAATCGCCGATTCATCCCATCAGATTCGACGACGCAATAGGAAAATTCGTAAAACTGCGAGCGCGAAAATGTCTGTTCAGCCGAAGAATCTGGGAAGAGCGTTCACGACAGATTTGCGTCCACGCGACGACTGCGGGATTCGTTATAAAAACGAGATTCAAACGATAATGCGAAACCCGCAAAGCATAATGTCACTTCGCATAACGACGACTTTACGACCGAGACAAACTGCTGGCCACGCTGTTAGCATAATTATAAAGCAACCGTGGTTTCCCGTCGACTGACAATACTCACGTGTTGACAGTTGTCAATCAGTCGTTGTCGCATTCCCCCACGCAACGGGATTGTCGTACGTAAAGTTACAGCGAAGTTCTACGAACCGGACAAGTGCGCGCGTATTTTTCCTTTTTTCTTCCAATTTCTACGAAAGCAGCGCGATTTCTCGAGAATTTCCATCGCGGTTTGATATTTATCATCATCTTTGATGAGACGCGGGTTTGATTTTCATGCGGAAATGTGAGGAGGAATCGCGTGGCTAATATACGTATGAAAATGATGTAAGCCCGGTTATAACGAATCTCATGGGGGACCGAGTTACGTGTACACGTATAAATATAAAGGCTTAGGCCTTGTCGCCTTGAATCGTGGATAGTTATAACAATATTGCTACCACGGTGTACGTACCTACTCCCGATCTATAGGCATAAAAATAACACAAATTTTCGCTCGGTTACGAAGCGGGAGAAAATACGGTGGTGTGTACGCACGTGCGTGTTGCGTGAGTGTATCCCCTTTTGCGCGAAGATACCGTCTTACTACAGGAAGTTTATTATTATTTATAAACAATGACTAACATCGGCAGAGTTCTGATTACCGAGTTGTATTGTCGGGCACAATGGCACGGACAAATCGGATCTGATACATTTATTTCCCGAAATATTCAAAACTCGGGGTCGAAATTGATTTATAAAAAGCAAAATAAAAATGTACATACAAATATTCATAATATATATATATATATATATATATATATATATATATATATATACACGGATGCATATACACGCGTGCATAATATATATATATATATACGGGCGCGCAGATAGATGTATAGGTAGACTGGAGACTTTGAACCGAACCGTCGACTAATTTTGGCACGAGCAAGCTACGTCCGATGAAACGCGGATGTCTGGATAATTTCGTTATTTTTCTTCTTGCTTGTTCGTTGAGAATTATTAAAATCCATTCCGGGGATTAATCGAGCGATTCGTCAACGTCGTTGCGCGGATACCATTCTTTTTTCCCCGATCTGTAATTATTGCCGCGATCGCGCGTGAAAATAATAATCTCCGTGCGCATATAACGACGTCGCGACGAGAAGGAAATATAATACCAGCGAATTCGCGATTAGTTTGGAAAACGCGGCTTGATTTTCAACGAACGGTTCGTATCCGCGTCGAATCCGATAAAAATATAACTATCTGCTGGTCTCGTTCAGGCTTATCGGTAGATAATGATAATTGTTTAGAAAAAAAGAAGCGTCGAGTATCCGTTGGTTGTTTCGCGACCTCAACTCGATACGTCGAGACGTTGCGGCGGAATTTCACGCGGAAAACAAACAAGCAAACGCATAAAATAAGAATAACGCGCGTATTTTTCCCGCTTTTCGGTTTCCGCGTTGGATTCGATATCCGTTGTTCTCGCACTGTAGCGATAAATGTTTACGGCACGACACGAATCGTGGAACGAATTTACAAGAAACGCGCGAACGAGGAAACAACGTTGCTGTCCCTCGTTACAATTTAACCACGATTCGTTATCCAGTCGCTCGAGCATCCGATAAAAATCCGAGGCGACGAGTGTACGAATGGAAAATCCAAAGGAATGTTTTTTCCATTCACGCGTTTACGCGCCTCTACATCATATCTACAGTATATCTCGGAATCAAAGCAATTACTCACCCGCTGAAACCACGTCTCTTGTTTCCCGGTGAACTCGTACTCGCAGATCCACCTCCTTCGGCGGTTCCGAGTTCTAGAACACCACAAACTATTTGAAACATCGCTCCTCGCTGTCCAACAGCACTTCGCAGGGCGAATATTTGTTGTAAATTTCCGTTGCACCGATAGTCGCGCATAACTTATTCTTATTTCACATGTTTACATCCAGTCTCAACTTGCACGGAAAGAAACTCGTTATCATAGTCGACGAGTATTAACAACAATAATAATAACAACAATGGTGATAATAATCCGTTGTAATTCGTTGGCTTTTGCGGCTGAGATTTTTTCAGGTAGACCCGATCGCTCGCGACGATTATTTCAGTCTGATAAGAGGTCTGTTAAATATTAGAAGTGGAGCTCGGTCGATCGGAAGTATTGAAAGGTGGGGGAATCGAAGGATCGAGTATCGTAAGCATTCGTAGTATAGTCGAGCAACGTCGAAAGATAGCCGGAATTGACTCACGCGCGCGCGAATCACTCGAGCTTCATCGCGAAAGAACGGTCTCTTAATAACGTGACGCGAGGAGCTACGGACCTCGCGAGTAGGTATCGCGAGAATTAGAAATAGGTATGCCTCGCCACGTTTGGTGGGATTCCAACGCTCCCCGACATACTTACGGATGCATCGTATTGTCCGAGAAAAACCACGAGAGGTTTCCACGACGCAAAGGGTGCTGACGTTCCCAAGGTCACGGAGTTCCTAGACTACTTAGCGATAATTTGCGTTCATTTGTACGTCGCGGAGCGTTTGATTCGTACGAATATAGACGTGTATTAATCGACTTATCGGATAATTTACGCATGCACGTGAACACGAGTCGATGGGATGTATGTACATCCCATCACCGTCGGATATCACCTTCCGCAATGCGGCGCGTCCCGACGTTGCGAGATAAACGGGAGAGAGCGGGCGTCGGACATAATATATAGATATGTCCCTGGAATAGTAGTAGCAGCTGTTCTTAGCCAGACGCGACGTAAATGTACGAATATTTCCAATTCCCGGCGAATTTTTCCCATCGATCGACTCGTTCGCGGGAATATTGTATAAGCACGTGAAAAATGTACGCGAATCGTGCATCTTTATTTTTAATTCGTTATGGTAGAACTGATCGAAATACAATTTTTCATCGCCTCGTCCAAAGGTGGTCTCAGTATACATTTTTGGGTAGTTGGAAAAAAAAACTGCTACAAAAATTCTTCGGAAATGAATTATCTCGGTTACAGCAATCCGTCGATTTGGCACGAGAAACGATCTGCATTCGTCGCGTTTTTCTCGAATAGCAGTGATTTGATAATAAATTAAAGATGTGGAACAGCGGAAAGTACGAGAGTCTGATCCTAAAAATTTTACTTCGATATTTGCGTTATTCCTTAAAATGAGTCGAAATTACCGTCGCTCAACGAATCGTGAGTGGATTTTTTTTCTTCGAAAAAATAAAATACATAGATGTATATATACATAGAAATAAAGGTGACAATTTCTCCTAAATAAAACTGGGTTATATTTTCAGAGCAGTGTCCTACTTCCTCTGCAGTCACTCGCGGCGAGTTTCCATTGAATCTGATGCCGCCGTTTCGCGTTTATAAAGAAACAGATAAATATAAAATACCGAAGAAAAAGTTATTGATCCGATATCGAAGCCAAGGTTGTGTTTTTCCGTCAACTCGATAATGAATCGACGACTCGTCGTATCGACGAACGTTTCCATGACTGTTGGCGCAAAAAACGTTTTTTCGGTAAACAAAATTCGCCGCACAAAACATCATCGAGATTTTTGTTGATCGGTGGTAATAAAGATTCGGTATAGCTATGCGGGTTCTGACAGTCTCGAAGAGTCATTCGAAATGTGAGGCGGACGAAAATATTCGAGGACGTCGTTCGAATGAAAATCTTTTGAATTCGTGAAACACGTGGTTGTCATTCGTTAGTTTCGCAACATTCATCGGTGAAGTTAAAGATAAACCGGAAGTCGTCCATTCGCTCGTTCGACTCGCGCTTTTCACCGGCGTCACTAAAAAAATTCTCGACAGTCAATACGGGAAATTTAACGAGGCCGCGTAATGCGAGGATACTAATAATAATAATATGAATAATAATATGAATAATAACAGAAATAACGATAATGATAACGAAAATAATAGCAGTAATAATGTCGACAATAATAACAATAATGAAAATAAGAATAATAAAATCATTAACGCGTAGTTAATACAAGAAGCGCGTAGTATCAATTTTTTTCAAGTAAGTCCTTCACGATAGGAGTAGAGAAGCGGTGGATCGAAGTATTGAAATCGAAGGCGAGCTGAAAATCGGATTGTTTGGAAAATTTATTTAACGACAAATTTGTTCGCCAAGATTATTTCCCATTTTTCTACAAAGTTCTTTCTCTCTTCTTACCGTGAAAAATGAGTTTTCGATTCGAAAATATATATATTTTTTCTGGATTTCCTATTTACGCCAATTAATTGCGAATAAGCCTCGCGTCGGTAGACATTTTTGGCTGATAGCCACGTAAGATTCGTATTATACCTCTGACGCGAAAATATCTCGCGCATAGTTACGGGACGAACAAAGTCAAATTATTACGCGTAATGCAAGCACCTGACTTTTAAAGAAGAACGATTTGCCCACGAGCAGACGGAAGGAAGCTAGACAATTCTCGAAAGTATAATTAAACCGAGTACGCGTATATCCATACATACACGTGCTGCCCTTTAGTTTCTCTGTAGTCCGAGTTCACTCGCACGTAGCGAAAGCAGCTCGAAAAATATCGAGGAAAAATTGGTTAAATAATCAAAGAAGACGGCATTAGGATTGACCCTGTTATTTCCAGAGATTCTATTTCCGAACTATCAAAATATTTATTTTTATCTTGAAACGTAGATCGAAGCGTGAATACGATGCGAAGCATTTATTGTTTCCCAAATAGAACACAGTTCATTACTCGAATCCTCGAATCCTTGTCGTAATTTCCTTACAACGCGATTTGCAAATTTATCGAACGATCGTTCGCGTCCCGAAAAATGTGTGCTTTCAGTTGGAAGAAAAATTCATTTTACAACGAACAGTGGAGAGGAAGCGAACGCCGTTTCGGGAACTTCGAAGTTAATGCAAAAAAAAAACGAGTATACGAAATGAATTGCAATGGCAATTGCTCTTCTGTTGACAACACGCGTTTCAACGTTATTTCCGTTGACCTCGTTAATTTGTGCGTTTCATGCTGAAAATAGGTTTTGCATTGGGCGAAAAAGTGGTAGCTAGATCTTCAGATGCGAGGGAGGTAAAGTTTCAAATGATATTGCTTATCATGCTATCGAAAGCTGGCAAAGATCAATATATACGTATGTAGTTTCTCACTCACGCTTGGGAAGTTTGAAGCTCGGGTAGTACGACGAAGTCTGGAGAGGTTGTCCTTGTAATGAAACGCGAAACGTTTTAGGTCCCGAACCAAGGGAAGGAAACCGGATTTTCCCAAGCCACTCGTGGTCGCGCTATCGCGAATAGTGATATCGCATAAGGCGCTGCGCGTTGCCCCGATAAAATTGAGATCAACCGTGAATGTCTCAGACTGCTATAACGAGCGATGAAACGGTCCCAGTTCTCATATAAATATTATTAAACATCGACGCTCGTTACACGGAATGCAGCGTAACGTAATTTGCTTACAAACCTACGGATGGTATGTTTCGTTTATAATCCGCGAACCGACTACTCTCCCACGACGAGACACGATGCACGTACGCGTGTGTCTAGCGTCGCGTGGGTACTATCCGTATTTGCAGGTAGATACGTAGGTTGGTACACCGTGAAAAATTTCGGGAGCGAAATTCACTCCGTTAATGATTTTGAAATTTATTACGTAGAAAAAAAAAGAAAGTCAAACTCCGCGGAGTGAAATCAAAAGACATCTGACTATTTTTTGATGAGAGTGAGAGTGCAACTGATGGGAGTGGAAATTCTGTCGGGAAACTTATTGCGGACGTGAATCTCGAGATGCGCTTTTTCTGACGAAATTCAATGACAAAGTCGAGATAAGCAAGACGATCGAAACGAATCCAACGATTTATATTACGATCGTTTCGAATCAACGATTCGCTTCCAAACGACCTAAATCGAGACCCTGAAAATCGAATCATTCGTGTTATCGAAAGAAACGTCGAGGCAGCATCGTTTCAAATTGGACTTTTTCTACGTTTTATTCGAGAAATTGATCGCAATTTTAAATGGCATCGTATAACTTAAAGGGAGTTGAGCTCATTCCCAAGAGAACGTATGCTACGGACACTATAAGAGCGGTTCAAGTGTGACACAACGCTGTTTTTCCATTTTTTCGACGCGATAGCGTAATAACTACGAGACAGAAACGAGAGCTTTTTTGACTAGGGGTTTTTTGGTTGTGCTTTTTTGAACTGTTGCAAGAGAGACTCGGCGGTAGGTTTAACGAGAATGCGATGTAGGTAGAAAATAACTGAGGATTTCTTTGGTCGCGTGTTTTTTTCTCGATCTTACAGACATTTTTTTCATGCTCATCCTTGACGACCAAACTGTGATCCCCTGTTATCGCGTAAGTACCGCTAAAAACATCGCGCAGGCGAGTGAAAAAATAACCGTGTAACGTGAAACGTGCTACGCGAATTGTCAACTTCGCGCGAATGTTCGCAGGATATTACGAATATTTTCGAACGGATGTTGCAATAAACAAAATAGCCGAAGCATTTCTAGCGAACGTAATACTCGGATTGGCGAGTTCACGGTCTAAAAATAGAACTATATCATCCGCGTGTCTCGCGAAATGTAAAATCACAATGTCATATTACTGCAAGCTCGAATTCGCGTGATAACCCGAATTAACGTTTTGGATAACCGACTTGCCGAACGTGTTCCCTAAAATGGAACGTTCGCGTACTACTGCCAGGCGAGTTCGCATGGAATTCTAAAGATAAAACGTTGAATGTTGATTCGTTAAGTCGAAGTTGAAGCGTATCGATGATTTTTCTCCTCGAGAGTGAAGAATTCGGCGAGCCCAAGGTCGACCAAGGAGCAAAAGGACGCGTGTCGCGTGTATCGGAGAGGGGATTCGTACGATCGACCATTATCTCGAAACAACGTCGTTTGCCTATTACGTACGATAGTCAGTCAATCGATCTCTACGAATCCTGCGAGAAATGTAATTAAATACCCCTCGTAGCAATGCCTCGTGTTCGACCTTTCCCATCGAGCGCGCGCGTGTACAGGCGGAATGGCCGGCCGGCGAGTTTCCACGGCAGCAGACGTCTCCGTGCAAAAATGTGGAAAAGAGGCATCTCGTCGCTTTTGGCGTGCGAACGGAAGGGAAAACCAAGGGGCAGAGCACACCTTATTCACGGGGCGTCTGTGGACGGGGTACAAATTGTGATAGGTCGCGCGGTCGACCGCCCGGAGGCTGCGAATTGGTCAAGGACACGAGTATTGATCGAGCGTAGCGACGCGGCAAGGACCAGACCTGCTTCCCTTCTGTTAACCCGTGTAGGCGAGGACACACGCGTAGGATACCCTGCGAACAAAAGAGCGCATGCGCGGCGACACGCTATTCGTATGTACGGACGATGCTCTACATTCACGTTCCCGCAACCCGCATATACATGCATACGCGCGGCATACATTCATATACGTATGTACATACTTATATATACATATAGATACCTATATATATGCACGCGACGTTACTTTCCGCGCGCGCGTGTGGTGCGCGCACACTCGCGCACGGGGATAACCCCTTTGAGGACGGTCGAGTAATCGCCACTTCGGAGGAGATGAGATTAACGCTCACGGTGGGAGCGCCTCGTGGCGATCGCAGGAGTTGAAGAGTGTAAATGACTGGTACTAGGTCATCTCGCGGTCCCCGGTTATTTTTAACTTTTCCAAAAACTTTATTAAAACCATGGAACCTCTTTCATTCGGCTACGCGCGCGTGTATGGTAGGCGTACCTATATGCTCCGTGGCTACTATTGACATACACAATACAATCGCGTGGCACGCGAGCGTAAGAAAAAGGTAGTACGCGGAATTCGGCGAGAAAATTGTTTTCGTCGAGGTTACAGCATTTTCACCCCGGAAGCTGGTCGGAAAAGAGTGGGAAAATACACGATTCATTCATGCGAGCTAAAGCCAACTGTCAAGATCTTCGTAGTGAATGAGAGGGGATCCTAGAGGGTTCACGGGACAATCTCACGCTCGATGCCAAGTGTCATTCTCTTTTCTCTCGACTCTCGTATACCTTCTTCGTCTTCTCGTCGTACCTACGCTACTCCTCTCGAGCATCGTTTCCTCTACTTTTTTTATTTCCTCGTATTTTTCATTTCCTCGTATTTTTACCCCACCGAGTCGTAGACGACTCCGAGGCACGTGTCGATTGCTCTACGAATTCTCAACGTAAATTACGCGATACTTCCGAGGGCTGAAAGGGCAAGACGTAGCTCTACGTATCTTGGAAAAGAATTCCGAAATGTCAACAAACAATCCGACGCTCTTGTGGTATTTTATGATAAATATGTGGCAGCCGTGAGTTATTCGCATTTTTTTTTCTATTCGTGTTTCACGCCTGATCTCGAAACACTATAGGGAGAGAAAAAAAATGAAACGAAAAAAAAAAACGATCGAATTTAATTAAGCACGCGAAGCTAATGGCAACCGACCATAATATTCTGCCGAGAGATCGCGGAATAAGATTACACCTGGTTTTCACTCCACTTGACAAGGCACGCCGTTAGAATTTAACGTCAGATTCGTCAAAGAGTAACGTCTCTCCGTATATTCGTCAAAAAATTGTCGAAAGCGTTCCTCGCTCCATATATCTCGCGGAATGAGCCGATTTCACACGACGATAAATGAACCAAGATTATCGTTTTCACGGGAGGAAGTTTTTAGATTTGGAAAAAAAAGTAACGAAATAAAATGTCGAGCGGTCAGCATTTCACGTGGCTGAAAGCGAAACGCGATCGAAGAAACGCGCCTGGCGAACGTATTGAAATTCGCCTCGCGACACGTTGGGTTGCCAGTTCTCCAGGCGCTGGAAATAAATGATTCGTTCGGATGAGGCGAAGGCAGTCTTTTGTTGCGAAAACGTTGCGATCACCTTGCATATATCTCATCGATCGTTCGTTATCGATATATCGTCGATTTCCTGGTAAACTTTGCTTCGAGTCATCATTAGGATGGCGAAAAGGTGTAATTTTTCCGAATAACAACCTCGACGAAATATTGTGTGAACGAATAAAAAAAATATACGGAAGTATTTCAACGACGAGTTCAGAGGAAATATCGCGTGGTGCGAGGATAATAATGAATTGTTATTCGCAGTTGAATTCCCTTTCGACGTTGGAAAGGAGACAGATGTTTTACGGTCTGCACGACGTGACCTCGATCGTTTGGCTACGCGAAGTCCGCTCGTTACCTAACGAGTCACAAATTTACGAGGAGAGTTCAATAAACTGGGAAATCGAACGGTGGAAAAACCATTCCGGTATAACGATTGGTGTCTAACTGTACACAAAACGACGGAACGCGTAGCTATCTGGTGAAAGAAAAGTAAGTTAAAACAAACGAGACGAGTGGAAGAAACAAATGAATCACGACGATGCGATTCGGCAAACAAAGTCTACGTTCGCGTAAATTTATGGCAAAGTAGCGTAAGTCGAAGAGAAATTAAAAAAAAAAAAGGGAAGGGAAAAAAAACGCGATCGTACGTTTCCATATCAGAATCTGTCGCGAATTTTCCGCGCAACGAGATTTAAATATCAATTGTATAATACTCACTGGAAACGCCTAACAATTGCAATCGGAGCATCGCGCATAATTTTGTGGTCAAAATTTCCTCGGAAACATCGTTTTCACCTCTGCCAAACACTGCCACTGCGCGCACGATGAAAACAATGAACTTTTGAGTGATTTACCAAATATTTTCATTTCGCGTCGTTTGAATTTCAACGAGAGGCAAACTCGACACCGAGAATGTCGACGATATTTAATCGTAAATTACTCGGGTGAACTTGCAAACACGGCGTTGTTTATCGTGTATAAAGAAGGAGAGAGAGAGAGAGAGAGAGAGAGAGAGAGAGAGAGAGAGAGAGCGACGAATTCGTTGTATCGTTGACAAAAGACATGTTTGTCTACCTGATATAAGGTTGATTTCGACGATAACGTGTTCCCCACCTATTTTCAAGACTCGTCGTAATATTTCGTAACGTACGTGTAACAATAATCTTCCTCGCGAGCCGAGTCAACGCCGAACATTGTCGATCGAAGAGATCGATAGAAAGAGAGTCTCGCGGCGGTCGACTGGTACCTCGAAAAGTAATTTGCGACCGATAATGAACGTCGTATAAAATCGAACATACCTGCTCGCGCGATAGGTGAAAACTAACGGTTATACCCCGAATTGATTTCGAACCTATCGAGTCTCGATGGTTGCCTCGTGAACGTCGAATAATACTTATTTGCAACCGAGTAATTAACTAAGCTATGAAATTCAACGCCAAGATGACAAACTGGAAGTCTGATTTGATAATAAACGCGCGTATCGCAAACGAGGAGGAAAAAACGCGAGCGTCGTTTGTGTGCGCGTGTGCGTGTGCGCGGGCGCGCGCGTGTTGCCACCCTCGTTAAATCGCAGATATGCGAATACGAATATCGTTTTCACGTTAGAGCGAGCGTGTTACGGTGTTTGTTATTTCGACATCGGATACACGAGGTTCGCATTGTTCATCGATGTAATGTTCTCCAGCCTGTGATAATCGGCGAAGAACGCCGAAGGTCGAACAACAATTGAAACTACCACCGCCGATTACGAATGGAGGCTCGAGATACGTGAATCGAATAGAAAAGTAAATAAATTTTTTTAAAAAATGTAAAAAAAAGAAAGAGGAAGGGACGACTTTCTGCCTCTTTTCATAAAAGGCTAATAATAAAAAATCGGAGCGACCGAGCTTCAATCAATTCGTCATTCATACATTGTACTCAACGTTATTGAATTCCGCTGATTATTTTTTCACCCAGATTGGATATACGCGCGCAGCGGGAACGAGTGCCTTCAAACGATGTTTCATTATCTGTACTGACTATCCAATACAGCTGCGATCCACGTACGTGTAAATACGTTTTCATACAGGCGCGCACACGCGCGAATGCACGCGTTTGGGGAAAAAAATTAATTGAACCGAAACGAATATTGTCTTTGGAGACATCTGTGCAGTTGGTAAAGATAAGTGTAGAGGAGAAAATCCGAGTGGCAAACAATAGCAATGATCTGTACGATAGATATGAATACATTTGGTGCGGAGGGTACGGCAAGAATGAGCTATATTCGAGGAATGGAACCGAAATCACCTGAAATTGTTCGAAATTAGCTACGCGCACGAAGCCAATAAAGATGAGTACATAATTAAACCAATTGGCAATTCACGAATGGTTTTGTTCGTTGATAAAATGAAATGCTAGAATATAAAGCCATTTCGATCCAACGGCACACTAATAGTTTCTCCAACAACACAAGCGTGTCACCTTTAATTAAGCGCGTACACGCGTGTTAGATGATACGACGATCGGGCGACGAAAATTGAAACGCGCATGAAATAAGGTCATACCGCCGCTGATACGCGAAATTTCCTCCGCGCAGTCGAACCGATGAAAACGATTCGTTATATCTTCTACGCGCGATCGTTGCGTTCCTTTTTAATATCGTCAACGGTTTCCTTTTTTTCCCCCTCCGCCGCCGTTGCGAACGAACGAGCGAGTTTCCGTACCTCGCGTGTACGAGCGAACCACTCTGCTTTTAATACCCTCGCGGGAAACGAGAATTTCTTTGCAACACTTACCGGTATCTTCCGTGGTACCAGCGGATTGTTGAGCAACGGTAACCGTCGACTGCGATGGTGCCTTCCTGGACGGCGACGTTTTACAGGCAGTGGCAGGAGGTTGTTTCAGCACACTGGTGGGGACCAGACCCTCGATCGAGGGGTCCGGTTGCCCGGGAGCAACCGCGAGGCGAACCAAAGTCCATTCTCCGGTACCATTTTCAAGAACCTCCACCTGTTGACCTTTGGTCACTGTCAATTCTCTGGATCCTGGTGCTGCTGCGTGATCCGCGACCACCCAGGTCATTTCAGCAACTCCTGTCTGAAATTACGAGAATGCGACGAATCGTTAGGTTTTAACGTTAGTAACGAGGAAAACGATACTTCCCGAATCCGACGTAAAATATCGAAGCATCGTTCTTTCTGGTGGCGGTAATTCGGGACAATATCCTAATAACAGTGTATCTCTGGTAACACTGATTATTCGTGAAGTTAATGGTGGGATAGGATCGAACGGTAGAATGTGACGAAAATGAACGAGTGGAGAGAGCAGTCACTTGATTTTTGTAATCGATACGGCTTTCGTTGGTCTCTTTATTTAACAAGCGAATTAAGGGTTCCGATGCCACGTAATTGCCCATCCCTATTTCAATCTTCCATCGTTATCGCGCGGTCGCCGTTCTCAACGTGATTGATAAACTTCTGTGGGTAGATGCGGATTATTAACGACCGCTCAATTATCCAGCATTCGTTATTTTACGGACGTTTGAGAATTTCACCGGTGTGTATATTTTCAACGGCGCAACTAGGTACGTGCACCGGAATAACTCGAACGCGAAACTTCCGGAGGTCGGGCAGATTTCAAGCCGCATCGTTTCAATCTTCGCGAGCGCAATCGACGTACATTCCAACGGATCAAAGTGAAATCAAACGAACGAAAAGTATCTAATTTATAGGTAAAATTACAACGTTTTCCCATAAATCTCAACTCGCCTTTGATTGCGAGTCAACGCGAATCCTTTTCACCCTCTGTAATCTCAACATTTTGTCCTTGACTCGCGGAGACAAAAGATTCGGTTTGTTTTTTATTCCCTGTTTTTTCCAACTTTCCGCCCAGCTTATTTGAACCTGACGTGGCGTACCCCGAGGTTTCGACGGCTTTTCGGACAGTTTTGACCACCAAGCTACGATCCAACGGGGCAAAACATGTTAGTCGCTTGACGAACCGTGAATTCAAAGAGACGGACACGCAACCTTCCGCCTCCTGCCTTCTATTCGCTCGTGCTATCTCACTTTCTGACAATCTACACCGCGACAACTTATCGACCGAATACCCGCGAAAAATCTCCATCTCCCGTAAACTATCGGACAGGCTAGCTGCTCGATTTCAATCTATCGAGTTACGTGAATTTTCGAGGCCGAACGAAATTGTGTAATTTTCTCAGTCCCACAATAGCAGTTTGCCCTTATTTATCCAAAGATTCATCTTTATCTTGCAGATATTTTATAGAAAAAAGCGGATAAAGCGAGAGAAATATAAACGGCAAAGTACGAAGATTAAACGGAATGGAATTTAATCAAGACTCGTAGCGAAACGTATAAATCCCGATTAGTTTTATTCGAACGGGTTCACGTTTAATTCGGATACCACGCGAAGCATACACCGATGCACCACGTATATAGGTTAATTACGAGCAGATATAAAAAACATCTACGTATATAGGTATAAAAATAATGGGCATTTGTACGGGGTTCGGATAAATTATAAGCACGCGATGAATGAGTGTTCGATAAAATTGTCGAACGTTGATAGGACCGCGATAATGTTTTTTGCTCCTGGGTGGTCGATTTTCAGCTTATTTACATATGTTGGAATGTTATCTTACGGTTAATCGGTTGTTTATCGATGTTTTAGCGTTAGCGATTGACAGGTTGGATATAAAGGCCGCGAAATGGTGTCGGAACGATTATCTTCGACGCGAGTTGACGCCGCGAGATGTCCGTGTAATAATTCGTCGAAATTGAATGGTACTCGGGAACGAGTTATCGCACCCCAGGTGCGGGGGTTCGCACCGTTATTGGGTTGAATTTTTTCGCGTATCGCGAAGGGTTCCTCCTTCCTATATTCCCGTTCTTATAATACAATTATTGCAGAATTTGTCGAAAAGTCGAGAGATTTCGCCGATGAATTTACGGAACGCTCGGCTGAGCGTGATAAATTTAATAATAATTGTACATCGTTGTCGTCGTTGTTGTTATGCTGGGATGAAAAATATTGACCGACGTTATTTTCATCGAGGCATAATCGCGGCGATTATATCATTCGGAATACGACACGGTCGCATGCTTTTCGTAAATGGAAGATAGATCTCTTTCCTCTGTATAATTTCACGTGATCAAAGCACGCAATAATCGTATACCGTAAAAGGAAAGTTTCGTTCCAAGTTTAGCATCGAGTTGGCGTCGACCGAAACGGTTGCAACAGATCTCCCCGGATAGGTGACGTTATCCTCGTAGAGGTGCCATCTGCTCGACATCCCAAGCCTCCTACTTTTTTTACGCCCTTTCAGAGGTCAACGGTGACGCGATGGTAAAAAAAAACACTCAATAAATAGGCAAATAAATTTAGGAAAAACAAGACGACAATGATTTCGTGAACGCGTGATATCAAAAATAGCCCCCAGAATGTAGGGAGTAGTTTTGCGCTTTACCACGATTCAAGGTCAAAGGTCACCGGGACCGGGGATCGAATTATAGAAGGATGGTCGGTGATACGGCGCGATAATACGAGGAATAATAGAAAGAGAGGAAACAAAATGCGCAATCGCCGTTGTCGCAATGCATGAAAAAAGTGTGCATCACCGTGCGTGGTTAATAAATGTCGTGCGGTAAGTCGCGTGCATGCTACCGCGTATACTTAATACGTGCTCGCGCGTGTGGGATGATGATACGTGCGTCTCGGTGGGTATATCGTTGACTGCTAATACAGGGTGTTTACCCTCGTCAAAGCCCACGAGGTGATTGAACCGAGAGTAAATTAAACGGTTCGAGGTTTTCTCGTAATAATAATTATCCGCGTGTCATTTGCGTGTGTCTACCTGGGAGAGGGAAGGCTGCCGTCGCAGTAGTCTTGCCTGGAACGACCCCGGGGTATCGATGGTGTGTTGTCTAGCTAGCGCGGGGTGCGGCGGAGCCACGGATCCCTGGCGAAACCACGGTAGCGAGATCTTCCGTCTCGCCTTCTGTGCGATCGACGAAGTTTTGCTCGTCGACGACGACGACGACGACGAAGACGACATGTTAATCGCGTTATTCGGGAACGTAGATTCCCTCCTTTGGGATCAGTGATCACGAGATGGTCGTTGAATACGAACGTCGCGACGGTTTATTCCGAGGATCGAGAACTCGTCCATGGCGCGGCGTCCTGGCCGGGGACAGGGATGAAAACGCGGGGTCGTCGAGGGTTTCAGAAACACGGATCCGGACGTCTTTTACGATACGTACGTACGCGGATATGTATGCTTGTTCGTGCGTGCGTGTGTGTATATGTATATACACCTATATATAGATACATACATGTGTATATATGTATACATATATATAGATTTGTCTCTCGCTCTCTGTCTTTATCAATTTCGTACATGGAATTTAATATCTGCATGTATGTATGTTGTTGTTATTATTACTGTTATGTATACTATACATATTCTCGCGTGGGAGTATATATACACGTATATACATGTATATATACATATATATATGTACAGCAGAGGACTAAGCTCCGGACAGAACGAGAGTCGCGCTCACACTGCGCGAATATTTCGTTGTCGATCTCGCCCAGCCGGGCTCTGGCAGACGGACAGGTGGACGGGACCAGCGCTTTTCCACACGCGCGCATACACAACGGGCGACGTGTAGGATAGGAGGCGGCGTACCGACGACTCTGCCTCTTTGGATCTGGCGCGGTAACGCGTCGACGCCGGTATCAAGGACCCCACTGCTCGCGGCGATCGGTCTCCTACTAGCGTGCGTGTACGTACTCCGGGTACCGCGGCCACGAGCAACGACGGACGCGAGATAGGAAGGAAAGAGCCTAGTCTCGGTCCGAAGATCGATGCTCGAACGAAAACGGGAGCCGCTTGCGCCTGCCTCGTCACGATTACCGAAAATTTACGGGAAATAACGACGCCGTACTTCATCGAAGAGGAGGAACCCCGAGGTATATCCCGTGAAACGTAAGACGAATTTCGATCCGTGGAGAATAGTAGGGGATATTCGCGGGCTTGACGCGACCGTGAAAAACTCCGATTAAAAAAGAGAGATACGAGGTTGTTTGCTTAGATGAGTCGGATGACGAAGGAAATAAGACGAGTTTGAAAAAAACCTAATAAACGACGACGAAACGTCGTCGATTTTCCACGTCAAACGGTATCGCAGCAAAGTGGCGGCGATATGTTTGTAAAAGAGTCTGGAAGTTTTGGGTGCGTTAAATGACGCGAAACAAATTTCATGTTTGGCATGCTTCGTGGACCAATGTGATTGTCAAATATGTACCGAAGATTATGTACCAAATGGCTGAATTGTATCTCATCCGCCTTCCGGATATATTATTGCGTGCACTGGCAACGTTCTTCTTCGGTTATCTTCGTTTCCAGAGCGATAAGAATTTTCGCACTTTCTAACGAATGTTCATTTTTTTGTGGGTAAAACTATAAACAATTCTATCAGATTTTGGTTGATCTATGTTCTTACAAGGTTGCGGATAATCGTGTAACGGATTGGACATTTTTAGGAAGAAAATTTTCGAAATGATGATACTTGACATCTGGGAAAATTGTGCGTAAAACGCTGGTATGTAAACGTTCCGTTGAGTTAAACGGTCAACAAGGATAGAGCGTTCGGAATGATACAAAGAAGGCTTTTACCAATCATTACTGTTATTATTATCTACTATTTTCACCGAATGGGAGTTCTAAATATGTCAAGAATTTATATAGCACGGAGCAGTTGACTGCTAAAACGTGCCATGGTCGATTGTAGGAAGATGTTATTAGACGTATCTTGGTATTTTCATTTATCCGAATGAGGCGCGGGGTTCAAATAAGAATGTGCAGTCTTGAACCGCTGCTATTCGTATAATTTGAACATGTTTTCAAACAACGCACAACATTTTTCAACTATTGATGCGTATGTATATGTATGGCAATTAATCAAATTCCCAGTGGCCTTGAGCAATCATTTAGTAATATGTGCGATTCGGGGAAAATAGCAGTGTTAAACAGAAAAATAAAAATTCTTCGAAATTTATGATAAACACAACTGACGCGTGGTAAACGATATCTATTTCATAAACATACCCGAAGTTTATGTATCCAAGAAAAGTGTAGCCAGTCTGAATTTTACAGTCTATTGAATTCAGATCTAAATTCGCGAGACATGTCAGTTCCAGAGAAGGCTCGATCGATTAAACTTATGCAATGCTTTTGTAAGCCGTCTGAAAATGACATAGACAGGACGAAACTTATGAAACAGTCGACCTCTTCAGCGATTCCCAATATAACTGGAACAGTCCGCGCGAACAGCCGGGATTGTTGTGCTTATATTGCTCGTTAACGTTGAAACGTATCTGAACTTTTCAAGCTGCCAGAACGACTTTGTCGTTGGAGAGAATTGATCGAAATAGAAAATTTGTCACGATAATGTGCTCACCTTGTCAGAATCCGTAGTGTTGGTTGAGCCGAACGAGGCAAGAGAATTTCTGTCCAGATTTTCAACGCTGTCGTCGAGAGATGCGCACTCTTCAAGGTCTCGGCTAGATCTTTGACTGGAGCTCTTCTTTGCTGGACTCTTAGGCATGCTGAGACTGAAATAAGTTTCTTGAATGACTTCCCGCAGTCGTTTCACCCACAATTGTTTAGCTTCTAGAGAATTAGCCCGGAGGACCACACGAGTGTCGCTGGTTGGCGCTCTGCCTGTCCATACAGCGAACTTGCACTCGTCACCTTCGATGTGCTCAGTTACACCGAGTTCCGAAGTCATCAAACGACTTTTATAGATGTACTTGACCTAGGGGCATTAAAAAAATGTTCGTACTTTCCGAAGTTCAGCCATTTTTGCGAGACTTTGCAATACTAACCTTGCCGGCTGAATCTTTGACCTCTTTGCTGAAGAGCAGGTATAATTCAAAAAGGAATATATGCCGATCCCTGCCTTTTCTGATCAGCTGCTTTGGATCCCAGACAGTAAACGAATCTTGGAGCACTACGTCTCCAAGCGTATCTATTCGGACATCGCAACCTTCCAGGAGACCCAAATGTAAGGCATCATTTGCTTTTTTAGGCACATTCAACATCACTTCCAATCCATCTTTGATCTCTCCTTGTCCTTCCTGACAACAGGCCTTCGAGTGCAAAAATTAATAAGTTTTCATTATTTTAAATAAGATATGTTCTGAACTAAAACATTGTAACTCGCAGCAGTGAACATTTTTTGAATTTTTGTTTTATTGAATGAAATACCTGAAGATCCTTCAGTAATAGCTGATACTTGGTGATCCTCTGAACTGGTTTGATAAGGTAGGCTGCGATTGGATGTTCTACTCTGTGTTTCCGTTGCAACTCCTCGAACCAAGTTCCACCGTGAGCAACGAGTAGTTGGTTGCTTTCCGGTTTGTTTTTACAATAGATTACATACATGTCGAATTTGGCCGCCTGAAACATTTATTTAACAGTGTTATACGTCCATAAATGCTACATTCGCGTGCAGAGATCAATCTTACCCAGGTAACGAAACAATGCCCAACGTCTTCCGGCATCGTCTCATATTTTTCCAATTCACGTAAGAATATGTCGCAATGGAACTGATATATTTCTTCCATGTTACTGAATAATATGGACTCTCGACCTTGGAGACCTTGGGGCACGTTCCCACGTCCGATTCTAGTTTCTTCGAAGAAGCAGCGAATACACGTCTCCAAATCTTTCACATAAGTACGCTCCGTTTGCAAAAGTTCTGCCATGATGAATCTGAAATAATTCGCAGGATTAATAATATTTCACGAACTAGCAAATATTACATTTATCAAGATGCAAGTTAAATAACATACTCTTTGCGTCTCGCTGATCTTCTCTTTTCCTCGTTCAATTCTTTCAAATCTTTTCCTTTAATTTTCTCTTCGAGCAGAGGGTCCGAGTTTCTATCGATTGCCAAGTCTTTGTGACCGTCGTCCGACTGAATGCCCAAGTCTCCTTCGATCTGTGTTTTATAACAATCCATACGCATGCTAAAGTCTTTGTAACGCTGATCGACCTCTGCGACGGAGTGTTTGATTGCAGCCGCATGAGCATGACCCTTTTCGACTAGATTATCAGCCAATTGAATAAGTAGCTTGACTCTCTCACGAGTTTCCTTGAATCGAAATTGATGTTAGAGCCCACCGCCATTGTTATACGATTAATTATGGTTCTGAAACTGACCTTAGCAGCTCCTTTGAACTCGTTGTGTTCTATTAATAATTGTTCGTTTTCAGCACGGTTTTTACCGACACTGGTATGCGTGGCAAGGTAAAGTTCCCCGGTTTCACGGATCCATTCCAAAGCTTGTTTTGCGCTACGTTCAAACAATACATATTGATGACATTGGTCAAGTCGCTTCTTACGTTGCGTCCAATGCTCCAGTACTTTATTTTCTTTGCTGAGCAACTCTTCAAGAATGTCTGCAACAATTTCGAATAAGAAGATATTATTACAGAGAAAATTTATCATTTAAGTATGTCGAGATTCAAAGTTTACTGACTTTTCACTTTATTTTCCGAGCCAGCGGTACTTGTCTGGTAACTGTAGAACTGCAAGCTTCGATTCGTGTATTTCAAGAAAGTCTCGGCCGTTCTTCGTACCAATGTGCACGCTTTGAGAAAAGCCTCTTTTTGCTCCTGGTGTTTACCAACGAGCGTTGGAACTTGTCCCCCTTTATCTCCACTCGCGCACCAATCTTCGTCTCGTCTGTATTCTCTCTCCAGGCTATCCAGCACCGAACGTACTTGTTCAGCCGTTTTGTAAAAATTTATACTAGCGGTAACCAACTTATGTCTCTCTTCAGCACATGTCACTAATTGCTGCCACCTTTTTGTCACATCTTCTGCCACATCGCGAATACTCTTTGGATCATAATGATTTGCACTAACCAATGCGTCTGCTCTGTGTTTTACCTATTGTCAACGGGATGACGAGTATATTAAATGTGCAACGAAGCGATACTGTAGGTTCTCTAAGAAAAATTCCTTTAAAAAAAAGCATAGAAATGAAAATGTAACCAATACCTGAACTGCTGAGGTATGTGTTTTTTCAATAGCAACTTGAAATTGTTCATGTTCCAATCTCAGTTGTTCGGCATCCTGGAGATTTTCAGGGACTCGTAATGAAGCTAAGAGCATTGCCTCGCCGTTACGAATCCAATTAGCTACATGCGTAGCATCGGCCTGGAGTTGTACCAATTGAGCAGCTTGTTCCAGGCGAACGCGACGCATTTCCGCCAAATCTTCCGCATCCATTTCTCGCTCGTTCAAAAACTCTAAAAGAACCTGAACTCTGGCTGCAGCACTGTGCTGTCCATCTGCCATTATGCAAACGCCAGCCTGTTCTAAGACCTACAGGTAGAAAGTCCAATGAAACATCGATACTTCAAATTGACAATCCCAACATGATGCGATAACTTACCTGCGCCAGTTCTTGACCTTGTTGTAACACTTGGAATGCCGTATTTTGCATATGAGCAACACCATCGTTGTGAACACGGAGTAACTGCTCCGGAGATCCTTCTCTCGGAGGTCCTTGTAGTTCTTGAGCCCACATTTCTAATTGTCCACTTGCTTCGAGAGCATCTCGTTCAAAAACACGCAATCGTAAACAAAGTTCTAACCGCAATTTCCTGGTCGCCCATAACTCTTCCAGTTCTTGGCGTAAACCAGCTAATCTATCGAGCGCTGCTTCGACCGCAGAGACCTACGACGTGGGATTAGACCATCGAGTGAGAAATTAAACACATGTAATTATTAAATTATTGATCGTGGTAGACTTACGGATCCAGTTGTGTCCGGAGCGTCTGTCGAATCTCTCAGCTCTTGCAGCAAAGCTTCGCCTTGAGCGATCGTCGACGCGCAAGCTTCCAGACACGACGATCTGTGTTGCGCACACTGATCTAAAAGCCTCTCTGCTGTTTCCAAGCTCTCCGCAACCTCATCTTGTTGCAGTTCCTGCCTGAGTTCATCGACCCATCCAGTGAGCTACATCGAATTGAAACTTAGTTAATACAAAAATATTTTTTCATTCATGCAAGATCCTCCTAATGATAATGATGAAAATCGGTTTTCAATTACTTCAAAAAGTAAAAAATGAAAATGTACCTCTTTTTCGTGAGTATAGAAAACAACAGCCAAATCTAATCTACGACGACGTTGTTCAACCCTCGCTGCAAAACTACTGACATGGGCTTCTAATTCCTGAGCTACCGCATAAATTTCATCCGCTGCACATTCTCCGGTATGCGCCAATTCTTCGGCTGCAGTTAATAATTTTGTTGCATTCGTATATGTGTTCTGAAAAGCAGGCATACAGATTCAACGACATAACAAATATTGGTTTCTATCAAGCTAATGACTGTTGATAATTACCTGAGCAACGTTCTCGAAGTGTTCGTGGCTTTTCTGATAAACTCTAGCTTTTTGCAAATTCCTACCAACGCCGGTGTTCTTTCTAATGAATACTTCACCATGATTTGTAAGCCAGTCAAGAACTTGTTTCACATCTTCTTGAAATAATCTGTGCAGAAATTACATATTGAACCAACATTGGACTGACGTTACAGCGAGAAAGAGGATGACATAGAAAGTAAGTTAATTACCATGGATAAACCTAAAAGGGACGTTAGTGATACTGATTGTGAAAAATATAGGACCACAAGATAGAGATAACGTAAGTGGTTTTACCATTATTGGGAACACAACATGACAATGAATTGTAAGCGATAAAAGCAAAATAATCGACTCTAATTTCAAACATAAATGAATCATAATGCACAATCACCTTGAAGCAAAAATCACATTTTGACTTGTGTTGGCATGTTGTAATTATTATTCAGATTCCCATACGTATTTGCACGTATCGAAGAAAAAATGACTAGGTTTGGTTGTACGAATATAAAACGTTCGACACCGGATAAGATAATTCAGTTCCGATGTATACTATTCTGGTAGTTTTGCAACAGTATGATAATAAATGTGAAGCAATGAAATTGTAAAGATAACATGAAAATGAAAATCGTAATGTTATGAAATGTGCCTGAACTGTACCTCAAAGCAAGTCGCTGATGCAACTTCACTTTGCGGGCATGCCAGCGAGCCTCCAAGGCTCTATGATGACCAAGGATCTGATGTATGACAGCTAAGACATGGGATGCACCTGCACTGTAATCTTCGGCTGGATTGCCACTCATACCGCCTCGACCATCCATTACGTGCCCTTCTTGACTCTACCCAATTTTAATTTTATTTTATTCATTCACGAGGCATTATACCTCATATAGGTACAAAAGATAATATAACGCTATTTGTACAGCGAAAAATCATGCAACGTTAGATAGCACAAATTTCTAAGTTTCTTGAATTACCTGATTCGATTATTTTAAATTACTAAAGTAAAATGACATGCGTATTATTAAATACAGTTCGTAAATTGTGCATTCGCAAAAAAGGTGAAATATTTTTATAAAAATTTGCCTTATCAAAACTGTTATTAAAGAATTAATTCGATAATTGCATCGTTCAGAAATATCAATGAGGAAAAAATTGGGTATGTATGGGGGTGATGGTGAATGTTCCTACGAAACAAATACAGTTTTATCTCAAGATGGAATCAGCCAACCAGATTCTACATCATGTTATTTCCCTTGGCCAAGTATCATTGCAATGGAATATGACTGGGAAAAACGAATCTAAATCAATGAAAAGCGATCCAATACAAGATGATAAAAAAGCAAAGGCACAAAGCATGCTGGCAAGCAGACGGACAAACATACATGTTTTCTGATGACGTGGTCAATTCCTTGGGGTTGGTTACAGACTTGCACAAGATGGTCCAGCTGGTAAAGGAGCTTCTTACTGGTACTGTGTACCTAAACAATAGTACCAACCAGACCCAAATTTTAGTAGGTTCAATTAAGATGCGAAACAACTGTTACCTTTACCACAACCTTTACATATCTCACAACTGATCTAGGTCTCTCTGAATTTTATTGCGTAGCTAATGAAATTTGTTCAATTGCATCTGGGCAGATCTGTTGTTAAATATATTTGCAACTATCTTTTGATAAATATGAATATTCATGTACTTCATAAGTGGTTACACATAGCGAGACAACTTACAGTAACAAAACAGTACAACATGGGAGGTGATTAATAGCACATCGAAAGGACATCGCTATCAACAGCAATGGTATACCGCATATATATGTACGACGATCATTTAGTAGAGGCTTGGGCACGACTTATTGTATAACGACAAAGAAGGAAACAGATTCTGAAATCATGAATAGAAATGTCAATTTCGAAAATGTCCGGCTATATTTTTGGTATCGTGAACGTATTTGTTCTCCGTCGTTACACACGAAACGGAATGGTATTCCTTTTGGCTAACATTCTTGCGTGTTATTTCTGGCAGAGGAGTAGGATTTCTTTCCGATAGCACCGGGACACCAAGCTAGCATTGGACAGCCACCAGCTAGAAACTATGAAAAAATAATTCGTACATAATCGTGAATGTCATCCACCCCAGTGCTGTTGGTCGTGCGCGCACTATGGCAAACGTGGAGCATCGTGCCTAGTCCACTCAAAAGTGCTTGGTACGCGTTGTATACCTGTTAATCATGATAATCACTTACCAAATAGACGTTGTCTGTTTTGAATACACTTCACAGAATTAAATCCTAATAAAACCATATATCCCAAACAAAAATACAGAAAAAAATAGATAAATTCTCCCCATTTGTTTATTAGTTATCTCCCCAAAAGGATTGGTGCAATGCAAGCCAATTTCCAACTCATCATGAACAAAATTCAAAAAATTGAGTAAGAACATTAGATTTATCCATTCTACCTAAAGACTGTCATAGCAATTTCTTTCAGTCACCCAATAGGAGTTAATCGACGCTCCCGTCTTTAACATCCTGGAAACCGAATATTTCGATACAGATACCAGAAATATAAAAAAAATTGACGAAGGAAAAACCCAAATTCGACATATTTGAGAAAAGTTGCTTGTACCACAAATGAGTAGATAAAATCTAGCGAGTTAGTAGATTGAACTAAACATATGTATACAATCATAATACTTGATAAGTATAATTCTTGTTTTGCAAGTAATAGAAATATTTTTTAATTCAATTGCATGTATTAGTTAGATTAGTTCGATTGATTCTAATCGATTATTAGGAAAAATCACAATAGACTTGCCTTTGTTATGCCTCATGATAAAATTTTGTAAACCCATACTATTTTGGATTGACTCTTCTCCAAAGTCAAAATTCAAGGCAACTAAATACTTCAGTCAGGTTGAACACAACCGTTGTTTTCGTCGCATGGTCGGACACGTACGGTGGTCGAAATTCGACTCATAATTTTTAAATGAAGTGAGTTGAGTTTTTCTAAACAAATCTACCAACTCACCTCGGTATATGCCTGACACATGGCTTCGTATAATGTCTGATGTTGCCTGATGTGAGATTCGAGAACTGCAATCTCTGTGGGTAGATTGGTGGCATCACAAGCTTGACTCCATCCAGAAACGCTGTCAACATATTGTTCTGCTTTATGATGGAACACGACACTTAATCCTAGAACGGCAGTACGCTCGTCTAGTCCTGCTGCAAATTCTTTCCAAGCTCTATCGAGACGTCCCGCTACGGCTTGTACATGGCCAGCTGCGTAATGTTGCGTTTGCAGTAGTCTGCCAGCCATTGTTAATATTCTATTGATATTGACATAGACGTTCATCGAGCTCATCGTATCATGCTTATGATTCTCTTGCAAAGTTTTAGCTGCTTGATACGAACGACCAATTTCAACGTAATTTTTCAGAAATTCTTCTCTATTGTGACATATCCAATCAAACATCTTTTCGCAATCTTGCTCGAACAAACGCAGCTGTAAGCACTGATCCAATTTCATCTTTTTGATGTGCCACAATTGGAGAAGATGCTGTTGAGCAGCATGAACAGAGTCCAAATGTTGAATAACTAAGGCAGCTAAGGCTCGACCATCAGGATCTACGCCGCCGGCCGCTCCGCTTTCAAGACTACCACTCTCTCCGCCTGTTCCAGACATCCCTGCCAGGAAAGATAGAATACGATAAAGATACGAAATACATCAAAGATTTTATTGAAAATTATCTTCTTGACGACGATTCATGAACATACCGCTATTGAAGCGCTGAAGTAAACGCTGCCCAACTACTTCTACTTCTTCAACGGGAACCTTCATGATCTTTTTCTTCATCTCGTTGTGAAGGTCAAGTCCATGTTTGGCTCCACCGACATCGTCAGCAAAGTCGTTGCGACTAAGATCCTCCTGCAAGTCATCTAATCTGTCTAGTAGGTCGGCCGTTTGCCAAGTAAAATCTTCGACAGCAAGCCGAGTATCGATCCATTGAGCATGATCATACTGAAGAGATCCGTCCAAATCTGCAGTTAATTGCGATGGATCTATCACTTTTCCAAGTGCTTCTAGACTGATCATATTTGTCTGTAAGTTAGAGAATAGCGATCAATATCGGTTAATCAATTTTTCAACGAAAGATGAATCAATTCTTTTTATATCATAGATGCCAGAATGCTGAACCGATTCATTGGCAGTAGCACAGTTCATTCACGTCAGTATTATATTGGATTTTTTCATAGTTCTCTATCTACCAAAGTAATTTAGTAGTCGAAGGTGAATGCGGACGCAGTTGTACGTATATGCACTTGTCAATAATGCTCGCGACATATTTACTCTTGGCATCAATGTTTGCAACACAATGGGCTTCACATTTTGCTGCTTCGGCGCATTCAATAAATGCTACAGAACTGACACTTTGCCAAACTAGGGCACAAGGCCCTGCAAGCCTTCTATTGTATATCTGTAGTAGACATACTCATCCCACTGCTATTATTGATTGCAGTATTTACCTCGAACTTGTATTTGTGGCTGCCCAATGAAGTTCTCTGCTTTTGCCAAAAGTTGTCAGGTTTTATGATGAAAGCGACGTGTACGGATCCCGGAAAATGTTCATGTAACACCTAATACCGACGAATAAGAATATAATACGTTTAAGATAGTAAAAATATTAGATCCATTTATGAAAATTTAGCTGTAGAAGAAATTTCATATGTTTTAAAAACCAACCTTGAGAATAGGTTTAACCGTGCCCCAGGTAGCACCTCGCATATCTACGACAACAGTAAAACCAAGTCCTCTGGCTTCGTCATTTGGAATGGCTAGAAGATATTGTAAAAGACGTCTATAGTCTTCTGGTTTAGCGCGTTCGCGCCTTGGAGTTGTAGGAAATACGAGAACAGGACCGCCACGGCGGTCGCGTCCTCCTGGTAATATTGCTAAGCGTTCTTGTAGCAGAGGGAGCACCTCTGCTGCTCGTGTGCCATCCATTGTGCAGCTATCCTAGTGAACACTGAACCTGCAATTGTTACCCAACCGAATAATGTTATAAAAGTATGGCAACAAGAGGCTAACTTCGTGTTTTCTAGCGACCGAATGATGTATTTTTCATTCAGTAGCTGTTGATAAACGTTTTTTTCAATGAATCCAGGAGTGATAATTCAAACTTATTAAAAATTCTATGGAATGGTCAATGATAACTGAAAGAAAAATGAGTTCGTCGGACTCTAGATGTTATGGTTCACTGAGATATCTCCGCGTGATGATAGAAAATGAAAAAGTAATACTGGTATTAGAACTGTTTAGAATTAAAAAACGTGAATTGTCATTGCCATTCGTGCATCATGTATAAACTGTGAAATATAATGCCTGCATTGCTTGTTCTTGACATAACAATTGTAGGAAACAATTGACCTACTGAGTTTCGCAAAGAAGCTGAGATGACCTTGAATGTTGAAATACAAACGACCTATTGATATAACAGCTACGAAGTTACCCTTGAATGACAATCAGTGAGCGTATGAATCCTATTCTCGACTAAAATTAATTTTTCGCTATAGAAAAAAGGAAGTTTGAACCCAAGTATCGTAGAAAACTGGAAAATGAATATACGTGCTTGCGAATTTTTAAAAAGAAAATTTTTAAAAGACCGCGATTGCTACAATTCAGAAGCACAAAAGAAAAGAGTAGATATTCAGGATTCGTTCCAAAAAGCATCTGTTTATAAGAATGACGAGAATAAATGAGCAGGGAATTTAAATGAATCACACGAAGGTTTATGATATCAGACAATCTACGAGGTATGAATTGAAATAACAAGCGTAGGTCTCAGCAATTCAGAGAGATATAGAGAAAATAATTTAAATATTGATTTGGACATAAGAAATGAAAGTAATGAAACTATCTACTAGAAATTTACACCTGTTGAATCGGATTATTTAAATTAGCAATTGGTTCGCGTGCTGCGAATTGCGTGGGCAGTCAAATTTGGCCAGGAGTGAAGACTGGAATATAAACGAATGTATTCGCCGTATAACGACAATGGAGAGGAGAAAATGCTAGGACGGACGTTCCAGTGATGTGACGCGTTTGACGTTAAGATACGTACTCGCGGGAGCAAAAATTTGTCAAGATCATTTAACTTTTTACGTACGATAATTTAACTGAAAACGAGTAATAAACAGTTCGTTCGCGAGACGTTAGTTTCGTGTGACGAATCACGGGGCAAATCAATCGGCATTCGTTAGACGTGTGAAAAAATATCGCGTGGTCGCGATTTCTTGCTAATTTTCCCATCATCGGACAGCTCTTGGTAAGTATTATGAAAATGAGTATTGTCGAGTTGCACGGTCAAATTTGTTGTTTCGTTAAGAATTATAAATAGATGCAAATTACAGCTTATCAAATCCACCCCGTCGGGGACACAACAATTGTACACACCGACGAGTAATCTTACCTAGAACCGCTTATCTTCATCTGAAACACTGCATTTTACAAACTCAATACAACTGGTAACACTTTACTTCGAAGAAAGTCTCGACACAACTCATAGTCCTTCAACGTTTACACTTAAAATCACACAAATAACGAAAGAATTACTACTGCCATGTTCGGCTACGATTCCTGCATTACATCGCTGCTGCTGCTGCTGCTGCTGCCGTGCTGCTGTACTGCCTGCTCCTGCTTATGCTTGCCTCGTTTTCCATGTTCATGATGGTGGCAGCACAGTACACACCACACGAGCGCACACGCACGTATCGTATCAAGGTCTACGGCAGTCTACAGAGCGTTTCACGATTCGATTGCCCGTCCGCAGCAACCGACAACGACGATCATATTTATAACAGAATGAATGAATGTGCGAACGATTTTACGTGCCTCATCATTCGGATTCCTGGTACCGAATTGTGTCGCCGAACAAAGATAAATTTCGGCGTTATGAAATGAGTCATGTTTAATTAGCAGAATACGAAACTCGTTTTCCGGTTAATTCGTATATTATCTCGATTGCGTTAAACGACATTGCATTTTATTGATAATTCTGGATGAAAATGATATTTATTTTAGGTCGTTTAATGAAAACGAGTTACTTTAGATCGACAGATTCGAGGTTGACATTACGTAGCGTTTGACGGAGCACTGGGACGCCCTATACATTCACGGGGAGTCTGGCGATGATCCTTGTTGCCTTGCCTTCCGTCAGTGTAAATAGGCTATCGTTGTTTATCATTTGAAACGAATCGTTAGTGATACTTCATTCGTAACAACACGCGTGCACTGGTTACATTGTTCTTACTCTTATTTGGAAACAAACCTCAGGTTGTTGCTTAAAAATTGTACGCATATAATATCAAAAAGATGACCAGCTCTGTAACGACGAATCCATCGACTCTATTACCGCTAGGTAAGCTTGGGATTTCTAACCTAAAACCGTGCGAACGTACAAGTTTACGTTGATATTCGTGGAATGTTTACATCGCGCTTGCTGCATCGATTTGGTTAGACGATTCGCAAACTATTTGTCTTTTTTCTTTTGTCTTCTGGTCAAACAGTGTGTAACATGCGTCACCACCAATTTCTGCAATTGTAACTTGTAACGTGTCTTTTTTGTCATATGAATTGATTGTTTGAAATCGTTTGTAGAACTCGTGGATAAATGCATTGGTTCTCGAATTCATATTATCATGAAAAACGACAAAGAAATAGTCGGCACTTTATTGGGATTTGATGACTTCGTAAATATGCTGCTGGAAGATGTGACCGAGAGCGAAGCGACGCCGGAAGGCCGAAGAGTTACAAAACTCGATCAAATTCTCCTGAATGGAAATAATATTACAATGGTTGGTGTGAAAGTGAAGATAATCATTATCATGCTCATGCAATTATGCGATTGAGATATTTGGCATCTATTAACAAATTCCTCTTTTTTTTTTTATTACAGTTGGTTCCCGGTGGAGACATGCCAGATACGTAATGAATGCATTGTATTATATCTGATAATATAAATATGATCGATTTCTCCACTGTAAGAACTCATTTAAATAATAATATTTTTATTGCAAATACTTTTACCAAGCTTCTAATGAGTTTTTCTATTCTCAATATTTCATAGCAAAATCAGTATTGATAAAAAAAAAACGATGCTGTAGCTGTATGAAAACAGAAATTCAGTGGTCTGGAGCCGTGAAAATGCTAGACAGGTTTTTTCGCAATGATACGAGCTTTACGGACAACAGCTTATCATTGTTCCTAGATCTGTTATTATTTCATCCGAACTGGGTCTGTCACCTTTCGCAAATGACCACATCCGTTGGTACAGCGCTTTATATTTTCCATGTAAATTATCGTCGAGTTCTTTGTCCGGTGGCGTCATGCCTTTCCCAGTAAGATAAAGAATCGTGTGTGGATGAAAGTCTGCAAATGGTGCTTTTCGACTCAACATTTGCCAAGCCAGTATCCCAGCAGAATAGATATCTGCTGCTGGGGATGGTATTTCACCTCGTAAGACTTCTGGTGCGGCGTAACCAGGAGTACCCTATGAGCATTAAAATTCATAGTAAGTGGGCGTCGCGTGACGTTGACAAAATTATTTCCTACATACTGTTACAAACTTACCGGCGTAGGAGTTTGGCAACTTGACTCATTAATCAGAACTGAACTTCCAAAATCTGCTAACTTTGGCTGTCCATCAATGGCCATTAGAATGTTCTTCGGTTTGACATCTGCATGTACCACGCCAGCATGATGACAGAATTGTAAAGCTTGAGCAACCGCTTTAAGAATATCTATCCTTTCTTCACAAGTCAGCTCTCTTTCATCTAGTCTCTCTTGCAGTGATTCGCCACATAGCTCCATTGTAATCAATGATAATGCAGGACCTTGCTCTACTCCCAAGACTCTGACTATATTTTTGTGGTTTAAGCTGGTAGCGTGTTTCTCAGCATTTACCGAATGGTCGCTATTTCTCCTATGTGGTACTATTTTCGCGGCGATTTGATCACCTAGAAGCGCGATGACGAGTATCACAGTTGTGAAACTTTTAAACGGTTGATACTTACCTTTATATGAAGCTTCGATGACGGTTCCATAACTACCGTGTCCAAGAATATAGCCACAGTAATTGGATACTCCGTGGTTCAACATTTTTAATCGATTTGGTGTGTCAACATTAACGAGAGTTGTCGTTGGAACCGTTAGTGTTTTTCTGGCGTCTCGAGTATCATAGCTGAGGTTTTTTCGAATAGGTGTGTTTGGACTTTTCAAAAGCCTGTATTAGATGATTTAATCAATTACGCACTCGTAAGCCTCTCGAATAATATATGAATTTTATTCTGGCCATGCATATTATTTTTACCTCGCCGTCTGATTGATTCGCGGACTGAGCTTCATTAAATGTGCAATTCCTCTGGGAGAAGCCATTTCAATTTTTTTCAAATAACTTGGGATAAGAATAATTCAATGCCGCTTCCTTCTAACATCGAAGCTGATTTGAAGTAAATTTTGGTTGGTTGCTTGAGTATGAAATTGGAAGTAAACGGAATTCACGTTGTTCTATGACTTTGAAACATAGTCTTCATAACAACTTTTTCTATCATATCCCATCACGAAATAGTATACTGTCCAAACTGCACAGAAGTAACGAGATGATTCAAGGGACTTTTTTCGTCCTAAAAAAATAGTATTGGATAGTACTTTTGAATTCCATGTAAATATAAATATTGAGATTGCTGATGATGGAAAGCTGTTGGAGAAAGAATGGCATAAATACAATACAAGGCATATTCTAAATATTTTCTTTATTCTCTAGTCTCAAGGCATGGACCAGTTGCTACGAGCCTATTACTAATTATTACTTTTAATACTGTATTTCAACGTGATTATTTACAATAATTTGTTACCATACTAATAACAACGATGATTGTAATAATCTCTCAATGTAGATAATTCTTGCAGCTTGTAAATATCATAACCGTGTCTCGATGATTCATCGTAGATAAAAAGCCGTAATTAGTGAAATCTAATTAACTAGAAAGTTAATAACGCTAATAAGTACAGTTAGTTAAGAGCAACGCATCTTTCTATCACAATTATCTAAGAGGACTTGTTACCGTTTCATCGTCAATTACGTCACTTGGATAATAATGATAAGTATTTAAGTAATCCGTGCGACCGGTTGTACTACGTGTCAACGAAATAGCGTCGACGTCAATCTTCATTTGTTAATAACGATACAGATTTGTAAAATACTCTACGGAATCAAAATACAATATACTCTTTGTTTTTTTTTTTATCTCTCGCGCTAAATATCTGATGCCTAATACATAATATTCTTTGTCTTATTGCGACTCATCGTGTTAGATGATCATTGATCTATTTTAACGATTATCATAGATCACTTGACCTTGATACAGAACGTCTAAACCTTGGTAAAATACACCTTGTGCAAGTTTTGCGCAAATGAGAATTGCACGTGTTTTTCTCATCACTGTACCATTCCCGAGAAAAATATAGCCTTTTTATATCTTTTTTTTTAATAATCTCAAGATATGTAAGCAGAAGCGTTCGACGGACAGAATTTTAAGAAGTACTCAGGCTTCGATCAATTCCAATGATGGACAGACGTTCGATAATCAGGTACGGTTAGTATGTATTTTACCATTTTTTTGGTGTCGAACTTCATTATTGTCATCCCTAAAATCTCCGAAAACGTAATAAGTCTGCCAGAAAGACTATCAATCGTTCTCTTCGCATAACCATTGTTTGCGACATGCGTGCGCTACTATACAATCTCTTTTCCTACTGTCAACATCGATCGTCATCCCTTATTATCGATTGGAAGTTTAAACATTCTGAATCAAGTTTATGTTCGTGTTTTATAATATTGAAAAGAGTTATGCTACGTGAACTTGCTTAGTACAACGTTTCTATGCTGGGTGTTTTATCGCACCACTTTGTTTCGATAGAGGTAACATCGATAAGATACAAATGAAAATTGTGATCGGAAAGACATTAAGGATGACCAGGGTGACAAAAAGTAAGCTTTTCCATTTTCTTTGACTCAGCTTAAACATTAAAATAGATTTGATCTGAATGAATTATTTCGTGAAATACACGTAATCGTCGCGTTACAAAAATATTAATGATCCAATCTCTCTTCGTTATTGATCCCCAAAAATCCAACTCTTTTTTTTTGGCACTGACATTGTGTTACACCTGCTACATCTCGATAGCATAAAAATAATCTTTATGATAAATAATCAGCCGTTCTATGATTAGCTAAACTTGCTATTGGCATAAGAGAATACTCGACGGTTTGTGTGCTGCTGTACGAGATAATGTGCTACGAGAGAATTTAGTATTCGCCAGTAATTTTGATGCGTCCAGTATGACTTAAGCTTTTCATCTGTCACGTGATGGTACTAACGTTGTCTTGGGATTACGTCGGAAGAAGACGTCATCCACCGTCGTTCGTTCTCGTAAATCAAATAAGGTCGTGTGAATTAGGGTTTTCAAAAATATAATTGTCATCCGTCGCATAAACCTGTCAACTTCCACTAATTGTAACTATTTACAGAGTATCGTACAAGGTTTCTTTGTTCTATATAATTCTTAGTTTAAAAATAACAAGGCAAATATTTTAGTGTGGTGTCGAACGCATATTCCTTTCGTACACAGTTGGCGCTGATCCGTTGAAAATTGCTCCAACTTTTTGAGCCACCCTGAACGTCTACTGGTGAAACGTGGGAGAGGAACTGGGGACGCGGGTAGCGAAATATCGAAGGAAAGTAGGTGATTACCGGGATAGGGCTGGGATTAGGGAAGATAAGGCACACAATCTAGCCGGGGAGAGGTGCTTCCTCGTAGAAATCAGGCTCGTCTTGGATGCCCGCGTTCTCGGGTTCTTTGGTATCCAGAAAGCGAAGTTCTGTAGGGGTGAAGAAATGCCTCATTTGGGCGCGGAGCGGTATCATTAGGATCAGAATGAAAGGGAAAGCCAGAGAGGCCTGGGTGCTCTTGACGGTCCATAAAATGGCTAAACACAATACTTGTATACAGGTGAAGATGTGCATTTTGTAAGTTTGAACTCTGCGAACGTAATTCGCTGTCCCGTGATGTTTAACGGGCATGAAAAGCAGCTTGAAACGATCGAAAAGCTGCACACCGTTCGTCGACGATATGCCCATGTACAAGAACACGCCGATCAAGACTGACATGGGAACGCGTCTGAGCAGCGGTGCCATGAAAACACTCAAACCAACAAGAATGGCCACCAGAAGACCGCTAAGTCTTTGTTCCTTGACCTCAACTATGTGAGGATTTTCCCCGGGGGCGTGATTCGTCGACATAATGGTTAGAGACGACACGTGAGTGAGGGAACGCACGGAGGCTGCACAAACCCATGGCATTCCGAGGAATCCGCATCCCGCGTTCATCAGACAAATGATGACCATATCCAAGTGATAACCGTTGCCTTTGCGCAATTTCCGCTCTTTTTTGTCTATGATGAGCCTGTAAAACGGGAGAAAAAAACACGTGAGAATAAATCTTGGGAATAGCCTCGTACGAGCAATTTTTCGATTCACGCGAGATACTTACTCCGAGATTTGAGTTTCCATGAAGATGAGAATGTAAACAAGGAATGCTGGTACCGCGCACACGAGAGCCATCCATACAGGGATCGGATTTTCAGAATTTCCCGGTGATATGAGCCAGCCTCTCTTTTCAGGTGCTGACGGTGTCAAACCGATGGGTACCCGCAACTTTTCAGTATTCACGTCCGCTAGAAAGTCGATGAGTACAAAGATAACGATGCTGATCGGTACGCCAAAGTCACCGAAAGCTCTTCTAGCGCTTCGTCCAAGATAATGGCTGTTGCGGAAGATGCGAAGATAGTACGCGCTCAGGAACGTTCCGAGACAGAGGATCGTGCACATGAGGGCAGTGTTCGGTTGATTCACGAAGCCCTCGGCGTCTTCGCCTTGTAGAAAAAACGATGTAGGTAGAAGAACGTCGGTTTCGTTGACGAATCTGCAAGTGTCTTCCGTTTCGTTGATGAAAGCCACAGTTTGATTGGAGATTTGGGGTATGGTACAGTTGTCCGGGGCGAAGCAGTATTGGTGACGAAGCGGATGACGCGCGAAATATTGATAGAGCTTGATGAACGTCTCGATGATATAGAGCAGAGAAATAAGCCCCGTGAAGATTTCTTCGGTGAAACGTGTGAACAATTTCACCAGGACCGAACCTTCGACGCACGCGATAACAACACCGATTACGGAGATCCACATGCCGATGTATACGCGCAGCGTCAAGAAATCCAAACCGTTTGCGTTACAAAATTTGTACAAACTTTCGTCGAACAGCAGAAGCGGGCCCGTCAAACCGATAATTACGAGAGGTTGGCCGGCTAAAAGAGCCATCACGACTCCAGCAAACGAAGCCGAGACTAAGGTTTCCGAAATGCCCAATAGATTGTCCGTCTTCGCACTCATCAGACCACCGAAGGTGATCGCTGTACACAGCGCAGCGAAATACATGAACAAGGCTGCTGCCAGACACGACGAGTTCAAACCATCGGTGAAATCGGAAACGTATAACGGATAGCGTCTCTTGATATCATTGATGAGACCTCCGAACGGACGTCTGGTTCTTCGCAAAGGATCATCATGCGGTGGCTTCTTCTCGTCTTCAGCAGCCATCAAAGCTGAAACGAAGAGTTAAAATGAACAAAGAATATTAATAGTTATCCGCAGATTCTGGTCACATTTACGATCATGCATCAGGCATTTTTCCAGCGGATACTTTACAACGTTCTCCCTCTGGATGGACACCTTCGACATTCGAGGAACGAATCGATTTTTTACCAACCTTTTTTGATCGCTGCCTCGCTTTGCACGGGTTTGTACTTCTCCAAAGCTTGGGCTTTCCGTTTTTTGATCGCTTCGCTTTTCGCCTTCAGTTCTTCGAACGGTAAGAGAGCTTGCCTCTCCCAATCGCCGGGTGGAAGTACGATCGAATCGTCCAGAAATTCATTAATAGCCGATAACAATTCTCGTCGCTCGGTCGCTTTGTACGCAACCTTGTGAAAAGAGGTATTTGCCATCAACGTCGATATGGATCGACCAACTTCGTGATAATCGAGGTCCGCGTTTCGGGGTCCCAAGAGAATGAACATAAATCGAACGGGAATCGTAACCTCCGTGATCGAAGGCATGAATATACCCTCTGCCAATCTTACGAACGCTATGGTAGGTTGATCTAGAAATTCCACAGCACCAACGAGCACCATCGTAGCCTCGGCTCCGGCAGGAATTCTCTTCAGGATGTAATCGTTGGGATTCTTCTTCAAATCTTCGTTGCTGCTCGTGTAAGTTAGTTCCTCCTTCATGTCCACCGACGTGTGATTGTTGTCTAGAGCCAGCGTCGACGAGACGATTTTTGGTTTAGAATCGCTCAGGTTCTATGAAAATAATACAATCTAATTAGCAAACGAGTCGTAGGAAGAATAACAATTGGAATTTGTACAACTATGCGTAGTTCCATTGTCGTTAGAACACTGCGCATAGGTTTTCTTCAATGATACGAATACAACCTTCTTTGCAACCTTCATTTTCGAAAGCCCTTTCAGTCAGATTCAATATGGCGCCTAAAATTGTTGTAATTTGGTAATTTGGTAATAAGGGTTTCCGAGGTCACTGATAACGAATCTGCTGGCGGATTCAATATGGCCGGTAAAAACTTTGAAATCTTTCGAGTTTTTGCTGAAATTTGGTATATAGGGGTTTTTGAAGCCGCTGATTTTGCAGTTTTGCCAGCAGATTTGTGATCAGCATTCTCAGAAGCCCGTATACACCAAATTTAATTGAAAAAATTAAAAAAAGATGGCTGAAGAAATTCGTGACTGAAAGGGTTAAACATCATTTGACTGTCGAATATGATAGGGCAGGGCCAACATTTTCTTCATCACGCGAGTATTATTTTCGGTGGAGGGTTCAACTCGTTTGTTGACGCTAATTGTTTGTTCGCACGCGAATCGGTAGGGAGAAAATATATAAACTGTCGAATACCTCAGTGATACTTAACGTTTACGTGTCGACGAAGAAAACCTATGCTTTGTTTCTTTTGACGCGGAAAGGAAAAATAACTAAACCTAGGAAAAGAAATGTATTGTATTGAAATTATGTACATCGGAAGGTGCGTAATACGGCCATGCGCAGGCTTCTGTAATCGGAAATTGATAGCTCGTTAAATGGAAATTAGGTTGTAGGTGTCGGCAAAATCAAAACAAACATGAACTGCAAAAGCTGCGATAAGGTACTAAACGACATTTTCACCATGGACTTACAGGATAGTTTTTTAGCGCTCTTTTCCATTTTTTTTTTGTTGTCATTGCAAATGGTCCTTCGATTGTATTCTCAGCGGCAATATTTACATAGGCTACGGGTCGTTCATTTATACAAGAGATAAATGAGCAGCCAGTTTGTTTGTTGGTGGCAAAGATAAGCAAACCAAGAGATAAGTAACTCTGAATGAGTTGCCCTGTAAGTTCATGCGGTAAAACGGTGTTATCGAACGTAAGGTGTACGAACGTAGGGCGAAGTCGAACCAAAAAAAAGGCAAGAACTAGCGAATAAAATTCAAAATTATGTTCGTGTTCGGTAGCGAGAAATTTACATGTTGGTTCACATGGTTCTCGGTGGCTTCTCGAACAGCCTCGTCCTCCTCCAGCCAGATTGACTGCGGAAACAACATTAGCATCCGTCAATCAAATCGTACGGGGATTTTTCGTTTTAAATCGCCTCCACCTGCACCTCGACTACGCGTCTGTACGACCGAGCTTCTTCTACCTTGTGCAGAGAACAATCGATAACGACGCGCGAAATTTGTCGAGAGCGTCAGACAAAGTAGAGGTGTAAGCGTCGCACAAGTTTAGGCAAGTATTCTATTTTCTTTATTTTTTTCTCACGAAGAGTCGACATCTCTGTCAACCGATTTCTAACGATTCAAAAGAGTTGCCGGGACATCGAGTTTTTTTATTTGCCTTTCTAGTCGTTGGCAATCGATTCGAACCGAAAATAACGACTTGACCTCCGCTCAAGGAAATTTCAGCGTTTCCATACATCGGCAATCAGCACCGATTGAACGATTACTCGTAGGCCATTCGGAGGGGTGACAATAAAATCGATAGTATCCACCAATCAAGAAAGTTACTCTGAACGTGTAAAGTGTGAAGTAGGAATGACCAATACTTCACGATTTTTCGAAAGTTCCGAAAAAATCCGAAGGCTACGATTTCGCAAGAAAAGTGAGTGAAGTTTCGCGAATATATTCTCTAACTTTAGTTTGTTAAGGGATTAGTCTACCGTTGACGCTCGGAAAAAGAGGCTATTTTTACGATTTTTTACGTTGCTACGATAAATATTAACAAGTTGTAAAAGTTATGTAAACTTTGAGTAAAAGCCTGAGTAAAACAATTGTTTTCAATATATTTTAAGAGTGTATTTATTGAGCCCAACAACTTTTATACTAAGATCTGTCATAGCAACGTAAAAAAGTTCGGAAAGATGCCTTCTTTTGGGGTGTCTAGAGCAGACTAATCCCTTAAGTCTGGTTTGAAGGATATATTCAATTTAATTAATTTTTTTTTTCGTATATTGCGCCAGTCCTGCGATCAGATAACTAAGCTTATCTGTGTAGTATTTTAGAGAGGAAAATAATAATAAATACTAATATTTATTCGATTGGAACTGTTTACTGCGACGTGGCGAGTGAGAGGAGATCCTTGAACGAAGGTCTGAACAACGAGCCGAAGAGGACGGAATCGTTATTCGTGCATCGCGAGAATGAAGTAACGCTGCGAACCTGCAAACTCGTGTAGCTGGAGTAAGTCTTCTTGCCACCGAAGCGAAAACGGTCGTGATCGTTGACGTGCCTGTGCCTGAGGAGCAACGATCTCATGACGACGGGTCTATCCTCGGGAAGGATCAATTCTTCGATGACCATTTGTTCGACGATCCTGTAAGCAACGCCAGGAAGATCTCGTTCCTCGAGGTCGAGAAATACGACGCCCGTCTCGAGGCATCGTCGGAGATTGAGCAACGAGTGAAAACTGAGCGAGGCAACGTGAGGTCTTCCCCAGCGATCCGCTCCCTCCTCTACGTTCTCCTCGTACTTGATCCACCGGGCGGTTTCTCGCCACTCGCGCTCTTCACCGACGCCGTGAAGCTCGTCGAGCTGGACAAATAACTCGTGGGGCGAGTGGTCGTACATTTTTTTGAACGTATCGTGGAGGATCCCACCCTCCATTTTGCGAGCGATGTGCACCGTCGAATGTGCAGCTTTGTGACGGCGCATACCTCGAGGATCGTCGCTTCTGTGGGATTCCAAGCCATCGATATCCAGCTCTTGAAGGGTACTGGCTTCGTCCGGTTGAACGCTCACGCGGCGCGTCATCGACGGATGCCCATCCGTAATTCCGGCTCCCGAACGCTTGCGCCATTGTGGATCTTCTTGCAGAGAATATTTGCGCGATTTGTGATGATGTCGTCTGTAAGAAGAGCATTTTCATGAGCGTTTCCGTTAACCGCTACCGAGATACCGACGGCTCCGACGAATAATAGCACCACACCGAAAACTGCCACGAATAAAGAAGCACCGTATACGATCTTTTGTTGGTAAGCAACCTTCATGTTCATATTTTAAATACGTGATGATAAAAAATGTATGTACCGAGTACTAATTAATATATCGGTCAATTAAAAAAAAAATGCTGCATTTATTTGTAGACAGCTCGTTTTCGATTATACTCTTCGCGCAGTGTTTTTTTTCGGTGCTAAGTATTATTCGTTAGAGCCGGCGATATAAACTAACAGGCCTATCTCGCAATCTCAGTGTTACAAGGCGAGAAAGAAACTGAAACGCGATGGAAATAAAACCAAAATAACAGCAATTTGCTGACAGCATTAAAGCTGAAATTTCATCCTTATTCTCTGTCGAAAAACGCCTCCGATACGCGTAGTCAGTTTTTTCTTACCCTGTACCAAAATGAAATTCGTGTTTGTGGATACGAGGCACAGATGACTCGGTGAGAGGGTAAAATTGAATATTCGTTAAACGTTGCACGTAAGAATTTCGCGACTCGATCGTTGTTCAGCATTCTCGCCGCAATGCGAAGACAACGAAGGCGAAATCTCGGTTAGTGCCAACTCTGCATAGTAGCGTGTAACCCTGACATTGAGAAGACACTAGACGACCTTAACCGTTCGACCCGATCGAAATAATCGTTCGAGGAGAAGGGAAATGCGACGGAGTATTAGAGCATTATTAGAGCATTTTTAAAAACATTTTTATCATTCCGTTTTAAGTATCCCGACAAACAACAGTGAAATGAAATCGAATGGCATGAAAAACAAAAACTCACGAATCCTTTTTTTTTTCTTTACATCGCGAATGGACCACGATTCGACGCGTTGCTGCAACGTCTTCACTCTTAGATTGCTTTGTTACGGACACTCGATCGCGTTACGGCGATAACTATTATGATTCGGTTCTCGTCGACCTTTAGTTAACTTTTCGGAAGTCATTCGAACTGTGATCCGATGAAAATTTTGGCGACGCGGTTCTTCGGTTAAATATCATCTGTACCTCGCCAAACACGTGGGAATCGGGGGAGACCCGACTGGTTTACTAGTTTAATACCGTCGAATGTTACCAACGCGATCCTCCGAACGCTCGTAGAAGACGGGCATGGTTTGGTAGGCACTACCTGTCGCGAGTCTCAGCGAGAATTCATTCGCGACTTAATTAGATATAAACATAAAACAATAGCTACTACACTCTGGCCAAAGGCCATGGCACGAGGCCTTCTCAACGGCAGGGCAGATCACCGAATACAATTTTAGCAACACGCCACATAAGACGCTAGGCTATAATACTGGGATGAGAAATTAGTACGATTTAGCTCGTTAAGGCGCGAGAAAAACTGGGCTACAGAGCATCAAACTATGCCACTCATAGGCAAATGGAAAAAATACTCCTGTTTTTTATTTTGACATTTGCAATTTCGTATAAATAATTATCTGTAACAAAATGTGGCAAGAGTTGTTAGCACTGAATAACCGATCGCACCAATGGATTCTACGGGAAATATTATGGCGAAAGCCTATATGGCACTTTCTTGTCAAAGTTCAATTTGCTGGTTTAAAACGAATATAAAAAAATTGTATTTTTGAAACATGGAGATTATTGAGGATTAGACTTTTAGCATAATTTTGTACAAACAAAGGACAATTTTTTATTTGCATTTAGCTTTAAACGGCATAGCTGGTTCGATGCTTAAGAGATCCGAGTAAACTGAATACAAGTAGCTCTGGGAACCATTGGTTCGTACTGGTATGACAAATACGCGAGTGAATTTATTTATTTATTCAGATATATCTGTTCGTTTCACGTTCACGTCGGATGTAGTCGACACAAATCACACGGTGAATTTTACAGACACAAGGGAATAAAATTTTCGCGGTTAGGATATTAAGGATGGCAACGTCTGAGGACTCTTGGGACTTGTGACAGCAGTTGCAAGAATATGCATTTCGCGGAAGAAGCGAATTACCAAGTGGAGAATGGCACGAAGTGAGACGATGCTATTGGCAGTTGTACTTACTTGTGGTCGTGTTTGTGGTGACGCCGCGTCTTTCGGTCGTCCTCGGTGACAGGAGTTTCCGGTACCGGACTGCCAGCTCCCTCTTCGCGAATTTTCTCGAACTGGACTCTCGGACTTCCTACACCCGGACTCTCGGTGTATCCAGAAGCCGCTCTTTCCGAGACGAGGGCCTCGCTTTCGCTGGCGTGAATCGGTTCGTCGTCTTCTGCGACGTGCTCTTCCGCGTCATCGGCAACAACGTCGCTCGATTTCGGAACTCCGCCGTTACCGAGGGCATCAGTTTCGTGAACTTCTCCATTCCCGGTCAGCGGCTGTTCCTCCTCCGGCCCAGTTTCGGTCGTAGAACCTTCCCTGCGTGCCAGAAGAAGAAAACGGATTCGTCACGCGGTTTCCATTCCTAAGTCGGAGTGCAATGAGGATATCAAGGCCGCAAGAATTCACGGCCGCTTTCATTCACGCTGCACGCTCGGATTTTTTATCCAACGAGGGTGAGAGGGCAGCGTCCGATAACTTGGCAAGACATCAAGGTCATCCGTAGTTCGGTCACGTAACCGGAAAGGATGACCAAGCAGAAGTCATTCCAACTCATTTACGGGAATTTACATCTCCGACGTGACAGCTAATTATAGAATGTAAAGAAATCCGCAGATCAGCGGAGGAATCACGGTCAAAGCCAAGATACGTGGATTTTTGCGATACCTCCTCGCTGCATTTTCCGCGAAATCTTCACAAATTCAAAGATTAATTTACTCTAAAGGTTATTCTTAAAAACCATTTTTTAGATTCATTCTCCTCGATTTTTATTTACGAAAAAAAATCACAAAAAGAGCATTTTCCTGGAGCATCTAATTACATTAACCCCTTAAAAACTTCACTGGTATTTTTTTCACATCTTCCAGCTCGATTTTGCCAAAATTCACGTTCACCAATGAGAACGAGGATTCAATTTCATCTAACAATTGGAGCAACATTCGTCGAAACGTGTAATAAAATTCGTAACGTGACTCATTTCGTAGTAGATTCATAAATACGATCGTTCTGCGGCGCCAAAGTATTTGCTGTATTTAACGCCATCGATGTTACCTTCTTATTAAAGTGAGATTAGCGCGGTTCTAAAACGATTTGCGTAAGGCAATTCTTTCCCCGATCCTTATACAATGGTCAATGAGTTTTATCGCTCGCGATTCGGCAAACAACGATTACGCAATTTCCTCTGAAAGGCAATCAGATTTACACAGCTATCAACGAACGATCTCGTACGAAGAACAAACACGCGTTCCCCGCGTCGAGTAGCAGTCATTTTCTACTCCGAAGAATTCGGGTGCGACTTCGATCACGAAGAAATCGAAGAAGGTTCGATTCCGCTTCAAAGATCCATTTTTATTGAAGCTTCTTAATTGAACCAGTTGGGAGAAAGCTATTTGATTTTATAATTATGGTCCATCGCCGTAAATTAAGTCTTCCTTGAATTTTTTTGTTGCAGGAGCATAATTATTCATAGCGATATATCCCAATTAGCTGATAATACAATTAGCAGCGCGGGGAAATAATTAGCGCAAAAACGACTACTCGACCAAGGGAAACAGAATCTGATGCTACCACGACTAACCAAATTTAAGACGAATTGTAAAGTTCTTGTTTAAAAATGCTAATCGAAGACACGTCGACGTTGCTGTTCGTTGCGTCGATCGTGGGCAGCGATGACTTTGACCTTGAAAAAAAAAAAATTTTAATTGGAAAAAAAAGAAAAACGCGCATTTTTGGATCTGACGTTACGTTCTGGTAAAAAAGTTCCGTGATGAGTTCTCGGTAGATCGTAACAGGGTTTGGCTTTTTGCACGCAACCCTCGCGGTTCGTCCCTTCGAAAACTTTCAACGACTCTTCGCACGAGATGTTAGCGTTTCCGCAAACCTTTCTTGACTGATCTATTTTCAGCTCCGGGTTTCGCGGTACCGAAATCGCGGAAATTTAACCCCTCGATGTGAACGAAAATAAAGCAATAACTGTTTTCGAGCTAAGTCTGTCGAGGGTAGAAAAATAATTGATACGGACGAAAAGATTTTTTATTTTACGGCGGAAACACGAATATCTAGATTATGCGAGTTACGAACAATCGAGCGAGACAAAACGAGTGGCGCGCGATTTATTTGGGTGGACGAAGATTTTCCTGAATTTCACGAATGCGATAAGGTCGCCTGATCTCGCGCTGTGAATGTCGCGCGGCTCGATGACTACTCGAGAGATAAAATCGATACTTTATACCGCGTAAATGGCTAATAATTGCTTGTAAAATTATCAGTTGTACTCTAATAATCGCTTATCGTAAACATACACAGATTTATCGTCTTATCGCAAACCGTCTAATCAAAAGCGAGGAGTTTTCGCCTAAAACTTTTATCTCGGCGATTGGCGAAAGGAAAAAAATCGCGAATTGATTTCAGACGCGACGAAATTGATCCGTTTCCGGTCATTTTTCGACTCGTTGGCTTGGAAAATCGAAAAATGAATTGCAAAAAAAATATTTTTTTTTGGGGCAAGCGGATTTTTCTGTTTCGTAGCGGGTTCGCGGCTGATCGGCGATAGAATGACATCGAAAGTTGGGATCGAGACGTCTCGTCTGCTGGAGATAAGCATCGCATCGATCGATCATCTCTTACCTTCGAAACGTGTATCCAAACAATTCTGTCCACTCGTGAGTGACAAGCAATCGTTATCATTTTATCGCTCGATACGAAATCTGTATCGAGATTAAAACAATATACGAAATCGCAACCCGACCGTGAATTCATCGCGAAGGGTTGAATTTCAATCCATGAGATTTATTCGTTCGAGCGAACCTTCTTTGTTGATCGAATCGATCGCTTTCGCTTCGTCCATATCGAGACGTGCGCGAAGATACGACTGTTATCACGTCGAGTGGAAACACGAAGCAGAAGAACGCAGAAATTGGCCAAATTATTGCGAAAGTTTGGCGATTGGCGACGTCGAAACGACGAATGGAAATCATCGATAAAACTCCGCGTCATCATCGATTCGATAAAATCGGCATGCGCGCGCAATCTTATTGAATCTGTTCGAATTTTGTGCGGTTTGGTATGCAGGCAGAGCCGTCATATCATAACTGACGAAGGGTCATGGAAATACTAAAAAAAAATTGTGAACCTATATCCATGCAACTCGAAAAAATTATATTTCATGATTTTTGAAGGTGAAAAAAGATTATAAATGTTTTCCTCTGCAAAAAATTATGAAATAACGTTGTACATGCGAAATGTTACTCTGATTACATCCTCAAGTTTTTGGGGCACGCCGAGAGTGAATAAAAAAATTTGGTAATACCGCGACACAGTCTAAGAGTTATAAGTAATTGTATACAATTTTATATATAATCATTGTTTTTGCGAGGACAAATTCAAAGATTGAAAGTGTCGGATATCCAATTATCGAGAATTCGAATTATCAATGTAGCCACGTATCTGCATATCTACGCATCCAAATATTTTATCCTTCCATCGTGCTGATATGCAAAATCCAATTATTCCCGTATCTTCGTAACCAAATAGTCGAGTTGAAGATCGAAAGCCCGAAGACGCGCTTCATCCACTTGTAACGGTAACATAATAGCGCGACCTTCGAGGAAAAATCGTCGAAAATGTTTCGCTAAATATTGTCGGCAAATTTGCGTAATCTTTGGTCTTGTCATTTCCAGCACGAAGAATGTCAAGTATTTATAAACATACGTCCATCGATAAGTGTTAACACGTTGTTGGCGGGTTTTGCGATGGAACGATTAAAATGTGTTGCCTGGTAGCGCTGCGATGCGGTGATCTTTTTGACACGTGTAATAAAAATCTATCAGTCGAAGCATCGATACGTGCCGATAAACCTAATCAGTTAAACGTTTGGTCGATCCCGCGTATATCTACCGGTATAAAAGTCTGAATATTTCCGAATTTCGAGGAGAGCAGCGATAATTTATCGCGGAAATTTACAACGCTCGATATTAGGTACAAGATCGTAGATCAGCCGTCGCACGAAATGTTATCAGACACCGAACTGTCAGGCGAAGTGGCGAAACGAGTTTTCGAAGTACCCTGACCTTTGCCGCTGTTGGATTCGGCTCGGGAGGAAAAAACTGCGTTTTTTAAATAAAATTGATGCCTCGATTCGCGTTCCGTTGGTAGTTTTTCGCGAGCGCCGATCCGTGACAAATCCGATCGCGCGAATGTTTGTGACGCAGGTCTTTAAATTAAACAGGAGCACGTGGCGCTAGAGGTGCGATATTTTTAGCGACGCTGAATCGTTTTTTGTAATTCGACCAGGTACGCATCGATCGCGAATCGTGGAATGAAACTGTAAAAATAATTTACCTTTTTTTTAATTTAAAACTTTTTTTTTAATCGACTTTCAGATTCATTTCTAGTATTTTCCGTGTTTTCCGCGACGTCGTCCTCGCTGTCACTTCCGGGTGTTGTTTTTTTCGTCGAATCGTTCAAAATTTCACGGCTCCGATCATCGATCATAGCCCTATCAATTACTTTATCGCGATCTCGAACCGAAACGAGACTGACACTGGGATAAACAGATAACGATATTCGTCAAAAATGTTCAATGTCGTAGAAGTAATAATTAGTTTGGCAAATATTTGGCCGTTAATCTCGCCAATAATATCGGTTAACAACGCGGAATACGACAATTGACGCGCCCCTGCGCTGATTATCGAGAATACCAAGGTATTGCATAACGCGTAATCTTGGGTGGTAATAAGAAATATCGCACGTTCTGCCAATCGGCCTTTGAAGCACGCGCAATCATCTTTTCGAAAATAACAACACGAGCGACTATTTTTCTCCACAATATTCTCCGCAACGTTACGTTGACGAATAATTTCATTACGTTTTCCTACCACCAAGAAATTTCATTTTTTTCTCGCATCTGCATTGAAAGTGTCAATATAGAAACACGCGTAGAATACAATGGATGTTGCTAAAAAATTGTGAAGCTGATATTTTCAGAATTTTGAAACAAACCCTAACGAGTAGAAAAAATAGTCTCCAGGAAGGTGAGTCGTGTTTTATATCGAATCTCACTTGTGTTGCGGAAAAAAGATTAATCGAAGCTGAAATCGATGGAATCTCATTGTAATACTCACGGTGAAAGATGCCGCCTCATCGATCTCGAGTGTAAGCTTTTCAGTGGCATGTGCGGATGAGGGTAGCTTCTCTCGCGGTGTTCTGGAAACGAAACAAGAGTCAAATTTTCTTCGTCGAATGCGTTCGGCAGGACTTGATGATTTTTCATCCTTTCCATTCTGTCGGCATTGTACGAGTGATCGCTCATCGTCCCAGGGGCAAATATGATTCGGGAGCATCGAAATACGAAGAGAGAATAAAATACGACAAATACGACTCGTTCGTTTTTTTATCGCTGTAAGACGATTTCTTCAAGTCTGGCATTAAAGTCAATGTCGGGAAACGCGGAAGACAGGACATAAAAAAGCAATTATTGTAGTATTTCCGGTACCGAATGACGCGAGGTGAAACATCTGGTAGCAACATCATGCTCGAAACTCCAACTCTGATTTCTTATTTTCCTTCCGAGGAAGGATATAAAATGATCATTCGTTCGATTTATTTTAAAATATTGAGAAATCTTTAGAAAATGAGCGAAATTCTTGACATCTTCTCGAATCGATTTTAGTCGAGCTTTTTTCACGGATGTACTTTCCATGGCTGTGTTAGACATTTGACCGCTGCGACGTAAAAAGGGATTCATAATTCATCGGGTCAAATGGAATGAGCAACGTAACGCGACCAGTTTGCGATCGGATTTCTTTCGCGGCCATCGTTCACGTCGCCCGAATTTAGAAACTCGCGCAGGAAAAAGAGTGAGAAAAAAACGGCGAGTCGCGTTGGATTTCGTGTCAGGAATACGAAAATCAGTTGTTTCTCTCAAAATATTCGAGGAAATCCGAATTTTTCAGGGTAAATAACGTCGTAGGAAGTTTGGATCGTTGGTTCAGAAATATGACGAGAATCAGCAACGAGATCCACCGTGATAAGAAACGAAATCGAGTGTAGATCTTCGTCGATAGAACGGGAATTCGGGCGAGTTCATGTTACCCATTTTGGGGTGTTTGCGTCGAGGTGGGAATGGGGTGGACGAGGGAATTGGATCACGCGCGAGAAACGAGAATCGTGGTTGGAGTGTTTCATTGAGAAATGATACTTATTTGAGTTGCTCGTGACCCGGATCACGAGCAACTTTTTCACAGTTGGAGCCAAAAGAATCATTCGCTTTTCTAGATCGTTTGTTCAAATGCCATTAAAAACCTGACGCGAGCTTCGAAGATTTTTTTTTGGACTCACAACGAGACGCTGCCAGGTTGATTTTGCCAATAATCTAATTTATAACTGCAAACGAACGAAAAAATTGGACGAACAGACAAAAACGTCGAGAATTTTCTGAAAAATAATAAAAAAATTTGAGTGAGAGTTACTTACGATTAAAATCGTGTTCTCCATAACGTGGTGGCGCCCGGTCGCGATCCGACCCAGCAGACTCCGAGGGTGAACCGAGGCGCGAAACGTTGAACTTCTCCCCCGCGTCCATCGCGAACACCTTCTCCATCTCCTCGTCGAGCTCCGGTCCCGTTTCATTGCCATGCCCGTCGGCCTGTAAATTTTTGGGAAGAGCCAAACGACAGCAAAATTAGTTCACCGGCGCAAGAAAGGGCGCCATACGGAAACACGCGTAGAAAACGTGCGGTGGCCGGAGAAAATCGAATCTGGGTGGGTTCGGTTTTTGCGAAAGTAAAAAAAAAAAAAAGAGAACCGTATCGAGGAGAAACTATGATCCGTACCGAGGTCAGAGGAGAGAAGAATCGAGATGGCAAACTTCTTTTGCGTAGTAGTAGAAAGGAAATCACGCAGCACAGCTGATCACTGTTCGCGGGTGAACCGTCGCATGGTGGACATTCCGAGGCGAGGGTATGGAAAAAAAATGGAAACAAAAATGGACCCGCCTACGATTATCGATTTTTGAATACGCGAATTCAAAGGCTGCGACGAGGAAGCGAGCAAACTAGGTGGATCATTTCACGTGTCACTGGTTCCTTTTCACTAGAGTTACGAACGTGATAATACTGCGTCTTCGTCAAGGGAAAATCCGAGGAGGTGGTGCAAAGTCGAAGAGAAAACTTTTCGCGGAATGAACTGGATCTCCGTCGTCTACCGTCGCTTGTTCATTTTTTGGGTGTCTTTGTTGTTCGTTTATCGCGAAACCGCAATTATTTTAACGCACTGTTATACAAGTCGGTAGAACGCGGCGAATCGTATGGACACAGTGTATAGTTATGTATGTATGTATGTATAAGTAGGCGCGTGCTCCGGTGACCTGGTGTGCTTTGAGGGAACGTCGTAGCCAACGGAGGACCTTGCTGCCGGCCCGTTGGAGGAAGGACTTCCCCGTGGTACTGCCACCAGCCTCGGGCATGGCATCCCGGGCTGAAATGAGGCCGAGGAGTCCTCGCGGTCCCGCGCAACCCCGACGTCGTCGCTCGGGTCGATACGATCCCCGTACCACCGAACGCCCCCGTTGGCGACGACGCGATCCGGACCTCCGCTCTTTCCAATATTTTCACGAATTCGTCGTCACGTGCATCCGCGAACGGGTACGCAAATAAATCGTCACGCCCAAAGCTTTCTGCCCGATGATGATTTCGATTTCGCGAGTTATCGTCCCTCGACACGGACATCGCCAAACCTCTGCCATTTGGTTAAACGCAGCTGGATCTCCGCGTCCGAATAAAAAAAAAAACAAACATGTTCCATTATTGTTATTATTTTTTTACTTTACGTCCATTTATCTTTTATTTTTTTATTTTGATTTTGTTAGATACGTACGATTTTCGGATAGGCGTGTAACGTGAGCCAAATAAAGTAGATACGTGCTTGGCGCGCGAATGAGACCGGAACTACTAATACGATGGATATTTCATTCTATTAGACCATTTATTGATTTCGCGTTTTCGTTGTTTGGCCCTTTTGAGGGTTCGTCGAGGTACGAGGACGACGCGACCGTGGCCTTCGCAATGACATACCGAGGCAAACGCGAATGTAGGGCGAAATCTATTCGCGAACGATCCGAGTGACACGAAATTCCCGAAGGAATAGGGACGCCGATCGTTACGTTCGCGGGTCACGCGATACGGGTCTGACGTGTTCCCACGGGAACAGTCGTCGTTACCGCGGAGAGCAGGTGATCAGATCGCGTCGCTGATAAGAGATAAATTACACGAGAAATATGCTTCTCAACGATGGCGCCTGATTTTCAAAAACATCAGGATCGCTAGGCGTGTATTTTTTATCAACAAATTCGAGAACCTGTCGGCGGTTCGCCTATCTATTGTTCGCGCGCCTCTTTCATTTTCACGTACGCACTCGTACGCACGTACGTAGCTACATCGCGACTCGCGACGGAGGAGTCTTGGTTGCTTTCTCGTTGTTCGGTTCCCCGCTCTTCGAACGCGCCGGGAGCTCCGGAGTTGGAAGGGCAAGTTGACCCAGGACGGCGAGAGCGCAACAAGTGGGATTGACCGAGAAAACTGTGCGCTCGTCGTAACTCGTCGAAATTCGGGCTGCGTCGGTGCGGGAGGAACCTGGAATCAGCGTTTCGAATCGCTGAGGGTGAGGAGCGGTAGATAGAGGAAGAGATGTCCGTACCGAGCGACGAGAGGACGCGCGGTAGGTGGGCAGGTAGGGGCCTAGGTCACAGCCGTATCGACCACCGCAACATCGGCGAAGCGCTGGATCGGGCGTCTCCTCGACCTTGAACCTGAACGAAATGGTATCCGCAGCGACGAAGCACGAGCAATCCGTTGACGTTTCGTGGCGTCGTTTGATAGAAGAGATATGATAACAGAGACTGAAAGACACGAAGAAGCTTTCTAGCGGAATTGCTCATCCATAATTTCACCAAAATTCTACGACGCCACGCAACGTATTTTTTCCTGCGCAGGCACGTTGATGTGTCTGCTGCTGTTCTGTCACCGTCATGGTTGTTGTGCACGTCGTTGTTGTTGTGCACTTCATTTTTATCGAACGTTATTACCATTTTTATTAAATTACATTTATAAAACGTTATTTCTGATTTTTCGAAAAATCCGCAGAGATAAAATAACGCGTCTCGCTCGATATCGCCGTGGAAAAGAATTAGAACTTTGATGATAGCTGCACATTTTGAAAATTCGAAAAAAAAAGAAGAGATTTTTAATTTTCTCGATACTTTTTCATTTTAAATTGGTGATTATTGCCGGATTTACCAAAAGGAATTTTTATTGGTCAATATTTCGCTATTTTCGTTTTTCTCGATTTTCAATTGTTTTTGGCAATTTTACATCAGTTTGAGTATACCGCGTTGCTCGCGCACGTCGCGTAACATGGATGAAAATGTAGCTCCTCGGTGAAATCCACCCGCATCGTGACACCCGAACAATTGATATTGGATAGTGATCGAGTTTATGGCTTCTCTGCTTGCGTAAGCCTCGCCCGGTAGTCCCGGTGGCCGTAAGAATCGTGGATTCGAGTCGAGTAGCGCGGAGGCATCCTCTAGTATAGCTAAACGCTTGGGCGCGTCGCTCGACGAATATTAATATTGTAAGACATAATAATTTTACGGATCGGTTGTGACGCGATAGCGTTGCTTGTTCCTTAGATATTTCTACGAGGCGCTAATAACAATTATCCGGAAATAAACCAAGCAACAAGCTATTCTATTAGAGGCAACAAAAAAAACGACACAAATTTCCTACGAGCCGACGCAAATACCGATGAGCTTACCATCGACCTTATTTCCCCTGGAAGCTCCAAATTTCCGGTGAGTTTGCGCATCTTTTAACTCGATTGTCATATCGGCGTATTTTCAACGCGGATATTTTCACACATCGATCAAAATTCCCAACACGCGACGCTCATCGGAACGCAGATTCGCGGCAAATTCCCGACGATATGGAACGACAACGCCGAATAATCGAGTCGCGCGAAACACTATGATTTCGCGAATCTAACGCTCATGCGGATTTTAACGAGCTAAACTGGGAACGACTCTTCACTTCGGAAACCCGTCGCGGTTCAAGCGACTCCTGTTATTTACTTGATCGTGAGTACCGGAAGATTGCGCAAGAAGACTGACAGCTACGTTTAGACGCCTGATCCGTTGCGCTGTATCGCGTACGGAACTAACAAGCCCTGATCCGTCGACGCGTTGCCAAAATTGGGTTCTATGTAAAAAAAATTGAAAAAAAAAAAACAATCGCCTGTGACACCGTATATTATGAGAAGCCAATATTCAATTAACATCTCGTTATTTAATTAATACTCGACGTTAAGTCCATCTTTAATCTACTCTGTGAAAAAACAATTCGATTCAGAAAATTTATACAGCGTTTTCTATCACAATTGAGTGTTAAATTAGAGTTCAACGAGTGGCCAGAGACAAGACCTCTATCAAGCTAGAAACACCACATGATCGAATCGAATTCTGCGATATCTGAGAATTAAGTGCTAATTAGATGTTAATTAAATACTGTATTGCCGAATTCAGTGCTCTTCATCTTTTGAAAAATACCCGTGGCGTTGCTAGCTTGAGTCATGCTAGAAACACGACAGCCGAAAATCAATGAAAGAGGACCGATTTTCAAAAACTGTTTGCACAGGTATTAAGTGTTGATTAGATGCTCGACTAAAAACAGTCGACCGAATTAGGTACCATTTCGATTTTTTTTCCAATTTTTAGAGTTTTTCTGTGGAGGTTCCAGCGTGAAAACATCGTCTGGTCGAATAATTTCAAAACGATAGATTTCGGAAAAACTGTGTGCACAGGAATTAGTGTTAATAAGATGCTCCACGAAAAACAATCGCGCGAATCGAGTGCTCCACCTTCTCGATGTTTTTTTTCGATTTATTAAATAGCGGAATTTTGTGGGGAAGGTTAAATTCTAGAAACCACTTTCCTTGATTTGCATGATTTTGCGATGGGGGTCTTCCTCGTGTTTTCCGGATTTCTCGACATCCAGCGGACATAGATATAAGATCAGGTACTGTTTGGGATCCGCAAGGGTCGACTTGGATCCATTGGGCATGGTCCCGATGCTGTCCGACGACCAGAACACATAGAGAATCGCGAAAACATCAATTTTGCATGATTTTGCGATGGGGGTCTTCCTCGTGTTTTCCGGATTTCTCGACATCCAGCGGACATAGATATAAGATCAGGTACTGTTTGCGATCCGCAAGGGTCGACTTGGATCCATTGGGCATGGTCCCGATGCTGTCCGACGACCAGAACACATCGAGAATCGCAAAAACATCAATTTTGCATGATTTTGCGAGGGGGTCTTCCTCGTGTTTTCCGGATTTCTCGACATCCAGCGGACATAGATATAAGATCAGGTACTGTTTGGGATCCGCAAGGGTCGACTTGAATCCATTGGGCATGGTCCCGATGCTGTCCGACGACCAGAACACATCGAGAATCGCAAAAACATCAATTTTGCATGATTTTGCGATGGGGGTCTTCCTCGTGTTTTCCGGATTTCTCGACATCCAGCGGACATAGATATAAGATCAGGTACTGTTTGCGATCCGCAAGGGTCGACTTGGATCCATTGGGCATGGTCCCGATGCTGTCCGACGACCAGAACACATCGAGAATCGCGAAAACATCAATTTTGCATGATTTTGCGATGGGGGTCTTCCTCGTGTTTTCCGGATTTCTCGACATCCAGCGGACATAGAAAAAAAAATCAAAGGGGTGGAGCACCTAATTGGGGCGATGGATTTTCGTGGAGCATCTAATTAGCACGTAATTCCTGCCCAAACAGTTTTCCGAAATCGGTCCTCCTCCGGTTGTGGTATTTCTAGTATGATCTCAAGCTAGCAACACCACGGGTATTTTTCAAAAGATGAAGAGCATTTAATTCGGCAATAGAGCATTTAATTAGCATCTAATTAGCACTTAATTCTCAGATATCGCAGAATTCGATTCGATCATGTGGTGTTTCTAGCTTGATAGAGGTAGAGACAAGTCGCTTCTCGAGCAGCTGGATTTATATTAGATGTAGTACATGCAGTAGAGCGAGTTCTTGTTTCATCGAACTAAATGATCAGCGAGGTCGATGCACAGTATTTTTTTTTATTGTCGCACGTATATCTAGAATCTAGTTATCTGTATATTACCAAAGTAATTATATGTACATATATCGTAACAGTTTCACCCATGTTTCGTGACAAACGGATGTCAAATACTTCTCGAATCTACTGATTTTTTCAATCATCCCAAGTGCACAATTTCTATGTACTGACTACCACCAAAATTATGTCCACGCGTCGCGTTTGTTCGAAGAAAAATTGTTCTCCGTGATAATACCACGATTGGTTCCCGAGAGTCGCAACCATCCCGAAAAAAGTGTCTGGCATGCAGCTGCACAACGTAACAAATTCATATCTTTAATCCCTTCCATGCAAAACCGTCGATATGTCAGACTTGTTGCTCATACCCGTCTCACGCGTATTACTTTTTATCACGAATACGCGAAAAAATTCTTTTTTCCTGTTCACGCGACGTTGATATTTTCTGCGTCGACGAAATTAGCCTTGAGCTTCTTTTTTTAACTAACGCTCTTTGCTCATCCCATCCTATATAAATGCTTGTCCTCGAGCAGCCCTCGATGTGCCCAGGTGTCGCATCTAGTGTTAATCCGTGAAAAAATAGATGGCTAGTCGACCGTGCATACAACGTGGCGAACGGAGAGGAAAACGGGGTCGATTCGCCTTTTTTAATATTTTTTTTCTCCAGAAAATAAGAGATACACCCGATTTCCGGAAGAATGAAATTATCGCAGAGAAACGGTAAGTAGGTGTTCAAAAAATCGGCCACGTTTGCGAGACTCGGTCGACGACGCGAGATTTTATCCGGAAGGTAGAATGCATAGAACTCGCTGCATTGTGATTCTGTTCTCATACGAGGTCAAAAACGGTTAACGACGTTGATGATGTTACATACCGCGATCATACATGACGTCAAGCTGCAAAACGCGCAACTCGTACGTAACGCCAAACGAGGACACGTGACCGGTCCGTCGTGGAAAATCGGGCAGAGAATTCTTCTGTATGCACATCTTTTCCGTTTTACGCCCAAAGACAAATATTCGGGATCGCATCGTTAAAAATACAATTTCCAATTCCAATCCTCCGACAATGAAATGCGAAAGGGTGATGATAGCGCGCGTGATTCCCCGTTCCGCCATCCTCTGCCCCTAAAGGTTGTAGGTAAACGGCACGATATACGTGCACGTACGTGTACACATAATAAAACTGATATGTCGCGCGATCGTGAAGATGTCGTTGAGGAACGCCACGACGATCACGTTTGTATCAGCGGAAACAGATGTTAAGCGTTTAAATACCGCGAAACGGTGACCGCACGTAACTCCACGGGTTTGCGGTTGTCGCTGTAACAAACTTCAAGTTCGATTCTCGTATTACAGACGTAAAGACTTTAAAAAAGATAAATAAGAAAATTCAATGCCACGAAAATACGAAACGTCCATGGTATGGTCGTAAGGCTGATATTTCTACGATCAGTGAACCGAAAAATCATATCGGAAATCAAAAATTCAAAGAGCAGGATCACCTGTTCGGATATCGGCTATAATTTTACGAAAAATTCGGTGGCTAAAGATTTTCGGAATTATACGAAACTTCCCATCTTCTCATAAAGTTCCAGAATGGGACCTACTACCATAAAAAACAGGATGGGACCTACTTCACTGACAATTAGAGGTTTTTTCAACTTTTTCCATTTTTCCTCGTAATGCGAATTTTTAGATCGTTGCCCACGTAACAGCGAAATAAAATTGACGATTCAAAAATAATACCAAATTAAGCTTTTTACTCGTACATTCTCGCAAATAGAAATAGTTATGGGGACTCGATGCACCCAAAAAAGAGGTTTGATTCGAAACTAATCACCGACCTCGATGCGAACGCTATTACAAACACGTTAATGGGTATATATCCACCAAAAATTAACGACATCGCGTAAGAAACCGTAATTCACAAACGAATTAATCAAAAATACATCAGAAACCACAAAAAGCTGTTTTGTTTCGAGACAGTTTTTTGTTCGACGTGCATTTAAAGTCTTTTCAACGATGCAAATGTACAGCAACGGGTATTTTTCATCGCTTTGTGAATATAAAAACGAAAATTGAAACGTAATTTAATCTCCAATTGTAATTACAGGATGTAGCAAATTTGAGGTCTGCGTCTTATCTTCGGATGAAGGAATATTTCACGCCACTTGCGGTGATCAATAACGAGCATATTTCAACGAATGTCTGAAAATCATGATGAATAAGACCAGGGTAGTAAATATGGCAATGGGCAATGGATTAGGCGTACTCGTGACAAAGTAAGGAGAAAAATGTGTGGTACTCGATCAATGGATCTGTAAAATGATAAAGTATTATCGTTGAAAATGTGCGAAATACGAGTCGGTCGATGAAACGATAGGGGAAATCGATTTGCTGGCTCTCGAGCTATCCTCAATCAATCACTTGAAAAGTTACTCCAGCCGATAGGTAAATATGATGCGCCTAAACGACATCGCCTATTAAATTCCCTCAATTTTGCATTAAATTTTGTCCAAAAACTGTTTTTTTTTATAACTGTATAGAAGCGTGAAAAAAGCAGAGGAAGGGCAAGAAAAACAGCCGGTTTTCGCATACGTTACAAGCGTCCATTAGGATCGATTCGTCAAATCAGGCGCGTTTGACTTCGATTATCTCGAATGTTCTTTCGTAGTAGGACGACCTCGACATCGAGTAATTCTCTGACTCGCCTGTCTGCGATGATTAAATCGTATATTTAACGCGATTATAATTCGGCGTGAGCCTGACGAAAGTTTTCCGTCGGTAAGTTCGTCGTTTTTCTTCGCAGGTGAAAAAAAAATACGCTGCTCGCGGTATCCGCTGATCGAACATGCAATTAATTAATTACGAGGGGGACAAAAACGTCGAATGGGTGTATTATTTTCAGACAGCAACGCTTGGTCGCGGGTTTATTAGCACCGTCGTGAAACACGTGTGCGAAACTCGTGACGTGCCCTAAGAAATCCGGGTCAAGATCAACGATCACGGGACGCATAACGAATCGATTTCGAGGAACGAGCGATCTCGATTTGGAAATTTTATAGAATCATATTAAGTAACGGACGAAAGATAATGAATTCCGGTTTGAGAATAATACGAATAATGCTGGAAAATAAAAGATAACAGACACCAAACGACCTCGCGTGACGTAGATGTAGCAATTTTGGTCGTTCGGAAAATATTTGAAAATTATATCACCAACTTTCACGATAACGAATTTCCGCGTTTATCCTTCGTCATTTTCGCGCTCCTAAATGAAAACGTATACACGTGGTAGAAAGTGGGACGAAGCTTTCGACACGTCTAATATCGGGCTTCTGACGCTGGAATATTTATGCGTCAAATGTTATTCAATCATCTACCTTTGATAACGGGGATAAATTTTCACATTTCTCCACCTGTTGGCGTCTGATAGCCACATTATTTACTCATCACCATTTCGAGACCCGATACACCGTGCTAACAACGTGACTAACAAAAAAACACAGTGGCCAACCAACGCGTCCTACTTATATCAGCATACCGTATATTTGATTCGTTTATTGGGAATTCGACGTTTTCTAGAGACGTCGGTCTGGCACGCGTGAATAGTTGCGTCGAATTTTATTTTAGCATAAAAAAATGGCGTCGTTAGCCAGTTTTATCCAGTTCGTTGCCCGAAATCATTTTGCATGAGTAGTTATGATTTGTTAACGCGAAACTTCCATGTGGAAATCGGTAGGAGAATTTCCGAGGTCCAAAACCAAGTGTACGCGTATCGTTTCAGCTCTCATAGCATGGAATTAAGGTTTGATTTATCGCCGGGACTCTAGATGGATCTAGTCGTAAGTTTTTGAAATGGAAATCAAACAAAAAATGTCGAATATCTTCGACGATTTTATTGTACGATAGGAGAAATAAATTCGAAAAATTGTCAAATCAAACGTAGAATTGTGCAATTGTGTGGGACAAGGTTGGAATGTATTTTCTTTTATCGAGAATAATATTGGGACAGGTGAAACAGCGCATGCATTGACCTAAGATGGAAAAATGATCTGTCGACCTCGGAGGAAAAACGCGTATAGTAACACTTTCCTACTCGATGGAAACTACAAGTTTTCTGCAGATTCGCATTTGGATACAATTACTAGAAGGGCAAAGAAACTATTCATCTTTGAACAAATGGATTTGGTTAGAATTATTTGCATCGATATTTATACCGCGATAAACGTAAATATACAGTTGAAATATTATTTTCAAGAGGTGTCGTCGCCAGTGTTTATTCAACAAGAAAGGTGCAACGCGAAAGAAGAGAAGAATGAGCATAGCTCGCGCGTATTTTCTTGTTATTGAAAAAACTGCTCGTCTTACATTTCAGTTATTTCAACGTGGTTTTTTTCTTCGTATTTTTCCGATTTCAATTTCCAAGTGCTTTTCTCTCCGTAGATATAAGAGAACGAGCGAACAAACTGATCGAATACTAATTTTGTAGCTGCGCAAACAAAACGTATCGATGAACGTCGAGGAAAAGAGAATTTTTTCAAAAAGGTATTCCGAGTCGTTTGCAGAACAACGTGACATTCGAGGGTCGATAAGAATTGAAGGTATAAATCATCGCGGTATGAAAAATTGAAAAGTTACCTTGAAACTGCGCGACGTCGAGGAACCGAATTTTATCGGATCAATTTGTGGCCTTTCATTTAACCTTATCAAATCCCAGCTAAGTCGAAGATTATTACGATCGTTAATTATCTACGTCCGAAAATCGCGAATGATTATCTGACCCGCGATACGTCTCGTAAATTCCCTTCGTCGGCGCAGTGTAAAACAACGCCGTTTTGTGACAAAAATTTCAATTTTTTCACGAAACAAAAGCGACGAAAAACGAAGCGAAAAATCTACGCAATATGCAAATCGTCGATGATAAATTTTGGACTTCCGCGAACCTTGGCGTAGAGCTGATTTTTACCTCTTTTACCTTGCGCCAGTTCTTTCCTCCTGCCCGTATTAATACCTACGTGGTCACGTAGGAGATTTTTTATTTTACACGCGGCGAAGGTAGATTTCTCCCGGTCTCTCGCGAGTGCAAGCACGCTGCGTCAGAACCGCGTGATCAGTCTGACCTACACTTTCAGTCACGGTGCCCGGCACACACCACGAATCCTTTTCGCGCGACGATCGGGCCACGATCAATGAATTACGCAAGGAATTAGCGAAAAGAAAAAAAAAGTACAGTCAAACTTCGAGATTTCGTCGCATACGAGAAAACATCGACGCTCGGCATCAAATTTTGCCATCAATGCGTACTAATTAGTGTAATCTGATCAGAATGAAAGAATACATTAGAAGAACTGTACAATATTCCATTTTTGCTCTAATTTACCGAAAGAATTGGATTCCGTCTCGCGAACTCAATTCGTCGTTAATTCGTTAACGTGATCATCCTCAGATCGAAACTTAAAGCATTTCGATGTTAAATATTTTCTCATTTGCGAACAAATTGATTATGAATGTTAGCCTAATGGTATGGTGATTATTTGACATTTCTATGAAATTCACTGTCGAGAACGTTGGATCTGTTTATTGTTGAAACAGAACAATATAACGCGAAGTTGCTCGAGAAATATCGTTTGTAGTAATTTCATAGTAATTGTAGGTGTTTTTTTTTAACGATTACTCGGGAGACGGAATGTATAAACTACTTTGACCTGGCTTCCTCGTTTAGACAGCGCAATTTCGGCGAATACCATGTTACAGTTTGTCAAAATACTTCAATGGGTTACGTTGAAGAAGACATACGGTTAATTGAAGACGCACGATGTGACCGAGTGGATAACCCCGGTGACCGAAACTAATTGTCAAAATTTAACGCAAAACTGCTACTTCAAACTACTCCAGAAATTCTCGCGAATTCGTTCTTCTGTTCGCACGGTCAATTAAATAGCATAACCAACGAATTATTTCCTACTTTTTCCCACGACACCGCAAACCCATGTCCTACGACGATGAACGCGCATATTCGAATAGCAGACCTCGCGTCAAGCTGAAATGCGATCCCACGAAAATATGATAAATCACATGAACGCCCCGTTGCTTCTGACTCGTAATCGAGGATGTGAAATATTTTTTTTTTAAATATCAATAATTTCGTACAAAAGCGTTCGCGATTACGACGACGAACGGTGAAAATGAGACGAAAAATTGGCGAAAAACCGAGAGATTCAAGAGAACGCATCGACTCACCGAACTTCGTTTTCCAAATCCCAGGAACGACAATTTTCTTTTCGTTCCAGGTGTCCTCTTCTCCGGGTTATCCATGCTCTCTATTCTTAAGGTGTATACTTTTTCCTAGGTGCTCGACCAATCCTAAGCTGGGACGGAGATGTCCACATGTGGAGGAGGCGCTGCGATGGCAACTCCGTCCTGCTAACTGCTGCAACACAGGTCAACTGACTAAGCCACAAGCACAGGAGACTTAACTCTCCGAAGTCACGAGACTGAAGCACGATTCGGTGTATACCTGCCACTACCAGTCGCTACCACCAGTCTCGTCAGCGTAGCGTCGATGGATAGTTTATCCATACGCAACGCTTTGAATATAATCACATACACGTATAAATTATACAGAGAGACACAGAGAGAAAGAGAGAGAGATACATCAGTACCAAACACAATACAGACCAACTATGTCTATCAAAGATGGGCATATCCAGACACGTTAAAGATGCCAAGGTCACATTTAACTGATACATTCCGGGGAACATACATATCAATACTATTATCACAGATACATGATATCTCTGCACACACATGCGTACAGGTCCAATGTATATACTATATACGTACGCGTGGTTGCTAATTTCATTATAAGAGTGTTATGCGATGACAATGATGTAACATGATTTTCGGTAATGACCGCGTGGGGGGGGGGGGGGGGGGGGTTACCATGCGACTTCGTTACATTAAAATTTGCAATCAGCAGAGTATTGACGCGGAAAGATCGGAAATTCGACTTTTGGTGTGACAGCGTTTGATCGATGCTTTTCTATCGACGATAACGGAGAATAGCAATATCTCGGTAGCTAATTGAAATCATTGCAGAATTGCGAGCTCGAGTTTTGTTTACCTTGCGCGTGAACCTATGAAATTCCTTCGCGAGACGTCACTTCTGTTACATGGTTCGCGCGTATCACGTCCGGGCAAGGGATCGAGAGATGAATAGATGGACAGAAACGAATATTCAGATTTATCTGCTCACGTTGCTCGTCGGCAGCCCTCCTCGCGGCAATTCGAGGAGCGACTGTGAATTCTGACAGCCACGTCCTCGTCGGTTAATGTTTTTTGTTTTTTACGGTCGCGAAGTTTTTTAGCCGACGGATGACACGGTTTTTGGGAAAAAGAACGCTACGCTGCAATTGGATCTCGCTCGTAACCGACTCTTCATCGGGTTTTCACTGCTTGGTTGGTAATGCGGAAAAATATTGCGAATTTTTCTGGGTATTCGAGACTCTAGTTACGACGATCAATCGACTCCATTTTTGTATGCCTAACTCGCTTTGGCTATCAAACTACCTTTTGTCTCTCCACGTGTACTCGAGCGATGCCGATCTTTCATGCATATCCAACGGGATGTACCTAATCAATTTGTTGTAAGACAGCTATGCAGACTTTTATGCAAGCGTTTTGGTACGTTGTTATCGAAACGTCTCAAGATAAATGGCTGAACCACGCCCTGCATAATATCACGTTTCGTAACACCGATTAATTATGCCTCTTTTAACGTGTCTATGTACAGAGAAATGTGTACCTGTGGATCGAATCGATTACGTGTTGTTTCACTCGCTCGTATGTACACACCGAAGTCTGTTACATTCCCATGCATATGAAAGTCTGCGCAAACGTTTTGTGTGCTCGTATTCTGTCATCGTGCACACCTGTAGGTATACAACTACAATGTCAGAAACATTTGTGAATACTTATACCGTGTACCAACGATAGAAAAAGTACATTCAATAATACAGTTCGCGCGCGAGGTCTAATAATAAATTATACTCGCTAAGGAAATCGTACGTATCGCATACGCGGAATTCTGTCTTTTGTGTGCATATCGTTCGTTTGCGCGAATCGTCAAATCTACCGTACGGATGAAATCAAGCGCAAATATGGTAATAGCATTGCGAATTTCATTGCGTGGGCATGACTCCGCGAATAATCGATTTCCAAAGCATGAAAGTCAGTGGAAAACCAACTTAATCTTACGGTTACTTTCCGGTGGTCGATTACTTTTCGTAGCTTCTAGGTAAGTTTCACAGAATTACGTGACAAGGGGTCACAGTTCCAAGTCCAAGAACTATCAAGTTTGCGACAAGTCGAGTGTATCTAACGCGTGTAAATTTGAATTTGTACAGTGTGAAGTACAAGCGTACAAATTGTACGATGTGAATTCGTGAGGTACGTATTCGACGTGGGTAACGTTTGTATTGAAAAATATTATCGCTCGTATTCGTTGAATATGTAAGACGTTGATGTATTTAGAATAATACATAATACATTGAGGCTGGTGGGTAAAGTTGGGAGCTAACTATAGATAACAGTTGAAGAATTATTCGGAAATAATCAGACAAATACCAAGATAAATACGTGAGGATATGCTCAAGAGTAGTCAGAGAAATACAGCAAGACTTGTAATAAGAAACGATTATGCACGAGCAGCATACATCGATGGCTATTATCTATATTCAGGCCTCACCATCAGAGATACCTATGGAATCGTGAATCGCGCGAACAGTGGGATTTTCTGGAAACTGAACACCGGAGAACACACCCACAGTTCTGTATTGGCGAAGCGTGTCATCTGCTCCATAAAGTATGGCTATGCCAATCAAAATTGAAATACTATTGCGTCGTGCCGGTATGGGAAGGGAAGTAAGTCTTTGGTCGCGTGATCTCTGGATTATTGTCAGGACGGGGAATTATCACATGATTACGAGTCACGTGACGCTTGTTCGCTACCAGCACTTGTAATTAATCTCGGGATTAATCGTCAGTGCACAATTCACGAGCCAGCTCGAGAATGTCGATGCATCTAATGAAAATTAAATTGAAACGTTAGTCAATTATTGACAAAAATTGAGTGTTAAAATTTGAAAAATACCGCAATACATATCGACGACTTCAACGAATAACACCTACGTATTTGTCGATTGTCTCGAGTATTTGGATTTGAAATTGGATTTGAATCCTAGCGTCGGCCGCTGGTATTTGTTCTCCGCAAACGTAAAAGGAAAAATGATCTCTTGTAAGGGACGTTTTTCTGAGAATCGCGAGAAGGAGGGTACGTATGTATGGCGAGGCAGCACATGAGCGGAAAGTTTTCGTCGATGGTGTCTGCATCGCTTGTCAAATCGGGCAACGAGACAGATCACGAGGATCCGAGGAGGCGGCAGGGCGCGACGTGAAACGACGGTCGGATCCAAACGCCTTAGGCTGTGGTTGGATTTATGAATCCAGGTCAAAAACCTCGACATATCGACGGATCTTGCATAACCTTGTGCTACAATGGGGCCAGAGAAACTAATCGTGCCTTTCTCTCCGTTGGCATAGAGATGATTCTATTCGAAAAGACCGTGCGAACATTTTTTTTACGGTACGAAGATAAACCCAAAACTATCCCGCAGGTATAACATAACCGATTCTCCCCAGGGTGAAGCTACCTGCATCCAGCCGTTGGGCAAGACCAAAAACATTCTCCCGCGTGGAACTTTCCTATAGGTTACAGACCTCGCTTGGACAAATTTTATGACTTTTCCAAGACTTCCGAGAGCTAGCCCATTGGATTTTTTTTTCATGCGGATACGTATTCGCGGTGATACTGAAAAAATAATCTTCACTTTTTAAAAAATTATTATTATTATTTCATATTTTTGGGTTTCAGTTCGCATTCCCATGATCTGGATAGCTCGTATGTCGGTTTCCAAGGCAAGATATTATTATAGATTTGTCTGGGAGACGCACAACGTTGTCGGAATAACTGGTCGACGGAACGTCCCGCAGCTTTTTAATTTCGTCAATTAACGGACTGGACGCAGTACGATTTAAAGATGATCGTTGTATACGAGTGGCATGCAGCAGCAACGACTACTACTGCGCAGCGCAGATGTGATATGCTGTCGACTCGCAACAACAAAAATTCGGAGCAGAATAGTTCTGCGAGACGATTACTCGTAACGTTCAATTGAAAAGTAACTGGAAGATCACGAGACGAATTAACTGGAGGATAACAGCGATAATTGAAAACGTGGCACAGATCTGTCGGCAAACTTGTCATGTTTTTATCCCACGTTAGCTACTCAATGTTCAATTACGCAAATAAAACACGTATAATTCGTTCAAACATGATACGACGATCCACTGTTAACACGAGTAGGTATACACCTCGTGAAGTGAAAAAAATAATTCGTGAAAATATTCTCGTCCGAGACATCAATATCTTTTGTACATTTCAACGGGTATTGGCAAAGCAGATAAAACTGAGTTTTTCTTTTCACGATTCAACGAAGCGTTCTTGTCATTCGATCACATTGGTATTTCTTTATTAGCTGAAAAAACAAACAAGACCGCGTCAACTTGCACGTCGACATTCGGTAAGATCTCATTGTAAGTAACGACTAATCGCGAATACATCGGAATTTTTAACTTTTGTTACACTTTGGATCGAGACGTGACAAAAAACATGTTAGACGACACTCTCGTAACACACATTTCATATACTGTAGCAGAACAATAAATACTCGGTGATTTCTATGCTCCAGAAGATCAATCTAGTTTTATGTATATTTCATTCTCCCAAGCTTCTATGAAAAACAGACGTAAAACAATTTCACGTGACCTTTTCATATCTCCCAGCGGAACAGAAGTCGATCCATTGCTAACTCGTGAGTGGAGGAAGATATACCTGCTGTATTAGGGTATATTATATCAATAAAACAACAGATACAGCGAGACAAACATTTTTCGAGTCTCTCGCTTTGTAGAAGCAGATGATCGTACAATTGCATCGAATTCGACGACGAGATGTTTAATTGTTCTGTTGTTTCGATCGGTATTATACACTTAGAGCGAACTTCGCAGTGTCAACGTCGCACATACACGTCTGCCAGCGCGTAGTCGTACGATATACATAGATACGTCCGTCCATCAGTCGGTGGCTAACTAAGGGTAAACCAAGAAACTAACACCCAGCGCCCGAAGTCCATCGGCCAAGGTCATCGCGTCAGCTGGCTCGGTTCAAGGTAGCATTATTAACAATAAGATGGATCGTAAGGCATAAATCGATATCCACTTATTCCCTACGTGGACTACCTCTCAACGTACATAATAACTATCGCATCGCGCGACGTTCTTCTAACGGCGAACGACCCGACGACGAGGAACGCGAAGCAACGACCGATGATGCACGGAAAAACTCGAATAGCTCGACTAGTGCTACTACTCGTCAACGTAGAGAGTAGAAAAACGAGGAGACAAAACGAAAAAACATCGCCCTCGCTTTACCGTGCAACGTTTTCGCTTCACTTTGTCCCCCTGAACGCAACTGAAAGGTGACAAAAGATGACGCGCCGAATCGAACGCTGCCGCGCGTCGCGCACGTGTACTCGATGAGAAACAACTACTCTGTAAGAGATCTTACCTGAAGAGGCTGATAACGATGCCGCGATCTTCTCAGCGCGGCGTGGCGCCTCCGTTGCGTTAATTCGTATCGGATCGATAACGCTAATATGTCTTTTCTAACTTGGCTCTTCTCGGACCGAAGAAATAGGGCGGAAAACCAGACACGAATGAACGTTACAGCGTAAACGACATTAGACGTGTAGGCTACCTGTGCTTAGCGCACTGTAGCACACTGACCGGCGAAACAGCCGGCCGGCAGCCCGCTCGACTGCGCCCCACCACTTCGTAACACCATCTCCACCACTCTCTTCCATTCTTTTCCTACCATGACACCGAACTCTTCGTGTGTACAGAGAGAGTATAGACGAGGGAAAAAGCCATCGTAACTAAAGGGAAGGAGCGAAATGCAATCAATCGACTAAACAAGCCACCCAGCTAAATACCGTGGCGCTAACGACTAAAAAACACAGCGTTGATAAAAAAAACGAAAACAATGACGAATTCGATGCAGTTCACTAGTTTGCTTCATCGACAATGTAGGGAACGTTGTCTCACGGAACGTACGGAATTCTCTTTGTTTCGAGTACGAAATATACGCGAACCTTACGATATTGCCGAAGTTACGTTGCAACCCGACCTACGGCAACTTGAGACAACGGGTTTTATGAAATTATATTTTTTTAAAATGGCTCGATATTATTACACAAAATTTGTTGGCAATGTTATACAGAATTCTATATAAGTATATATAACAGTATAAAAATGATGGATAGTTATATCAGGCAGTTTCCTTTTTATATAATGGTTTTATGTATAATCTTTTTTTTCTTGGAATTGCATTCTTATATCATGCATTTATCGCGATGAAATTCATTCCAAGTATTATTATAATCGGTGACTGTTTTTCAGCAATACAACGGCAACAAAGTAGCTTTGGAATATTCCGTGCCTTGTGAAATTGATATTCTTCATTTCTTACATTAGCTACGATTCTGCTCGAGAATGCATCTGCGTATTCGAATGGAGTCGAACAATTTTCTTTATATTCTCACGAAAAGTGTGCGTAACTTCGGGAAAAGGATTTTCGTATATATTGCCGCAATGTAACGTATGTAGCTACGATTACGTTGTTTCTATTTAATATTGCATGTGGTAGATTTATTTGCCTGCGCAATACGTGATGCGGTTCGGAGTAGACCCTCGCGAAACTCGACGACTGGATTTATACGACCGATATGGGAAACGAACGACGTCGCGAAAGAATCGGATTCTTGGAACTGCTCATCGATCGTGTTTTTATATACCTGTACGCACACGTACCATGGTGTAAATGCGTCGTGTGTTGGCGAATGGGTCGTCAAAGGACCGAATAATATTTGTCAAGATCCGAAAATCGGGCGCAAGGTCGACGATATTTCGAGTTATAAAAAGCACAACGAGTTGCATTTTTCCAAATCCCATGAGGCGATCGCGACAGTCTTGGCATTGTATTTGACGTTTTGCAACAATTCATGATTCACGATGTGCTCGTATAGATTTCATATTTCCCCGAAAAGATTACGAGCGATGTAGTAGCTTGAAAAACATGCTTGCACTCGGATGAAATGGCATTCCGATTCGTTGAATAATTTTATATCGAATTTATTTTATCTGATCGATCAACATTTTGCTATTTTCACGGTCGCATTCTTGACACAAATCGACGAAATAAATTAATAGGCACGAAATCTGACTGGTGCTGTTACAATAAAAATTGCTGCGACAAATATGACCGCGCTAACGAATTTGCTGACGAACGAGTAAGCACAAACGACCGCGTATCTTCGTTACCGTGCAACGAAACTTTTCCCATTTTTCATTTTTTTCATTTTTAATAACGTGCACTTCGCTCGTCGTTTCAGTTTTAACACAACCGATGACGTCACAGAGCAAGGGACCGACATCCTATGGGGTTTGTTCGGCGCGTGGGGTGTTGCCTGGCGAGTTCGAACTTGGGGTGAAATTCGGTGTGGCGTACAGGCGTGGCTTTGCAACGAGTGGAATATTTTCACGGGCACAACGATCTCCCAACATTAAAAACCGGTCGTGATAAACATTACACAGCGGTAAAACTACGAGGCGGAAATGAAAAATAATCGAACGTAACGAAAATTCGATGAATTTTTGATCAACGCACCAACAATATATTTTTCCCAAATAAATAAAATATATAAACGTTCTGTACAAAATTTCTAATATTATCGTTCGTCTGGATTCGAAATGAGTGAAGAAACTCGAAAATCCTTATCAGATTTATTTTTTGCTACACATTTGGAAAATATTCGACTTTTGATTTCATCGACTCGTTTGGTATCCAGACTAAAAATAATATGGGTAATTTAATAGATGCTTGACCTTGAATTCTGCGTGTCTAATCGCGATTTCTTGTCGTTGCGAATAACAAATCTACGCTGTCCTCAATCTTCCTCGAACACGTCTCGGCGAGGAATTTTGATTTTAAACAGAAGACAATGTATCTAGTCCTTTAAATTCGGACATTGCTACACAGTTGCGATATATCGACTTTTGGCATTTCTACGTGTCTGGTCTATTGAATCGAATTGCGCCACATGTTTTGCACGCTTCGCTGAAAGTGTAGGCATAAGAAGCTAAGTTCGAACAGAGGCGTTCTTCGGCGAATGAAATATGTGGGAGAAGTAAAGGCGAATAACGAACGTGGGCAATTACACACAGCTATTGTGATAATATCAATAACCACGCTCAAGACTTCCGAACAATAAAATAACATGGAATAATTAACAACAATAACACGGGCGCTCGCGTATTTGCCACCCTCTGGAAGTCACGGATAAATAATGGGGTAATTAACGTCCAATACGGAGACACCTTGCGATGAGCAAACAAGCCGCAATGCTAGCTAGCAAGACCTACCTACGTAAGTGTTATACGAAGGAAAATCCGTCGCTCGGTTATTTAAAATCGTGATTAAAGAGCACGATTCACTGCTGGCTGATCGATTATACTTGGTTCCTTGCGTTGTGGACATACGCGTATGTAGACTGCAGTGTTTGATAGTCAAATATGAGTTTTACTTCTAGTTCAATAGTTTGTAAATTAACATGTTTGTACACGCTTTATTCAACTTCGCCGCCACTCCGGCGTTATATTTTGTCACGTACGGTAAATGCTTTGTCTAATGATATCGTGCACACAAAATATAAACTGATACGTATATCCGATCTCGACGTGTTGATTACTATGACACGCGATGCACCACCGCTCGCGAAAATGTCTACTCATACTAAACTATGTTCGGCAGTATTTCGAATTTTGAGATCAAAAAATGAAAGAATTACGGTAACGTACAATTTGATCAAAAATAATTGAAGACTGATATTTTTCCTTGCCGAAATAATTGCCCAATTTAAATAAAACGATCGAACGATTCTCCGTTTATTTTCACATTCGGAATATTAGGCAAACGACGACGAAGTAAAAAACGGTGATGAACTTTTTTCTCCTTAATTTATACGCGTGCGAGAGAAGATATTCAATCGGTTTTGATGATTTATTATTCGCGACGAATATGTATTCGCAATATGAATAGTAGGTTCCTAATTTCGGTGACAAATGAGTACAAATATGGTATTCAAAATGCTCTACCTTGTTACGAAGTTCCGGTAATGAATTTCGAATTGTTAATCATTCAGGCCGTCACGCGTTCTCTGGAAAAGTTGGCAAGTTTGACACGATCACTTTGTTTCGCCGTATTTTGAATATTTTTCCCGACGGCGATTCATGGCTTCGCAGTAGCTAGATCTATTTGAATCTATTTAAAGTACGTCTCTGACTTCGACGGAGTCCGATGGAAAGAATAGAATCAGTCGAAAACAAACCGAATACGTACAACGGAGCGTGTATCGCAACTCTTTCAATGACGAGTGTTAGAGACATTCGCGTTTGCAAACTGATTGATTATACAAGCTGGGCACGCAGTACGAAGCAACAGGTTCAACGTGACAACTTCGACTGATCCGAAAACCGAACGTGATGGTGCTTACTACATCAAGATTCACGAAGTAATGCTATATAGTTGGGAACCGTGAGCATTATTAAACCAGTGTTGACACCGATGCTCGACGCGTACATTTTCGCCTGCTTGTAGTACATAAGTCGTGAGGGATGTGAATCACGGAAATAACAATTGTCACGATACAGTATATGAAACTAATCAGTTCCTTCCACACAAGAAACAGATAAAAATTAATGAATCACGACTCGTATAATGCTGGGTGCCCCGCGCTTCGTCACGAGCACACATAACGCACATACCGCGTGAAGCTGCATCACACCTAAATTGCGTCATGGTCGTGGGTCACATTAATTATTATCGAAAATCTAGTCGCGAATAATCGAATTTACATCGAACCTTCGTTCCAATCATCGATCGCCTCAACCTTCCCCCCAAAAAATTACTATAATGATACAAAAAAAAATTGGTCCGATAAAATTATATAGAATGTACGTACAATTGTATAGAATTACAGTTCTGCAGTTCCATATAATTGTATACAATTTTTTTGCCATTTTACAGAGAATTCTAAATAATTACATATAATTATATCGGGCCAATTTTTTTTACGTATAATTTCTTTTTTCTCCGTCGTTCACGGAGATTTTAGCGATTGGCAGCTATTCTCGGAAAATGGAACGTAACTTGCTTTTCCGCGATAAAATGATGTTTTTTCTCGGAGAAAAAAGAGTTTTAATTTTACCATTTCGGTTACTTGCTTCGACATAATCAAACTTGCCGGCCGCTTGTAATGTCGTTACTTTTTTGCGATACTAATTTTTTTCCCTACATCGTCGCTGTTCTCGAACGATTTTTTTTTCTCGGACACGACGTTAATATCCTTACGTAAAGTTTGGACAGAACTATTTTTAAGACGACGCGATTGCTCGAGTAAAGCGTTAAATTCTGTTTCTGCCAATTGGCAAAGTGGTGGAAGTCGGGCGACCAAACGGTTCCAAGATTCAAATACAACGTCTATTTTCATACGAAAACTGTTCGGCGCGAGCCGTGACGTCATATCCCCTGTATTCCGTCACAGTGATCTTCTCAGAAATTCGCGAGCGATAACCGAACGTTGATCTGACGATAGTTCGTCGGAATGTGTAAAAAAATGAGAGAGAACAGTGTAGGTAGGTTCGTTTGCGACATGGAGAACGTCAAGTTCACAAAATGATCCGTCCTCGTCGTTAGCCTTGAAATCTTCTCGGAATACGTGTATTCGTACGTATTAAATATCTAGAAACGTTTATCAGGTCCGATAGTGTCATTACATTCGTGTATTCGCCCGGCGTCGACGACACGTTCGCGCGCATCGGTTTCTGCTTTCAGCACCCCAGCTTCTTTATTCGCATCACTTTGTCATCGTTCATTCACGATGAGTGGAGAGCATATTTCAAATGCTCCCCTCGAACTTCGGCAAAACTTTTATCTTCGTTGACGTCGTTTAATTAACGCGTTGCTCTACGCCACTATGAATTTTCTCAGTGTCGTCACGCTGTAGGTATCATGTTCAAGTTTATATTTATGATGATAAAAAACTGTCGGGCTTTTTTTTTAGCTTCTCTCTTATACGGCGGTGGCCGGGTTCGTTGATGCGATGCGCAAGGGATACTCACTTACCTCGTACCGTTCCTCGCAAGTAGCCTGTCCACACTGTTGACGACCACCTTAAAATCTTCGGCGCTAACGATCACTGTATGCTTCGGCTGACACAACAGTTTTTTTGACTCGGTCAGTCGCTTCTAGGACCAAATCAGTGCCACGCTATGTTGGTTCGCTGTGTAAATGGTCTTTGCCAAATTTACTGCCCACGCGATTTCGGAGTTGTTTACCTCCCATCAAAGACTCGTCTCGATTTCGGACTTATCAAAACCGCCCAAAAGACGTGCAATATAACAGAGAAAAAAAATCGTAAAAACCGTAGCATGCAAAATAACACGTTCCTCTTTCGATAGAAGCGTGATAAGAGATTTCGCGGCGCAAATTTATCGTTGAAATCTATCAACTTACATTAGCAAAGAAAATAGCTCGAACTGTAAGCTGTAAGGTATTTTTACTCGTGGGAAGTTTCGAACTTGGAATTGAAAAATAGATCGGTTTGTCATTGGTACACAAAATTGGTCCTTGTTTTAATATCTCGTTTTTTCAACGTCTTTTCGAAAACACATCGATTTTCGTCGTGCCAACTCGGGAATTTTCTCTTTAATTTAAACGTCTCGTAGACAACAACTAACAACAGGAATACATACTGATCGAAGAATGATGAATTTTCGATGAAACGAAAACCGATGCCTGCTACGTTCGATGAATTTGAGGAATATATTATTGGGATAACTCTATCCGGACGCGGTGAAGAGATGCTATGTGGTGTAATCAGTGGTAATCAGCATAAAGCGGTTTCCAGGATAAACTGGCGTACGTTCATTACAAGTGGCGTACTTTCAACGCGTGACGGTACTTTACAAGTTGCAATTCCGGCGAGTATCGAATGTTTTTAATGGAACGGAACAGATCTCGAAACGAAATCGAATGTATCGAACAGATCTCAAACCCGAGAAAAGAATGATACAATTATCAAAAAAAAAAATCGACCCCATACAATTATATATAATTTATATATTATTTGTATATTATTATACATAATTTTATTCGATCGTCGTATATAATCTTTGGTTCTGGCTACTTGAAAATTAGTAAGATCACGTTATCTCGAGAATCATGGTGTAATTTATTGAGAATCTCGATTTCTCCGCCAGATTCGTTTGCCCCAACGCGTACGTTTTATTTCCTGTGTAAACATCTTATCGGGTATTCGGTTTGGCCTTCTAGTATTGGTGTTGACCTAGAGGACATTTGTGACTCGTGATTCCAGACAACGCAACACACGCTCCCCGGCGATGCTTATGAAAGTTAAATATAATTTTTTTATTTTCGTACGTTTCGAAGGCGGAGGCAAACCACGACGCTCATTGCTACTGTGCTTATCGCATCGCGCGTCCGCAAGTTTTTCCTGTCGTCGGATTCCGTCCCGTTCCGTGGCTCGCGGTCGCTTTAGTCGTTTGAAACTTCATCGACACTCGAATGTCACCGAGCACATTTGAGTACCAGCGGAACGTTTACTCGGCGATACCGGGTAAAGCAATGAGAGAATCCAACGGAACGGTTTTACGACGAAAGAAACGATGAAATTATGCCACAACTGACAAGAATATCGTAATTATTGAACGCACCGTATTTTCAGCGATTGATAAGACTTATAACAGCGCGAAGAAACTCTCGACTCTTGCCGCTTTAGTTCTTCAGCAATTTTTGGCTCCGCTCTGGCATTCGGAAGTCTGAGCCAACTACGCGCCACACGCACTACACTTTGAAATCCCGACGAGAATGATGCTCTCCTACGTCGTTAAATATACCGTCACGTCACGTTTTCACCAATCGATATGAACTTTTTACGCGAAAACAAGTAAACTATTTACAGTTATATTTGCGGCTTCTCGAACCTAAACCTCGAACCACCGCGAAGTGTACTCGCATGACTAGCAAATGCCAGAGGCAAACTGATGGCTGTTGGCCGTAGACGGCGGATATTTCTCGTGGTACGCGTACCAAATGCCCTCTGGATCGTTGGCAACTGGATATACAGATTCGAAATTTTTTACAGCCTTCTTTCGCCCTCCCACCGAGAAGCTGCTTAATTTCTACGCCTTTGGATTCACACGTGTTGTTCAATGCCGAACGAAGCATCGCGACACCAAGTCCGACGATCGTTATTCCCGGAGACTAAAAAACGCTTCGGAAATATCGCTCCAATTTTTTTTTTTTTTTTTTGTCATATGTTTGATCAAGACAGAATGTACACGCGAATTCTCCGAAAAAAGAATTACGCGTATCGTATCCAATGTGTAGGATACGTGGAGGTGGTGTCGAGATACCCCATACAACTGCGTCGCGATAACGAGAACGGTTTTGAATCGATAGCAATCGAACGAGCGTTGAAATTGTCAATAGACGAAGACATCCTCGCGCGTGTTGTTTGTCCAGCCAACAATATTTCAAGCCGCCTTGTAACGCGAAAATTATATTCATTTCTATCCGTTGGAATTTGTGATAAGTAATCGTAAATTGAGAGAAATGATAAATAAAAATACTTCTTCTAATCGTTGTTTATCCATGTTTGATGCTGAGAATAAAACGATAATGATGATAAGGAAGTAATCTCACAATCCCATATTGACCAACTCACTTATCATATTTGATAGAGTCAAATATGTTGCGTCGAGATCCAGATGTTCCGTTGATTCGTATAAATTTACTTACACGACGAGTGACGAGTTGTTTCAGCTTTTATTCGGCCTCTCCAATTTACGTCTCTTGTCAGCGGAAAAGGGACAAGCGAAAAGACGCAAATTTCGCTCGATTTAGTGCGTGTAACATCGTCATCCGCGTGTCGGTATAAGAGGAGGAAAATTCAGCTGGTAGCTGGTATAAAATATTGGCTATGACAGATGTGACGAGAGTGCCGGTGGACACATGTTACGTTGTTCAACAAGTGACACAAAAGCGAACAGATGGCTCGTATTGGATTCGGCTAGCTTGGTTGTAACGATGGAAAAAGAACACCGATAAAAACGTACATTACGTTTATTGATGATCGCTTGCTATGCGTGTCCTTTTGTAATATTTAAATGGATTACAAATACATCTCGTGAGTCAGAGGTCTTCCGGGGATGTGAATAAGAGTATAAGACGCGATAGCCTATAATCTATGTTTTAGAAAAACACTACGAACTACCATAATATGACAGTTACACCATTTGTGGTTCTTTTCTCATTTCCTCTACATCTCAGTCAACGAATGGGATTTAATTGGATGGGACATCGAAGTAAACCTCGTGATAATGAATGATTGGATATCGGTAGATTAAGATAATAATGATATTCAATAGATAATAATTATATAATACGCAACTTAATAAGATTATACCTAATTGCAATATGGGCGAGACTGTGCTTATATATATATACATACGGTGGCGCACGATCTCGGGGGGGTGGGGGGAATATCAAGAGTTAAGGTAGGAACAGACCTGGATGTTGGGAAGGGATTAAACGGGGGAGAGCAAACACGTTTGTCCTTATCATAATGTAAGAGCAAGACAAGAACGACAGGAATTTATCGCGGGGAACGAGGTGTCGACGAAGTTGTACGTCTCGTCGAGACGATCCTACCATTACAGTATACTAACAAATTACACTACCAACTAGTATCAACATTTATACACAACACAACCGAATTCCCCACGTATTCTCTCACTAGTACTCTCTGACGCACTTGCAACACACGAATGAACGAGATGGGTAGGATAAGATAGGGTGAAATGGCACGTACAATATTAAAATTCCTCGCAAACAGATCCTTCCTCGATTCGTTCGCGATCCCAATCACACGCTATTAACTCTATAAATTATTTCGATTTTCTTTCTTATTTATTATAAACTTTGCATCCTAGTCTAGCTAGGCTGTCTCCTCCGCGTATTGTTTCCACTTTTTTCTATGTACAAAATTCCGTAGGTAAGTTTTCAAGGTCGTTCGTTTGTCGTTCACACTAATGAAGATATCGTATATTGCACTAACGAAATGACATGACGTTAATTGGTATCGATATAATAAAATAAAAATATAAAATTATAAAACTATTAACAAATATACAGTTCAATAGAGTCATCAAATGAATTATTATTACGCCGTTCATAATACGACCGCGGAAAAAGAACGGCAATGTAGTTTAAAGAATTGAGCGTTGGTTCGAAAATCGACACTTTTTCATTTTCGTAATTTTCTTTTATCGCTAAGCGTGATTTTTGAATTTCATTCACCTGTCGCAGCGTATTCTTACCATTAATATTATCAGTATCGTTTTTTACGTCTCTAATGAGAATACAGGTGTGCGTTTGGGTAAATCTTAGAAAAGGAAAAAATTCTATCAATTTATTCCGTTATTTATACTTTTTTTCTCTACGATACCTTGACTCGTAACGCGGCGTTACTACTATGATCAATACTACAATCCATTACTGTGAAGTATTCCGGAGAATACGCAGCTGCGCTCATCACTATCGAGGTGATGTTACAAATTATCTTATGAAAATTGAAATCTTTCGAAACGCCACATCGCCAGCAACGGATCTAAAACGAAGGCTCTTCTTTCCTTCACGCGAATAACTCTTCTCCTCCTATCGATTCCGTCCAATTCTAATTTCCGGTTCTCGTTCGATACGAATCCCCGATCAAACGAGTTTCATTCGTTTCGTGGTAAATTGTGTACGTCCAGCGGTAAACTTACCAAAGGTCACGTATTCCGTTTACTAAATCTAATAACGATAAGGAGTTATATATTAAAATTGAAGCAACTAACATTTCAGCATTTCTCGTGCTGATCAACCTTCGTTTTATCATCGTTTCGTGAATCGTCTTCGTTGCGGTATCGCGGTCCCGCGTTTGCTTCAGATTGCATTTTCATGTTCCACGTTATTTTAAACGTCTCGAAGAGGACAACCGGTGATATCAACAAGGCGATCGAATTTTGCGTTTACGAAAATAGTGTGCATCTTTAGTTCCACAGACTTCGTCGCTTGCCCTTTCAATTTCATTATTTTGCCTCGAATGACAAAATTTGTAAAAAAATTTCAGTCATCTCTTATGTTTACTGTTTCAAAATCCTACGTTCCGACATTAGACTACGCTAACTCGGGCTACTTGTTTTTTTGTTGCTTACATACGCTTACTCTTTCGCTCTTCGTCTCTCTATTTTTTCACCTTTGCGCCGCGACAATTCGATTCGAATTTCATACGTACGATATAAAAGGACGCGTATAATCGTGTACGACTAATAACGATTATCCGGGGGAATTATGCGTTTTTGAGTGTTGCCAACGAGACAGTAGCACTTCCAAACAGTACGCGAATGCACTTCTGTGCGTGTATCTACATACAATATCACATAGAACCGGAGCAAAATTTTCAGGTAGCTTCGATTTCGTGTCATATTACCTGCCGCTTACATGTTATACGCGACGTAAATTGGATCGAGTTGATCGGCCAGAAATCCATCGCGAAGATGCATGCGCTGTTTCTCGCCTCGAGAATTAATCGGAACAACACCAGGATCGACGACCACGACTACGCCAACGACGAGATGATGTTCCTCCAGAACTGCACTGGTTACGAGAGCGACGAGGTCCAAGGCTTCGCTTTCGCTGCCATCCAGTTCCACGACGACCACCAAAAGATTGGTCCACGTAAATACAGCACTGTAATAGGTCAATAGTTAACAAAGATCACGGGAATGTGCGAGAATAACAATATTTCCGCGCGTGACGACGGGAATTCGCAGACTTTCATCAAAAGTTCAAGGTCATTCCTTTCTTTATCGCCGGAAGACTTCAAGTACCTTTCTGATAGTCGTAATTATTATTGCTATTGTACAGTGTTTTTTTTAATGCGTTGAATCGAAGAATCGATGCTAAATATAGAGTTGGTAGTTCGATCCAGTACGGCTATTTGATGCGCGCGATGCAAATGAATGGTTACGATCATTCGATACCGTATTGATAATGCGACGAATGCTCAAACTTGAGCCGAGCGTATTCCTTCTGGTTGCAAATGGCAACAACTGTAGTATATCATTACAATTATGTAATTGTAACGGTAAAAACGAGCAGCATAGTAATCATGGGAATATCAAAAGAAATTCGGAAGGCTCAATGAGGGGTGATCGATGCGCGGTGATCATGATACGCACGCGTTGGTTCAAAAGACATTGATGTATTTCGATATTACAGCTCAGTAATTGATCGTTAGGTATCGGTTCGAAAAAATGAACGAATCGTTTCATGAATGTTTTGCCTCCTGCCGATGGAGAGTACTCGTGATAACTAATTTTTTTTCAATTAAAAATCCGAACGTACAGTATAATGGAAAACAAATTTAGTAAGAATTAAGTCTCGACGTTTAATATTGCAAAATTTTCTATTGCAATAAAATGAAACGATTCTTCGATACAACGCGACAGGGGGAAAGCAAAGATTTCATCTTTGCTGTAATATGAGGATCGACACGAATTACGGTGGATTAACTGAGAGGCAATCAAATGAGACGGAAAAAAAGTTATCTTGGCTGCATCCGCGGTAGACTTATGACAGCTCAACAGAACGCATTGTAAGTTTTGCCCCTGTCAACTTTACCAGACAATCGTCAGTTGTCTGGGCAAGTGTTTGTGAACGCATGCTCACGACAGTAGTCTGAAATTCTGCGCTTTACGTAACAAAACAGACGCTTTACGTAGCCCTCATCATGTTTAAGCTATTTTTAATGCTGTTGTTTTTTTTTTTTTCGTCTTCACAGTATAACCCGACAAATACGCTTTCTCGCATCGCGAATGCTCGAGCCTCAATTGCGGAGTTCAGTTACAGTTCCGTTTTTCAGAACTCGATTAAGTCATAGCTGCGCGTATATTTTTGCGTATTTAACGTCTCTAATAAAATGAAAGTAGGATAAAAAAAGAAGTAACTGATGGCAGCGCCAGTTTGGAAAAGCAAATGCGGATTATGCTCATGGGCTTGACGTTATTTCTGTATCACTGACGTCAGTGTTTCCAATTTGTGCCGGAACACCTGTATTCGTTGGTACACGTTAGAGATTCTAAATGACTCACCATTCGGCGATTTTCTTGTGACACCGCATCACGCTGTTCTCAATGTCGATGGGATGATATCGCATACCTCGCAGTAAAATTGCTTCGTCTAATGCACCGACAACGAAAACCGCATCGTGCAGCTCCGCGTCTACCGGAGGACCTTCGGCCTCTGACGCAGAACTATCGCCAGGTGTATCGCCAACCGCTGATTGCTGCACGCTTTCTGTGCGTCTCAAAAATCCAAGGTATCCAGTTCTCGCGTACACTTCACCGGTATTTCCCGTTACCAAACGAGCATTGAAATGATCGGCATAGTCACTTTCGTCTCCGTAAATCGTAAAGTACCCACTGGCGTTGTGCGAAGACTGTACCCAAATTTCACCGAGATGAGAATCTCCGCATTGACCCTTTGTCTCAGGATTGGCAATGATGACTTTGACCCCTGGTAACAATTTTCCAGATTCCATCAAGCAAAGAGAATGCGGACTACCCCGCTCGACTAAAGAAACTCTGTCGTTTCTTAGGGCTCTCAAATCGACGTAAACTGTCGATGGTTCTGGACTAGAAGCTCCCTGCAAATTAGACAATCAATGAGATTTGAATAATCTACAATTGTTTCATTTGAAAAGCAGGAGGCAAAAACAAATTCTATTCCAAACGTAGTTTTTTACCTGAAGACATATGGCAGTGTTTACTCTGCAACCGAAGGACGTGGATACTGCCCGAGGACTAAGACCGAGGGCAGAAAATAATTTACTAAAACTCGTCGTCAGTGCTATTCGCGGTCGTTCCTCCGCCACTACGACGCAAGTTCTCACGCAGGCCAGACTAACTCCACGAGCTTTCAGCGCGTGTACCGAAGATCCTAAGCCTTTGGTGCACAATTCCATCACACCGTAAGAGCAGAACGTATCTCTGACTCTGTGCTGACTGACCGCAGACAACCAAGAAGCAGGATTTGCTTCAACCTGGTACAAAAAACAGCGTCGAATTAAGGGAAAACTTACAAAACCTTGGGATCTTGAATGTATGAGAAAAACTTTGGGATTTCCAGAAAAAATACTATGAACTTGAAAAAAAAGGCACATAACGGGAAATAACTTCCAACAATATATGGAGCGTCGCATTCATCATTCACCTCGGATGGCGGTATCAAGATGGAATGATGTCCGCTGTATATACTGCTCAAACACCACAGCGCGAAGCCGAGGCCCGAATATGGATCCAAACAGAGAGCGATATGTCTCGAAGGATAAAGTTCACAAGCAAGCTTCATGGCTCGACATAACGAGGTGACAGCTGCGTGTGACATTTTAATACCAGCTAACATTCCAGTCGTAGATATGCTGAAGTCCAAATAAGCCAACATTTCTGCCGTTGGTGCTCTGTACATAACGGAAAGTTTCTTCTTCGGCATGTCATCCATATCGAGCATAGTTGGCCACGTCTTCATGTCCACTACGTTGTTTGCCTCCTGTAATGAAGAGAAAACGAAAGATAACAGACAATTAACGATGAGTTACATGGTCACTACGAAGGAAACGTTTTTAACACCTACCTTCGACTTGAGAAGCTTCAGTAAGTTTTGGTTCGACAAAACCAGAACGGATTTGCTAACGTCCGCTATCATCCTCACTGTCGGTAGCGTAGTCTGAAGATTTTGAGGATGAGGTGGTCGTATCGTCACTGGTACTGCACCAACGTATAAGCAACCATAAAATGCACAAATCAGATCTATACCAGGAGGGAAAATAAGAGCAACGTGATCTCCCGTATTTATCCGCCCGCGATCAAGCAGTAGATTTCCAATCCTTTCCGCTTTTTTGTGCAATTGAGAGCACGACAAGGATGTCGCGACTGCTCCTTTTGCATTGAGCAACGTGAAGATGACGTGATCGGAGGTACTGGCAGCTCGCCATCGTAGAATCTCTGATATGAATTGATACTGCAAAAAAAAAAATCAACGTCGATATAGGAGAGTTCGAACAGGATTGATGCAACGGAGAACACCAAGATTGTCGTTGAATTAAAAGAGTCAATTTTTCCTCGGACCACATGGAGGATGAGAGGATATTGGAGCGATTGGAAAAGGAAGAACCTACTCACTTTCTTAGCATTGTCGCTATCTTCGTCCAAAATACCCATATCCCGTCCTTGTGCCGATGCCAAACGATTACCCTGGACGATATTTCCCACCATGACGCTCGCAGGCCCGACATCTGCAACAGAATCCCCCGCTACACGCCCCCGCACCATTCCGTTAGTAAACCAACACAAACACTCAACCCAGTAACGAGTATCTCGCACACTCTTCCCTGACTGAGGCCGGAAAATAAAAGTTAGCAAGTAGGTGACGATCTTTGATTTCTTGCACGATAATGAAAATAAATATTTCGTCGAGTAAAATACTACAGATCGAGGATATCAAGGGTCATTCGGGACTCAGCCAACAGAAAGAAAAGTACAAATGATTCTGTTTTATAGAATACATGCTAAGCACTGGATATGCACGGGGTATAAACAGTGGATCATAGCATAAAGTTAGGAACAGAGGGCTAATGAACGCGCTAATGAACTACTGCAACGGGTTCCACTTAAATCCGTGCTGCATAGTTCACCAAATATTAAATATCGCTGTTCCAGACACCACGATAGCATTGACTATATCGTGTGATATTTCTATAACGCGTTTAATGTGCATAAGTACAGTAGGCCATTCATTTGTGTTTGTCCGAACAGAGCCTCGGTAGAATTGTTGAACAAATTTCCGTAGCAAATCTGCGGGATAGTTTATTTGAAAATGTGATAAGTGCGATGAGCAAGTTTGAAACGTGTGAACTTGGACGAACAATCAGATATACGAGTCATGAGCAAGAAGTGACAGATAATTTGGATAGATCAGTGTGGATATGTGTGTGTGTATATGAGAGAACGTGAAAAAATGAACAGACACATAATTTTGACCATACAAAATATGAGATACAAACATAACATCAGATTAACTTCTGACTTCAGCAAACAATATAAATGATTAGTTTGAAAATGAGAAGCAACAGAGATTGGAGAGCTGAACTATTCATTTGATTCATTGGATTCACACTGTTAAATTCTCAAATGTATAAATACAAACACAAACGAGCTGCAACGTCAACTTCGACGCGGTGTCGTTATATTCCAGAATTTGTTGATGAATAAAATTTGGCATCAGTGTGCAACACTGAGTGTGTTCAAGTTTTTAGAACTTGTGACGGATATCTGATCAATATTATGACTCTTCGAGTGGACGATATTGTGACCATAATTTCGTAAATATGAATAATCTTTCAATTTAGTGCATACGAGCGTCGAAATAAGTTGCGCATAACGAATGACAACAGCGTTAGCTGTTGTCAAAATGCCAAAACCTAAGCGAACATCTTACTTACGCGTGGTAATTGAAATTGCGCTTATGGGGCTGAGGCTACAGATGATTTATGACATAGTCTCGTCGGTATTGCTTACCCGAATGTACTTCACGAGGTTTTGGTAAATTGGTGACGCAAGTATGTGGGCAAAGTAATACGTTCGCAGGATGCAGTGCTCCTTCGAGGAAACGACGTTTCGTTTCAGATAAGTGAATCCCTCCAAGAGGCGTTTTTGGTAGATAATTAGGAGGTACGAGAGCAAGGCAATAAATTCCAACTGCGTGAATTGAATCGACAGCTTGTAATACCCTAGACATCCATTGAAAGCTCTGTAAACCAAAAACAAAAAACACACGATAGTTCCTCCAACTTCTATCGAACTGACGTTAATAAGCTTTGAAAGTAATAGATAATGCGATAACAATGAAATTCACCTCTTCTTCACTGCAGTCTGGTCGTTGTTCGGCAACGACGCATATCCGCTCGTCACGGAGTACTCGAACACTGAAGACGGCGATTCTCCCTCGGTAGATAAATTTCATCGGTTCCACTGCTAAAACTGTCGCGATGATGTCGTCTGCGTTGTGTTTTCTGCCAGTTACTGTCATCAGACCGTCACGCGATCCGCAAACAAAAACTAATCCACCCGGTCCAAGAAAACCCAGAAGTCCAGATCTCGTGTATTCGACTTCGCCTTGTGGCGTTCCATCGGCTTGTAGCGGTGATACTTTGAAGGTATTGTTCGTCAGTCCTTGAAGCCCCCAATACTGATTTCCCGTTGCCGCACTATGAACACATATTTCGCCAACTTCATCCGTTTTGCAGATGGACGGTTGTCCCTCCATTTTAACGACAACTACAATACCTGAAAACAAAAATAATCGATTGAATACAAGCCGAAGGTATTCATTCATTCCCATCGCATCTCAACTTGCGTGCGAATGAAAAGACTTTATTCTGATCTGGAGAACTCCAAAAGTTGGAATTTATTCGACATTACTTACTTCCGGGCATGACTTGTCCGCAGTCCTGTAAAGTTAGCGACGTAAGAGAATTTTCTTGATCTACGCGTACAACTCCGTAGCTGAGACCGGACATCGACAATACACCACGACCAGTAGCGTTGACACCGGCACGTCCAGGTCTTCGTACAGATACCGTTAACGCTTCGCTGGATGAGGCACATGGACATACGGCGTCGGGTCTGAGACCCTTGGATTGAAAAACGGAGAGGAATTGGTCGCAGGAAGATAGGGACCATGGATTAGCACCATCGGCAACAAGCAACAACCTCAAGGAGGAGAGGGAAATATCTTTATGATCTTTCGTAGCAAGTAAGCCCCAGTGCAGGTCTCTGGATTTGACTACGGCGACGCTTGCCCGATGTTTGGTTATCATCTGCATCCAACTTGCTGGGCTGACTTTCATCAGTGCGTACGGAATGAAAACGACGTGCATACCGTTGAGAATACTGGTCAACGTACTGTGCCATAGGCCAACCTCCCTTTTGAAGTCCAAGACGCAGACGGCATTTTCACCCTCTGTGTATCCGCATGCCATTGTTAACGCTCTACAATTAGCAATCATAGCTGCCCTGGTGACCGTCACTCCCATAACCGAACCGTCTTTGTCTGTCGTGTATTCTATGTAAGCCGGAGTGTCATCCGTCAATCTTGGGGGTGGTAGCCAATCTTTGGGAGTTTTGCCGAGGTGTTCCGTCACGAACCAATGTAATTTCGGCCATCCTTTGAAGGCGACGACCTCACCAGCTGCGGTCTTAGGAAGTCCTTTCAGACAAACTTCGCTGGTCAGGGCTACTTGGATACCGCAGCTACCGAGAAGAAATCCGATTTGTTGCGAACCAGCATCTCGACGAGTCAATGGTACTTCGATAGGAACTGGAACGATACCAGCTTGGAGACAACCGTAAAACGCGCACATGAAGCTTATGGGATCGTTGTTGGGGTAAACGAGAGCTATCCGATCACCGGGTTTGAGGATACAATCGCCACTGCGACTCAGTGCTTTGTTGAGTAAAGTGTAAGCAATTTTATGAGACCGGCTTAATAACTTTCCATACGTCAAAGGTACGTATGGTTTTCCATTCGGATCGAGGACCGTCGCGGCTGGAGCTTTGTAGCTGGCCGAACCGTAACGCTGTATGGCAGCTTCCAGTGATCTCGGTAAGCCAGAGGGAACAGACAACTGTTCTCCGATAGCAGATGTCATGGAGCCCCCTTCTGGTTTTGGAGCATTTGGATCCTTCGGGTTAGCAGCAATTTCCAACTCGATGTCGTCATCTTCATAAAACTCTGGTAACGGTCGTCGCTTTGGCCTTTTCAGTGTGTTCAAAAGTTGCTGAATCTTAGCGGATACTTTCCAACGTCCCGTCGTTCCGGTGTTGTCTTCGACTACGTGATAACGATTCACTCGATCAGCTCCAGGTCGCCTGGACTGAGCGGTGTGGGTCACATCGGGAGGTTGGATGTTGCAGTAAGCATGAGGAGCGTACTCTGCGATGTCTGTAATATCTGCCGGTGGACGTCGAGCAGGAGGTCTCGGAGGTGGCGGTGTATCCCTGGCAGAACCTGTACTACTCGTGTCCGAAAGACCAGTACCGGTTGGCCCTCCGGCACCTGGACTTTCCTCCGTGACCACGCTGTCCTCGTCGCTGCTAGATTCTCCGCTGTCACGACGTTCGCGATCTGGACTTCGGGCCATCACTGAAGTTCGCTTCGATGGCATCGGCAGAGAGGGTTTCGGTCGCCCTTGCATCGCAGCCAAAGCTTGCTGCACCGCTTCTTGGCGCACCTCTACGCAAAACACATCAATTAGTTCCACATGAAAACTACCATTACCCGTAAAATCATTCAGTTCAATTTCCTGGTTCCTTATAATTTTTCCATCTCCTGTGCATCGCGTGTCGCAAACTATTTCTCACGGACTACGAACAAATATCATAGTATATTCAAACAATGCCAATAGAAAAAAAATGTGTGGTGCTGGGATAAAAGATTTGAATTACGGCCAATATCCATGCAACATCACAACGCATTTGCCTATTCGATGGTTATTAAAAACGACACACCTAGTTTCACACAGTCAGTACAACATTTATGACCTACATGCAATCGTCGGCGTGCTGCTCGAAATAGGTACATGGCCGAGGCAATCAAATCAAAACTAGGACAGTTTACAAAATTAACGTAAACTCGCGACTTTTTCTTACTGAGCTACTTCTCTCCGTGACGCAATACTCGACTAATTTAAACGTTCCGCATCCCAATCTTTCGATAGATACAGTTATATTTTAGTCCCACTGCGGCCACATTAATCGCGGGTGGAATTCTCAGCTGCAAAAGTGTGTTCCGTTGACCTGATTATCCAGACTCCTCGAGTAAATTGCAACCAACAATTTACATTCAAGTGGTGCTTTTGGCACCTTAAGTGCGTGTCGTAAGCGATAAGGCTTAAGTATCAGCAGAATTGAAATGAAGACGAGCAGAGCCGTATTGCGTAAAATCTACTCGAAGCTATCTCCTGAGCAGGTTCAGTTGCGGATTGCGAATGACTGATAATGCTTATCTTCGATGCTCGTTCCCATCCGGGACAACGATTTCGACGAGGCTAAGCATTCTACCAAGTTTCACTGCCGGATACGCGTGAATCTAGAACGAGGTAGAACGATTCGTTCCGCTTAAACCCTTCGACACGAAATGGGTACCTACACATGTGCCGATTTCATTTTAGTGACCTGCTACGATTTTGTCATCGGTTGCGAGCTAGCGTTTAAGCTGAACCAGATCTAGATAACTGTAATACGCATAGATACGACAATCGTAGTAGGAAGTTGAACTTTGCATAATATTTATTATATAGAACGCCAGGACAGCGAACTCTGATTACGATAACCCAACGGCAACAGATAGCCAAGTGTTTGATTCGCTATAGTAGACAACGTGTCGTCTAGTAAACGCGTATTTCCATCGATTACGTCGATGCAAAAAATGTACACGAACGATAAGCTTTTGCGGAGTGACTTATCGCAGCTTTGACAAAGTTTTTTTTACCTTTTCCTCCTAACAATTTAAAAAAAAAAAAACGAACAACCCGTCGCAAAGTACTCACCGGAATGGTAACGGCTTTCATTTCGCGTCAGCCTTCGATTTCCGCGCCTGGCAGCCGCCGTGTTCGAATTCGCAGCGTTCCCTGAACCGGCAGAGCCCGAAGGACTCGATATTCCTGGGGCTAGCCGGCCTCCTGCATGCAACAACAACACAATCTAACACAACAACAACAACAAAGGCGCAACACCATCGACAACTGCAGCACGAGCAATGATAACGCTGAACGCGATGCAAGTATCGTTCTTCCTAACGGTAATACGATTTTTCGAGTTACATCATGCATGTCAGTCCGGCTTCAGTCGATGCCTATCAAAAAATTTGCAGATGCATAGATCACTCGCTCCGAAATGACTCGTACATTATTTATAAACAAAATTACTTGAATTTCGTCCCCACGGTTGAAAAGATTCACAATTTCCTCGGACAACGCGTAAGATCAGCTTGAAAGCATGCAACCATCACCATTAGTTACTACCCACAGACCAACATAGCAAAGCTCGCACGTTACATTTGTACTTTCTGCGCATTAGCTACGCGACTTAGATTCAATTTTCGATGCTTCTTTCGTTGACTTATTCGGCTATCGTCGATCGCATAAATAGGGTGAGTCGTGTGAAGAATCTTACTCGTTAACTGTTGTCGGTAAGACAATCTAATAACGCGATGTTATGTCAATGGAATACTTGAATAGTTTTAATTGAACTAATTTACTGTGAGCACCAGCAACTATAGTAGGACAGTAATAGGCCAGAGAAGACGGGGGTATTCATACGGTCTATTGTATCGAATAAAACGGCATTGGCTTGCCTCAGGAAATACCACGTAACATCGCATGGTTGCTAGTCCGGTCGCGTACGGTGCCATTGTCCAGTTGAATAATTGCGTTTGCTTTTATTGGCCGGTGCAACGTCGCGAGACAACATTTATTTTGCCATATTTTACAGTCATTGAGTGTGGAATTCCATCAAACGTTACCACCACAACGATTCTCCGCGTTAAAGTGAAAATTATCGGGAGAAAAGTCAAACATTTCGTGAAATTCTCCGGGTCCAGAAACGTCAAAGTCCGTAACGGTTAATTAACCACGTTAATTCACACTTTTTAAGTTACAATGAAATACGGAGGGTCGTTTGCAACAGTGCAGAATGGACAAAATAGAAAACCGGTTTTCGACGATGTTCCAATTCAAAAGTCGCAGGATTGGATTGGTTTAGATCTAATCGTAGGCTATTCGTTGGAAGATTCGTCACCTGATTCGGCGCCTGTGTCCGAGCAACTGGTCATACACGCCCGCGTCGCCGGTCGGCCGCGCGCAGGCGCGGCCGATACCGTATTTCCGTGAAACGTTACGTGCAAGAAAAACGAGCGTGTGTCCTGACTAAGATTTACGAGGAAAGCTCCACCCTTCGACGTCCACCCAAAGGCATCGTTTGCGCGTAAAATTGAGGAAACACCTTTCGATTAGATGATCAATTTAATTTCCGTAATTCGAGCGACTAACAATAAAACACGCCGCTAATGACCGTGGCAAAGTTGGCCAACGCGGTGAATCGGGGTCGCCGTCTAACAGCATTTTGGAACGATAATGTTGCGCAAGCCTTGTAAGTTGAACGATAAGAAGTTAAGTGTTTTTTATGGAGAACGGTTATAAGTTGCACGGTACTAACGATACCGGGCAGCTGTTCCGGACGATAAAATCACGAAAGCTTTCGCATCAACGTCCTGTCATTTCGTACGTGAACAGACAACCATTACCTACTAGATGCCTATCGACGAATCAATCGCGGCAAATTGCACCGAGGTTAAAATTATATTTAAAAAAAAATTAACTTTGCCACGTGACTAACCTCGACAGTTTCGCGTAGTCCGCCATTTCGAAGAAAACAACATTGAACGGTTAAACTTCACGAGATCGACGGTAAAACGACGCAACGACCGACCTATCACAGACTGACATTGCAAATGAACGACAGGGATTTATGCTAACCGCAACTAGCTATATAGTTGCGGTCCGAAGAAACGACAGGCACGTAATAATTTGCAGATATAGAGCTCGATCGCCGCATCGTCGATACGAGGAGAATGCGAAGACTACGTAGACTTGTTAGTTAACGTAAGAGGAATCTACGTCGTTCGTGGATGATCAATCGAACGAGAGAATTGCCGCTCCGTCAGTATTCCGCAAATCGTTGCGCGATCGTATCGGTCAAGTGGTAACAGGAAAACTCGCGTTCGATGACAGAACGATACGATTATTGTGTTACAAAAGATGCAAAACCATGATACAACAGCGTTAAAATCCGTAAACAGGAAATAAAAATAACGGTATAATCAGTACGAGAAAACGTGTTCGAACGAAAATCTGATACCCGCAATCATTCGTCATAAGTGACTGGTACCAATTTGGTGTGACAAACGGAAAATTGACCTCGTACAGGCCTCACTAGAAAAATATGGAAAATTCTTGAGTGAGAAAGCAACTAGTTTTTCACTAGTCAGGAATTTTTGTTTCTTCTTCGTGTGTATATATATATACATACTCATTTGTCACTTTCCCCTTTGTCGCACGGGAAAAATACGTTTTTCCTTAGAGAAATACCGTGAATTTTATCGTCAGATTCTCAAAATGTTGACCGAGCGACCGGTTGTCGCGGATGAGTACCACACGACGGAGTGTCATGATTCACATCGTTTCGCACGATCTTTCAATAAGCTCATTTTTCAAATCTGCTACGAGATATTTCCTGTAAGATAATAAATGAAACGTCATTCAAGGAATCGCATGGAGGAATGTCGAGGCGCGAATAGAGTCATAGAATATGATAAATTTCCTATTTCAGTTTCGATCGTTTTCTAACAGTATAGTAATCGAATGGTAGGTATGCAGCTGCAGCGAGTCTAGGGAGAGACATAATATAGAATCCTGTGGTACAAGCATTGCACGTATACGACTTACACGCGACTGTAAGCGCGTCGCGGTGAAAAAGAGAGAGAAAGGTAGATTGTATGGTCGTAACACGGACAGACTGGCGTTAGGTATCCCCTCGTAGGTGTACAGATAACTCGTACGTTTGTGGAGTCTGTACGGACGAATGGTAACCAACCGAAGTCTCTCTGCATGGAAAATGCTGAGTGCCTAAGGCTGGTCTGCGGATCTGGTGCTTGTTAAGAGAACATAAGAGCTGTTATAAGAGCCGAACGTGAACGGCGTTTCTACGGGGCTGGGGGCCGGTTGGTTGATACGCGGAGACGAGGAAAGTCTCTCTGACTAGGTACGTAGAGGTATAACGTGGGCATAACTACGCTACGATATACGCACGCGAACAATTCCGTCTGATAGGAGTGAACGACACGCCGCGCGCGACGCTGTCCCATATTTGTATTTAAGGATATACTCGGAGAAAACAGGTTTGATAATTGTTAAATAATTCCGGCTTTCGCATCGGTCGGCTGCACGTTCAATGCTTGGCAACTTGCGAGCGAACTTCGTCGCGAATAACGAATGACCGGGTTGACCTTGAATAATTTGTCAAAGTGCTACCGATGAGTCGCGCAAAAAAGACGAGTTCGTAACAATATTGGTGTCGAGTAAAAACTAACGAAGTAACAAGATTTCTGGAAAAGTATTTTCGCGAATTGTCTTCAGAAATGACAACCGACCGATTATTTCGATAAAAAAAAATCCTGATAAATGGTGACATCGTCATTTTCTAACTTAAACTTGATGGTAAAAATAAAAATAAAAATAATCTAATCAGAATGCCTATGAAGCTAGTCGAATATATTACATTCAACGTATTTAATACGAGGGTTACGTTTTCGTGGGTAATACGCTCGCTCGGTGGTGCTAATTAACGATTTAAAAAATCCGAGCGTATTTTAAAGCCGTTTCCAAAGCCTCGGTTTATATCAGCGTGATTCGACGGTGGAATTTTAGGAATTTCAACGCGCCTCGGTGGTAACGAGTAATCGGTATTTTCGCGAGATTCGATGAATTCCGTTGCACTGGCCCGGATCTAGTTTCCCTCCCTTTGACATTTAACGCTGTAAATTATGGATACGTTGTACCGTTAGCGAATCAGCTCGCGCAGGTCGACCGCAAATCCAAACCCGTAATCGTTAGCGTGACGTTACGTTGAAAGTTACGTTACACTGTACGTACGGCTTACCAATGGTCTTTGCAACGACTCGTTGTTCTTGCAAATCTACTCGTACGTACATAAATTAAACTCCACAAATGAATACTAAAGACATACACCGTTGAAGAAGAAAGATTACGCACTTCCGGTGCAATGATTATACTTGCCTCGTCTACAGTGCATTTCGCAATTATAAATCTAGAAAGCATGTACAGACCGGATGAATTGGCGGGGATCGAGCCCGTGCAATTCCGATATCGAGGAGGATCTTTGGATTACGTGAAACGCGGATTTGTTAACTCGACCGCCGTTTTCTTGAGGATCGTTACATTCGTTTGGAAATGGCTACGTCTACGTAATTAATATCACGACTGTTTGCAGTGAGGCAAGGTCGTTTCCTCGCGGATTTGTCTACTTCAACGGTGTTTTGTCAGGTTGTTCCATACGCTATACCTATCCGTTACCGGTCTACAGATGCGAATATAGCAAGCAGGGAGAGGCAGACTCTCGGCAATAGGGGAAACGGATGAGAAGTCTAACTACCTCTTACTACTGTCAGTTCGCGTTTAATTGGATCGATCGATCCGGAAGCGTGGGCGCGATATACAAGCATCGCTGGATGACTGATCTCCGAGACGCGACTGGAAAGTTAGTTGTCGACCTTGAAACTTCCTTCGAACACGTTCGAAAAGACTATATTTTTCTAGACGTAGGCGTCAAAAGTAGCTATGATCTTTTTGTTAGAAGCAAAACGATCGTCGAATTAAATTCGGTAAACTTTGATGTGGTCTCGGTGCCCGCGGTAAGGAGTCGCACCTCCGGTAAACCACAACTGGAAAGAGCATAGGCGAATGATAATTTAACGATTTATTCTCCGTTCAAGCGCATATCTGGAGATTTATCTCGACTATTACCATATTCTCCGGAGTAGGTACTCTTTACCTTAACGGTTCATTTGTGAACTGAAACGGTTTCGGAACGCGCATAAACCATATGATACCTATCGCATCCAGACCGTACCCACTTGTTGTAAACGAGATTACGGAACATTAGACGGTACTAAAGTTCGGTCAACCTCAAAACAATGATAACGTTTATGGACCGGTGATGTGCGTAGAAACAACTGAAGCACTTCCAAAGACAAGATAGAACAGCAAAGAAACAGGCACAAACAACAAGGAAAAAACGGAGGTACGCTAACAGTGAGGAAAAAAGGAGGACAGAGGGAGTTCAAGCTACCTGAGTGATAGCGTTTCTCGGAGTGGGTGACGCGACGTTGCGTGCGGCGGGCACGTGGTTGAGGACGTCCTCCCCCACCCCCGCTTCCACTGCCGCCGCCGCCGCCCCCGCTTCCATATCCCGGTCCATTTACACTTCGCTCAGCTCCACCGCCGCCACTTCCACCTCCACCTCCACCTCCACCTCCACCGCCACTTCCACCTCCACCGCCACTCCCACCTCCACCTCCGCCGCCGCCGCCGCCGCTACCGCCGCCAATCCCAATGACCCCGACGGCGGTGTTACCAATACCAACCCCTGCGAGAGAGAGAACCACGTACGTTCCCACAAATGAGATCTTCTACGATCTCTCGTCTCATTTCGGAAGCGTACCACGTTATCGCTACCTATTTTGGACGTACAAGTAATACTGGACAATGGCAGATCAATCGTCGCTCGTCGAGCTTATCACAGGCGGCGGTTGTTACGCGAGTATATCGAATAGTCGATAATGAATTTCACGATATCAATCCGAGAAACCGGCGAATATACATCAAACGTATGACGTCAAATTATTTCTTATTCTACTTACATGCAACAATCACGCGTGTGCCTACACAGTGCAGACATTTTCGTCGTTGTGTAAAGTGCAAGAATTCGCGCGTAGAATGTTCAACATTTTAGTATATTGATTCAGCACAATCGTTAGTGTTGTTCTCACAGTCCGTTTTTCAACACAAAAAAATGTTATTTGATACTAGCGTAACACTTTTTAAATGTTAGCCTAACATTGCTTTGTGTTGCTTTTAACGCAGAGCTCTGTTACTTCCGACACAGAACTGTGTTACTTTATCACTACACACGGAGGGTGTGGAAATAACACTAGATTTGTGCAAAAAAATCATTAACACTAATTTTTGTGTTAAATTTGATGGAATTTTTTTACTGTGTAGGTGCAGCAACGCGTAGAGAACTCGTCTGTGTAAAGATACGTACCTACGCACGAAAAGTTTTACTACATTCGTTTATAGTTGATAATTGTAGCAGCATTCGTCTAACCATAAAAGAAAATTAAATAAGTGCGCTCATTCTTCTTGCTTTCGAGGATCATATCGTAGTTAGTGATTTGATGGGAATTTTGTTTACTAATTGCAGACATGCTTAGGAAAATAAAAATCGTCGCGAGAAATAATTTTACGATTGTTTCCAATTTACTATCATCATTGAAACTGTTTTCTAACTATGGATTACTTCGTTAAACTCATCCTAGTCATTTCTCACTTCTCTGACGACGAGTGAAACGTGCTTGACAACAACAGCATACCAGTGCCTGGTAATTGGTAAATTTCTAACGACTACAACGATTTTCTTTCTGTCGTTAAACTGATTATCAGTACTTTTCATATACCCGCGTGCTAGATCCTTGACGACAACAGCTATAAAGAGTTTGGAAACCTGCGCCCAGTAACTGGTTATCGCAGTTATTTTTTGTCTGTTGAAATTCATTTTTGTGTCACTTGCAGTGAGAAGAAAATCTAGGATTTTAACAGTTGTCATCAATTGTTTGGTAATAACTATAGATTGTTTCAAAATGCCAGTATAGCCATAGTTCACATTCACAACTCAGTCCCACGTATTTGCTGAGAAACGACGATGGCGAATATCTTTGGATAAACATTGGCATGCACTATCTACGATGAGGTGCTAATCATCTACGTGTACAGCGTTGATCAACGAAAACCCGTGATTATAACAATAACGAACCACAGTTGCCACTACATCAGTGTATGTCTGCTGAAATTCAGGCCTCTTCTATCACGTAAAAGACTTTGAAGAAAAAAATTGACGTATTTTTTAAAAACCTAGACAGTTATGTATTCTCAGCTGCACCGATCATCATCGTTGCTCGAATAGCCGCGCATCGGATTTTCCCGGGTGTATAAAACAATTCGGAGACCGAATTCTTTCACGACCGATGGATTCGGTACGAAATCACTGGGCTATTTTCTCGAATGGATTTGATCCCGCGGCAAATGGAATGTCCTCGCGTCGCGACGTTTTGCATTGCAATGCAGAATCGTTCTCCTGCCTGAATACGGATTTTGCTTTCATTTCCCGGAATCGAAGTAATTACCATGCGGATCGAATCGCACGAATCACTCTCGGTTTCGAATTTAGCGGTAAGATGTTGTGCTTTAATTTCCAACGTTGGCGTTACGCTCGCGATTTTTATCACGGTTGATCGGAATAGACGAGGTTATTACTCGGATCACGCATCGGTGCGTCTACGTCGGGCGGACGTGTTGTTACACTTGTCGTGGAGATCCTACGAATGAATTAATGAAATGGGAACAGACGCGGAGAATAATTCCATCGCGAGGTTAGCACGTACGATCGCAATCGTGAATCGTGAAAATCAAGTCGTGTCCCTGATTCGCCTAAAAACTGATTCCTTGGCCAACTGCGATGAATTCAGCGCTGGATTTCTTACGGGAATTTTATTACATGTTACTCGAAACGCGAACGCGAATAATTCCGAATTCAAACTCGACCGCGTTTCCTTGAACCGTGACAATAATAATACGTGATTTCTGCGCTGATTTTCTACCGATCGAAATCTTTGCGGAGCGTTGCTACATCATCGTTTCAAATTATACGTGATTTATCGTACGCGCGGTGTTCGGGAAAAATCCACGGCGTTTCTCAATGATTTGGATCGAATCTGGGCGCGAGACAAAAACGACCCTCCCAAAAAAAAGGCGATTTCTTTCGCAACGAGTGCGGAGGAAATAGAGCAGTATCGTTTGTTTTGCGGCCAGATTTTTCTCGTCGTATACGAATAAAAGAACAATATCGTACGAGGGTAAATATCGAGTTTACATGATAATGCGTATAATGAGAATGGTAAACAGAGCTGGTTCGGTTGGGAAACGCCGGTCTGGCACACGAGTACTACGTAATTTGGCCGAGCCGACGATTAATTAGGACAGAAATCACCATAATCACAGGTGGAAAATGTCCTTGGAAAGTGTATACCTTGTTTTCACTTCTGATTACGATCTGCCATTGTTCATTTTACGTGTAGATATTTTTACGTATATTTCTTTCGCCGCTTGCGATACAAGCTACTTAGAGGTCAGGCGTACGTTTTCGTGTGAGAATTGTGACAAGGTAGGTTGTTATTTTTTTCAAATCTAAGCACCACAAGCAACGATTAACCCGTATTAGTTGAATTGTTTGCTCAAACCCATTCAGCTTACTTACCCACGCTAAAGACTCTATTTTATTGTCTACTTATCTGCCGTGCAAACGCGTAAACGAGTCAACGTCTCGACTAACCGCGTTGAAAAAACGAAGAAAAAAAAGTATGCAACGAAAGTTTAGTAGAACAAAGTCGCAACGTTTCCCATTGCTGTTGAATTGAACATTTTTTGGCCCTTGACAAGTTTCCCTTTTGTACGGAGATAAATTTGTGCTGCAAGCAACGTGGTTTTAGTGTCGGTGTTTGATGTCTGAAATGCAAGTGATCGTCAGTGAAGCAAAATACGATAAATAACTTACCCTGTTGTTTCGAGGTGTATTGCTGAAGCAATCGAGTCCGTTTTTTCTCATACCCTTTCTGCGTAATGTCCCCTGAGACAGATAAATGAAAAACGATCAGTTTATCCCTACGAATCTCGAAACAGCTTCCTTTGGGCTACTTTCAGAGAAATTCCCAATAAATGTCGTTTAACACGTCGTCGACGTGGGAAAGAAACACGATTAATGTTCGTCCAGCGAACCGGAAGCTGTTGCTCACACTTGATTATTTACTTTTCCGCCAATTTCGCTAATAAAAAAATTGCCGTCATCGTTCACGCGCGCGTGGGCTTACGGTGGTCGGGATACCATTTCGGCAACGCAGACGACACGTGCGACCGAAGTTACGAAAGAAATGTTATAGTTCTGTGGCGAGGATAACGACACGTTTCCTTCGTGTCGAAATTAAACACGCGAAGGGGGTTAACCGGTGTTTTAGCGCATCGTGGATTCAATTGTGTACCTAATTACCACGCGTAAATCAATTCGAACCGGTTTGTCAGAACCAACTACGCTCCTACACATCGCGACGTCGCGGGACAAACGTGTGTTCCAGACTAAAAACAACCGGATTCAGGGAAAGTGCGACGGGTTTCGCGGAGGAAGGATCGATTTGTAATTTTCAAAATCTGGAAATCGTCGCGGTAGTTTATCATAGGAGACATGGGTAAGCGTGTAGGTAATCGGCAGAGCTCCTCGTCCGACCCAAGCTTAAGGACACCAAAGGTGTTCGATCGTTTTTCTTCTATACCCTCTATACGGCGCGTAATACGACGTCACATTATACGATGGAAGAACCGGCAGACGCGCGTCAAGGTACGACAACGAACAGATCCGTTTGCTCGAGAATTCAAAACCCGTTTTATCACGGTTCGCGGAGCGCTGTGACACAGATCACGGACCGACAAAGCCATTACCTAATAATCATCGTATTTGTTGAACTATTTTCCATAATTCCTCGCAAACATGTTCTTGTCGGTGAACGCAAGATGAACGTGAGAGTCCGCTTTGAACTCATACATTCGCATACTTTAATACGTTAGTCTGTAAAATTGGAGCCTAAAGTGGCCTGAGAGAATCGAGCTGCGTGCAAGCATGGTCTCCATTTTTTTTAATCCAAATGAGTTTGTTACGTTTCTGGCTATCAGTAGCGATAGGTGAGCATATTTATCATTGTAATGATTTTTCTGGTGTTTTTTTTTTTTTAACTTCTTTTGATCGTGCTACACGCAGAAAGAAAGAAAAAGTACTATTCTGGAGCGGTAAAATTGTTTTATAAATGCATTCTGAAAATTATTAATACCCTGACAAGAAAAAATCACATTCGACTGTTCGTTTAGCAACTTGTGCCACACAGAATGGTACTATTTTAGGTTCTCATAATGTCTACTTGTTTGGCTGGTAAAAAGTGAAGTTTTAGTGTTCTCACTAGAAATTTTTACCAACCCGCTCGTATTGGTTTGTTTTAACAAAACAATATTCGTCTCAAACATTAACACTCCGAATTGGCAAGCTAAAAGCTAATACTTTCTTTTCAATTGTTCTGTCGTTTGGATTATTTTAATTTCAATATAATTGTCGTTTTTTATGATATTTCTATTATTCTAACCATGGTTTAATTTAATAATTTTAGTTAAAGTCAGATTTGAGCATCGCCAAGGTTAACACCTGACCTAATTTTTTTTATCCTGTAAATTGGAATTTTTACCGTTCTAACACTGTGTTTTTCGTTCCAAATTCACGGTAAGAGCTACCGACCGTTTTGCGAAGCGTTATGCTAAATGGCCAACAATTTTCATCGTTACACATCTATAAAACAAGATGCCAATTCGGAACGGTAATTTTTCCTGTTTTCGGCAATAATTTTTTAGCGTTTTTTTTCTATCTCTCCGCTTAGAGTTCGACGACGTTCATGATTTTCCTAACGAAAAATATGAGGAAGGTGGGGAGATACAGCAGCGGCGTTGGGTACAACGGGTGTATGGTATGTAGAGAGCAGATGGACCGCAGGTTCGATATCCGAATGCCGTTATTGGCTAACCAACCGCAACAGAAGCACCGGCACGAACACGCGTATCGATAAACGTATCGCAGAATCGACGGCGGGGAAAAATATCGAGGAGAGGTAAGAAATGCGAAACTTACGAGGCCTTCGCCTTAGAGAGGAGCATTTGCGCACGAGATAAACTGGTTGTCCACCGCGACGCAATTGTGATCTGCGCCGGAGCGGTCTTCGTTTTTGTGGTCCATTTTGTTGTTGATATTGATGATGATGATGATGATGATGATGATGATGAGGAGGAGGAGGAGGAGGAGGAGGAGGAGGAGGAGGAGGAGGAGGCAGCTGTTGATGGTCTTGGTGTCGATGGTGTTGCCTGTGTCGTTGTTCCTTGCGCTGTTTGTCGTCTTTTTCGTCCGATACCAAACATGGCAGCGGATCGGAATCACTTTCACTCGTGGAGAGGCAGCTGTTGTAACGTTCCCGTTCGGATTCCTTGGGTGGAGCGGAATCTTTTGCTAAGAAAGCCGCGAAGTTGCGGGATGCGAAGTAATTGGACGGTGTAACGTCCGGTTGCCAGCTACGTCTCTTGGCCAAAGCACCGGAAACCCGCAGTTCCGCGGAGAAGAGTTTGTCCTCGTTGAAATCGCTGATTTTGGAAACGGAAAAGTTTAACGATCGATCTCGTCCGGCACGCGAGGACGAAGAGCTCGAGCACGACGTCTGACGTATCGGTGTCGAAGAAACGGAATTTCTCGAAGGTCGTTCGTTGAAGTCGCCAGAGAGAAGGAGCTTCTGATCGTCGAACTCGTCGGAGTGATTCGACGACGCATCGTCACCGGGCGGCGGAACGTCTTCGGGAAAATATCGAATCTCCCGCCAAACTCGTCGATGACGACGCGATCGCCTACGTTCCGGAGGCACGAACCACACGGGACTTCGTGAGCGTTCGCCCAGCTCTGTTTCCTCGATAAAAGTAGTTCCCTTCGGATCGGATCTTCGGCTCGACGAACGCCCACCTTTTCGCCGCGCGTTTCCCGACTTGCGGACGCCGCAAGTTCGCTTGAAGTATCCATCCGCACTGACGCTGAGGCAAGGCTTCGCGTTCTTTCTTCCAAAAAAACCGTTCCGCGGACTTTTGAACTCGGCGAGCCTCGATATCGATGACAACGAGAAGCCGAAGCTCTGATGTCCGGTATCTCCACGCACCGGACACTTTTCTGGCGCGGAGACGGTTCGCGCGACCGTTGGCTGCGATTTACGCTCCTTCAAGCCGCTGTCGAGCGAGCGGTGAGCCAGAGCACCGCCGGCCACGACGTACGCGGTCGTCGTCGGGACGGAATCTCTCCAAACACGTCCCAAACTTATCCCAACGCTCGGCGGAGGTGACGGCAACGTTGGCGAGTCCACTCGAATAATCTGCGAATTTCGAGCATCGACGACCTTCTCGGCCACGTGACTAGCAGGTCTGACAATGGCGTCTCGCCGAGTAAGAACCGGCGATCGCTCCAGTTTGAGTACCTCGAAACCGTTGGCCAAATCGTTAGCGAGGCTGGATCTACTCGACGAGATGCACTTGGTGCTGGTGGTGGTAGTGGTGGTGGTTGTCTTGGCGATGTCCGACGAGATTGCTACGGCGGTTCCAACTTTGTTGACGATGGCGTTCGGCGTCGTCGAGACAGCAGCCTCGTGAGCTGTACCGACACCGTTGAGCCACTCCCCGTAACCGATGACCCCAACGACATCTTCCTGTTGACGGCAAACCGCCGGTTTATTACCACCATCTTGCAAGAGAATCGTCTTCGAATTCTGGAAACCAGCGTCGTTCGCGTTCGCACTTTTGTTGCCGGCGTCGACTCGTGCTTCCGCGTTTTTTTGCAATTTTTGACGCCGTTTACCACGGTCCAAGTAACTTTTTCGTATCGAAATTCGCTTGAAAGAATCGCTTCGCTTGAAGGATGGTTCGTCGCGATCTTTACCGCGGCCAACCAGCCTCCGGAGATTTTCGAACGACAGAGGCCTCATGAACGACTCGGTACCGTGGCCGCCTGCGCACCACCCTTTAGGCTATATCGTCAAGTACCGCATTCCAAGCGACGGTAACGAACAACACGCGCGTACGTACACGAACACGTACGACGCCGACGTCGTTCCCCACGACTAAACTTCACGCGAGCCTCGTCTCATCGCACGCAGGTGTGCCGATCACGTCAAACTTCGAAGTTACCGAAAGTCTGTTCACAATCAGGTTCCTGCTACGGTCACGATATCATTCCTCCTCTCTCTCTCTCTCTCTCTCTCTCTCTCACATAGAAGCCTCTCGGTTGGCGTAGGTACACGAGCTATGCTCGTAAAGCGGCTACCCAGCGGCGAATTCACGATCACTCCTCGACACTTCGTACGAAACACTCGCGGGTATTATCACGTTTACCGAAGCTCTTTCGATCCGAAGAACTCGGGAGACTCGCGCGGGAACAGGATCGTCGTAGAACTATTTCGATTTCGAAAAACAATAACGCGAAGACACCCACGTTACGTGCGCCTAGAATCTCGTTTATACCGGCTCGTCAGCGTGGAGAGAAAAAACGTTTAACAAACTACGCCGGCATCTCAATTGGCGCTGTACCGACCGGTTGTAAATAAAGTTACAAGACTTTGGAGCTCGGAAGGAATTGAAGGCACTACGACGAGGCGAGGCAAGGCAACGCGAGCCAAGAGCCTCTGACAAGCCTCCTCGGTGGTTGTGTCGTGGTCGTGGTCGTCGTCGCCGTCGTCGTCGTCGTCGTCGTCGTCGTCGTGGTCGTGGTCGTGATAGTGATGGTGGTGGTGGTGATGGTGGTGGTGGCAAGCCGCTTGGCCACTCTCTCCGACGTGGGGGTCGCCGAGGGCTCTGCATCGCCTCCGCCTCCGAATCCCGCTCCCACTCCTCCGCGCATCGCGCGAGCCTCTCGAGAGAACCTCGCGGGTTCGAACGCGAGAGACGTAGGTAGCAGAACAAGGAGGTAGAACTCTTCTCGTTGAGTGGGCAAACCGAGCTTTGCTCGCGTCGAGTCTCTCCGAAGATTCAAGCGAGCGAAGAAACTGCTTCACGGATGTATATTTCTCGTGCGTGTCAGCGCGCGCGCTTCTACATACCCGTGCGATAGTCTCCTGTTCTGCTTGGACCCGCTCTGTACTATAACCTCGTGGTATGTCACATTTGCTCAGCATTTATGGTACGAGCCTCGCATCGCGAAACGAGCGATCTTCGAAGTGTGTCCTAATGCTCGACGGATCGTCACCGACAGTGAGCCATGTAGGTATAGTATAACAACTTTGGTTATGCGAAAGAATGCAGGTTCAAATGCAAAGATCTCGCATCGCGTATGATTCACAATCGGAGAATATTTAAAGAGGACTTGATTTTCAGCACTTCTGTAGCCTTTGCCAACGTCTCAAGGGAGAACGACAAATTGGCAGCATGATAACTATCATGCTGCCAATTACAAGTTATAATAAATTATTTATTTACACAAAATTATATATAATAATTTCCCTATATTAGGGCCGCTGGTGCCCGGATACATTTCGAACTATAAACAATATAGGTTCGAAGTGAAAACCTGAATTCGAAGAACAACGGTTCTGTTTTCTATAGACCCCTGTCTTCTTTGAAGTAGCGAAACCTTTCGAATCATATTTAAAATTCTCCGAACGGCATAATTCTTCCTCGCGGCTCGAAGAGTATTAAATTACTAGGGGTCCGTTTGGTGTCTAGTCAACCGTCACTAAAGAAAGAACAGGTAAATTGTTTGAAGTTTTGGAAGTAAAATACGAATCAGCGGTGGCATGTGTATTTTGTGATCTTGTTCGATACGTTTTGTGGCGAGGTTTATTCGAGGTTGTGACGTGCTAGCCGAGTAACGACCGTGTGACTCGCCCACATTTGCGAGGAACGTTCCACGTGTGACCAGCGGTTGAACTTTTGCTTTCTTTAGCTGCACAGTTTCACTTTTCTTTCTCATTCTCGTCGATATATTATTACTTTCTGGTATTCTGCTCATCGAAATCGTGCGCCAAATGAAATGAAAGTGGCGCGTCGCTGCGAAGTAAGGTATTACGTACCGATCCTTCGGATGCCGATCCGCGTGCGCATTCTAATACCGAATGTATCTCAGGAATTGATTGTCATTAGCGATCCTTTTAAAACATGCAAAAACAATATAGTTTACAACCGTAATGACGCAATTCCCTGTAGACAAGGAACTGACCTCGTCGCTATTGTCTTTCTGCACAAACGACTACAACCCACAGGAATAACGAGATGGCGGAACCCCGAGAGCGTCGATTGTTTTAACGCGACGCTTGCCAGCATCGCCTATTTTGTTGTAGTCAACTCGAGCTTGAAATTTCTCTTCAGTTTTTTATTCCGTTTATCGATAACAATGAATCGCCGTGGGACACCAAAAAATAAAGTTACGGGTCGAACTCGACGCTTTATTTCTGCATCAGTAGCTCGACCACGATCGTGCTGTGCGTTCGTATATGTAAGAATTTGGGCTTTTTGTTGGTTTCTTCCAAGGACTCGACGTGAGGATTTTCTCGGCTGTTTTTGGCAACGGTACGAAAACAAGTTTATCGCGAGTAGCCGAGTCATTGATGGATAACAGCCATGGCGACGAGGCCAGCTAGAAAGGTATTGCGTAACAGAAAATGACAACCTTCTCATTCATCAAATGCCAAGTATGCGCGACTTGCTTGAAGACGGCCGGCATAAGGTTTGCTCAAAGGAACGGACTAAGCAACGGCGAATGAAAAGCGACGAGGTGCAGTAAACTCAAGGCGTTTTGAGGACGTTTACCCAACGATACACGCGACCTTGAGTCTTGATCTCGAGAAGTTCAACGGCGCGCAAATACGTTGAACCTCTCACCTGTGCCACGTAACGTTTTGGTCACGGGTAACGCCTAGCATAACGGATATGGATCTATGGAGGAACGCGGGGACCGATTTTGAACCGTCTATACGAAGGCACGGGTTGTGCTTCGTAGCGATGAATTTTAACAAGATTGGACGAGACAACATCGTTTGTGCCGTACACCATTATATACTTATTTCACGCGCTGTGAATGCGCTGTGAACATTTATTCCTACGCTGCTCCTACCGAGAATGATAGCCGGAGATTGTCGACTTTCCTTTTTGTTTTTTTTTCTTCAGCTTTTGAAATGTAGATTGCGAAAATTACCGCTCATTTTTTGTTGGTAATTTGTAAGATTTGGAACAATAACTTGAAATGTAAGACGATGAGCACTGAAATATTATTACCGCTAAACCGCAGGTTGAATGGTAAAGAAAACGTCAAACAAGACCGTTCATTCCACGCGTCGTCGCGGTTTGTTCGATGCGGGGAAAGCTACGCGATTCTCTCTTCGAATGACGAGGTAATGTTCACAGGCGATTGCTCGATTCGTCAACCCGCCCGTTTGACCCGTTGATTGGAAAAATTATCCGGTGAAATCGTTGACCTGCCTTTGAAAAAACAACCGTGATGCATTAATTACAGTAGGTACATGGAATTTCTATTCGCGGTTCAGCGATCGCCTACGAAAGTGAATTTCACGGTCATGAAATAATGCGTTGGCGCGACTCCACGTGTTCGTGCGTGAAATAACTCTCACGTGGACTTGTAAATAATCTAATGCTCGGATAATTCATTGCTCAACTCAATATTACAAATTGCAAGGAAAAAGGTGTAGTAAAAATACGCCTAATTTGCGTAATTTGCCTATCGGTAGTCCAAGAACTCCACGTGACAAGCGCCTTAGATAGTCGATAGAAATTGTTAGAAGCGGGAACGAAAAGGGCGCTCGCGTCAACTAATACCGAGGACGCAAATGTTGTCTACCCAGCCAAATATTTTTATCATCAGCGTCAACCTCGCGGGTAATTTTTGTCACGCTACGAAGTGAATCCGTTCTGCTGTATTCACAGAATGTTTGGAAATGATAGGCGGTATAATTGGACGTGAAATTAAAAATTATCAACGTGATAATAATTCGCTCGAGTAAAACATTGTGAAATAATGGTAAACGTTGGTAGTGCTACGTAACGTGATTAGAATAATCGTTATCCGTCCGAACGAATATAGCGCTGAGTACTTGAAAAAACGCAGATTTGAACGTGTAACGCAATGATGTTACGATATTTGATGTAACGAACGTTTATTCGTGCGTATCAGCGATTAGAGGGATCGTAAACAAAATGCAGTGTCTTCTTACCCCGGAATAAAACCTAAAAATAGTATCGGTGCGCAAACGAGATCTCTGTTCACAACGAGAAGTGACCTTGAGGTAAGGAAGAAACTTACGGAATATACACACACGTTAACGGGAATGAATGAATCATCATCGGAGGTGAACGCCGACCGGTTGGCAAAGGAAATGAGAAGAGAGAAAGAAAAGATCTCGATCGTCACAAAAATACCTTCGTGTCCCGGTATCGCGAGAAGAAGAAACGAAGATATTATGGAAATACAACAACAAGATGGTAAAAAGTTAGGTTCAATTACTTTCGTTGGTGGAGCGGGAAAAGTTTTCTGCAACCTTGCGAGCGTCGCGACGGTCAGGTTGAAATGTTACACCTGCACGATTGATGTCATCATCCCCGTGTGTCGAATAAAGGGACGAAGACATCGAGGCGCAGAGAGCGAGGCGCATAGAACGAGCAGAGGAGTTGAAAGTGGTCTGATAACACACATGGGGGGAAAGGTTTCGCGCGAACGCGAGGGTTGCTTGTCAAAGTGGACATTTAATATTTAAATAGCCGGTAAACGAATGGTTTAAAACCTCCGCGGTTCGTCTGGGACGAACAGAGGCGCGGCCAGTCAACTGTTCCGGCGGAATGCATTCAAAGGTTCAATTAGACGTTCGTCAGCGGTAATTAAGAGGATTAGAATTACAGCGTATCGTCAGCCCCACCTATCGTGTTTACGCGATGTCGAAACGCATCTAATTCGAACGAATTAAAATGGCAACAGTAGGAAATTATCGATTATTACGAAGGCGCCAGCCAGTGTGATATTCGTACGCGGTGACTCAGAAGGGTTACGTTTTCGGGATGATAATTCACTTTTACCTTCGGATAACTCGAGGTCCAGCTCCGCAAGCTTCTCTCTCACGTCCTCCGGAAGCTTGTTCACGTCGATGTTAAACTCGGCCATCGCTAGGCCATCAGCTCTTTACCGAAACCACGAATTTTCCAACCGCACATTCCACAACCCGTTAAAGTTATTTGGCCATCTTGCTTACCACTGATTAACGTTTGCTCCGCTAGGCGGAGACACGCTTCGGATCAGTTCAGATGTCAACGAACAGGTGATTCACGATTGGACGTGGCTCGCGCGGACTTCCGTGAAATTAGAATAACGTGACGCTTCACGCACGACGTCGGACCGATATGCCTACTACCTCTGTGCATGTGCATGTACGGAGGTTATGTGCGTTTATCCACTGCTCCTGCGCGAAATACTCGAAACTCGAAACTTTCGAACGACCTATCGCACGGACATTTTTACGCGGGTTGACTGTCAAATCATACCAGTTTTCTAACCTACTTGATGCACGGGCTCGTACTATTTTTACATACTAGCATATTTTACCATCGTTTTCAGTGTAACTAGTTTTTAAGTGTCAGATACGATGGAACTCCTGGAAGACCCAGTTTTTAAAAATAAGTATCAAAAATCAAAACTCAGAGTAAAGCTATGGGAGAGCGATTTTATGGAAAATTATGGCAGGAAACCGAACAAGGTACAAAAATCTAATGTTTTTTTTCCTATTTTTGTGTTGTTCAAACAAATCACAACTATGTGACATTCGTATGTTTGCATTTGCTTAACTTGTCATCTGGGTCAACGAATGTTCGATGCTTTAATTTTGCATTGTTGACATAGTTTTACAAATATTTTATTTTTATTTATTCTACAAGGTTCTCTAGTGACAATGTAACTCCGATTTCCAGTCATGCTCACTCTGCCTGTTAAATACAGGACTTTTTTTTTAATAGTTTCACATGGTATTTTTGTTATAGTTTTACAATCATGAAACGAATAGATGGGAAAATTTTCGATTGTTGCTGGCACTAACGCATTTTTTGGCGTTTTTCCAACAAAATTACACGTCTATTATCGAGTACTTTGTACCAACATTTTGCTTTGCATCGTAGCTATCCTCCGATGTATTTTACGTTTCTTAACTATGATAAAATGGTAGAATAATGTGTGGTCACGAGCACAATGTGCATACATTGTGATCAGCTGCAATTTGAATTCAGTTTGTTTGAACCCAATAACTGAGGTGAAATTGTGCATACTAAAAACATTGGGAAAGTTTTTATTTCTATTTGTCGAATTCTTGTAGAAGAATGTCGATAACACTTGAGTTGAAAACATATTTCCAGAATGATATCAGAGAAGCAGATGCAACGATTCGAGATGCATATAAAATGTATTGGAAGTTGAAGACCCGAGCATTGGAAGAAACTCTAATGGACATTACTTTCACCGACGATGTGCAAGCAAACATTTCGGCAAGTTCCGTAACCACGGCAGTCACGAGTGATTCAGAAGAAAAAGTTCCGAACGATCTCATTGACGTGGGAGACACGGAGAATCGTAAACCAGAGGTGGCAAAAACTAATAAAAAAACAGAGTTCGATGCTGTGGTATCGACAGATGTGATAAATCCGCAAGGAGTGTGGGGAGAGCATTTAAACAAAACTAAGGCCGTTGAACCAAAGAAGAAACAGAATTTATTGGTTGGCCGTTCATCCTCCTTTCAATTGTCACAAAAGATGTTCGAAAGTACAAGTTTCACAAAGAGAAATCCACGAAAATCTTTATCTTCGGCAAAGTTACGAACTAAATCTGAGATAATCTCAGATCCAACAACGCAGTCCACACTCGACGAAACCTCTCGAGTAATGGACGGCTTTGATCCGAATGATTTGATAAAACCGATCATCGGGGATCAGTTGAAAGTTGTACAAACTGAAAACAAACTGGTCTCTAAATCAGTGAGTGCTGTTCATGAGTTATTGGAAGGTCGAGCATTCAACGCACGCAGAAGTATAGATTCTGGCTGGCTAAAGAGATGTTCCGAGCGTAATAATCTTGAGCCTTCTGCACCAGATTTAATGAGATTTTCTGGCACCAGTGACTCTGGCTTTGATTCGTTGGAATCTAGCGTATATTCACCGTATGCTCTTTCAGTAATGAGCTCGCAGGTATCACTTCCTATCTCAGATGAAGAAGATTTCGTTTGCAACAGTGATTCGGAAAACGAGAACAGAAATAAACGTGTCAGGAATCTAAAACGTAGTATTAGCAATGACGCAAATCAAACTATAAAGCGACCATGCATTGAATCGTCTCGTTCGACATTAAGTTCCCCCCAGGTATCCTTAGATCTCATAGAAAATCAGTCGACACCCGAAACACGACCGAACAAACTTGCATCGAGCACCAATTCAGTGGCACCTCTTCAGAGTAATGTAGAAATCAGTGCGTTGGCAGCACCTCAAAATCACGGAGACAAGGAAGCAAAAACGCATAAGACAGATATCACGTACCTTAACAACACTGGTAACAATCATGTACCTGAAATAATAGACGCAAGAAAAATATCGCCTAACAATGAATCCACAGCTTCGACTATCGAATGTTCGACAGAATCGCAGTTACAAGAATCACAGCAACTCGAACAGAGCACCGAAAAGAATTCAACTGCAGGCAGGCCTCAACGGAAAGCTTACAGGAGAATGCAAAAAAATAATTCTCCTGAATCTGACGATGAAAGTAGCGAGGAGAAAATAGTTGTAAAAACGAGAAAAACACGAGCCACTAAACAACAAACCACGAAAGCTAAAAAAGAAACCAAGTCTACCAAAACTGTAGTGGACAAAGATGTCGACATAGAAAAAACAACCCCCAAGGTAAAGAAAACGAGAGCCTCAAAAGTGACCAAGACTCGTGGAGCAAAAAGTGTGAAAAATACGAAGACTGATGAAGATGATCCAGGAGAAATTCCGCAGATTCCTTTTTATCCGGTAGATTCGTTGGATGCTGTACCCAGATTTTCATTGCCAGAAATAGGCACTGGTAATTTGATTAACGATTTTACTCAAATGGTCGCTGCAGATAGCGACAAATCTGCTGTACTTGCTAAATCGAAAAAACCAAAAAAACCTGTCACAGCTGAGGAGAAGTTAGAGAAGAAAATTGCAGATGGAAACATGAACGAGAATTTCGTGAGGATCAATTTGAAGAAGAAAGTTTTTGTCCGTGGAAAGAAAACCATGACATTCCAAAAGTATAAAAAAAATCAGTGGAAACAGAAAAAAAAAGAACTCGCTTCTGGCGGAGGAAGCTTAGACTTGGCAGATTTAGTTGACAAGAAGGGAGTGTTGACCTGTTTCAAATGTGGAGATGTTGGCCATTTTTCTAAAGAATGTAAAGCTCTAAAATCCGATGAACTTTTACCGTTAACTGGCGTGGAAGATACATCAGTATACCCGACACTAGAAGAGGCAGAAAAAATGGCCTTGGAAAATGTTTTAACTGCGCACAAACACAGACTGAATCTTATACCACAGGCTGCTGGATGTTCCTATAAGTCATCATTTGTTTCGAAAACAGATGCTAATCTTCCACCAATCGATTCAGATGGTAAAGACACAATTAAGCCTAAACTAGACGATTCAGACGGTAAAGAAACAATTAAGCCTCAACTAGACGATTCAGACGGTAAAGAAACAATTAAGCCTCAAATAGACGACCACGTAGACCTTCTGGACGACATTGACTTTTCAGAGGAACTAAATTATGAAGAGACTAAAACAGTGAGTTTTCCACTAAAATGCCGATCTAAGTCGCGGATCCGACTCGACAGTACTCAGCAAGTTCTTCTTTCCTCATTTACAGAAAGTGTCGACCAAACATACAGTACCTGAACACCTAGTTGCCAAATTGCTTCCTGCACCCGTTGGACCTGTTCAACCTTTGTATGATACGTCATCAGTAACAACATCTCAAAGTTGGTATTTCTTTACTATTAAGTGAATCTGATTATGCTATAATACAGTTTGATATTAAATGTAACGACTATAGTGTAAAGTTCACTCCTCTGAAAATTAATGATCTAAAAAGATTACAGTAATTTCAAAGGTGTACACAGCATTTGTATTGCTTTCCAAGTTTTCAGTTAACATAACGTACCTTTCCACGGCGAATTAAATTTATCTATCATTATCAAAAATATCATTTGTTTCAAAATAATCTGTTGAAATGCTAATTTCTATGACGCTAGTATCTTCTTTATTGGGTCTCACTTCCATTGTTTTTCCTCCCTTACAGACACGCCATTGGAAGTAGTTGAAGCATTAAATATGTTTGGTCACGAAACATTCAGGCCAGGTCAAGAAAAAGCTATTATGAGGATCTTGTCCGGAAAATCGACATTAGTAACATTGTCTACCGGCTCAGGCAAAAGTCTGTGCTACCAACTTCCCGCATACCTCTATGCCAGGCGCACTCATTGTATCACTCTCGTGATATCACCATTGGTATCTTTGATGGATGATCAAGTGACAGGAGTGCCAAAATTCTTGTCAGTGGCATGCCTACATACAGCACAATCGAGCAAACAGAAATCGAATGTGATGGAAATGGTGAAAGCGGGTTCTTTGAACGTACTGCTTGTTTCTCCGGAAGCAGTAGTGGCTGGTGAAAAATCAACAGGTTTTGGCGCCTTGCTACGTCAACTTCCACCGATCGCTTTTGCTTGCATCGACGAAGCTCACTGTATATCGCAATGGTCACATAATTTCCGACCATCTTACCTCATGGTTTGCAAAGTTTTGCGCGAAAAATTGGGTGTAAAAAATATTCTAGGACTGACGGCGACTGCGACAAAATCCACAGCTGAAAATATCGTCAATTACTTGAATATTCCTGATGGGATGGACGGCGTCATTTCTGACATTCCGTTACCTCGTAATTTGACACTCACCGTGTCAAAAGACCCGACTCGAGATCGTGCGTTGATAGCGTTGCTTGAAAGCGATCGTTTCAAAAATTTGAATTCAATAATTGTTTATTGCACACGTCGTGATGAGTGTGTTAGAGTCGCAGGAGTACTAAGGACATCTTTATGGGTGAGTAACGTATATTCAATAAAACGATCGATGATGTTACACCTTTGTCGAAGACATACATTTAGGAGCACCGTTCATTTTGCATCAGGATCCTGAGAAACATCCGAAAACGAAAGATAATATCTCCAGCATAGTGGAAGTATATCATGCAGGTCTACCAGCCTCTCGTCGTAAAACGGTCCAAAAACTATTTATGAATGACAAGATTAGAATTGTGGTTGCGACGGTAGCGTTTGGGATGGGTATCAATAAATCTGACATCGGAGCTGTGATCCACTACAACATGCCATCTAGCTTTGAAGGATACGTGCAAGAAGTAGGCAGAGCTGGAAGAGATGGCGAGCCTGCTCATTGTCACCTTTTCATAAGCCCGCAGGTATGGGAATAAAAATATTGAATATTTGTGTACGATACGTATCATAATTTCTTCTCAATTTCAGGAAGCAAATGATAAATCGGAACTGCGTCGTCACATCTACGCCAATGGCGTTGACAGGCACATGATTCGGCGTCTTCTCCAACAAGTATTTGTTCCCTGCGGTTGCAAGGAAAACAGACACCCAAATTCTAAACAGAATTGCCCAGGTCATGAAGTTGCAATCCCAGTTGATGATATTGTTAAAACTCTCGACATCCCGCAGGAAATCATTAGCACCCTTTTGTGTTATCTGGAACTTCACCCAAAAAAGTACATAACAAATTTATCACTAGCTTACGTCAATGCTAAAGTCACGAGCTATAATGGTCCCAGAGCACTCAAGACTGCCGCTCAATCTGTAAGTCGATACACAATTTATATCTGCTATTCTACCCACCTCTATAACATTCATTTGAAAAAGAAATTATCTCTTCATAGTCACCACCACTCGCAATGGCAATAGCTTTGGATATGAAACGAGGTATAAACCATGATGACAGTTCGGTTATAGAGTTTCCTGTGGTCGATATTGCTGCAGCTATAGGATGGGATAGCGGTGTAGTCAAGGGGCAATTGAAAAATTTGGAATGGCAACAGACTGGTATTGAAAAGACAAAAAAATTCGCTTAAAAAGACTTTGCTTAAAATGGAATTTAAATCGGATATCGATCATACCAAGCATTCTTCAACAGATGGAGGAGCGTGGAAACGTACAGCGATATCGGTCGCGTTTGACACACTCGGCTTCAGAGTGAGAGCTCCAGGGGATCTGTCCGATGCAGAACTGGACGAAGCTCTTGAAGTGTTAACGAAACGTACATCAGAACAACAACACATGAACCTGTGTCAGTTGGAGACTATTCACGCTGCGCTAACAAATGTCGCCCTTGAATCTGCCAGACAGTGCCAACAGCTAACAGAAGATGTAACGGCCAAATCCGACGCTTTAAAAACCGTGATTAGGAATTATTTCCAGACGGACGACCCAATGAAAAATATTGACCTAAAACTTGAGGTACAATCATTTATGAAGTATAATTGATATATATGTATATATATTAACATTTTTTTTAAAGTTTCCATTCGTGATCAACCAATTTCTAATTACAGACTAAGCTGGCTAATGAGGCACAGATTGCCAGTGATGTTCGACAACTCGTTCACTGTTATCGAGACAACAACTTCACAGGGAGAGCTGTAGCACGAATTTTTCATGGTATTCAAAGTCCAAATTATTCAGCACTGGTATGGTCGCGTTGTCGTTTTTGGAGAGCTCATCTGACAGCCAACTTTGAACTCATATGTCAAGTGGCTACACGAGAGATTTTAGCAATGAGAACGTAAGTTGATTCTAGGAATTTGGATTTGATAATCGAATATCATTTCTCACTGCCAGAAAAACGGTCGCAGCGTATTGAAGCGATCGTGTTAATTCTGCCTGGTTAAATCCTTATTATTGATTAAAAGACGTGATTGGAGTTTATTGAACGGAGGATAATCTTTGTGCGTGATGATACGTGTCGCATTTTGCCCCGTTGATATAATGTATTTAATCCTTTAATTTATTTGACTATATAATTTCCCCGGAGGGGAGGAGGGACGATAAGTTATCACAACTCGCTTTTCAAGTATGCTTTATCTTCCAATAACCCGATTGATACAGGATGAAAGATATGTCTGTGTTCTTAGTTGTATTAGATCGACACATGTTCAATATTCAATACCTGCAACTATTAAATACCTCCGGCATTTTGAACAAATTTGTTCATTAGACCTGCTGCCGTGCACTGATTGTACATTCACCAACAGATGTATTCGAAAATATCTACGTTCTAATTGTATTTGTAATGCATAACAAATTTAGATTTTCGCGATCCCATGGTCGACTATCTCCATTAAATATTGATTAGTGAAGTGCAGCGGAGCATATCCTAGAATTGAATTCAATATCAAGAATACATACAAAATTATCAGTAAACTGCTAGTAATATATAAATTAATTTAACTAAATGAAAAAAAGTGGATTCGGGCCTATAATTTTCAACCTCAAATAGTAGAAATGCACATCGTTGATTTCGATTATTTCGTAATGTGTAACGTGATGTTAATTCACTGTGATTTGACAAATATCAGGTAATTGCGCCATTGACTGTCGTAAGTAATAAAACGTGTTTTTACACTTCATTTCTACTCTGCGCGTTTTTGAAAATCGTTATTTTTGTACATTTTAATTTCTTCGAACTATTTTAACTATGGTTGTTTCGACTACTAATAAATTCAGTTATGAAAATCCTAGTGTATGTTCAATTATTTTTATTTCGTTATCGTAAAAACCAACCAACCCAACCAGATATTCACTGCAGAATGCTAATGCAACAACAACAACAACAAAAACCATAGTAAGTGAAAAGAGCACGAGGCATTGATAAAATAGGATCTTGTTTTATTTACTTAAAAATCTAGGGGTTATCAATACTCTTAATTGGCGTATCAGCAATCGGTTTACAAAAATATTAATCGATATCAATTAAGTAGCCACAATAGTCATGATTTATCCGTATATAAAATGTACGTATAAATTCTACGGACTTCAGCACACCAAATTTAGATCACACAATCTGCGCATGCCGTTGCAGATTAACTTACACAAAAATATATTACTAGTGACAAAAAAAACCACTTGCTCGACAATTTCGTTCCGTCGATGGTGGTAGACAAAAATTTCTTTGTAGTTAGAAAGATACCCACCCATTATTTAAAAATGTTCACAAGTTATCAATCTTCTTCGAGCATTCAAGTGACCACTCTCTTCATATAGTTGCACTGCCTGAGAATTTTGTTCGAACGTATGGCTTGCATTTTGCCGATACGATTCATACGTTTCTCGCTTTGACATATGGCACAGAATTCTGAAGAAATTGAATGGAACGGCGATCTGAAATAGACGTCTGTATGCTGTATCCGTTTGTTCTTGTGATGTGCCCATACGTGAAGAAAAGCCTCCAAACTCATGAGAACAGCAGCAACCCAACGAAAATAGAAAACAACCGGTATGAATAGCATTACTGCATTTGTCTGCCCAAATGGTTCGCTATTACGTGGTAATCTCAGGATTCTGGAGGATTTTCTGCAAGGATCATAATCAATGTCTGTCTCTCCTGTTTCGTTTTGCATTTGCAAAGCTCGAGGAATCTGAAAGTACAAAATATATTTCTGAGACACGATATACTATATTTATATGTATTTATACGTAAAACTCAATTTTCAGTTTCAGTTTGCCAGAAGAAAAAGCCACTCGCTTCACGCAAATGACTTTTGCTCTCGCTGTGCGAATGGTATTTGTTCGGTGAAATTCTACACTTCCAAAATTATATTCTATTGATACGCAGATTTTTATTTCTGTCACAGTAAGCCGAGACAATTCAGCATACGAGAATTTTTCTAATACATATATTGTGTAAAACGCACGTGTCACATTTCCAAGTATTTTTTACAAGAAGAAAATATCGCAACTGATGAAATTACTTGATTGTAAACAATCGGATCAAATTACAACGTATCTCGTCTAATAGAACACCTGTAAGTGTAATTTTCAACACCATCTTTGAATTCTTAAATACGAATAAACGCGTCTCTCTTCCTACAAACGCCCATTCATACCTGGAACGGTACGCGATTGGGAGAATGATATTCTTGGGTAACTTCTTCGGGTTCTCCAGTTTCTACATTATTATTTCCGAGTTGAATAACGGATGTAGAAGATCTGTCCCGTAAGACAAGCCGCTCGAAATGTTCCCCAGTTTCCTCGTCGACGATCACGTTGTTCATCGTGAATCTGACGCGATCGGTGATAGTTGAAAATTCAGTCAAAAGTACGAATTCGTACCAAAGCCGTGAAGGTCGCGGAGGTCACTTCCCGGAAGCCGTTTGTTGTTTACGCTATGCTAATTATGGAAAAATTGTATTACAACAAAGTTGAAAAGAGCACATTGATAACATACACTATGATATAACAAAAACGCTTTTGGGCATTTCACGCAACATTTACCCCGCACTACGAAGAATAATCTTATTTTGTTCTACAGATTATCACGCCCAGATAATAAAAATTACACCATTTTTATCCCTGCTCCCAGAAATATAAGCCCCGTTTCTTAACAACGTCAAACTCTAAACTCCGCTTTCTTCAGCCACAAGTAAATAGTAAATATTATTACCTCGAATACACTAGAGCTATTTGATATTACAGTTTTTTACCTGCAGTCATTATACGTTTTTTGTCATTTATGAATATGTAATTTTATTCTCCCGAGGGAATACCGTGAAGGTGGAGTAAAAACTGTAATCGCACGAAAGAACTAAACATCAATGGATTTATTGTCAACCTATGAACATTTTCAAATAACGATAAGTTGTTTTTATTTATTTCAATCAATACGCTAGATCGTGCGTGCGTTTTACATCCTGTATTCCGCAATTACGTCCATAACAGCTATCGAGTAATTATTGTAATAAACATTTTCAACTATTGGCGATGTAAAATAGATAATTACGTCTGTATAGCAGGTAATATGAGTATACCGTCTTCGAATCTGGATTCGCGCGTTTGGAAATATCTGTGTGGAGTAGAATGATAAATCAGTAATGGCAAAAAAGGAAAAAAGGAATGCCATTACGGGTATTATACCAAAACTCTGAGAAGTTCTATGCCGCCTAGCAACAAGATAAATTGATGGTTTATGATGTTGCCTTTTGGCTATAGGAAGCCGCACGATTTGGCTGTGGACGAGTCGCTTGCCACGAAAGATCTGTCCCTGATGAAATATCTGCGTCACAGCAATCGCAGCATTTCCCACTATATCCTTTACAAGAACTAGCCACGTAACTACAGAATGCTTCCAGTATACAGCACATATTTCTCTTCGTTTTTTCTTCTCTAAATCATTTCAAGGCGGTCTTATAATTTTGCTAATCAAAATCCCACCATGAAACCGATGTCAACTACGTACACACGTCGGCTTTTATTCATATAAATTCCATCGACACGAAAAAAACAAACGAATCTAATATCCTTGCCTGCTCAAAACAACTTCTGATTATGAACGGAACCCCAAAAGTCTACACTCGAACCGAAATTGATACGTGGTATGATAGTGAACGAAGCGAATACCTCTTTGCTCAAGAACAGAAACTCGTTGCAAAAGTCAGTGTATAAAAAATATACTTGTTTGTTTTTCTCCATAAAATGCTAAAACAAAGCAATTAATTTAAATATTTGGGGACAACGCGATTTTTTCATAACGTGGTACTTGATATAAATTAATTTCATACGTTCAACGTGAATTTTCTATTTATCAAACGTATAATGCAATCGTAAACTGTAATTGTACTTGTTACTTTATAATTGCCGAATGTAACTTAGCATGAAAAAGAGAAATCTTTTTAATGGGATACGTGATGTTCGACGTGTGGATACGTAACGTGTTTTTATTCGTATTCGTTCTGTTCTTTTTCTTTTTGCAGCTTGCAGGAAATCCCCTCACGGAAGATTTTGTCATTTTTCACGCGATGTCACATTGTTACTGGAGAAGGAACCACGAACGTATATTTACGTAATTTGCGTGAAGTATAATTATAGGTTGAGTAACACTAACGACAACAAAAAAACCAATGTGGGACGGCAAAAGCAGTTTCTGTCCATATTTTATCCGGACATCGGGCGAAACAAGTCACGCACGTAGAGGTAGCTAGTATGTATGTTATTAAGCATTCGATACCTTCAAAAATTATGGTACAACGCTGTTGATTCCGATGACCTTGAACGTCTTGTACCTAATATTTTATTGTCCAAGGTTCCGTTGCGCAATGCTCGCAATAAACCGAATATGGTCTTTAGGTTCGCGTAAAGTTTATCAGAAGTGACACGCAGTGGAATATAAAATTGGAACTGTTAGAAAACACCAACGATTCATGGTTCCTAGCAGTTTCGCTGATGCAACATTTGTTCGAAGATATCGATGGGTTCGTTTGGAAACGAGCAAATGAGAGATGTATTGGAAAAAAGCAACTGATTTGATGAAACTGTTATGAAAAAAAAAGTTGGTATCTGGTCTTTTGACGAATACTCCCATCCGTTCTTAACGGCTCGCTTGTCGTATATATTAACTTCGTACTTACGTTCGCGTGTTTATTATTCCTCGATTTAATGAACCGACTCGATTGACCTCTGCTGAACAGTTCTGTTACAACTCGACGGAGCGTCGTTTTTTGTACGTTCATTTCAAAACTAAGTAAAATACAAAAACTGAACTAATTTTATCGTGATCTTTCAGGCGTAATTATAGAGATTTCGTAATTTCATCGATAGCAACCTGTCGAATTATCAGCGCCCTGGATCAACAGCTTCCTAATCAATCAATTTCATTATCGGCAGACGAAAAGTAGGGCTAGCCAATCCGCGATACTATATTTAACTGAATAAATCTGACAGGGAAATGGATATAATATGGTTGCAAATGAAAATCGGTCGAGGTTGTTTACGTCAGGCAAGTACTTCAGATATTGAAGAATGAACTAGGTTGACGCGAATGTTTTTGAAATCCTCTAATGCCACTGAATATTCACCATGGTAATTTTACACACTTTTCCCAGTAATGTTCGAATGCGGTTGTTAGGTTTCATGTAACGTTGAACGGACTTTATACTATTCAATTACAGAAATTATTGACACTGTATTTATCACACACATCGTAATATGCCAGGACGTGAGTCACTTCGATCGTATGAGATTGAAACGGCACCGGACGAACATATGCGCATCGAATAGCTAGATTCCGAAGCCTTCAATTGTAAAAAACGATTCACGTATCGTCTGGGACGAACGTCCAGACTAAATCACAAATATACAATCGTTTTAGAGCCAAGATTGTCAATACCAGACCAACGCGATGCGGCAAAAATAATGAAACATAACCGTCAAAACAAACGAGTGAAAGCGCAATTCGAACGACAATTTGTAGCGCGATGTAAACATACGGATGTTATATTACATTTTAAATACGGCGGGTGTTGATTACTCGTATGACTTGATTTTGGGAATCAAGTAGGTCGGAATTCACAGGATTCCGAAATACATCTACAGGTGAACGTGTCGATAACACGTCGTTAACTTACCCAGGTATGCAAACTTCGTCCAAGATAAACCGGATTCACTTTACATTATTGAAATACGGATAACACTTTGCACTCTACGATGACACCATAATGTTTCCAAACTGTTTTGTCGAATTGCAATTTTTAGATGACTTTGTTTGTACTTATAGTCACGTTACATAACTTGCTTGGTTACTCCGTCGATGTTGCACGGAGACAAGGTAATCAGCGACGTTTCTCCCTCTCCGTTCGCGAAGCGCGCGAGGCGACTGGAGGCGACTGAATACGCGGCTATGAAATGAAACATGAACTGCCACCGAGCCGCCACCAAGTTTTCCATTGCTAGGACCATAGGACTACGGCTAGGGTATCACGTGGCGCAAGCGTAATTTCTTTGTTCCTGTCTTATCGCCACCTCGCTGCAGTTTACCGTGATTCGATTCCGACGAAATATCATTGTTCGCATTTGTTGCTTATAGATGAATAAGTATAGATTATTTTGTCTTCATGATTTCAATTACAATAGCTCGCACGGTTGTGAGGTGATATCACCCGATCCCCGCGGCACCCTTCCACTCGTGGTGCATTTATGTTACGTAAACAAGGTAACAGAGCCAATAAAATCCTCTGGTGACTCAATAAAATAATAATCAAACCTGATCAGCGGTGATAATAAGGAGATTTATTTTTGTTAGTAACGATAAGGATGACTGTGCAGGGATTAAAATAATTAGACCATTTCATTACTTCGTTTCTGTAAAAAACGTTTAAATAGCATTTTCCTTTATAAAGATTGAATCATTCGGAACGTTATGAGCTTGTTACACGTCTTTATAGACGACTCTTATCAAGAGGCGCCATTGCGTACACAATATTAGGTACGCCAAGTCGCAGAGCAGTTTTATCTGAACCTCGTTTGATTATGCATTCCTTAATGATGGTACCTGTTATTTAAATTAGATAACAGTATACGTACAGACTGGCGGCGAAGGTTATTATGGGTAAATTGCTATCCATATAAATCTGAATGATTAACCATTTGTATACACATTTTGGGGAAGCAGGTGTAAAATATAATCATCAAGAGCAACGAAATTTCAAGAACTATTTCGTCATGCTCAAATTTATCATTGATAGTCTATCGATAATATTATTAATTTGACCCTGAGGTAAAATACCCGTGAAACTTGTAGTATAAAGCAGATTACATGGATGTCTTTGATTCTCAAAGACAAGACCTGCCCGGAGTGAACGATTTTTCCCCCCGCCTAAGTTTACTTGATGAATTTGTGAATTTTCAACTCTAGGAGTTTATTAAGGTTTGAGTGGAGAGTCACCGACTGTTTACTCACCGTCACTCAAAATCATGATTTTGGAGTATCATATGTATGGAAATTTATTATCTTCGCAAAATAAGTTTTGAAAACTTCTCGCTTGAAAATTGTTCCACCTCAAGATTATAATCATTAAATATTATTTATTCAGAAATTATTTCGTTCAACCATTTTCTATAATTAGAGATTATTGAGTGGAAAATTTGAAAAATTAAACAATCGTGATTCACGGATCAGTTGTATAAGTTATTCTATTAGAGCATAAAACGTGAGTTCGTTGGCTGTACATTTTTATTTTGACTACGACATCAGCTTAATATTATCAAGCATAATTCTGTTACAGCTAGCTATAATTAGTTGCGAAATAAAAATGTCTCATCTGTCAGTTGGTAACATTATATTTAGGTATCATAAAAAATGCTTGAATGACGGAGCGTTAAAAATAATTATTAATAATATATCATTTTAGCAATAAGAAATACACGATATTTTTTACTATTCGACTAGCCATTATTAATTAATTTCATTAATTCGTCCATAACCCAAACGTTCTCGCCTAATTTCTACTTTCAGCCACGACGGAATATTTTGATCAATGTATTGCGCGCTGGGATATTTAAGAGGTGGTTCTGGTTCTTTAAATGGATGAACTTTCTTCAATTTTTTTAGTAAAAATTCTTTGTTAATTGTTTTCTGATCACGATACTTATCCATGTAGGAGTTGAATGGTTGCCGCAGAGGGAACCAGGTTTGTGGCCTGATGTACGGCTTTGGAAAATCATATTCAAATTTTGGTTCGGCCATATCTGAAATCAAACCGAATGTCTTTCCTGAATCGTAACAAAGCCTAGCGCAGTATTGACATTAGCTGAATTGATAAAGAATGTTAGGAATTCTCCTCAGAAACAAATATGACTAGAGCACAGATAACTGTCCATCCGTAATATCTAACAATTAACGTAACCATAAAAAGCATTCAATTCTTTCATATATTACCCAATGTGTTGTGGAAAAAGTCTGTGACAGTCGAATCCCAGTCTGCTTGGAAAAACGCCAGTCCAGCTGGCGTCAAATAATCTTGATGATCTCTATAGAAGTTGTACGTATTCCAATTGCGATCCCTCAAGTCAAGGCTTTATGGAGGAAATAAAAAATACATATTACCAATCCACTTCCAATGATACATGAGCCCAATATTGTTAACGTTAGGAATCATTTTCATATAAATCCAAAATTTACCACGGCTGCTGTTTTTTGTAAGGGGAAAAGTCGACTTTTCTATCCTGCTTGTAGAGCACAAAAATATATCTATGAAAACCAGTGCCATGAACCGGAAACGGTCTTATATAATCTATTATTTGCTCTCCTCTTTCTATCGCATTGCCCGGAATGTTTCCACTGGAAATTAAAATGCACAATGAGAATTGCAAATTAATAGCAGAGGGTAAGTGCAAAATTTGGTCACGATACAGAAAAAACAATGCGATATAAAAGTACTTTGTCCCTATGAAATTTAATCAACTCACATGAACCAATGACAATACTCATTATTTTCCTCCACAAGGTTTCCATCTGGACAAGTGAAAAGTAATGTCCATAGCGTGTCCGGATCTGCACTGTAGCTTATTGTAGGTATTTCAATCGTGTCTTTGGGTTTAAGTAGATTACCCCTGTAAACTACGGCAATTTCCTCGCCGTTTAAATTATACTTAATATCGAGCGGAACGGTTGGGGCAAAATAAGCATCACCGTAGAGGTCCTTAAAGATGCCATAATGGTCAGCGATTTTCATTATATCTTTTGGTCCATTATTCTCAGCCCAAACTTTATGTACGTCCTCTAAGTTAATTTTCACTACAAAATTGTATCGTAACGATGTATTTGTGGAAATAAACCATCTCTATAGTAAGTGAGGTAAAGAAATACATGCAACTTACACTCATTGTTACGTGCTAATCTTTCCAAGTTAGGATCGGATCTTTGTTTCTTCATGTACACCATACGTTGGGACATCACTGATCTCCTTGATTCTCGTAACATTGGTAAACCAATGTTCACTTTAAACGCCAATTCTGGATCAACCTTATTTAATTCTACAAATAAAGATTATGCTTAATCTTGTAACGTGTTGAGGTTAGATTCACATTATGAGTTTTATTTTCTGAAAATTCTAACCATCTAATCTCTGTTGTAACGTGCGAGCAATTCCAGGTGGTTTCCCTCGCATCTTATGGCCGTATCGCACATGTTGTCCTTTCACAGCAATTAAATCGCTGGATAATATCCGAAATAAAGAATTCGCCATGTCTAAACGAGTGTTCTCAAGTGTTCTGAATTTAACGTCGTCTGCTGAGTGGCTGCTGCCACTGCGGCGGGAGAAATACTGCACGTACGGTGTGTGTACAATGTAAGCGTACGATGAACACAGTCTGTATGCATGCACGTAAAGGTACCTGTTGCTAATAGTATTTTAAACAGTCAAAAGTGTTGGTATTGTTCGCAGAGCTACATCCTTGCTTTCATTACTTGCCAGTATTCGTTGTATTTTAGCAGGCGAAAACTATATCATATTCGGCGTGGGAACAGAATATCTACTGACGTCACGGTCAAGTCTGTAGTCGCCGGATCGCCCAACCATTTTACATACCGACCGAGCCGTGTCATTATGATTATGATTATTATTGTTGTCATCCGTCGTTCCCTGCTCCCGTGGTTCGTGCCGTGACTGGCCGCGGCAGTTTGCAGGTAGTTGTCGAACGGTTGGGACTAGTTCCATTGAGCGAAAGCCGGTGTTGCTTCGTGGCGTAGAAACTGACGGCGAACTAATCGTGCACGATACCTTTTGGATAAAAAAAAAACTAATAGTGCGGACGATCGTGTATACATATAATTGAAAGTAATTTTGTACGAAATTTACAATCGTTACTGCATTTTTCTGTAACATGGTGCTAGTTTACTCGGTGTTATTGTGATTTCACAAAGTGGACGATTCGTCGTAATACGAAGGCAAGCGAAGAGTTTCGCTGAAGCAAAACATTTCGATATTCTAGTAGAATTCCGAGGTACGGGAGAGAAATGTTTTTATCTTGTTGCTGCAGACTCTCCAATCACTTCGTAAATCGCGTGCACGACGTAACACAGAGCTTAGATCTAGAGACTTCTGAATACTGAAAACGTTGTTCCGAGATCCATTGTTTTTGTTACTAATTATCGTGTACTATCGTGCCTATCGACGAACATTCCGCATCGAGTGAACTCGTCCGGCGATGACGGACTTATTGATCGGAATGGCAGGAAGCACGTTCGGTTGTCCAGGAGGCAAACCGAGCAACGGCGATGTCGTCTATAGGACCAACGGGGTCGCTGCGTACAGAAATTCGGAGATGCGGCATTCGAGGAGCGAGGATCTGTTGGGAGGTGGGCGACCTTTGAGTCCTTTGATCGCGGCAGCATCCGAAGACGACCTGGTCGCCACAACCGCCCTTCACGAGTGCTCCAGTCCCCCTCCAACGCCGTGTCATCGTCCGTCTCGAACACCTGGTCCTGGAGCTTCGCCGGTTCTCGCCGATCGCGTCGACCCCGAAGATTCGATACGGGACATCGTCACCGAAAACGACCTCTACAGGTTAGTTTCTTTTCAATCTTTTTTTCCTGTTCTTTCCGAACGCTCGAGGCGAGCCGATTCGTCGAATGCTTCTTAAAGAATACCTCGCGTAAATGTCATTCCGTTCTGTCATTGATTTCAACGGCCAGCGGCGTAGGTACGTCATCATCGTCTTTACGTAACGAAATATAGTGCATTTTCGCGTTAGTTCGCGATTACTACTAGGATCCGATGCGTGTTTTACGTCGTATTAATGGACGGACTGTGTATACGCGCAGTTGTAATGATTTATTATTATCGTACATGTTTCTGTCGGACGGCTTGCGATCGAACGTGTTCGTTGCCATCACAGATAACGTGGCACGCCGTATCTCCGGATTTCGCGCGCCCAAAATTGATAATGTACGTTTGTCAATCTGTGGAGATACATTATCGTGTTATCCCAAACCGAACGTCGATTTGTCACGTGAATGCGTACGTGTTCCGGCATTCATCGGTGAACCAGTTTTCGTCGGAGCACTTGTTAAACAATTGGCTGACAGAAATTTCATTAAAATAAATTCAGACCACGGACAGTTGACGCTCGTATATGAAAAGCGGCATTGCGTGAAATTCATATACGTATAATCGATAATTGAAATTAACCTGAACATAATATTAAACAAATAACAAACTGATCTGGCCGTTCAAAAAGAACTTTCTTCATGTTTTAAAACTACCGTTATTAAGAATCGACATCTGGGTAGGTAAAAGGATAAAGGAGATCAAGGATGAATTTTCAGATGACGAGCTTGAGTTTCGTGTATTCCATAGTAACTCGCGTCAAAACGTCATAAAACTGTTGCAGACCCGTAGGTTAGATGATACTGCAGCGGAGTATTTATAAAGCGGCTATATTTATCATGGCGAAAAGAACATTAAAAATATTCAGACCACGTATAAGCATTCTTCGAATCCTTCTCGCGATGCGAATATCTTTTTCCTCGTTGGTCAAACCAGCGTTATCTCCGCTATCCGGTGGATCATCACATGTATCTTCTTTTCGCGGACGATCATGAAAAAAATGAACATTACACCCACATGACTGGTTCACCTACGCTTGCAGTTCGATATTTTCGCAAACAAAACTTTTTGTTAACTTCGCTTTAACGTGATTGTTCTACACCATTGCGAATATACTCGGTTATTTTCAAAGATGAGTCGTGCGCGGCTCATCTGCGTACTACGTGACTTACCACAATTCGATTGTTTGAGAAATATGACTCGTATTATACAAACGACCGATGAATATGTCTTCACAAAGCGTTTCTCCATTTTTTTTGTTTCAGATTCGTCCTCTTCAAACGACATTACGATAAGTATGTCGCTCTGGCAGCGAGATACGAAGAGGCTCGAGGTGTCGCCTACTATTTGGAGGAACGCTACCACGAAGTTAAGGTACATTTGTCAGGAGAATTAACATTCATCTGGAGTACAAACTATGACTCGCTTACATCAGGCACATTTAAAAAAATTCAAGCATCGTAATTTGATGGAAATCGCGCTCATAGAATACTTTCTTCGTGATGATTCGTATAGGATCAAGGTTCGTTGGTGAGACATATTCATCCCCTGTATCAGTAAACGAAATGAGTTGTATATCACTAGCATATACGTTGGAATATATCGTGAAGATTTGACCGTGGCTACTGATAAGATACGACCAATCTGAGGTGCGATAGAATTTCCATCCATCATTGGAACTTGTGTGTTAAACTTATCGGTCGACTCAAATGAAAAGTCACGAGAGTATTCGATCGTTTTGTAATTATCATTAATCACTGTATTGAAACAACGATATACTTATATCGTATCGCATTTTAATTTTTTTGATCAATTATAGTTGACCGCATGCGACACCCGTACACTTATCTAAATGGGTTAGTTGTTTGTGCGATAAACGCACGACTATCCCACCAATTCTAACAACATTGCAAAGTTCTTTATTTTTATGGATGATCACAAGAAAATTGATAACGTTCGGTATAAATATCCGTTCTACCTACAGTCTTTCTCTAATCGTTCTAGTCGTCGCAAACAATTATGTCGTCGGAGAATTTCGATTTAAACCTAATTAGAGCCTCGATTTTTCATTTAATCCCTACGTCTAAAGAAGATCATTTCGTTTGAAACAATTTTTCATTATATGGGTCAAAAGGTTGAAAGGTTAAACGATAATTCAACTATCATTAGTCGAAATGAGTCAATAAATAATTCGCAGTTAACCCGGGTCGGGTCGAATCGATAACCTCGTTCGATGCAATTTAAGATTATAACGGAAACTCATGCCGTCTTGTCTTTCACATGTCTTCCTTCCTCGCATATCGCGTCACAAATTGTAGAATAATTAAGGCTACAATTTACATGATTTCTCATCGTTTTTTCTCTCTCTTTGGAACACCTGGGTTAAACAAATTATAGAAGAAATAAATAGGATAAAATAAAACATGCGACAATTCCTGTTCCGATAGGACTCTTTAATCAATGGCAATCGGTAAAAGAAATTGATGGCAGAAACAGAAAAAGTTTATCAATTCATGGGTCAATTATCAATACGAAGCATTCACAACCAATACGTACCACAAGGTGGTCTATTTTCGATATTATGTCGAAACTGATTGAATCTTGAATGCCAATTTGCTGTAGTCCGTCGGTATAATGATGGTCATTTACGTGGAACAACGAGGAATTTCGCAACGTGAGCCTTACGCAATTTTGGCAAGAGTCAAAGCCCAATGAGATATCATACGAGATCACGTAATCGAGAACGATGAGGCTATGAGCGTTAATATGGCTGAACTGTTACGATTTTACAGAATTTCAAGTTCGAACAGTTCACCGTCGATTCTTATCTCCAGTCGGTGTTACTAGCACAAGATTATGATGAAAAATGAATTGGTTCAGCCTAGGATGTTCTTGCAGCTCAAGTATGATTGATCAAGTACTTGTTTATCGCGACTCAACTTACGTCTCACTACGCGCTGTTTATCTTTTCCTTTTGTCCCAAGTACGAGTATTGAGACCCGAATACGTGATGTTGATTGAGAATTTATCTATCACGTTTGTTAGTGATCGTACGATTACGTGGGCTTCGCTCGATCAGATATTGGAATTTCAATCAGGCCACGAGTAATAATCTGATTCGCCTTCGCGATTTTATTCCTATCGAATTTTTTGGTAGGTACACACATCTCGAATTAATTGGTACGAAATTTTACGCAAACGCCCAAAAATCGTGGCTCATTTTCTTTCCAAGACTTAATCCCCATTTACCCGAGCGCTGTTCTCTCCGCACTGAAGTATGGCCATCTCTATTCACGTATCGAATGTAATGTGCCAATTGATATATCACTGCTATAGCATGCGAGGCTTTACTAGTATCCGATAAATAGTTGTCCAGTCGAGACAGAACAAATAAACGGACAGGTGCTATCAAATAGGTTCTGTTTGGTTATTTTATCGCGTATTCCAAAGCTTTAGAAGCTTACCGTTTATACAGATCTATGAAAAGAATGTATTAATATAGATGAATCCGGGAAGAAAATTGTACGTAGGATGAAAATGGTGGCAAGAAACAGTTTCGCAATGGCTGGTTAATTGGTAGTCAGCAATGTTACATCACGAGCCGATCTCTAATTTTCGTGTATTAGTCGTTCCACGTATAACGTACGGTCCACAAAATTACCAAATTCTCGCCTTCATCTCGAATCTACACCAAGATTTGTGTTCCGGATTTGCGGGTCGTGGCAGGGTAACTCTTTTTTGAGCTATAACATCCGAAAACACGAGTCACGAAATCAAATGTGAAATTGCGAAAAAAAGCTGACCAAAATCCGACGAACTTCAGGAGTCGTAGCAGAGAAAGTTTATCAAATATAAAAGAGAAACGAATATGTCTCCGAAAATCATCGCGTCACCTTTTCGCGTATCGTACCGTTTGAGTGGTTTTTTACAAAAAATGTTATACCAAGTTGCCTTTACGAGGATTTGAAAGTAGTACGCTGAAATTGTGTGTTTTATTGATTCGGAACCTCGACAACCCAATTTGAATACACCTCAGTATGTGTGGAGCCTGCCGAACGACGAACGCTCGAGGCGAAACCGTAAACTTTTTCGAATTGCGGCTTTTCAATCTCAATGGTCGTTTTTTTTCGCGCGTGTCCAGCTTAACAACGAGATGCGCTATACCTGCGGCAGCGAAGCAGCTGAAACCGAATGACAATGAACTAACAATCGCAGCGTGTTTGTGCTGTAAACATGCATCTATCGACGACGCGAATTGTATTGTTGTTGACGTCAGGCTAACCTGAATAAAATAGCCATTCTCTTTCGCTGCGACGTCGGCAATTTCGCGGCAGGAAATGTCTCTTTCTCTCTCCCTGCTCTCGAGTCTCTCGAATGGTCGAGCCTCTACCGGACAGAACAATAACGTTAAGTTGATTCCGCCTGCTTTTGCCGACACGGACCTTTGTTTCAACAAGATCACGTAACGATAACTATAATATGATTATCATCAGCTTACTATAACCATTGATAGTAGAAATCTTCTCTTTCGTTTTACAAACATTCGCCGTGATCCTGAAAGTTACTGAAATGCACCGTCGTGAAACTAATGGAAAATGCGTTTGAATGAAAGTATTAAAAAAAAGCTGGATTCATTTCTCGTTACTTAGAAACGTTGGTAGCATTACGATTTTTCATACCTGCGCTCCGTTCCGAGCGGCAACTATGAACGGGATGCGTTGCTGTCACATGCGAAGGATCTTTCATCCGTCTGTTCGTTGCACGCATCTACTCGTAATGTCACGCCACGCTGATCACCATTTGATTTATGCATAATCCCCGCTAGAATCGCATGCCGATGTTTACTCTTTCAATTACATACGTCGATTCAGTTACGACTTTATGACGGATAAGATTACGACTTGACGACGTTTTTGGTCATCGTTGTAATTTCATTCGGTTAATTGAAATGTGATATTCACACTTGTCAACTCGTTGATAACCGCGACCTTTTCGTTCTCGATGCTTCACAACATCAAAACCATCCTATCTTCGTTCCTTATCCAACCAATTGCACGTTGCGGGTTGCTTTCTTTCGGGTTTCTAAATATCTTTGAAGATTTTGGACAGGAATCCTAACGACCCTGACCCAATGTAACTTCGAACAAACGAGGATTCCCTGAGATTTCCACATCCAATTTCTTGCCGACTTATAAAAAATATGTCGGTAAAAACGATCCGCGGTAAACGTGCGATACTCGCCGATAATGCGCGAGAGAAATTTCTAACAATTCGAAAATAAAATCGAACATCAGGTATATTGGTGGCAGTCACGAACAATTGGAAAAAACATCCCAGATCGTCTGTGTCTAATTTCGTGGTTGCAAGGAATATGTTTTGTTTCGAGGAAACTATTGGAGAATGCATTGTTTATTGGTTGTCGTGACTCCGAGCGTTAGATTTTCAAATGTCAGGTTAAGCGTTCGTGTAAGAAAACCGCGGTAGGTACAGGAAGTGAAAGGTTCTTTCAAGCTAATTTTTCCACGGAACAAATACAGCGGTGTGGAATCGTTGACCTGTTCAAAGACTGACGAGTAATACGAACGTGAGAATATTTCGTTACGAACATCGAAGCTTTTCTTCGCACGTGTACGACGCATCGTTTAGTCAGGTTCAGCATTCCGTTTGCCCCAACATCGATGAATGGTTCTTCTATAATTCGATACGCTTTTACCAAATGCCAAACGTAGGCACTCGCATCGTAGAATTGTTTTGGCACGATATTTTATCCAGCAACATTACGCTGGATTTAATATGTATAGTATTAGCAACGCGAAGGTGAAATTTTTTCTACCGAGACGTGATAACCGTTTGTTTTTTAAAACTGCATCCGTAATTGGTATACATTGGTCTCACGGAACCCATAATAACGTGTAACTTTCTTTTTCCTATTTTATTCCGCGGGCAGGAAAATATCGCCGATGCAAGCGCGTACCGCCAATGATTTTGTTCATTACAGAAAATTTCCCCGACGCCGTAACGTGGTCGTTGCATCAGGCGCGATGCCTCTACGTTCGCGCTTTTACCTCACGTTGCATCGTTATTAAGCGTACATGAAAGTTTCTCTCGCTGTTATTTTTCCCATCCATTTCGTGCTTTCTCGTCTTCTAAAAGCACCTGGAAAAGTCGTTTTTCTCGCTGGAAAGAACGTCGAGTTCTTTGTTGTCTCATCTCAAGATTACGCTTCTTATCATTGACCGATGGCGATAAAATATTTCGACCTCTTCTTCATCTGGTTATTTTTGTTGCTCGGTGTTTGTCTCGTGTCAACTTTACAGATCTAACCTGCGTGAATGTACGACGAGTTGTATAACACCATACCTATTCTGAGCGGGATCCAAGCGATTCGAGCGATACCCGAACACACCGTTAATTCGTCGGGCGGAATAATCGATTCGTGCGCTCCGAGTGAAAAGAAATCTAAAAAATTACGAATACACTGGTAGAACCGCATACGAAAAAGAATAATGCTATGCTAATACGTGATAAAACTCGTCGAAGACCTTCGCGAATGTAGCCGCGGGTTACGTGACGTCACGTCGACCGACCTTGAAATGTTTTCGATTACAATTACTAACACTTACCTACCTTGCCGTCGGAAATATTCTATCGCAGCGTTGCAAACAAGTTTGCTGAATTTTTTTTACCGCAGCTCGATATCTCGATCAGGCACCGGTCTACGCGTTACTCGTATATACATTGAAGTTTTACGAAAAGTTTTCACTTCGCTTCCTAAGCCGACAACTTTTAAGAGGGTACGTATACTCTGAGGCCCAACAAAAAAACTTTTTACGATGGGCTTACTTATTTATTAATACACGTTCCGACACTCGAATAATATGGCTTTTATAAAGTTATGAGAATTTTTCCACATCACGACTGTCGCAAATAACGGAGTTATACTTAGTCTATCTTCGAGAGAAATAAAGTTATCTCGCGAGGAGTAGAGAATCTCCAAAACAGTGCATTAAAATTTTCACCAGGTATCAATGATATAATTATCTCGTGCTTTTTTCAATATTATATTTGTGTCCGAAATAACGAAATACAAAAAGCTTCCGCTCAAGCACGAGAAAATTGTATCATTAATAAGTAGTAAAAATTTCGAAGCATCCGGTGAAGCCGTTTTTGAGAGTCTTTATTCGCTGAATTTATCATTTTCACGGTTACTCGACAAACTGTGAAACAATTTTCAGTACCGTGTTCGAAGACCTTTCCTGAAATTGCCGGCGCCTTCGGCACGGAAATGAAAACCTTTGAAAATTCATTATTGAGAAGTTGGAAAGGTAATGGAAATGCAACTAAGAATTAAATCTACCTAAACCTGACGGTGAAAATTCGCACGGTAAAGAGAACCGGAAACAAGAAATTATTTATACCCGGTTGTCATTTATTACCAGGCCGGCTGTTTCCTCGGATATTTCGTTTCCTGGGTTTGTTTTGTGCGGTACTACAGTTCTTTCCCGTGCCTATTTCAATGCCGATCCAAGGCTGCGCCGACGTTATCTTGCTTACCAGGATTGTCCGACCCTTGGCTACTTGCCTTCATGGTTTCTGAAATACCGAAAAGAGGTTTATTGTTATTCCTGCGGAGGTATTCGCGACGCTGTTGTCCCCGAAAAGGCCAGAATTGCTAATCACCCGTATTATATTCGATTAGATAACGTGAAAAGTGTTCCTCGCAGCGAACTTGCCGCGGCGCGTCTTCTCGCCATTTACATATGAAATAATAATATTTACGCTACACATGTCAGAGATCGGTACCAGAGGAGTTATTCAACGTCGTGACGAATGCCGCTCTTCTCACAAGACGCTAAACGCGTTTCTTCCGCCATTCTATTCTCATTCCGTTCTTTTTATTTTTCTACCGCTATTTTATTTTTCCGCACGAAGGCGCTCGGACTTCCGTTCGCGTTGCATGCTTCGCAAGAGTTTGCCCGACGCACGAGCCTCGGGAGGCTCTTGCTACCATTGGGGCTTCGCAAGGGAACGACCACCGAGAAGGAACTCGATCGTACGGTAAAAAGACTTTGGCTACCGTCGTCTGCTCGTTAAACTACACTTTGCGCGAATTCGAAAAAATCGAAACGTGCCAGGTGAATGACCTCCCGGAAATAACTTCCATAAATAAATTTAATCCAAAGCTCTAACGAAGTTCCGTCCGAAGCGAACAGCGAATTTCCGACAAACGTTTTTCGACCTGCGATTTTTTTTTTCTACCTGCGATTTTTTTTTCCTACAAATAATTTGCGAATTCATAGATATGATCAACAAGCCGTGCGAACTATCCGGGCAAAAAAAGAATACAGAGGTAATTGTTACGCCACGTCGTTGGCCGCGTAATATTCCGAACGGAAATTGATGGAAAAATATCTCTCCGATGTATTCGCTTTTCCTTAAGTGGTTGTTGAAAATATCACGTATGAAAATAAAATAATTCTCGGTATAAAGTAATTTTTTCCGGAGAAAAATTCGAGAAAAAGGCGCTCCGCACGTTTTTCAAATTATTTTTCTCTTATTATTATTTATAACATCGGTTGCGAAAATCGCGTTGTTCGTAATGGCATTTTCTTGGGAAAAATTAACCACCACGTTTTCGGACCATTCTCTCGTGTAGCCTTTTCCTAGATGCAATTTTTATCTAGATAGTCGTCGTCTCAGTTTCCGCTGAACGTAGGCACGAAAAAATCTAAACCTATTATCTGTCGTTTTAGCAAAAAACTGCAAAACTTTGGATACACCTGAGTAAACAATAGGAAGGCTAAGCTCCGTTCGTCGAAACGTCGTTGAAAGGATTCCAACCTAACCCGAGACCCCATAATCCGGTAGGCGTCTGCGGAGTTACATACCAACTCCCATTAGCGATATCGAACACCTTTCGTGCGCTAAGGGAACCTGCGAACAGGGTTTCGACCATCTCTGTTAGATGTTTATTAGCTCGGTGTGAAAATACTGATATACACAATGCCATTAACATATCCCAACGATAACAAGGCCTCTGGCCTCTGAAAAGTCGCCAATTTTGTGGCAATTCTCGAATAGATTTTAACAATCGAAAAATAACTCCAAATAACTCGTTACCTAACGATATACGAGTCTATCGCAACGTCGAAGATTCAATAAAATTGATACGTGCTCGAGGTATGTCGCGGTGAAATTGCACCGCATCGTGAAATCACAGTAGGTATTTGCTGCAGGTATGTGACGTTCGACAAAATACCGGTGTCGACTCTCAATTATTTTTATTTTGTATTCGTAAGTTGTAGCGGTGTACCGTCACATATCATGCTGGCTGTTGCGACGTGAGCGCGTGCTTGTCTCATTTTATATTATATGACACTTTCTCTCGTGTCTCAAAACTCGAGAGATTGTAAGCCTGTTCGTTGTATATGAAGACAGACCATCCCAGACACGATGAATTTTATGCTGTGCTGTAGAAAGTGATAATAATTAGTAGACATTAGTCATTCGATGTCGATGAATCTCGACAGTTTCAGAAAAGGTCGATGCAGTATGTGGGGACAATGGTGTTGCAGCTATTGACGATATCAGACGAATAGTAGCACCACCACGAAATCACTTTGTTGGTAATAAAGAATTGTTGGCGATCGGTATCCAGTGCTAATCAACAGACCGTGAGAGATGACCTCATCGCCTTGTTTCGAGGTCGCCCAAGTAACAGTATCAAAGCGTCTATAGCTACCAAAGCCATAACCACCCACGGTGCAATAATTATTGTTTCCCTGCTTTTGGTTTGCAGCAGTTTGAATGGTAAGCGTTGTCGCGTGGTCGACGGATACATGCGAATTAATATTCTGGGTCGTGCGAAGACGTAGCAAATATCAACGTTTCCAAGACACTTGTTACTGTTCATTGTCTCTGCAGGTTTCCAGGTGAAAATAACTACCGCATCTAGTTGCAGGGATAAGTAAACCACAAAAATGACTATTTGTCTTCTAAAATCACAGAAATTCCAAAAAAATAACTAAAACTGGGGAAAAAAAGTTTCGAATAATATCTATACAATTGTTACATACCTGGTGAAGTACGTGACAAATCGGAATATATTCTGGATAAATTGTATCGAGTAATTCGGTGCTTATTTTTTATTCGTTTGTAAATTTAAGGAATTCAAGTCTATCAGATTTGCTGTGTACCTGACCGTGAAACGGTTCATTCTCAACACTTGGTACAACCCTCACTTACTTACACACTCTTGAAAACGTTTGTAGTCCCTTTAGGGTTCGTTTCGTTATTCTTTCACAGGTTGGCGGTCGACGCATCTGCCCTAGTCCCTCCGGCCACACAAATAAATTTCATTCGGGGTTGTTCCCCTCGCTATTACTCCGTTACTCCTCCGTGCACGCGGGTTTTATAATCCAGGGGCGTGGAATATAGGTCGACCTAGAGCGCACCTCGTTTTTATAAAAAAAAAATGATCCCCACAATATTTTCGTCTCCATTTTTTTTACATTTCATTACTTTATTATTAAAGTATTTACATTTTTCATATTTATTTAGAATTTTTTCATTCTCCTCTTTCCAACTGCCGATCTCCGCGAAGAACTGAAAATTCGTATGTCGAATGTCTTTTGTGCAATTGTTATGTAATTAGAGTCGAGAACTTTACGTTCTTCATATTTGGTCATGACTGTTATAAGTTTGTAGCAAATGGAGATTTTTCATTCAACAACGGTCATAGTTTCACTGATATGGATACCAAACACGACCGCTATATACATTTCAACGCGGGCTCCACAATATCAATAATCATCCACCACACATACGAATTTTTAGGTACGTCCAAAGGAGTGCCTTATACTCGGTGCGGATGAGAAAGGGGCCCCTTCAAGCAAATTTAATGGCTCGAACGATTTGGGCACATGCACACGCATTTACAAACGCCACGCCCTGTTAATTGTAGTAGGGTGCTACGGGAAGATAAACACGCGAGCCGCGGACACTTGGCCCTAGCTAACCTTAATTACATTAACTACTCGCAACACGATTGACAATTGTAAATCACGTGATATATGCTCCTCGCCTCGATCGCGGAAAAAACACACTCTTCCAAGCTCGACTATTTCTAGTTGTCGAAATAGTACCGTTCAATTATTATGGAAACATGACAAACGATTTTCTGATTTGGAATTTTACCTCGTTTGGATCCAATCTAAAGTTATATTTGGCTCGACGCGGCGTTTATGCCCAGTTTACTCGCGATATTTGTGTGTCGCAAACTTTCTTGTACCGCACACACGTATACTCGAGTCGTCGTCGTCGTCACGAGCAGATGGAAAAATTTCTCGCAAATCGGAATTGAGTTGGCAGGTAATTCCGCTCGCCATTTTGTGTCGCGATGGAAAGTTTCGCGGCAGAAATCGGTCGATTTGTTCTCGGAGTGAAAATTCCCGGAGTCTGACGGCAGCCTCGCCGTTATTGGCTACGATACTCGTGAAATTCATGGAGCGAGGAAAATTCCAATGAGGATTAATGGGAAAGAAATTTGGAAAAGAACGGCGAGTGAAGGTGATCGTTTCGAAACGATCGTTTCTGGGAAAGTGTAAGAAGACTGGCGAAGTGTTATAATGAACGTATTTTTCAATCGCGTCATTAACGATAATTGATCAACGGTGATTCACCCCGGTTAAAGTTATGCCTACCAAGTCTAGCATGGTGGGACCAACAATTATCCCCGCAGACATTAGCGTGCCCTTGCGGGGTCTCCTCTTGGAATTTCATCATAAATTTCATCGCGCTTCGCCGTGGGCATGTATTTCCGTATGACGTTTCGCATACCGATCCGATGCGTATAGAAGGAGCGAAAAAAATTGTAGGTACGAAGAATGATTAAAAGTAATTCTCGGTCCCCGCTGGCATTTTTGTTCGATTCGTTGTGATTATAAATAATCGAGCATTTGGCCACGAAAGCTGTGGCTTTGTTTTACTCGAAATTCAATTACAGCTGCACGTCGTTTTCACTTTCCTCTAATTATTAATTACCGCCGGGGCGTTCGTTAGTTCAGGAAGTAAAAATTAATTACCAGCTACCGTTATGCAGGTTTTATCTCCTCAACAACGAACAATTCGAAATGATGTCCGGATATACGTATTATTATTGCTTTAATTAATTCCGTCGGCCGACGATTGTTCGATGAGAAATTTTGGTCGGCCAGTGATTCAGAAGAAACCGAACGATACGTACGTCCTTAGCATTCCGTCCATCGTCTCGCTTTTGTGGTATTTATTTAGTTTATTTCCGACCAGAAATGCATAGAAAGTCACTATTTCACCGATTTTCACTCGCTCCTTCAGCGCTGCGTGACGTCAGGCATTGTTAAGCGCGAATCAAACCTTGTAAAAACACAAAAGGATCGGCGTTCAGACGCAGAACGTTCGTTACAGCACGTAAAAATATCGAATCGTAAATAATGAATCGTACGTGAAATGAAATGTCAATGCGATTACGAACGTAAATCTCGTATGAAAAGAGACGAGGTAAGCGAAAAATGGTATGTTAATAAAAGTGAAAATGTTCGTTGGAGCACGTAAATTATGGACGCTGGATTTTGTCTGAAAAATGAAATATCAACGAAATTACGAATGCCCAATCTAGCACGTAGATCAATTGACAATTCTCAATGCCTCGAAAGCAAGAACGTTGTTTGTTTGCAACAAAATAATCGAACCACGCGACACGTTTTGATTTTCTTCGCGTTTAAAAAACTAACAAACGAGCACGGCCGCTGTTTGGGGGAAATCATTACGTGACTTCGTACAATGAAGGAAATACCCTCGTGAAGTATAGGTACAAAACGATTGGAAGCACGCGAGTTTTCGATAGCTTCGCCAACGGTTGTACCTCGTCATAAATCTATTGCGCTGACGTTTCCTCGGTCCTGATCGTGTTTTGAAATATTTCGAGCTCGATTCGCAAGGTAATTCGACACTCTGTAATTTATCACTCGAATAATGTTGAGCGTTGGAAAATGTTATTTCGGTTGAAATTTTACTGTCGTTTGGAAAAATCGAATATTCAGGGTCTTTGGGCGAAGAACATTATTGGATTTTTTTTTCTTTTTCCAAGTATCAATTCCATCAGATTTTTGGCATACTCGCGTAACCCTCGAGTTCATTGGTGCGGGTGTATATTTTTTAATCAACGAAAAAGCTCGTTGACTTTCTCGCGGTGAACCGAAGTGCTACCAGAGAGAGAGACGGAATCTTCTACCAACGATCAAAGATGGTTTCCGTTTCGCGTGGCTTCGTCGGGCAAAAGCGAACCGCGCGGATCGCTACGTTCGCAGAGTATCAGATTACCGACTTCCGTTAAAAAAAAAAACTGCTTTCTACATCGTCCGTTGGATCAGATTCGTTCGATTTGGATTCAACGAGACGGTAACGAAATATTTTCCCGAACAAATAAATCTAATGAGCGTAAAAATCACACGAGGTAAGAATGAGTATACCATTCTGAATCAGGCATCACTCGAAGGGAACGTGCTCGTTTATCTTTAACGCAACCATCGACGAATAGTTTGAATACCTGTTTGTCCAGTCACCTTGCAGTGAAACTTTCATCTCGAACTAGAAAATGATAAAAGAATTGCCAGCCTCCGATTTCCGCCGCAGATACGTAAAAATACTGAAGCTAATAATTATTTCTCGAAGCTTCGATTTGTTGGGAAATTAGCTCGACAATACATCGAACCATTATTTACTGTTTCTTACTGAAAACAAGTTTAAATTTGGAGTCGAATCGACTCGTGGTTTTCGGATCTCGTGCTAGTGAAAGATCATATTCGTGCTCCGTTAATTGTCGCCGCTAAAGGTTACACGTAATTTATTAGAGTTCACGATAACCGGTAAATCCACTTTTTCTACTCGAATCGCGAACCATGATACCAGATGCGAGGTTTTCAGGACAACGTAGGTAGCAATGACAACGTAACGGTCAGAATGCATTTTTTTCTTTTTCATTTCAATCCTGAAATTGTAGACCCGTTTTTCTCGTTTTCGCCCTCTCCGCGTCGTCTTGCGAGTAATGCGAGAAATTGTCAACTGACCACAAGCATCAACGTTGTACAGTTATAGTGATCGCTCCGACGAAACGGGGTCGATCGAAGAAGACGTTGTCTGGAAATTGAAACTTACAATTAGAAACGACAGCGGCACAGCTTCCTCGTTTTATAAGCGTGTGGGCGAGCATGTGCGTTTCGCGACAGCCCAGCATCCAAATCTGTCGAGGCAACGTCGAGAGCCATCATCAACGCTCATCGTCCGCGAATCTTGTCAATTCTCTTCAAACGATCGCAACCGTTGCACCGCTTCTTTCCTCCTTGGAGCGATTATAATACAATATAATAGTTTCTATACATTGTACTATAGTTTCTTTCTTGTTATACTCCGTTCATGACATGGTTACGAATGAGAAGTCGTGCAACGGGAATCATCCATTGCGCAGACCTCGAAAGATGACAAAGAATCGATCGGGATGCATGTTGCACATTTTACTTCCAAAAACACCTTGGACTCTGTACAATCTACGTACCCTGGAACGTGTAGTTTATCTGGAGGTGAATTCATCACTCCAATTGGTTCAAAGCTGCGAGAGAGAAGTTGAAGCTTGATAACAATGTCACGTTGTGGATCCCGTCATATTTCAGCATTTCATTATTACGTCAAAGGGTAATTTGTATTTGAAAATTGTGGCTCGATAGTTGCCATCGTCTACTTTGCCTCTTGATATAGTTATTCGAGTCGAGTGCCCTACATTTGGTTAGTACATTCGAGCCGAGCCCTAATAATGCGAGTAGGTATCGTGATTCAAACATACTTCGACGTCTGGTATTTGAATATTGTGATGCGAGTCATGCGGCGTTCTAATAAAGACTATTCGTCCACTCGGCGTCTAGTCGTTGAGAATATTTTATTCCATGGTTCTCTAGTCTCTATTCTGGTGTCTCGGTCGTAATTTTCTTGGAAACGAGCCACTCAGTAAAAAAATTTGCCTCGACAGCTTTCTTTACACGACATTAGCGTTGTTTCAACACACTCCGTTTGTAGTGATACAATGATACAGCTCTATGTTGGAGGTGCCGCAGCTCTGTGATAAGAGTAACACAAACCAATGTTAGAGTAACATTTAAAAAGTGTTACCTCAGTATCGAATAACATTTTGTGCGTGGAAAAACGGACTGTGAGAACAAGAATAATCAACACACTAAAATGTTGAATATTCTATACAAAACCTTTCACACTTTACACAATGACGGACATTTTTTTACCGTGCACACTCGTTAGTTTTGCTGATCGAGAAGTCAAGCAAACAGGTGCCGCTGGCGCTAATTATGAATGTGCTAATCATAAATGTTCGCGGGGCGAACGACTTAATATATTGACGTTGCATAATTTGAATGATGGTTGCGATACGCGACATTATTTATCGCGTGGGAAAATGGGCGCTCGAATAGAGCGTAGCACGATCAATCGAATTTCGTTCGTTCAGTACATATCAACGAGCATCTTTCTTCCACGGACAAATAAAAGGACGAATAAACGGTTATGACAACGGAGCTCGTGCATCTGGAACTGTTCGCTCCGCGACGAATAACTCTCGACAACGACACACCTATATCTTCCAATATATCTTCGTCGTTCGGTTTTTACACGCACAGCCGCGTCTCTGGTTCATGCTTGGCGCATACAGCCTCGGTACGACCGTTATGACCCGGTGTTTTACCAGCTGGTGCACTTTTTTCCAACAACTCCTGCCCTACTACTGAAAAATGAAACCATTTTAGGTAGATACAAAAGAAATCGGCAGCCGTTGATTAACGTATCTTTTTATTGACATATGTCGCGTTACATTCGCACTTTCAAAAATTTCTCTCGCTGATGGTAAAGATTTTCGATGCTATCTGTTCGAAAATGGTAATTTCCACGATTTTCATATTCGCTTCGGTTATCAAAATTCGGACTGAACATTATTACAGTTACGAGCCAACCAATTTTCTAGCCCCGTTTACGTACCGTCGGATAATTCCACACGTTTGTGTCGCGTTGAGTCGTGGTTGGACTTTGAGCCTTTGTGTCTATGATCGGTGGCGCGCCGATGACTAATGCACGTGTGAGCCAGGCATAGATACTTAATGCTGTGCGCGAGAGACGTGTATGCCACCGATTGCGGACGTATCGCAGTCTCATCGCAGTCGTAGGAACGTACCACGATCGTTGTCCCGGAAATCTGTTCGATTCTTAAGATTCAGGTCTGAAGCTGAACGAGTGCGAATCGTGACCTGAATAAATTGTGAAGGTGCGACCCCTCGGCTTAAGCGTGGGAGTATGTGCTCGATCGTCGAACACCTCTCTCTCTCTCTCTCTCTCTCTCTCTCTCTCTCTCTCTCTCGCCACACATATATTCGTGACCGAATTCTTTACGAACGTAGATGTTCTTTGTTATTATTCACGAAATTTGAATAAACCGAACTGCACTTTTACGCATCGAGTTCAATGCCTGCTGTTTGTCCTAGTTATCGACGTGACGAATCTACAATTTGTTATACCGTATGCGATGGATTTTCGTACTTTTGTTCAATGATCAACTTCGTCGCGAGGATTTTTTTTCGTACGGGAACTATCATTGCGAATTGGATTCGACTTTTGTCTAATCGCTGGATACGTTCGTTTGTTGTTCACAGGCCGAGAAAGACAAACTAGAGGCGAATAGAATCGCGCTAGAGAAGCGACTGGAAGGCTGTGAATCCGAACTCCGCGAGAAAGAGGAGGAACTATTTCTTCAGTTAGAACGGAGTCTTCGTCTGGAGGATGAAGTCGAGCGTATTCGAACGGATCGGGACGCTTGCGTCGCGGCGCGCGACCGACTCGAACGGGAACGAGCCGCAGCATTACGCCAATTGCAAATGCAAGCTTCTCACAGCGAAACTACGAGACGTACGTTGGAACGAGCTCGCCAGGACGTAATCAGGCAAGCTACTGCGATCCGGGCTGAACGTGACGCCTTGGAATTAGAGGTAAAATGTTTTATTTTTTTACATCTTCTTGAAACATCAAGATCTTTCAAATGAAAAGAAATTCGCTCTTGTTCACTCGAGTAAAACTCAACGGGACCTCGACGTTGTACTTGAGAAATTTTTTACTACATATTTTTTCATAAATTTGTGAAACCGGTGATCAGAAGCTGGAACGTTTTGGTAGCACGAGGAAACGAGAGTGTCTATCAATTGTTTCCACCTGTATTTAATGCGATGCAGATCAAACTGTTAGTTTTCAACTCTAGAACCGTCGAACAACTTTCGAAATTCGAAGATGAAAAAAAACATGGAATTGTGGACGGTGAGGCGTGGGTTCATGGAAATGAGGTGCCAAAAGACGTGGAAACTGATTGAATCGCATCGCTGAAACTTCATTTATCGATACTCTTATAGAATAAAACGAGTCAGGTCCGTACCTTATGCATACATTTTGTTGTTGTTGAATAGAATGAGCAACTGAAGGAACGACTCCGCGAGGAACGAGGTGAGCTGGGAGCGGAACGACGAAAACGAGAAGAGGGTGTCGCAGCTCTCAATCATGAAGCTGCAACTCTTCGGCACGCCGCGCGGCATCTTCAAGCAGCTGCTCTCCACGCCACGGCTTGTCGACGACGGCGTCGTTGTTCGATCTGCGTTTATGCTAAGCAAACATTTGGTGATGTCGATGACTACCGTGACGAGTAAGTCCTCAATGCCAATTTCAATGTTGATGTCTTTGGATGGCAATCAACATTTTATTTCTGTTCGACGTATGATGCTGCACCCGATACCAGAATAAAGCAAGAAGTAACCTATACGAGCATGCGAAAATATACTTTTATTGCAGTGGAAAGTTGTTTAGATGCCTGCAAACACCGCTACAAGATTTGCGAACGTGGCTACGTCCAAGTACACCAGCGGCGCTTCCTCCGCTGAGAACGAGCTCGCCCATGGACCGAGGAATCAGTTTTATTGACGATTCGAGCAGTGCTTCCGAGGACGAAGCCTATTCTGGCATACCGGTCGCTGATATATCATTATCTTCGACAAATTCGAACCCTCCCCAATCTGCTAGAGCATTTTCCTCGGATTCCGGGTAAGAAGTACCGCCAACAGTCGGCACTTGCTAATAATTGTGGATGTATAGGTCCTTTATTGAAAATAACAACTGCTTCGATAACTTACCTTGATGATTTTTGTTCACCAGATTTTCATCCGAAACGGGAGATCGAAGGTCGCGTTCATACGAGGATGGTACGAACAGTCGAAAGATCAGCGAGTCGTCTTCCAGCGAACCTGATGCTTGTAGAACCAGCGGCGGGTTCAACCGATCGCGATGGACCGCGTCGTTCCGAAAACTACTTGGTCGCAAATCCAAGGCTAAAATTACTGCCGATCAATCCTAAGTGACCTTTACGTAATATTAAACCAGAGGCCTGTGCAAAGTATCATGTTTACATGTTAACTCGAGAATTGGGGATTGTCAGCATGAATGATCATTGAAATAAGAACGTTGTAATTTTTAGCCTATCCTCCTTTTACGAACGAACGACTTACAATTCAATCATCCATTGCTCAAATACTCTGGTTTCATGGGAGCGAGACGTACACAGATTTGCACAGGTCGCGAAAATAGGAGATGAGCGTCGAGTTTGAATGAATATCAACAATAAAAGGGTAACGTACGATTTCAAACTCAATGAGATAAATTGAGTTACTACTTACAGGCATTTATTTACTCGATTCGTAATGTCACGACATGTACGCGAAACGGGACAATACTCTCGGAGCAATCAATGATGTTGCCAAGTCCTCGTCCCAAGCTTTAGGTTTTTACAATACGTGAATGGCAAGACTGTAAGTTGTAAGGTAAAATTATTAAGCTTTCATCTTTACAACCCCACGCTCGTCTCTTTGTTGTATTTCTTGTGTTGCCTTTGCCGAAGGAATTAATCGACGATTTCACCATAAGTTGTTTGTGAGTTTCGCGCAACTATAGTTCCTTTGCTCCGTTACTTGTAACATTAGACTAATCACTCAAACCTAATAACTGCGAGCCGAATTGATCGATTTTTTTTCCTAAAAATGCCAAGGAATAAATCGGTTATTGAAAATGATGTGAGAAAAGTGCAAGTGTCGTGTCGACGTTTTATGCTCGTCACTTCCATCTTAATGACTAGAGATGATCGTTTTTTTTTATATGTGGACAATAATCCAGATGACGAAGGTAACTCTATTCATTAAAATCCCCAATCTTCCGAACATGCATTATTTGTAATGCCTGCATTATGGTATAGTGGTTACCTATACTGCACAAAATTTAGAGCATTCCTAACGAAATCTTTCAGATATGATTTTCCGCTAATTAGGCGAATTTAAAGCTTTATGGTCAAGAAATATTACATTTGCATAACAGGTTTTGGCGATTGACTTTTTTCTTTTTAATGTATTGGTGAAGCGGTTCCAACCTCTATATGGGTCCTTTTATTTTTCTTGATACACTTTACATTTACCGTGTACTTATTTTACAAGCGCGAGATAACCATTTTTACACACAGTGAAAGATTGATCCCCTAACGCAAATTACTCGGGTAAAAATCAAAACGTTTCTTTGGCGATATTTCCCATGAATTTTTTGTGTTTGAATCTACATTCGTTTCTGTCATTTTTGTGTTGTTTCGACCATTTTCCAAAATGAATTTCTTTTATGATACCGTATTACGATTATTTTTAAATACATTTACAAGGACCCGAGTTGACATCGAACCAGAAAATACATAGAATTTGTCATCAATGTGTGATGAATCGGAGATTACATTCAAACTCTTCTCATGTGATTTCAGAATAATCCCAAGCTTAGATGTTGCATAGTTTGTACTTAAAACTGTTTAACTTCTGACAAGATATGTAGCCTGGACCATTTAAATATCTTTTTATATTTTTAACTGACCATTGCGCGTGACTTATGCGACATCAGTTTGAAAAACTGATCGAATGGTTTGAAATTTTATCGGTATTGAATTTGGGTTGTTTCTTCCAGTATTGATTCATGACTAAACAAAACAATCCCACCGAATGGGAAAAACGAGATTAAAGTTAGATTTGTAGCATTAGTACCGTTTACAATCTGCTAGGTCGATCCTTGTTGCTGGGACAAATATTTTCAGTAAACGTGTTAACATTCTCATGCTAATAAATTTCAGATAAATAACAAAGTACACACTACGTTTCGATGTAGATACGAGTAGAAAGTCAAACAATCGTACCCCCTAAAAATTGTATCCGGAAGGTAATTTTTATCGATTTCATTGATTGCGAAGAATATTTGTGACTTACTGTTGAATAACTTACAGCTACGCTATAACATCTTGAGATGATTCTGTCACTGTTAAAAGGAACTATACTTAATTGTCTGAAATGAATTATCTAAATAATCTAACGTCTGATTCTCAAAACGTTTATTATGTGCATGAATCGACAATTTAAGGCGACACTGTTTACAGTTTAGATACAACAATATATCCTGGTCAGATGCCACATAGGATTTAAAGCCAAATCATTTAGTGTTTTCATGATCATGATTTTTTTATACGCACGCACAGTTATTTCCTTCGTGTTCATGATTGATGCAAGCCAACTTTCAATAGGTGATGAATCGCATACGTGTTAGTCAATTTTCACGTCGTGCTTCAAATTTACGAGCACACGTATTGTACAACGGATTCTATACAATTATCAAAAAACACAATCCTCATTTGTTTGGTAATCAGTTTTTAAAATACATCTCAAGTTTTCATTTATGTTAATGTTACATGTCGTATTCTAACGTAGCACTTCTCTGCCTCCCTCTGCTAGAACGAGGGTGATCCAGAGGGCGAACTTAGTTAACGTACAACCTAATTTGTACAATTACGATAAATTGAAAATTTAACGTTATTATGTTGTGAATATGAAGTATAAAAAAAATGGTAATGAGGATTATACTTAATGTTATTGTTCCGAGCAAATAGTATTGTTGTTATAAAATTTTGTAGTGCAACACGTTTGCAAACATGAATATTAAAAGAAAAAGAAACTGTTGCATTCCATACAAGTATTGTATGAATAAATTATAAAAAACTGAAACAATTTACCTGATCATTCCTTATTGCATTTCGGATGTATCCCAGTAAAGACAAATATGAAAAACTATATCGGTTGCGGAAAACACGAAAAACGTACCGGAAAAGTCCAATTTTGAACCCCTGAAAAGTCCAATTTTGCCATTTTTTACGAATTCTAGCCATCGGACGCCATCGGGACTATGCGCAATCGATCGAAGTCGACCCTTGCGGATTCCAAACAGTACCTAACAATGCATCTACACTCACTAGAAGTCGAGAAACCCGGAAAACACCAAAAACGTACCGGATGAACCCCTGAAAAGTCCAATTTTGCCATTTTTTACGAATTCTAGCCATCGGACGCCATCGGGACTATGCGCAATCGATCGAAGTCGACCCTTGCGGATTCCAAACAGTACCTAACAATGCATCTACACTCACTAGAAGTCGAGAAACCCGGAAAACCCCAAAAACGTACCGGATGAACCGCTGAAAAGTCCAATTTTGCCATTTTTTACGAATTCTAGCCATCGGACGCCATCGGGACTATGCGCAATCGATCGAAGTCGACCCTTGCGGATTCCAAACAGTACCTAACAATGCATCTACACTCACTAGAAGTCGAGAAACCCGGAAAACACCAAAAACGTACCGGATGAACCCCTGAAAAGTCCAATTTTGCCATTTTTTACGAATTCTAGCCATCGGACGCCATCGGGACTATGCGCAATCGATCGAAGTCGACCCTTGCGGATTCCAAACAGTACCTAACAATGCATCTACACTCACTAGAAGTCGAGAAACCCGGAAAACCCCAAAAACGTACCGGATGAACCGCTGAAAAGTCCAATTTTGCCATTTTTTACGAATTCTAGCCATCGGACGCCATCGGGACTATGCGCAATCGATCGAAGTCGACCCTTGCGGATTCCAAACAGTACCTAACAATGCATCTACACTCACTAGAAGTCGAGAAACCCGGAAAACACCAAAAACGTACCGGATGAACCCCTGAAAAGTCCAATTTTGCCATTTTTTACGAATTCTAGCCATCGGACGCCATCGGGACTATGCGCAATCGATCGAAGTCGACCCTTGCGGATTCCAAACAGTACCTAACAATGCATCTACACTCACTAGAAGTCGAGAAACCCGGAAAACCCCAAAAACGTACCGGATGAACACCTGAAAAGTCCAATTTTGCCATTTTTTACGAATTCTAGCCATCGGACGCCATCGGAACCATGCGCAATCGATCGAAGTCGACCCTTGCGGATTCCAAACAGTACCTAACAATGCATCTACACTCACTAGAAGTCGAGAAACCCGGAAAACACCAAAAACGTACCGAATGAACCCCTGAAAAGTCCAATTTTGCCATTTTTTACGAATTCTAGCCATCGGACGCCATCGGGACTATGCGCAGTTTGTTTCGGCATAGCCCGATACCAATATCAAATGAATATCGAATGTTCTAGAAAGGAAGTTTAGAACTACAATTCTCGCGAGATCATGCGACAGTACTCGGTAGAAAATCCCAATGAAAATAACAATGAGATCAGCTTACTCGAGAACTCAAGGGAAGCAATATGCTTTGGGTGATCCCAACATATACATTCTTTCTCTCTCTTGCGACACGTTTTATCTGATTCATTTGCGAATCATCTAGAACCTCCTAGAGTTCAGCCACTAAGAATCTTTTTTCTAAAGTATGAAATGATCTGGTATGGACACGCAACTAGAGGTACAAAGAGTCAGTTGAAACCTTGCGCGTTGAAACGAAAAACAGCCCAAGCCGTAACACTCTTCAAGGCTGACTCAGGACACGGGCCGTTCTTAGTAAACATAACTCGTGAAATTATTACCAGACATTCAAGGGATTAAGTGAGATGACAATCTCACGCTCAGAAGAATGTCCATCGAATATCTAGTGAAACTCTTTGTCTTGTGCCCGACTAGTAAAACCATATCGATTAAAATAAGATATAGCTATTCATACAACCCTACGATATTAAAACTAGTATAATGAAATTTGACGTAAGGGCAAAGTATAATTAGGACTAATCATAAGCGAAACTATAGGAATTAGAAACTATAAGAATAATGCAACGGGGAGAATTTCAAATCTATTATACTATTACCATAAAAGAATAATATTAAGATCAAGCAACTTGATAAAGCGACGCGAGTATGATCGGTGAATCGGAGTACGGAGTCTTCTAAGGAATTTGAGTCTCTTAGACGCACTGTTGTTGCCGTGCCAGCCAAGGCGGTCCATTTAGGCTCCATGCAGTTCATTGGTAGACGAAACGTAAATATGAGAAAGCAAAAATAATTGAGTGGGTGAACATCGACCGACCCTACGAGGACGGACAATGCAAACCGAAAATCAGTCTCGGGCCAACCTCCGATCTTGACTCTAAATCCAAACTCAAGCAACACACATCATTTTCATTCGTTCAATCTCGATTCTCTTCTGGCTCACCGTCATCCAAGTAGTTCAATTACACTCAGTTGCAAGTTCCACAAGTTTTACTCTCTCCTGCAACTCTCATGAGAGTAAGTACCAATATCAATCGGAGAACGATAGACGCGATTAATTAAATCCAATTATTCAAATTCATTTATATTCATCACCATCGCAGAAGTATCTTGATCTATACAAACGCCCTTCAATCGCTGTTGAGTATGGTCAAACCTTGACCGAATTGTAGGTCTCGCAACAAGCGCAAACAAATTCCTGAATCAATTAATCCTAAACCGTTGATGTATCATTGCAGTTCGCACTTGGGATCTGTCGTATGGTCTAAACGTTGGTGAAATTGTTCGCGGCGCATGTAGTTTCTACAAGTAGTGTTGTACATGTACTATCTGGTACTATTTTATATGGTACGCGACGTGAATACAGTGATTCAGGTTGAGTCGACCATATTAAGTGAAGATTGTCATGAGGAATTTATAAAATGAGTATGAATAAATCAATTCTTCATATAACGTTGTCAGAATGAGATAGATAACGCCGTATTTTCATAGATCATATGAAATATGTGATAGGTTTCGAAGATTTGTCGAAATCGATCAAAAATATCGATAACCATCGATATCGATCGATGTTTCGAGATTTCGCCGCGAGGGGCGCTGAATGCGCCACCTTATAAATACCGCGAACGCGCGTAGCGGCGCTATTATCTCGCCGACCTTCGGGGCGACAACTACGAGTTGTCCGAATGTACCTGACTATGGTGCAGTGTTATATCTTATTTCGAGTATATTTGAACCCAGTGCAGTGTTCTCGCTTTTTTCAAGTGTATTTCAACTCAGTGCAGTGTTCTATCTTATTTCGATTGTATTTGAATCCAGTGCAGTGTTTTATCTTATTTCAAGTATATTTTAATCCGGTGCAGTGTTTTATCTTATTTCGAGTGTATTTGAATCCAGTGCAGTGCTATATCTTATTTCGAACTATTATTTCACAATTCGGGATAGCATCAGTGCATATCTATATAAAATATTCTACAAGTGATAATATTATCGACGTAAACCAAGCAGATAAACAATTTCGCGCGCGTTTAATAATTTTCGGAGTAACTACAAAGTGTTTAAATAACTGGTGAACCAAACGGGTGCTTGCTGTGGAGAGAATCATTTTATCCGGACTGAGGCCATCGTATCTGAACATCAGGATGACATTCGTGGAACATCTTTCCTGTTCCCGAGGACGCAGAGATCTGACAGGTGGTGAACATTGGTGAGTCTTTCTTTACTAATCATCGTCTAGGTATATTCTCTGTTGAATTGCTTTAGTGCTACTGAAAGCTGGCGCGAGTTTACGAAACTTGAAACGCTTTTTATGCTGTGCATATCTAATAAGATTTGTCTGTCCTGAACAGTTTGAATATAAAGTTGTTTGACATTTATATAAAGTTAATTTTGACGACTCTGGTATTTTATACGTATATAATTTTCAATAAAAGGTTCAATCACGCGACAGTTTCCGTGCAATTCTTCCAAGTAATACTTCGAGTTTCTATACCAGTCTCAATAATAAAGCAGTTCTGAGAATTGATCAGTGAAGCACGAAAGTGTTTCGTATTGTTTTTAATGTCGTCGTATATGATACGCGATAGCGTTCGCCGGTGTTGCGATCACACTTCGATCGGCGTGTTATGAATACCTACTTCAATAGAATACCACGAACTAACCTTGTTGTGGTGCTTTCTTTCGCCACGCTCAATTCCGGGATAACACGGTCGGCTTCAGTTCTGTGAATCTTTACGAGCCAAATCCGAGGTTAATTTTCTTTCTGAAGTCTATTTCCGCATAACTTTACTTCACATTCGAGCAAGCAAATGATGCGTTGTACGTTATAGACACAAAATTAGTGATTGCAACGTCATGAATTCTCATTACGAGAAGTTGTTGGGTTTGCCACTTCGAGTGGCAAATAATGCATTATTCTAGTGATACATTTCAGTAATCTTCCAACGTGCAACGCATCGATTCGTGATTATTCATTATTTTTACTACGCGCGATACTAAGAAATTCCATATTTTTCGCAACGAACAACGCATCGTCGATGGCATTACCAATTCATTTTTCAATGGTCGACGAATTCATAGCCAGTCTGACGATCGATTTAATAAAAATCGTTTAAATATCTGTATGAATTTTTCCAACGTTTGATAAGGAATTATTTTTGAATTACGATTTTCGCGACGTTAATATGAACCTTTTATTCATATTTTACGTATCATGTATTTTAGTATTTTCAATGTTACCTTGCAGTTATCGAATGTCCATCGAATATCGAGTGAAAGTCTTTGTCTCGTGCCTGACTAGTAAAACCATATCGATTAAAATAAGATTCATACAACTCTACGATATTAAAACTAGTATAATGGAATTTGACGTAAGGGCAAAGTATAATTCGGACTAATCATAAGAGACAACGTGAGTTTGATCGGTGAATCGGAGTGGGGAGTCTTCTAAGGAATTTGAGTCTCTTAGACGCACGGTTGTTCAGGCTCCATGCAGTTCATTGGTGACGAAACGTAACTACGATAGCAAAAATAATTTAATGGGAGAACATCGACCAACCCTACGAGGACTGAAAATGCAAAACCGCAGTGATTCAGGTTGAGCCGACCATATTAAGTGAAGATTGTCACGAGGAATTTATCAAATGAGTATGAATAAATCAATTTCTCATATAACGTTTTCAGAATGACATAGATAACGCCGTATTTTCAAAGATCATGAAATATGTGACAGATATCGAAGAATTGTCGAAATCGATCAAAAATATCGATAACTATCGATATCGATTGATGTTTCGAGATTTCGCCGCGAGGGGCGCTGAATGCGCCACCACATAAATAGCAGGAACGCACGTGGCAGCGCCATTACCTCGCCGACCTTCGGGGCGACAACTACCAGTCGTCCGCATGTATCTGAACGTGGTGCAGTGTTATATCTTACTTCGAGTGTATTTAAACTCAGTGCAGTGTTCTCTCTTATTTCAAGTGTATTTCAACGCAGTGCAGTGTTCTATCTTATTTCGAGCTAATATTTCACAATTCGGGAAGCATCAGTGCATATTTATATAAAATATTCTACAAGTTATAATATTATCGACGTGAACCAAGCAAATAAACAATTTCGCGCGTTTTTAATAAATTTTGGAGTAACTAAAAGGTGTTTAAATTACTGGTGATCCAAATGGGTGCTTGCTGTGGAGAGACACGGATCATCCGGACTGAGGCCATCGCATCTGAACATCAGGATGATATTCATGGAACATTTTTCCTGTTACCGAGGACTGCGGAATCCGATCAGAATCTTCTGTTCGCGTGCAAACATCTGACAGGCGGTGAACATGAGTAAGTCTTTCTTTACTAATCATTATCTAGGTATATTCTCTGTTGAATTACTCGAGTGCTACTGAAAATTGGAGCGCGTTTACCAAATGCGAAATGCTTATTTACGCTGTGCATATCTAATACGATTCGACTGTTCTGAACTGTTCGAACAAGTTGTTTGAAATTTATATAAAGTTAATTTTGACGACTCTGATTTTTTATATGCATATAATTTTCAACGAAAAGGTTCAATCGCGGGACTGTTTCACGCGCAGATTTTCCAAGTAATACTTCGAGTTTCGATACCAGTTCTAATAATAAAGCAGCTCTGAGAATTGACCAATGAAAGGTTTCAATGTTTTTCCATATGATACATGAGAGACTTTTCGCCGGTGTTACGATTACACTTGGACCGACGCGTTACGAATACCTACTACAATAGAATACCGCGAACTAACTTTGTTGTAATGCTTTCTTTTGCCACGGTCAGTTTCGAGAAAACATTGTGGGCTTCAACTCCGGTAATCTAAAACTGATACTGATACTGAAAACAATACTGATTTCTGTATAACTTTACTTCATCTTCAAGTAAGCAAATAATGCATTATTCTAGCGATACATTGTCGATTTCAGTACCAATATGAGTAATATTCCAACGAGCAATACATCGATTCGTAATTATCCATTACTTTCACAACGCGCAATGCGACGCTATGAATTTCCATATTTTTCTCATCGAACAACGCATCGTTGGCCGCGTTGCCAATTCATTTTTCAACGGTTCACGAATTCACAGCTAAACTGACGATCGATTTAATAAAAATCGTTTAAATATCTCTATACATTTTTCCAATGTCGGATAATGAACTATTGTTGAATTATGATTTTCGCAACGTTAGTACGAACCTTAAATTCATATTCTACGTATCATGTATTTTAGTATTTTCAACGTTACCTTGTAGTTATCATTCATTCTTAAGCTGGTTCTATAAATTACAAGTATATATCAAAAATTTGTGTCCTTTTCGACATATTTTGATAATGAGATGCATACTTCGATTTCTCTCCTGGATATAAAATAAATGTATAATGTGCAGATTTTGAAAATGAGTTGAGCTACGAACTGTGATTGCGATCTCAATTCTTATTCTGTAGTTTGAGAACTGGAAGGCGAGTATTCACCTCTATAATTTAATCTTTCATCGGTCATTCATTTCCGAAATACCATCCGTGGAATATGCCTACTGGGGAAACCACATTTAAAAAAAATGCGCCGCGTGCCCTACCTCGAGAGTATCTTCAGCTAATTTAGCAATGCTAAATTTTGTTCATACTCAAAATTTGTTGCTCGATTTGAGGAAGTTACTCGTGGGTGGTGTGGAAAGGGGCACATCAAAATTCAGTGTCTTGAATTTTGATTATCACATCTCATCGTTGATCGATCGTGCACACTCTATTTTCTTTTATTTACTACTGGAATTAGTATACTACTCGTAAAATCTTTTTGTCTTTTTGTACATGCTACACTTGGCAGCGCACGTGTATATCTCAATTTTTCTCTACTACCCCCCACGTGTCGCAATCTTATGCATAGCTGGCCACTATGTATCTGATAGTGATGTTTGATTGGTACATCGCTAGTTCTGAGTTTCCCGGGGCTCGGAGCGACGTGGTGTTTCCGCGGTCCGAAAACTTGAGATATACCCTAAAATGTAGTATCAATAGTCATGGATTATTGTTTGCACGATCATCACATTTTTCACCAATCACCTTTCATCATTCATTAATTTTGCCTTTTTCTGAATTATTTTTCTCAAAACATTCGATCCGAAATTTTCCCTTCGCTCGAGTTTCACCGATCTGAACTTATTCGGCGTCAGATCCAAGTTCTACTCTATCGTTGTCTCTGAGAATTGATAAATTGTTTGTTGTTCAATTATCATTTTCACAAACTAATATCATGGAACGCGAGACGTTGTTAGAATTTTCATTTCAATTATTTGCTCAAATCTATTGCCATTGAAAAATTGCTGCAAAATATAAGGGAAAATTTCGGGAAAAATATTTTTAAGTTTCAGCTTACGGTGAACCGTGGAAGACAGGAATTGGAACATGCATGCAAAGTACCTACGCCGGATACAGAAGTCGACGAAAAGAAAGGCGATACGCACGTCGGACAGCACATGGAACAAAGGTATTTAATATGATAAGCATTTATTTCAATTTTAAATTTTTGAGATAATTGATTATTGCACAAACAAGCTTATTTCAAATTGTACATCTCGAAAGTAATTGTATTCGATAGTAATTTAATTTCTAGAGTTATGGAATCTATAAACTAGTTTTGATTAATCCAATCTTGAAAAAGCTTCAGTTTTTGAATGAATTCTGCTTAGAATCTCATCGTTTCGAAGAGTATTTATTTAAGTATTATATCGTTTGAAATATTTTCCAATTCTTCTGGTAGATAGACTTAACTTTTAAAGTACCTCAGAAAATAAAAATCAATTATCAGTTTTTAAGCAATCTGGTATTTTTTTTTGTTTCAGTTCCTGATGCTTCGATAGAAAGTATCGTGAATTGGCCTCTGGCGACATGCTCTGACTGCACATGAAACGAAGGTAGTTAATATGACGAGCTTTATTTGAATATTCAATAGTTAATACAATCATCGAGTGCAGAAACAAGTCTCTTTTAAAATTGTGTATCTTAAAACTAATTATATTTGATAATGATTCACTTTCTGGATTTTTGGAATTCATAAATTATTTTTCATCAAATCAGTCTCGAAATGATTCAGTTTTTTATCGAATTCTGCTTAAAATTCTCACGTTTGAAATATTTTCTAATTGATGATCCATGATCAGTTTTTAAGCAATCTGGTATTTTTTTTTGTTTCAGTTCCTGATGCTTCGATAGAAAGTATCGTGAATTGGCCTCTGGCGACATGCTCTGACTGCACATGAAACGAAGGTAGTTAATATGACGAGCTTTATTTGAATATTCAATAGTTAATACAATCATCGAGTGCAGAAACAAGTCTCTTTTAAAATTGTGTATCTTAAAACTAATTATATTTGATAGTGATTCACTTTCTGGATTGTTGGAATTCATAAATTATTTTTCATCAAATCAGTCTCGAAATGATTCAGTTTTTTATCGAATTCTGCTTAGAATTCTCACGTTTGAAATATTTTCTAATTGATGATCCATGATCAGTTTTTAAGCAATCTGGTATTTTTTTTTGTTTCAGTTCCTGATGCTTCGATAGAAAGTATCGTGAATTGGCCTCTGGCGACATGCTCTGACTGCACATGAAACGAAGGTAGTTAATATGACGAGCTTTATTTGAATATTCAATAGTTAATACAATCATCGAGTGCAGAAACAAGTCTCTTTTAAAATTGTGTATCTTAAAACTAATTATATTTGATAATGATTCACTTTCTGGATTTTTGGAATTCATAAATTATTTTTCATCAAATCAGTCTCGAAATGATTCAGTTTTTTATCGAATTCTGCTTAGAATTCTCACGTTTGAAATATTTTCTCATTGATGATCCATGATCAGTTTGTAAGCAATGTGCGATTTTTTGTTGTTGCAGTTTCTGGTCAGTCAATCCAAAGTACGGCGAGGCAATTCGAACGATACCTGCAAACACTGGCGATGCAAGGAGGCAAAGGTATTTAACATGACGGTTCTTCTTTACTGTTGCTTTCTTCAATTATTCTGCAAATATTAGATCTTTTAACAACTACACATATAAAACTGTCTTCTCTAAAAATAGTTAATTTTCAAAATTAATCTTTTTATTGATAATTCTTTTTTTCTCAAGAAGTAGTTTATTCTACAAATTAATCTTTTCATCGATAATTCTTTTCATTTTAGAGTTTCAAAGTCTTAAACTTTAGCGATTACACGCTTGTTCGATTAAAAATGAAAATCTATAAACACCTTTAAAGTTACATGCATGTATAGCAGTTACATCAGTTTGTAAGCAATCTGGGATTCTTTTTGTTTCAGCTCCTGGTCATCCAGTCGAAAGTGTTGTGTTGTGTGTAAAGTGAATCCGTGCCAAGCTCGTCATACAAGGATCCTAGCGGCGTTTCCAGACTTCCCATGCTACCAGTGTGTTCCAGCTCGCAGCCGAATCTGAGATAGCGAACGCAAGCTGCCAACAAACCACCTTTAACCCCGGTGAGTCGCATGCATTTCAGTACTTCGGAACTCTAACAATTGACACGATGGTCGGAATTGTTAGTTCTTTCGATGCCTATCTATCTTTCTCTCTCTCTCTCTTTCCTATCGCGTGGTATGATTGCACCATATTTATCACCTGTATTTCTTAGCTTTTGTTGGATAGACTCGTCACGCCGTAACGGAGGATTTTTCTATAGATTTATTGTTCATCCAACTCGTGGATGGGATGTTAACATCCATTTAGATTTAGTCTTAGCGTGCTTTCCGTTACGAAACAGCGAGTATCGCGGCAGGAATTATTGTTTCTCATGCGATTGCTAAGACGATGAACGTCTGTAGTTTTACTCTTCTCTCTTTTCTTATGCATCGCATAGGTGACAATTTTCCGAAGAATTGGCAAATTTCTTTCTCGAGTCTGGCAATATCGTTCCTTTGATCATTCTCTCAGATACAAAGATCTAATTCTAAAGTTATCATTTATCGAAGTACAGATCTTTATGTAAATATTCAATGAATATATTTCACAATACTCTTAGAACATGAAACGTTCAGCCAGCATTAAAGTAGATCGATTAGATACTCGAATAAATTGTTAGGATGTCTAATCTTTCTCAAATCCCCACAGGCACAAAACAGTAAGTAAAAATCCACGGTGTGAATGTGTGTGTGCGTGAATGTGGATTCAATTATTTTCGGCGGATATAGGTGTTAGGTAGGGACCAGTTCATTTAGGCGCGCGCGAGAGCTGGGAACGCGAATTTTTGGGGTGTATGCAAGTGGGATGTATGAAAGTACTAACTTTAAGTTCGATGGGTGGGCGGGAATCAGAGGGGGGTAGGCAGGTCGCGAATACTAATCTTCTTTCTTCCAATCCCAGTTCACAGCGTCGAATTGCTACAGGATAATTTCAATCGTACGAGTAGACACGCGAGGTCTACTTATGCGAACTTAAATAATGCATAACGCTCCTTTCGATCAATGATCTTTCGAGTCGTCTCATCGACAAGTCACGTCGATCCAATCTGTAGCAATTCGAATGGACTTGGACATCGCTAGCTCTGAGCTTCGTGGTGCTCGGAGCTACGCGATGCTTTCCAAGTCCGAAGACATCACTGAAGAGGATCGCCGGCAATCATACCACCAAAATTACATGCTCTTTCTCTTCTTTTCTTCTTACTCTAGAGCAACAGCTTTCGGCATACCTTTTTATGCTGAAAGTTGCTGCTCTTTATGTCACAAAGCACTACATACACAAACAACACTTTCTACACAGGCGCCTGTCATACGGCTGCAAGGGTATACCAATCCGAAAAACCCCGACTTACTACCTCGCGAGTGAAATGCGCCTGTATATGGTTGCAACGATATACGAAATTGGAAAAGTCATTCTTACTACCTCGCGTGTTGAATGCGCCTGTACACGGCTGCAAAAGTATGAAATGCATTGAATGATACAACGACAAGCAAACTCTCGGGTCGTTTCAATATATTGAAGAAGTCGTTTGCTAATGCGGCCTTTCGTGGCTGCAATTCTTCCATTGATTCATACTACGGCTACTTTGGCCTATGCAATTACTAAAGAACTATGTAACTTCAGTTTGGTGGATATCTGTATGCAGCTGATGAAAACATTTTTCCAGACTTTGTAGGTAAGTCATCTATTCTCACCACATTAGGAATTTGTAATTGTACTATCTTATCTCCGTACAACCTTGTTCTTAATGATTCTATTTAATGTTTCATTTCTCTGTCTGTGGATTGTGTTTTTTTGACGAATCTCTCTTCCGAAATTTCCTCCTTCAGGTTCTATTATCTTGGAATTTTCAAGTTTGAAATGAAATTTGCGCCAGATAGTTTTTTTTTTTTTGAAATTGGTCATTGTCTTTCCAGATTGAAGATTATAGAAGCGCGTTTTCATGTTGATTATTTTTGGCGAATATTCTTGTAGAAAATTTATTTTTCAAACGTTACTTTTGCGCCTATTTCATTCTCAGATTCAGAAGGTGTTTCATCTTCGCTAGCTCACTGTTTTCAAACATCATTTTTAGTACACTACGAATGGTTCGATTCACATATTCCTCGTATGATCAATCTAGCATCTTCAGTAACCTCAAATTCTGTAAAGTGTCTATTGGGGGGTCAATCAAAGCGTCCAGTCACCGAGACCCACGGTGATCTCTACTGTTTGTTCCGACGCCACACGCTTACCTGGACCCCATTTCATTTGCCAAACAAAAGAGTATAAAAAGGACCCGGCTAGCGCCAAGCATTGTGACTCGTCCAAAAATGGTCTAGTTAAAGGTGTCTAGTCCCGAGCATTCCCATTGCCTGAGCTATTCGTGACAGTGGTAAGCCCCAGGGTCCACGCTAGTGCCGAGCCGTCGTTGGCTTTTGCCCCGTTGATGCCGAGCGAATGCGTGGCCCTGTTTAAACCGGGCGTCAGTCTGCGCGTTAGTCAGCGTCTTTGTATGGTTTGCCAGTGGCAGCACTGAGTGCGAAACCAGGAGGGTATCATCTGCACGGTCGGTGCTGCGACCAAAGTTCTAGCGAGGAGGTAGTTCTTTGCAGGAACCGGACCTTTGTTCCTGTTTGAGAGATCAGACGGCGGTGATCATTTTGAGTCTCAAAATTCTTCTCTTTCATTCTTTCCATTCACAATCTTTTTCTAGATGTTCTTTGCCATAAGAGCATTCCGGCTCAGACATCATTCGAATATGTTTCGGAGACTCACGATGGTCTCTGTCACCCTAGTATCCCACGCTGATCTCTGGCACCCTAGTATCCCGTATCCATTAAAAGAGTCACCATAGGACCCGGGCCCGTTCCAATGCCGGTAGCCATGCCTGGCTAGTAGATTGAGCATGTTCCCGAGCATTCCTCGTGGCATATGGCTGAGCCCCGTGACGGTGGTAAGCCCCACGGTCCACGCTAGTGCCGAGCCGTCGTTGGCTTTTGCCCCGTGGATGCCGTGCGAATGCGTGACCGTGTCCACCCCGTACGAGGGTCGGACCCGGGCGTCAGTCTGCGCGAGGGCCAGTTTCATTGCCAGAGCGAGCCAGTGTTCAGTAAGTCTCACTGCGACCCCAGGCTGGTCGAGAGTACGGTTCGGTAACCCGTGACCAAGGTCTTGTACCTGGTCCTTTGTTCCTGGCACAAGGATCAGACGGCGGTGGTTATTTTGAGTCTCGATTACTGGACGCCTCGATTGTCCTCGATAGCATTTCACAGTGATTTTTTGGCATAATGAGCCAGGTCGATGCATGTAAAATTGGGCCGAATCATTTTTGATGAAGACCCGAATAACTGCTTATTTCTCTGTGGAATCGTTCCGTTCCATCGGTACTACTCTTCAATTCCGGTCTTTCTGATGAACATCAATTTTAGAAATATTGAGTGTGGGCAGCGCACCTAATGTATCAAAGTAACTAATTGGACTGCTTTTCATCTCAAGGTTACGTCTTCCCTGAAGATCAACTCTTCTGAAATCAAGAGAAATCTCCAGTCTGTAAGCGAATTGCGACCCATTTTGTTCCAGTATCTGATCATCGAACATGAAAAGATGAATGCATGGAATTTCTATGACAGAAACATGAAACACTAAATATGTGGAAACTCTGTAAGCGAAACATGGAGTATTGATTGTGTGAAAACTCCATGACAGAAGCGATATCGTACTGATGAATGAAAGCTTGTGCAACCATCACTTCACCTATATTAAACCCTTGATACCACAATCATATGCATAGCTGGCCACTATGCATATGTTAGCGCGTAGATACGACTAGTTCATCGCTAGCTCTGAGTTTCCTGGGGCTCAGAACTACGAGACATTTTCCAATTGTGAAATCCTCGTTGATCCTTACTCCTTACAATCGTACTACCAAAAAATCAGTTCGCAGCTAGCACAAGCTTTCAAGTATTGATAAATATTAGAAAAACTCTACAAAATCTTCCTCAAAATTAATTTATATTTTCGATTTAATTATACGTCATATTCCGTAAATCAATCGAAATTGGGATGATAATTACGAATTTTGTCTCCGTGTATTCTTAAACTTCGTGGATTAGGCCTCAGGGGGAAACCACGTTTAAAAAAAACGAGCCGAGTGTCCTACCTCTCGAGAAGCTTCCATGAATCATGCAATGCTGAAAGCCTAATGCTGAATTTGTGGATGCTCTGCGTAGGTGGTCAGGAAACGGACACATTGTTCATTTCACGAAGGCAAAGATCGTATTTCTATCGAAAGATCTTTTATATAAACCCGTCGATTATATACTAGATATTATTAGTAAGGGGCCAGCCAAACCAGAACAGTGGAACGAAATCGCGCAACATGAGACGCGAGACTACAGAGTCAGAAGGTGAAATAAAATCCACCATTTTTTCGTTAATAAGTCAGAAGGCAACGAAATGAGATTTGCTTAAAGAAGTGTGTATTTGACATACCAATAGTTCTGAGTATATCATATTACTCGTTAGCAATCAATTTTTTAGATATCAAGTCTCGTAAAATTGATTGTAGCTCAGAAATTTTTTTTACTTGTCGATTTTGTTTCTTAAACGCCTGTATGAGCTTTCGAGATTCTTCTACCCATTGTGAGATATGTGCGTTATATACGTGCAATGTAAAATGCGTTGTAAATAATGTAAAACATAGTTGAGTTTTTTTTTAATTTCCTTATAGAGGGCGATGTTACTGACAGAGGATGTGGATATTGGTAAAAAAAACAAATTATTATACTTGCACAAGGAACTGCATGATTTCTTAACCTTACTAGGTTCGGTCAAAACTTTCTTCCGAAAAGTGCAGTGAACAAATGTAGGCATTTTTACCTAAAGTTATTAAATCTCATCCCAAAGCATTGGCCCATTCTGATCTTCGGTCCTCTACTTTGGGGAACCTAAATAATATTTATAATGAAACGCAAATACTTCATTATTTGTTTCATCCGCCATGACTGGCGGAGAAATATTTTGTTTAAGACTTTTAATATACAGCTACTATAATTTTTGTATGAATTGAAGTTGTGAGCACCCTGAGTAATCTAAGCTAAATAAGTAATCGCTTACCGGTGGTATGTGATGTTTGTATTTTGTTCTATTACCTCTTGACGCTGGCTTTTCACAGAAGACCGGTTTGAACAATTTCGAGCCACACAATTTGGCATTGTGGAAACAAAATAATCACTCGGACAGCTCTTTCAAGAATATCGTATCGATAACACGCGTAACTGAAAACAGCTCCAAACAGCTCATAACATATGACCATAACCATAACTAACTATATCCTCGGTATCATGAATATTTCCATTCGCGACCGATACAGTGCAGCACTTGTTCATCATACTAATATGGCGAACCTCCCCGCCGCGAACGTGGAAACTCCCCGCGCCATACACTCCGTCCCTAGTATTCCTAGGTCCATGGCCACCAGCGATTGGTAGTAAGGCTAACACACACGAGCGTCATGAAGCGTGCGGGACGAACGAGCCGCATGAAAACAGCCAATCGCAGCTCTCTTTCTCAGATACACCGGAACGCTTGGCTGTGATTGGCTGTTTTCATGCCACTCGTTCGTCCCACACGCTTCATGACGCTCTATGTATGTTCGGCCTAAGCATGATCAGTGAGCCAACGCGAAGACTAGCTTCAGTATCGGGAATCAGAAGTCGTTCGTGTTCGTGTGAGAGAGCGAGAGGGAGAGAGTAGTGAAGTGGATCGTGTGGTGCGATTTCCAAGTGGTCGTTAAGTTTCTCGTGTTTTCTTTTGTGTTCGCCATGACGTTGATCTGAAATTGTATTTTAAAATAATAATCCCGATGTTGGTCATAGGACTGTACCAATGTAGTTTTCATGCTTTTAACAAGGAGAGAATCCGGGGAAGCAATTCGTGGATACCGAAGAAAGCTTCAAACGTGTTTGAAGCTTTCGAGGTCGTATTCATGGAACTATGAACCTGGACTCGTTGTCTTTTACTTTGTCACAAATCAGTTATTTGGTTGCCAATTTAAACAAGAAAAACTTTCGAGAAAGCGGTCAGCAGATATCAGTTGTGAGTAAAGTGTTATTCCATTAAGTGTTATACCTTCTCCCCGCCTACATCCCGCTGTCGCGCCTTACCGTGACGTACCGAACCAACGCAATATGCTTGCCCAGCATTTTCGCTGAGTTTCGATGACCCCGTTAAAGCAAATTTTCATTTGCTTTCTTTCATATGCCTCCCGATGCGATGTAACTCTATCACGTCTGTCCGTGCGTATGCGCAAGATAGATTCATCATCAGGGCAGATGCTAGACATCCTCGTTTTTCTTTTTGTTCTGATGTGGGGAACAATATTTTGACTGAAAAATTCACTTTTATTCAAATTCTACGGTATTTTTCATTTCAATGGAGCACTCTGTTTGCTATTTATATTGTAATACTTCTCCAGCTGCTTGTCTCCAATAAATTACAACTGTATCTACTCGTCACTCAATCTTTATTCCAGGATATAAAATTGGTTTTTAACCGTAACAATGAGTTGGCATTATATTGGTTAAAAAACGGATATCTAAATCCAAGGTAAAATCGATCGTAACATATCATCTCTCATTTTGTCATCAAGATTCATGTAAATGCAATCGATATGTCAGATAATTCCACCATGAAATAATTTATGCTATTGCTTGGTAATATCGCAGGTAATTTCGTTCGAGAAACAAACCTAGTTCCAGCTCGTTTTTCGTAATTATGCTAAAACAACAGCGTAGCTTATTTCCATCCACGCGGTCCATGTACCGAAAAATCTTGCGTCCTACTGTTAGTTTCAGGTTAGATAAAAACCTTGCCTTTGTGCCGAGTTGGCATTTCAGAATTTGGCATTACATAAATCCAGCTAGAATCCTAGAGATACAGGTTATCTTTCGTACGTACTGATTTTCATTCAAATCTGACCAAGTATTATCAAAATTTGATTCATCCGTCATGATATAGAAAACAAAGACTATGAGGCTACGTGGCTAAAAATCATAATAATATCATAGATTATAATACTTATTTTCCCGAGATAATCTTGAGAGTTTTAAATTTTGTGCTACATCAATGGTATACTTTTTTTTTTTCATATTCTGTTATTTATTGTCATTGAAGTAATGTAACATTTATGACAATTTAAATTATTTTAAAAACTGCACAGTATTACAAAACTATCTACAAGCTGTGAGCTTGTATAGAAATTCACATCCATCTCTTTTCATGAATCTACCTTTCCCACATAAAATGGTAAACATATTACATTAAGATTGGCACAGATAAATGTTAATGCACGATTTCAACACTCAAATCTGAACTTTGATGTATAATTGAAGAATGAAATTCTTTTTCATTGTAGTTGGTGCTGTGGAAGGGTCTAGAGGCAGACAGACACTTGCTGCGCTGTTTGTTCTCGCATGTCGACTTCTCAACAGGAGAGCAGCCAGAGCCTAACGCAAAAGATTATTGCCAATCGCAACTTTTGGCACAAGAGTGCGCCAATCTACTCAGCAAACCATCGCTCGTTTCAAACCTCTGTTACGCTATCGATCATCCCCTTCATCATCAAAAAGTATGACACCAAATGAACTTTATGTGATATGTTTCCAATCCATGATCCTCAGTCAACCGACTATTTACATAAAACATTGATGAGATTACAAATCCATTCTATCATAAAATAAAAAATTTTCATTTCAGAGTTTGAACCCATTTCCAAAGTTCTTTCCCAACCTTCGCAAGGTACTTGGATTAACGTCGATACAAGAAGTTGTATTCGCTATAGCTCTGTTGCATTCAGATAATCCAGATATTCAGAAGTTGGCATTTGGACAAGTGCGGAAGCAGCTTCCGGAGCTGATAAAAAATTACATTAACTCTGAGATAAGCAATAAACATCACGAGGGAGGATTGCACGATTCGTCGCCGGAAGTTTTACACCTCATTCTATCTCAGACATTCAACGAGCCTAATCAATTTGGGCTGTCTGACGAAGCAAAGGAAAAATTTCTTAAAAATTTAAGGCGTGATTTTCCCCGTGAACTGGTACCAGTGGTGCTAGCACCACTTTTGTATCCAGGCGACGGGGAAATTCCGCAATCCATAACAGAGTTGAATATGGCTGCCAATCCAATGGTAGGTTTTCCATAATACATTGATTCAAATAATGTCCCGAAAGTTCTCATGCAGCGATGCTGTTACGAGTAAAAATATAATAGTACGTTATAGTAAACTTTATTTAATCTGCAGGATGGCAGTTCCTTAGTGGAGTTGATTATGGAGCTTGGTTATGGATTTACCAGTTCTTTAGAAGAATGCCGTTCGGCACTGACTGGATTGGGGGTTCGAGAAGTGACCCCTACTGTTGCCGCGAGAGTGCTTGCTCTCATGGCACGAACCTGTACTGGTCTCGATGATGCTGGAGGCTTACAATCATTTTGGGGTAATACAAGTGCAAACCAAGAATCGAATAAAGAAAAGTCATCTGATGGTGGCCTGCCAACCACTTGGAACGTTGAAATCTTTGTTCAAACGTTAAAAGACCTTGTAAGTATATGAGAATATTGATAAATCGATATTATCAGGCAATAACAATCTAGTTCATGTCAAATCTCTTTTCCTTCTCAGCAATCTACTTTGTCGTGGAATGAGATAATTGTGAAACTTGATCATGCTGAATTCATCATCAAAGATAGGCAAGGTTTGAACTTGCTAATGACCGGTCTGAGACTAGGTCTTCAACACCAGGGATATCCACTGGATATGTTTCCTGTAGAGTTGTTCTACCGTCATTGGGATAATGTTGAAGGTCAATTTTCTTTGGTTCAGCAAGTTCTCAAAAATCCGGATATATTCTGTTTTGCCGATTACCCTTATCATTCGGTTACTGTTGATGTACTAAAAGCTGCACCGGAGGGTGACAGCAAGGAAGCTGGAACGTGGAGATCGCTCAATGTTGTCGAACTACTCCTGCATATGGCAGAGCGGGGTCTCTATGGAGCCGTGCAAGAAATTTTTAAGTGGCCGATCCAGCATTGTCCAGACGTACTCGTCTTGGCCTTGCTGCAAATCAACCCACCAATTACGATATTGCGTCAAGAACTTTTGAGCACGCTGATGCCCATATTTCTTGGCAATCATCCGAACTCGGCTGTTATCTTACACCACGCTTGGCATGCAAATAACGTTACAATTAAACCCATTATTATGCACGCCATGGCTGAATGGTATCTGCGGGGAGAATATGACCAAACAAGACTATCACGGATTTTGGACGTTGCACAAGATTTGAAAGCGCTATCGATGCTGCTAAATGCACAGTCCTTCCCATTTGTCATCGATCTTGCCTGTCTGGCTTCAAGAAGAGAATATTTGAAGCTAGAAAAATGGCTTACTGATAAGATTCGTGACCATGGTGAATTATTTGTTGCTGCTTGTGTAAAATTTCTGCAACGAAGGTGTCCTCAAGTTATGGGACCTGCTATGAAAGAAGACCCTACTGCTCCCAAAGCTACGCAACTTCCGCAAGAAACTCTTACTACGATTCTTGCTTGCTTGCAAGTGTGTGCTGGGTACGTAACATAATTCTACTCAAGGTTACCTTGATTGAAAAGCGACAAACTATTTTACTAAATACCTTGAAAACTAGAAGTTTCAGTACTGAATATAATGTCAAAGTTTTCCTTACAGAAGCGTTTCGCAAGAATGTTCTGAAGCAATAATGACAATGGTTCAAAATTGTAATCTAATGCTCAGTAAAGCCAGTCTGAGTCGACCTCCGCCAGTTCTTAGGCACAGAGGACTTGAACCGTTTAATCCTGTGACATTGGGAGGACAGGTAAAATTATTGATGAAATTTATATCGACTATTTACTAATCATGACATTCTAGAATTACAGCAGAAACAATATTATCTTTATTTTTTAACATTACATATATTCTAGCTCTTTTCTTCGTCACAAGTGGATCCGTTAGGAAATCTCAGTTCAAGTTTGGCTTCGATGGGTCTAGGATCTAGTTTGGGACCACCTAGCAGCTCTGCTTTTAATCTACCTGGAGCACTGGGGCCCTTGGTTTCTGCTCCTGGATCTCCATCGCGCTTGATGGGACCTTCGCCGAGTCCATTTCCTTTGCTCCCATTATCTTCGCAGCTTCATACCGGACCTGTTGGCACTCAAGGTCCCTCGGTTGTTCCAGGAGGAACAACAATAGGTGGATTAAGTCGTCTGGCTCCGCCTTCAGGGATTGAAAAAGTTCGACTTCAAGCCGAGACGTCTAGTTTGTTTCCAGAAATGTCGCAAAACGTTTCAAAAGAAATCGAGGACGAAGCAAATAGCTATTTTCAACGGATTTACAATCATCCCCCACACCCAACACTTTCAATTGACGAAGTTCTTGAAATGCTGAAAAAGTTTCAAGATTCTGGAAGTAAAAGGGAAAGAGAAGTTTTCAATTGTATGTTGCGCAATTTGTTTGAAGAATATCGATTCTTTCCTCAATACCCTGACAAAGAATTACACATAACGGCACAACTCTTTGGAGGAATCATTGAACGAGGTCTCGTCAACACGTACGTTGCGTTGGGCTTAGCACTTCGTTGTGTGCTTGATGCACTCAGAAAACCAGAGGGCAGTAAAATGTACTATTTCGGCATTGCTGCTCTGGATCGATTCAAGAGCCGACTGAAAGAATATCAAAAGTACTGCGAGCATGTCAGAGCGATACAACACTTTAGCGAATTCCCACAACACTTAATCGAGTATGTTGAATATGGGCTGCAAGGACAGGAACCACCTACTAGACCCCAAGGTCAAGTTCTTCCAAAGACTATGGCAGCAATGTTAGCTCCAACTACGATTACTTATAAGACGATTACAACGACCACTGTAACGACGACAACTACTCAGGCTAAACCCTCCACCACACCCACGACATCTCTCTCGGCTAGAGTAAGTTTTATGTTATCATAGCAGAGAGTACGTTTTTGGTACAAATATTTGAAAGAAAATTATATATTGTTTCGATCGTCATTTTCAGCCATCAATCGCAAATGCTACGAACATAGATACATTGTTAGTAGCAACGGACAAAGAAGAAAAAATTATGAGCCCACCCGAAAGCTTACAAGATAAAACCGCGTTCATCTTCAATAATTTAAGTCAACTTAATTTGCAACACAAATGTGATGAGATTCGGGATATAGTGACCGAGGAATATTGGCCATGGATGGCCCAATATTTGGTAATGAAACGTGCGAGCATAGAACTAAATTTTCACGCATTATATTCAAATTTCCTCGATTGTCTGAAAGTTCCTGATGTAAATAAGATGGTCACGAGAGAAACATTCAGAAATATCAAGGTACGACTTCATTAATTTTAAATTTGTGATACTATTTCGATTATTTTTTGACACGTAAATAACCACGACAATATGCATTTCCGATTTATATTGAACTTACATTTCCAGGTATTGTTGCGGAGTGATAAAGGAATTGCAAACTTCTCTGATCGTTCGCTTTTAAAAAATCTTGGACACTGGCTAGGAATGCTTACGTTGGGAAGAAACAACCCAATATTTCACGTAATTATAACTGCATTTGTCTATTCGTGATTTCGATCAACAGGACATGCTTATTGTAACAAAACAAATCTTGCAGGTCGATATTGATTTGAAAAGCCTACTCGTTGAGGCATATCACAAAGGGCAACAGGAACTCTTGTATGTGGTACCATTTGTGGCTAAAGTATTGGAAAGTTGTGCAAAAAGTCGAGTTTTTCGTCCGCCAAATCCATGGACAATGGCAATTATGAATGTTCTAGCAGAATTACACCAGGAACCTGATTTGAAACTCAACCTCAAGTTCGAAATTGAAGTTCTTTGCAAGAATCTGAGCATTGATGTATCAGTGAGTATATATACATTGATTCTTAAAACCTATGACAACTTTCTGTTTCAATAAATGTTTTACTGATTAAATTATCACAATTTTTTGTGTCGTTTTAGGAATTAAAACCAGCAGTTTATTTGAAAGATCCCGAGAAGTTGAGAAATTTAGAATACCAGCTGTCTCATCCTAACAAAAAAGCTGAAGCGGCACAAAATGCTGCACCACCTCAAGTCCCTATTGAAGAATTGGTTCGACCTACAACCACAGGTACTATGGTACCTCAACAAGCTCCCCCTATTAACACAACACCCTCGTTGCCGACGAGCGCACCAGAACCTCGATTCAATTACATGGATATATCAGTAACTGGTATTGCAAATATTTCTCAACACATCACAATTAACAATCAGGTAACCTATTACTTTTCAGACGATTCCTGTATAGAACAATAAAATATACTAATTCACATGTCCTTTCCATAACTGCACATCTTTTTTTTTTGTTTAATTTTTAGCTACCGCTTTTTCAAGCGCATCCACATCTTAAACAGTTCGTGCGACCAGCGGTCGAACGAGCGATTCAAGAATGGATTCATCCCGTTGTTGATCGATCGATTAAAATAGCCCTCACTACCAGTGAACAGATCGTTCGAAAAGATTTCGCACTGGATCCAGAAGAAATTAGAATGCGAAATGCAGCACGTCATATGGTGCGCAATCTGACTGCTGGCATGGCAATGATAACTTGTCGTGATCAGGTCTGTATTATGAATTCGTAATTTTCACATCAATTATTCAAATTTCATTTTTCATAGAGTGCAAAAATGGAAGAATTCAGAATATGTAATCACCATTACATTATTGAATTTTCTCAGGTTCTTGCATCGATCAGTACAAATCTGAAACAAGCCTTCAATGCTGCGCTTATGGGAACAACACCTCAACAAAAAGAACTTGCTGAACAGGCAGCAACGATTGTTGCTGCAGACAATATGGAACTAGCGTGCGCTTTTGTACAAAAGACTGCGATTGAAAAAGCAATTCCTGAAATGGACAAACGGCTATTGAATGAAATTGAATTGCGTAAAATTGCACGACAAGAAGGAAGGAGATACTGTGATTCTTTAGCTAAATACCAAGCTGAGCGGATGCCTGAACAAATAAGACTGAAAGTTGGAGGTGTGACGCCGCAGCAGATGGCCGTCTATGAAGAATTTGCAAGAAATATTCCAGGGTTCCTGCCTCTTTCAGAACGAGACACCCAGGCGCTCTTTTTACCAAAACCTGTCACTGTGAGTAATCGATCGACTGTGATTGGTGATTCGATATAATTGTGCACATGCAATATATTTTATATTAACCACTAGTGTTCAATTAATGAAAGAGTGAGCATTTATCTTCTTTTTATAAAGTCGCCCTGGGTAAATTTCTCTCAGCATTGTATCTCGTCTTGATAAATTTAAGTTGAAACGTTCGTTTTTGGAATCTTACATATAAACTGCAATCATTATTTTCGAAATTCATGTTTATGATTTATATTATATTAGAGAATGAAAAAAAACTGGTCCTGCCTTGATATCGATATTTTTAAAGAAACTATTGAAAATGTTACAGGAGCCAGCTGTAACCACGTTCGCTGCAAATCCTGCGGTCGCAGTTCCTTCAGCCCAACAAGTAGCTGCATATGCTGTGGCAGTAAACAATGACGAAGTAGGCGCTATGCTAGAAAAACTCGCAACAGACGTAGACCTACTTTTGGCAGCTATTGGTCCTGCCACGCCTCCACCACAACACGCCGCATTACATGCACTTCTTGAAGCTATCATAGTTACTAGACGTTCGAGGGATACCGGTGCTGCAATGGCACTGCTGAAAAAAGTCAGTAGCACGGTTGTCACATTTCGCCAAACGTGAATATTCAATTGAAATTCAACTAAACTATAATTAAATTCGGCAATTTTCAGGCGGTAGATGGATTACTCGACAGTCCTTCCATCGCCCCCGGAGTCATTGATGGGGAAATCATGCTACGGTACCGAGAACTACACCTACGTATCCTCAAGTGCCTCCAAGATCCTCGCGCTTATGGTATGCAATGGACCAACAAACATGTCACTCGATGTCTTACCGAATGCAGAGATGAGTTCCGTTACAATTTCGACGCTGTCGACTGCCTTATTAGGTGCGCATCACATTTTATGAATATATTTTGATTATCTAAATTCAACTTCTTACAACATGTCATATCATTCTTTGATGAAAATGAATTTGGTATTCCTAGGTCTCACCTGTTAAATCTTCCACAATTCGATTTGACTCTTGCCCAAGCTATGGATGCTGGCGCGGCTATGGCTACAGCGTTCGCGACGCAACTTGTTCAATTATATTTGATCGATGAAAGACAAACAACTCACGTAACAGAATCTGATCTGTACCATACAATCGAGATTTTGGCAAGAATGGCACACCACCGATCGCCACCAGAAGGGTTCGTATGAATTTAAGTGTACAGTCATTTTCGAATTCAATGTATAACAGGTAGTAGCTATTGCTCACCCTGTTACGTTCCTTAAGTAAAGGTGGATTGAAATGTGAATAGCAGTGTTTATTTTTAAAAGACCTCGGAAAATAATAGTGGCAATCCATTTTGGATAAAGTTTTCATTGTTGAGGGGTAAATTGAGACAACTCTGATGAATATTTCTTTGTACAGAATTTCCTTGTTCAGACTCACAAACTTGATCGAATCGCTACGTGCAAATCATGATCCTGCTGTACTTGCTGATAGAGCTCCAGCTGGTCCCACCGCACATATTCACTCTGGAATCCTGCAGGTGAGAGTAAGTAAATGAAAATGGCCAATATCACTCCATATATTATTACAAAGATGTAAAAATACATGCCATTTTTTTTTTTTTTTTTTTTTTTTTTTTTTTTTTGATACAGGCACGAGACTTTGATGATCCTCCCGGACTAATGGAAAAAACGGAATATTTATTGCGTGAATGGGTTTCCATGCATCATAATCCTACGCACGTACGGGATCCAACCAAAGCCTTCAGCTTGTTTGTTCATCAAATGAACATTCATGGAATTCTAAAAACTGATGATCTCATTACACGTTTCTTCAAACTGAGCACTCAAATGTGCGTCGATCTCTGCTATAGAGCATTGGGAGAACCAAACGCGGTTCCGTCTGTCGTACGTGCCAAATGTTTCCACACTTTGGACGCCTTTGTACGATTAGTTGCTCTCCTCGTCAAACATTCCGGAGACACGGCCAATACGCACACGAAAATCAATCTGCTGAACAAGGTACTTGGAATCGTAGCAGGTGTACTTCTACAAGATCACGAAATACGAGGAACGGACTTTCAACAGCTTCCATATCACAGGATATTCGTTATGCTGTTTCTCGAATTGTGCGCTCCGGAACCTGTGCTCGAAGCAGTGAACTTCCAAGTTCTAACTGCATTTTGTCACACGTTGCATATATTACGTCCAGCTAAAGCATCAGGCTTTTGCTACGCGTGGTTAGAATTGGTGTCGCACCGCGTTTTCATTGGTCGTATGCTCGCCATAACTCCGTTGCAGAAATGCTGGAGCATGTATGCTCAACTTCTGATCGATCTTTTCAAATATCTAGCTCCGTATCTTCGAAACGCCGAGCTCGCCAAGCCCGTAACTCTTCTCTATAAGGGCACCTTGAGAGTCCTGCTGGTATTATTGCACGACTTTCCCGAATTTCTGTGCGACTTTCATTACGGATTTTGCGATGCCATACCCCCGAATTGCATACAAATGAGAAATCTTATTCTCAGCGCGTTTCCAAGGAACATGCGTTTACCTGATCCGTTCACTCCTAATTTGAAAGTGGACATGCTGCAAGAAATCGCGCATGCTCCTCGGATTCTCACCAACTATGCCTCGCTCATACAACCTTCTAGTTTCAAGAAAGAATTGGACTCTTACTTGAAAGCCAGAGCACCTGTTACTTTTCTTTCTGAACTTCGAAGCAATTTGCAAGTCTCTCAGGAAGCAGGAATGCGCTATAATATTCAACTGATGAACGCCCTCGTTCTTTACGTCGGCACACAAGCTATCGCATTCATTCGTAGTAAAGGACACACGCCAAACATGTCCACTATTGCTCATGCGGCGCATATGGATATATTTCAAAATCTGGCCGTGGATTTGGATACAGAAGGCCGGTATCTATTTCTCAATGCAATTGCGAATCAACTCCGCTACCCAAATAGTCACACTCATTACTTCAGTTGTACTTTGTTGTACCTGTTCGCTGAAGCTAACACAGAAGCTATTCAAGAACAAATCACCAGAGTACTTCTCGAGAGACTGATCGTAAACAGACCACACCCGTGGGGTTTACTCATCACTTTCATCGAGCTCATCAAAAACCCAACATACAACTTCTGGAAACACGAATTTGTCCACTGCGCACCTGAAATTGAAAAGTAAGTTTTGAACGCCGTTATCTTTACACGTGGTAAAGGGCTTAATTATTTCTCTCAGTCCCTGCCATTTGCATTAAATTTGATTCGATCAAATTGTTACAGACTCTTCGAATCGGTGGCCCGATCATGCATGGTACAAAAGCAAGTCCAGCCTCCATCCGAGCCCGACATCCCGGAGTGATAAAACTTTTTATTCTACATAAATTTGTGTACAGTAAATTCGTAAATATGAATCGCGTGTAAAAAGTTGTTAAACTACGAATAGATGTACTATATAATTTGGGCTTCACATAATTCTTTCCAGTGGACGTGGACAAGCACTAAATAATCATATAGTGTGGCTGTATCAGTTGAAATAGTGTAAGTGGAAATAATTGAAATGTTAATATTTTAATAAACTGGGTGTTATGATAATGGAGAAACAAAAGTATTTGAGCAAAAGGATTTTGTGTATTTTGAATAGTGAAATTGTAAAGAAAGCTTGTTGGATATAAAGCTTATATTAATAATACAAGACATAATCATGAAATCGATAATGGCTGAAATGTGTAATAATGGTGTTCAGCAGTATGAAATATCGACACAAATTTTCTTTTCTTTAATTTGACTAGTATTTAATGTACCAATCAATAAACTGAAAAAAATAATTGTTAAAAATGGTACACGTTACTGGTATGAAACAGGCCTGAATTTGTACCATATAAAAAATGCATTTGAAAACGAACTCTGCGTACAGGTAATGCTTGTAATGTATGTATTTATAGGCTGTTTGATGCGTTAATGAATAACGCTCGGCTAATTAAGGACATTAAGCCATGTTTGAGTTGTGAATCGCACCCATTAACGGGTTCGTTGATATTTTCCGATTAGATGTACTTGAGCTGAAGTGAATTGCTCATTGAATGCAGTTCGATCTAGTTTCCAACAAATAAGAGTGTGGATGAAGTAACTACACCCAATTCATACTAAATATACCCCAACAAAAATGGTATTGAATGACTTATCGAATGGTTTCTATATATACTTCAGTATGCAAACTAAATGCGCTAGCTTTAAAGAGTTTGCAGTAAATAAAAATATATTATTTCTTTCGTTTCCATTTTTGTAAACACCATTTCGTTGCAATTCTTTTCTTGGATATCTATATTTTTAACCAAGTTTTGGGATTTGTGTAAAAAAAATTATAATATTTAATAAAATTAAGTATCTTCATAATGAATATTTATCTACCTGATTATTCAATTCTTCTAATCAACATTATCTTCACCCTAGAAGGCTGTCGCAATTGCGGAAAAAAATCAATGTGTGAGAAGTTGTATAATAAAATGAACTGCTTGAAATCTTACGTATAATACAAAGAGTATTAAATAATTTATTGTTTTTATATTATATACATTATTTGTACAAATCCAGGGTTTGAGTAACGCAGTCACAAGCCTTGCAAGTCACGGGTAGCGTGATAGGCATCTCTTTCTTTGTCAGGGAACTTTGTTGGTAAATTCGGACTATGGAGGTGGCATTTGGCGTGATATTTTATTCCTGCGACGTCTACTTCATAGTCTCCGGATAAAACGTATTCGTTTGTCACCTCCTGTGTGTTTCCATTCGCATCCAAGTTTTGCACAAAGCCAAGACATACCTGAAACGTGGTAATGAGATGATGTTTGAAACAGATTATATTATTTTAAAAATACTATACTCCGTATTTCATTATTGCAATGTACAATGACTAGCAGGTTCTTATATGCAAGTCTACCTGTTTTTTAAATGTGTAACCATAACCAGTCGTTGTAGTCATACCGCAATACTTTCCATCTCTATAAATTGGCTCTCCACCCCAACACCACATGTCGATATCTGGGTCATGATCATTCAATAATAGCTGAACATACTTGCGACGCACACCTTCTTCTCTTTGCTTCAATAAGGCATCTCTTCCAATAAAATCTACACTTTTCTACATTGCCATTGGAAATAGATGCGTTACATAATAATCATTCGAATTGAGATCCAGCGTTAATTTTTCTCTTACTTACGTCAAATTTTACACGCCAGGATCTACCGCATTCTAATGGTGTAGTGAAAGTGTCCAAATCCTGACCCCAAAAAGCATAAAACTTTTCAACACGAAGCGCCCTGGTTGCATAGTACCCAGCGTGCATTATTCCATACTTCTCACCAGCTTCTATGAGCCGTGTATAGACGTGTATGGCAAACTGCAATTACAGCACATATATTATCAAAATTTGCTCATGTGCTATCTGTTTATCATTAGTTGATAAGAAGTTGCCATATTTGCGAATGGTATGACACCTAATTGGAAACGATGAACTAATTAACAACTTATACGAGTCTATGAAATCAAATATCAAAAAGAAGTAGACATCAGCTGGAGCAGATCGAGATAAAAGGATTCTCCAATATACGTTACAATCAATACTGAATGATTTTCAACTTTACTGAATATTCAAAGCAACATGATATTGAGATCAAAATGCAACATCGCTCGTAAAACTTTAAATTAAATGAAGTAATGCTCACTTCATTCGGAATATAAAGTACATATCCGAGCTCGCCCGTATGCGTGAGGTTCATTGTTCGGATGCCATTTGCTAAACCAACATCTAGTTCCTATATAAAAGAAAAATGATAAATTCCAGTTGAATTGTGATAATAGTGTTTCTTATTGATAACAAATAGGTAAAGGTGAGTAAAACCTTGAAAGTGAAAAAAGGGAAGTTCTTTGGGTTCAAATCTGTATCAGTTAATTCCGACAACAGTTCTCTTGTTGCAGGCCCCATGATGCAAATAGCAGTATAAGCTGATGTTACATCTGATACTGCCACCGAACCATCAGATGGCAAATGACGTCGAATCCAAGTTTTGCAACGAGTTTGTTGTATCGTTGGAGCAATCATCATGTAACTAAGATGGAATACAATTCGGTTACTATATGCATTCGGATAGAGTACTTCATAGACTTGATTATACTGTGTCGACTATTACTGATTTATATCAATTCGTGCTAAACTGCAATCGTTTTCGTAGCCACCAAGATGATTTTGCATTCCAGTATGGATAATACTTCCGACAGGTACATCAACATCGTTGGAACATAAATATTGAAGCAAGTCTACCACTTCTGTCCCATTGGACTGAAAATTTATGTCATATTAATAATGACGTTAAATAGAAAGGTAAACATTGTGAACGTTTTTGTCGTAGAAGGTTGCCTTACCCACAGATCAATTTTAGTAAATGACGAATAGTCGCTTAATCCAACTGTTTCACGACAGGCCGCATATTCCTTAGCAACGAAATCAAACCAGTGTGGTTTTCCAAATGTATTTGTATACGCAATTTTATTACCACGGGATCCAACAATCGGATCTATATCTAGAGCAAGGAATCCGAACCCATACCATTCATGTTTGCAAGGATTCAAATCAAGTTAACAGAAAATTTGATGTAGATTAAAAAGATGTGTCATTTTAATAAAAGTTGGAATATCACTCGACGGAGAGATCTTACCATTTTCATCCGATTTCTGGAACCACGATGGTCGTTCATACCCCATCACTTGACCAAACACAGCACCAGCTTCCCTGAGTTTTGGGTATATTGGTGACATCCGTAAATTTCTACCAGTTTGAAATTCGTGATTCGGATATTGTAGTGCGTAATGCATTCCAGGAACTTCTTTCACTCGATCTCGTAAAAATTTACGATTATTGTGGAGTCCGAGAAAACGAGAAACATCCAACTCGTACATATCGAGAGAAGATGATCCATTTACAATTAACTCGGCAGTTGCTTGACCGATACCGCCTGCTGCTGATATTCCAACCTAATAACAATATTCTTCTGTTCACATTTATGTAACAAAAACCTCCTTTGAAGTATCATCTGTACATGCAAGTTATTGACCTATATTCAGTATAGTTCAATAGCTTCATTATAGTTGGACAAAGGGACATACTTATCTGATATCATGATTCCATTCAATTATTTCATGTCAAGTTTTGAAATAAAAAGAAACAATAAAGTATATAACCCAGGATTCAAAATCGAAAGAATGCAAACATGAAAAGACTCTTACAGTTTTCATCCCTGCCGCAACGTAATAATTTTGAATCTCCGGTGCTTCTCCTACGATCCATTTACAGTCAGGTGAAAATGCTTCAGGACCATTACAGAGCCTTTCGAGTACAGCATCTCCTAAAGTTGGTATTCTGTGAAGCATTTGTTCCAAGAGAACATGAAAATGATCCCAATCTTCAGGTAAGAAACGTTCATTCGGATTATCTATAGTTAGAAGAAACTAATGTTAGCACTAATTTTATATTTCTGTGTAATGTTTAGAAATCTATTGCTTTTCCATCACTTGGTATCGTTCCATCTTCAAAAGCTGGTTTGGCAACAGGTTCAAATCCACCAGCTAATAAGCGACCTTCTTTTTCTCGGAAATACACATATCCATCTAAATCACGAATAACTGGTGTCATCGGGTCTAAATTTGGAAGTGGTTTGGTATACAAATAATAATGCTCGACCGGGTGAAGCGGGACCTGTAGAACATATATTCATTCATTCTAGGGGAATCATAATATATTCCAAAGAAACAAAAATAAAAATGTGAAATGATCTTGATTAATATCTGTGACGAATATTATGTTATTCAAATAGTAATATGCAAAAAATAATTCACGATTAATTATTCAATGTCATCGACGAACAATTTAAAATCCTTCAGCAACTTTGATCAAAATAAAAGATAAAACAGACTATGACTGCTGAACTTTTCGAATAATTTGGAGATATGTGACATCTACTTAAGCACGATGCAAGATGCATAAATGTGGTAATGGATTCTAATTACAAAATACAAATTTACTTTTAGCATAGAACGGCTATAGGAAATATTCTGTGTATTTAAATTTAAAGAAGTAATATTTGGTATGTTTCACAGTAGCAGTTTTAAGATCTCTATAGCTAATTATTCTTGTATTTTACACCGTGCAGCAAAGCAACACTAACTTTGACAAAAGGCTCACTTAGTTTCCCAACAGATCGTGCCCAAAATCCAGCACAGTTAATGAAGAATTGACATTGTATAGTACCACGAGACGTTTCAACTGCTTCAACACAATTTTCTTGACTCGCTATACGTGTCACCTTACAGTTTTCGTATATTCTAACACCTGAAACCATGATTTTCATATTTGATCAGCTTGTAAATTGTATGATCTCAAAGAAAATGATCAAAAATTCTGGATGTAAAGAAGCCAACTAGTCAATACCCTTTTCCTTAGCTTCTGCAAGCAATGAATAACAGGTCTGATATGGATCCCCAACGCCATCTCCAGGTATCCACAGTCCACCAACGAGATCATCTACTCTTAACATAGGATACATGTTTTTTATATCCTCTGGAGGAATCAATTCACATTCGATGTTCCAAGAGCTGTAACAATTGCGTACTTTGAATCAAGTAGTTTATTGAAATATTGTGTCAGAAAAAAAATAATGTTAAAAGTTCCAAATTACACGGATTGAGCTTTCATTCTTCGAAATAATGTCATACGATCTCTTGTACGTGCTAAACTAAGACTTCCACATTGCTTCCATCCCGTAGGGCGACCATTTTTTTCAAGAGTTTTATAGAGGGCAATACTATTTTGAGCTAATTTTAGTTGAGCCAAGCTCGGCTTGAATGCCCCAATCAATCCAGACGAATGCCAGGTAGTACCTCCCCCGATTCTGTTCAACAATCAAAATAAACGGAGTTGTTTTGGGATTTGTAAATAAAAATGAAAGGAATGTTCTTTGATATGCAATTGTTCAACCTTCCACCTTCGACGAGAATGGTTTGAGGTCCCCAACCCATTTGTGCGAGGTGGTATGCGACTGCAGCTCCCATAACCCCACCTCCACAGATAACCACTCGAGTTTCTTTCGGAGGTACTGCATCAACGTTCTCTTGCAAGGCATCGTTTTGAAGCTTTACACCGGCAACATTAAGCTCTCGAGAAAATATAGACGATACATTGAACTTTTTTAAATTCGATTTCCAGGAACGCAATTTAGATTGTCGCCACATTTTGTTTAATTAGAATTTTAAACCATTATTCGAACGACATTTATCATGCGTTGCCGCACAATTATTCTTAATGACAGATGTACCAGGTAAATATAATTTTCTAATAGACAGTATACTTATTTTTCTAGTACATTTGGCAACCATAACCTCTGTATCTGTCAAAAATAAATCTAAGTTGTCGACTGCAATTAATATATGAACGATGTAACCTGTAGACTATAGTGGCAACCCGGTACGTGAGGAGATGCGTTTTAGTTGGATTCGCATCCACATTGTTCAAGTCGGCGCGCTTGCAACAAAGCGAACGTAGCGCTACGACGTGGTATGACAGTTGCAACGCTCTCATTGCCAATGAACGATTCGGCTTCAACTTCTCTCTCTTAGTGTTTTTAGCCACCTTGGCTACCTCTTTAACCACCAGCTGTATTTACGACCAATACTATTCAACTACGTTGAACCTGATTCAACCGTCTAGAATGGTCTAGAACAATCTTGACACTTTTGTTGTAATATCTGCTTTAGAAGACCATATTTGAGTGATCTCAATCACTGACGTCATAAAATTCGGTAACTCCACTGTTGTAATATTTCGCATCGGATTATAGTGGTAACGGAACATCATGACTTACATATCACCTGGTAATTATGTTCTGTCTACTGCCATAATTATGTGATCTCCATTACTAATTGGTATTTATTTCTCTGCAGATGGGGTCGTAAGCGAGACTCCTTCTTTGAAACGTCGGGCAATTGGATTGATACATACTTTGTATAATGCAGCTCTTATGTTGTGAGTGTTGATTTAAATTTTGTCATGTCTATCAACAGCATAACTTATATTGAATCTGTTTTGGGAGCTGTAGAACATTTCTATACTTTCTATATTTGATATACTAGTGACATTGAAGGGTCAAGTTTTCAATTAAGCAAAAGACACTAATATTATGATAGTTGAATCCTAAGGTTGAACAATATCATGATGAAACTGCATCTAACAGGTGTCATGACCGATACGTATTTGTATTACAGTTTCTGGACATTGGTAAGCCCTGATTCAAACAGACCACGCGGTCAATATCGAGTCGATTACAGACCAGATTTCAGGTATGGTAGATAATTTCATTTGATTGAAAGTAAAATTCTTCGCTTCTTGAAGCAATACAACTATGCAACTTTTGTTTCTAGAGCACCACGTATGCCTCCCAGGTTTGGAACTCTCAACACAGGTTCCAGTGTCAGTGCTCCAGGACCAGCTGGTGGTTGCGGCGGATGTGGTTGCGGTTGATAAGCAGTTATCTCTCATATGCCGGATAATTCAAACAACAACGCATATGTTTTCTATTATCTAGCATAATTGGTGCAGAAACTATAAACAAATATTAATATAAAAATACATCGCTAACCTTACCCGCAGATGTTTAGTCTTACTTATAAAATATTCTTATGAAATTACTGATGGATCGGTCGAGCTCAATTTCATCAGAAATAAATATTATCTGTTGAATACTCGTTTAATATGCAACAGACTAGCTTCGATAAATCTGATTTTCAGTTTCTAGTTTTCTCTGAAGCTATGATTCATGACACTTGATGGAAAAATGTCTGAACAAATCTAAGGTCCAGTAATTAAATATGTACATGCAAATAATACTTACCCATAGAGATTGTTTTATAATCTTTGTATCATAATATTATGCTTTGAATGACATATTTCCAAGGTTGCAACATAATCTCTCTCAATAATATGAAATAAAGTTATTTAATATATACTAATATATTTGATAGCATATCTATTACGAATTACGTACCATACATTACATTCCTCAAGTACTATTTATATGATAATGATAATTAGATAAAATACAAATACATGACTCATTAGTGTGATCATTGTCCATACTTAAAGTCTGTTCAGAGCGCAGACTCATTAGGTATTCTAATTGACTCAGAAATAATTATTCAAACATTTTTAGCCATGTAACGACAGTTACATGGTAGTGTTTGCGAAATGAGCATTTTATGTACATGTTGGAGAGGAACTGATTGTCCGATAGTTTTGCATTCAATTCATGTTTCATCTGCTTTTATCACTGTTTTGGGTCCATGACAAGTTAGTATCCCACAATATACCATCATGAGGTAAATCTGACTGGATATATGGAACAATCCAAGTAAGGTACCATCTGTGACCAAAAACTTCTTTGATGTTTTGTTTCCATCCCAGATTGTAAGTCTGGTCATCTTTGTTTTTTTCATTAGCAACACTTCCAATTAATACTAAATGCAAATGGTATATACAGAGAACCCCAGTGAATAACATTCCAACAACAGTGACGATGTATAGCAATAGATAGAACTGTTCGATGGATCCATCGAATCCAAAAACAAATATTGCCAATGGAAAAATGACTTTCACAATTGTCGTTGGAAATTCAAAGTCAATTCTATCCCAAATGAAGAAATTGTTAAGAATAAATGCATAGACAGTTGCGATAAATAAATATATGACAAACATTAAAAAATATCTATGATTATAATGTCCGATGCAACAGCCGGTAAATATGCAGTGATGATCACGTTTTAAGATGCATTTCTTGCATGTCGGGCAATGCCAGGATCGTGGAGGAGATAGAGCTTCGCAAGAGGTGCATAACCTCCAACCTTCTTGGCTATTTGCTTTGCTCACTGGCATAATTTCTCTACTCGTACTGGTATCGCATAGTACGGTATACGTATAATTGCCTACTATGTTAAACATTATGTAACTGCCGGAAACAAAGTGATAGAAGTACAGAAACGTTCCCCATTCATGGAGAGCGGGCAGAACGATCCACAGTTCGAACCAATATATCAATGGCACGATTATTAAGATAAACGTCATAGAACCATAATCACTGAATGTTTTTGGCCAAATTTGTGTACGAATAATCATTTTAGAATCAGCTGACATTGCTGTATCGAAACGTTTCTTTATTGTTCAGTTGTACAGTGATACTATGGGATTCAAAAGTCCGTTCACGTATAAAATCCTCTTCGGCTCTACTACTGTCTACAACCACAGAGACGAAGCCGCCATTCTGTTTATCAAGTGATAAGTGTCACACTGAACCGCTTGACCGCTAGTTATCTTGATGACTAATCATGATCAATAACAAATGGTTGTACGTAATACGCTGCACATACGGTCATATAAGAATAACAAATACTGGTTCGACTCAGTCTACAAGAAATTGTTAGTTTGTTAATAGTCGGTGGATTTGACACAAAGTTCATACGTGCGGCTGTAAAGCATGGATGTATAGAATTATACATCCTCAATAGTTAGGTACCCACCCAGCATCAGACAAATGAAGGAACGACACATCTTTGAGCCTCTACGTATATGTCTCAAGGCATATTTGATCCGCACGTCATCTGAAAGTAGTCGGAAAGATTTACATAAGATGTCTTCAGGATAAAGTCAAGAGATCTTGTTTTCACCAGTTTTTACACTCACTTTCCTCATATTCCAGTGTGTCGTAAACAGTGTAAGATACATTTTCTAACACGACGTATTAGACAATCGACGGATTAAAATTTCGAACTAGCTCGATAACACAATACGTTATTTGGACAACTCGATTTATTGGGCGCAATGTATAAGATGAATAAATTCATCGTATCTGTATACACGAGCGAAACTCTTTGTATGTAAAAAGGTAATCGATCATAAGATGATTTGCCATAATTTTCCAATATTGGCATATGCGATATGAGGTTTCAGTTATTTTACGAAACATGTGGACCAAACGTCCCATTTTCTTGAGTGACAACTATTTCGACTCGTTATTAGAAATTTTAGTAATCGACATGTGTCAAGAAGGCTGTGGTTTAAAACCGTACCGCAATTCCTCTTGTTTTGTGTGTGAACGCTGAATGTTGACATTCAACATGGCGGCATGTCGTCAGTGCTGTGCTGTGTCGTGGTGAGTTTTGTAAAAGCTTATATTAAGACGTGCCCGTTATTATTTCGATGCAATTTACACTGTCCGATTTAACAAGTACGAATGGCACTCATTAATATTTCTTAGAGTCGAGATAACTGATGAATTTCCAATTAGCGGATTTTTCACATAAAAAAACTAAATACTCCGGAGCGAACCACACGACAATTTGGAACAATATTTCGGATAATTCTTCACAATTATATGAAATTGAAGTGTTTGAAAATTCTTCAATCGATTACAGCAATTTATCAATTCTCAAGTGTCAACGAATTGTTAATACAAATTTTAATTAGCTCCATTTCACAGGTTCCTGATCAAGTGTGTACTGACTGTTCCAATTTTGAACATCAGTTACTGCAACGCAAATACGTTATTGTATTCTGCAATAATGTCCAACAGATCCATTTGAATTCTTATTTCGTAAATTGACAGTTCCATGTATTTTTGCAACAGTAACTATGCAGCTGTGGAACGTTTGATTCTTTTGATATAATTATTATTCAATCAATTTAGTTGAAATCGATGCATCGCACTAATGTCTTACAGTAATAATGCGTTTCCTGACAAACATAATATCCTGAATCACCAATTAATTATAATTGGTTGTTTTCTAAGATGTTCGATATAGATTACTGTGTATGGAATTCATGTTCAATTCTTGGCAAGTAATCATACTTCAAATCATTGTGGTATAGTCGTGCAATGTCGCTTAAATAGGTTAGTAGCACATGTTTTACTACCAAAATGAGTGTCATGATAGAAATATCAGCTAAGAAAAGACTCTGACTCTAACAGCATTATGATTTGTTGCCCTGTACATGATCAGTGTCTTTTGACTTTTTCATATTTGATCAAGATTCGTGGAAAATATTTACGTACAAAATAGCAATTGAACGCAATAACTGCATTAGCAAAACCATGAAACGAGGTTAAATCAGATTATAATTGCATACATGAACAGTGAAAATTGTATTGATATATTTTCAAATTTATCATTCACATTGATTGACTATTGTTCTTTATTTTGTTTTCAGCTTGTGTAATTGTTAGTTTAGGACATTTTTGAAACCAACGCTCACTGTAAATTCCACATTTAAAAGCTGAAGAATAAAACGATATTGTAGTATTATTGGAACGACACAACCACACTCAGCACGCATTGAAGACATCTGAGGATTTTCAAGCCAACATTTATCCTTTAAATCTCCAATGTTTTTGATTTATTCCTTTCATGAAGGATGACTGATGTTTGAAGTAAACACAGTTATTCTGAAACACGCTAAATTCAGTGATTATCAAACAGTTGTTATGATATTATTAAAACACACGTACATGGAAAGTATTGATGGTATATGATGTGCTGAGAATTTTGTACGCATATTAATTCATAATACTGATATTACCTGTACCGTTCATTTGTAATCCGTGCGCGTGCCACGCTTCATGAAAAGGAGTTCGGTACATTGCACAGTGACCGTGATTGTGGCTCTAGCTGATATTGTGCTACTTTGATCGATTAATGGGACAAACGCATCGAAACTCGGATAGTGCCAAGATTGCTAAGTGCAGCTGTGGTGCTTCTCGATAAACAATCGTCGATACTTATCAAAATACCTGTGTCACCTTCTCCCTGATTACTGGTCACAAAAAAAGAGTCTGCATTTCTGCAGCATTTCAAAAAGCCTTTCTCGCTCTTCATTAAGTTCTTCTGACATTGTAATAGTAAAGAAATATATAAGGTACCAAGAACCATTCTGTGATATCTATGTTAACACTTAAATAATTGAAAAGACTAAAAGTTCTAAATATAAGTATATATATTGCGAAGGAGGAGAAGCAAAGACAAACTAAATTACATAATTGTTTGAAAAGGAAAATATATAACATACCAGGAATTACAAATTATGTCCAACAATCCTCAGTGGAAAACGTTCCAGCCGCCAATCATGAACTCTGACCCAGCAATACTTGACTACAAGTCCATGACTATTCCGACCCCAAAAGTTGTTGCGAGATCCCATCAATCTGCCAGCAGCTACCGTAATGGCACGAATTACAGTGGAGATTACATGGGATCACCTCCTAATTGTGGCAAAACCTCATCCACCTTTTTGAATTATCCGAATTCTCAAACATCACCGCGCAACGGAACTGCAAGATTTTCGATGGGTACGTTCACTGGATTGGAAGGAACTGCTGCTTACACCCCCGAACCAGCAACTAATAATTCGACGTATCAAGACCAGTTAAACAATCAAGGAACCCGTGAGACTGGCATTATCGAAAAGTTGTTGGTAGGCATAATTTCCCAATTTCAAAGTAACGTTGCTGTATACAAAATTGTTTTTCCCTTACAGGGGCAATTGTAATTCCAATTCGTGACGAAAATCAAAAATTCTGTCGAATTTTTCTGGTGAAAGATTCACGTGTTATTATATTGTTATTTCAATATGTTACAGCACTCTTATGGATTTATACAGTGTTGTGAAAGGCAGGCCAGACTATTTTTTCATTTCAGCCAATTCAGTGGAAATATAGAGCATTTGAAAATAGGAGATCCTGTTGAATTTGAGATGACCTATGATCGGCGTACGGGAAAACCAATTGCCAGTACTGTGAGCAAGATTGCTCCTGAAGTCGTGAGTTAACGCACTATTTTCATCCATGATTTATGTCTATGAATTATACTTTTGTTTTACTTGTATAACATTTCTGATTTTAGTTTTCAAGCCAAGAGCGTGTTACTGGTAATGTAACCACAGAATTACAGTCTAGTGGTGATACGCAGGGTCGAATTAGTTATGAAAATCGTGGCGAGTGTTTTTTTCTTCCTTATACCAAAGATGATGTGGAAGGGAATGTCACTCTGCGTGCCGGGGACAAAGTGTCGTTTCAGATTGCTACTAATCAACGGTAAGAACAACTTTGTTTATATGAGTTAAATCGACGACCATGATCATTGTGCTTTTTACCATTCTATGTGCTGAATGTGGTTGAAACATGATTATGAATTAATCCATTTTTTTGGTATAGCGGAAACTTGGGTGCGTGTCATGTGAGACTTGAAAATCCAGTACATCCTGTCCGTTACCGTGGAGTAGTGTGTTCAATGAAAGAGAGTTTTGGTTTTATTGAACGAGCTGATGTTGTCAAAGAGATTTTTTTTCACTTTAGTGCAGCCAAATCGATGAAAGAAGAATTAAGGCTGGGAGATGATGTTGAATTCATTATACAAACACGAAACGTATGTTAAATTCGTATGTTAATTAGATCAATTTGAAACTAATGCTAGGTATACTTAGAATATTCATACATACATTTATAATTTGCTTGGGAATGATAGTTTTATTACACAAATTTTGCACTCATGCTTGATTCTTATTGACAGGGCAAGGAAATTGCATGTAATATTACAAAGTTACCAGCAGGATCTATCATCTTCGAAGAAGTCAGCAACGAAGTTGTGAAAGGTCAGGTTTTGAAGCCCCTTGAAAGAGGTACAGCAGCTCGTCATCTAAATGACCCATTACCTGGCAGAATTCGGTACAGAGCTCCAGATCATTCAGAGGTGGAGGTACCATTTGGAGATAAAGATCAGAAAGGCGATTTCACGCTCAGGTATAAATAGAAATAAAATCTTCGTATGTATTCGTGAAAGAATGTTAATGGTTATATCTTTATGGTGAGGTATACTTTTTTTTTTAATTGATGAAATTTCTCTCTAAATTCTCGAATAAAATGAATATTCCAAATTGTTAGGCATGGTGACTGGGTTCAATTTCGCATCGCCACCGACACGAGAGATCAATTGAAGAGAGCGACGGAAATATCTCTGTTACCTGAATCCTTTACCGTATCTGGAGAACGACGCGAGCAAGGTATCATTGCTGCATTAAAAGATGGTTTTGGATTTATACGTTGCGTCGATCGGGATGCTAAGCTATTCTTCCATTTCAATGAAGTACTTGATGTAGACAGAGAAATCAGTGTTAATGACGAAGTCGATTTCACAGTCATACAAGTATGTGATATTTTTTAGTATATTATATGGCAAGCGGCAATATCTGCGATGAATATTTTAATGAAACATCTATTGATTTGGTTTTTTGTTCAGGATCCTTCTTCGTCATTCTCAAACTCTCGACAAAGCGCGATTAGACTAAAGCATCTGCCATCTGGTAGTGTTCAATTCGAAAGTGTTATAGAAAGAGCGGTGCCAGGTAGCGTAGTGCAAGATATTAATGGCAATGAACCTGGCCTCATCGGTTATGTGAAGGACGGTCAGCAAAAGAATATAATCTTCTTCACAAAAGACTGCGATCCGAAAAGTATTCCAAGGCTTGGTGATAAGGCAAGTGCTTTGATCACTAAAAATGTCAGACAACCAAAGAACAAAAATTCATGCACATCAGCTTTGATAATCTAATGTGCACTCTAACGATTGAAAATCTAATCATATTGATAATTACAGGTTGCCTTCAATATTTGTCAAGTTAAGCGAAATAAAGAGCTTGTTGCTGTAGACATATCAGTAACGAGTCCAAATGAAAAAAGTCAAAACGGAAGTAAAAAAATGAACGGCACACTTATCCAGGGCTTCATTGCTGCACTCAAAGACGGGTTTGGATTTATCGAAACCATTAACCACGAAAGGGAAATATTTTTTCACTTTAGGTACGTAAGTCATGTCAAACATTTAATTACGCAAGTCATATCAATAATGAGATATTTATTCAATCTTTAGCAATTTTGACGGGGACGCCAATACATTGGAATTGGGAGCGGACGTTGAATGCACTATTGGAACTGGGAATGGACGTGGAACTGGTGGTTGCGCTGCCGCAGAATTTGTACGTTCAGTACCTCGTGGAACAATACCACGACCAGCATGTACCGGAGAAATACTGGACGGAACTGTCACTCGACCTCTCAGAAGTGCTAATCCAGATCAAGTTGAATATGCGGGATTGATAAAAATTAAGCCCGCCACCGAAGAGGAAGAAACACCAGAATACGAATTTGGAATTATGGGATTAGTGAATAAGCGTGAACTGTTACAATCCGGTGACCCGGTACAATTCCAGGTAGATGCCGCAGGGCATGCCTGTAACATTGTTGCAGTGCGTAAAAAGCGAAGAGCAACCGTCGATGCTGTCAAAGGTCTATTCGGATTTCTCGCATACGGAGTAGATGAAGGAAAGAAATTGTTTTTCCACATGAGCGAAGTCAGAGATCACGCAACACTTCAACCTGGAGATCAAGTCGAATTCGTTCTCGTTACAAATCAACGGACTGGTAAATCGGCGGCGTGCAACGTGACGCGTTTAAGGTGAATACTCGATTCAAATCGTATTTCGTATTTTTTTATTATGCTGCAGGCAGATTAACCCAAATTTTCTTTTATTCTCCAGTGACGTGATACAGCAACGACCTGAACGATTAATAAGCCGGCTGCGAACTATTTCGCTCGATGATACAGGTCCAAAATTAACAGTTGTTAGACAACCACGAGGCCCGGACGGGACTCGTGGGTTTGGTAAAGAAAGAGCTCCCCACGCTCCTGGTGCCATCCAAGAGTAATATTGTACCTACCGATGATTATTTATCCAAATTGTATCTACATTAAATATTTTTAGTCCATACACGCGAACGCCAAGATTATTATCATGAGAATGAACATACGAACATCACCAAGTGGACCGAATAATACAAAGATAATAATAATAATAATTGTCGGCAAATTGGACGCTAAAATTATCAAAAACAACGAGCCATCCTGATTTTGGCAAGAGCAGAGATGAACAGAGAGATAGACACAGGGAGACGATTAGTCCAATTTTCAATTAAAACTAATATCAGAATGTGACTGAATAGCAACTGCGATACTGATTCATTTTCCATTCCTTTCGCGTCAATGTCCATAAATTGTTCCCTTGCTGTGTAAAAATTGTAACAACGCGAAACGTAAAAATCATTTGTCAATTTTTTCCCCGATCGCAGTGAAATGAAATATAAGCTGAAAAGAATCAGGGTTGTCAATTTTTGGCGTTATGTTTAACAATTCACAAATTAGCCTCGTGCTACTGGCGTACATTGAGATGTACGTTTCAAATCGATATACTGTTTGTCTTTATGAAATACACTTACACCTTAATACAATTTTTATTTATACATCGATTTGTTTGGACTATTTGCTCTACCCAGGAAATATACATTGTGCGCAACTAGGAATATTCAAATAAAAACTAGACACATCTTATGTATGTGTATGATCAATTGGTTGACCATGTCTCGACAAAAGAATATTGTATGACTGATCAAATAAATCTCCTATTAAGCTGCATGATGATAATAGAGAGGTGTACAAGTGTACTTCTTCTTTAAAAAAATTATTGTACTGCGGCACTTTCTGTCAATGAAATGTCTACGCGTTTGTAAAAAAAAACGATGAAAAAACAAAAAAGAAACTTAAAACTGGCCAACCGTTTGTCCTAGATAATATATTATATATCTGTCGTTAAGTTCCTGATGCAGTTTCGTGTTATCAAATCAAATTAGTATTACGGGATCAGTGAAAAAAAAAAAAAAAAACTTATGAACGATCTTCTCCGTAAAAATTGAAAAGCTGCATCTCATAGGTTTGCCATTATGACTGTGAGCGAGATACGTGGCATTACTTAGAAATAGAACGAAAGAATAACATAATCACAATATACATAGACGAGTATGACACAAACTAAACACTTGTTCTAATGCCCATAGATCCAACACATCATATGCATACATACTGTAAAATTATTGCTAAATAAACATTGGAAGCATCAATGAAATTGTTTTTCCGCTCATGGTGGTATATTTCGTTATTGAATGATTAATGGCCATATTACGAAATTTTAAAGTTAAGGCTCTGAGGGCTTCCAATGATAACGGATCAGTGGTTTAAAAAAATTTTGTTTACCACAGTTTGTTGAACCATTGTAATTCTAGGACAGTGCAGTGATTATTGATAGCGTTATTCTACTGTAATAAATACCAAACAATACGTATCGATTGGACAGGGGTTGATCAGTGTTTATACAAATAAAAAGATGTATATGAACAAGCAGATAGAGCATTAATTCAGAGGATGCCATCCTTGAATACTACAATACTGTAGAATAACATTTCACTTTTTTTTATATATCAATGGAATATAAATAACGAAAATTGAGTATTTCTTTCGCAGAATATAATGGAATTTTTAAATGCACTCGTGAAACTAATTGTAAGATGCGAGATAAAATTCAATGATTTATTAAACATTGCCAAGTTTGATTGCGGCAGTACTATCACGGTTTTCCAAATTACGAATGGTGAAAACTAAAAATCATACGGTCCAGCCGCAAATTACTGAAACCGAAATTTAACCAACGGGATATTGTTGATCAATTGAAATATTGTATGATAGTCTACTTATTGGGATATTTGTAAAAACACAGCGTTACATATTATAGTCCCACCTATGTGGTATAATTGCATAATTTAAATTGTAAATTTATATTGATTTGGAAGGGATGGGAGAAATGAATGGAGGTATAAGAACTAAATTGGCTCTGTTATACAAGTCACGGAGGATATGCTTTTAATATGTACAAGATGTATTATGTTTATAAAGAATCTGGTAACAAATTTAGCCTTAGAATATTCCTCTAGCAATCGTTTTATCATAGATACATCTATGCCTAGGAACAGATCGCATCGGGGTATAATTAAATCACCACGCATTCGTATGGAAATGGTCCACGGGCATACACATCCTGTGGTCTAGGGCATGCTGGAAACGATAAAAATTCGCATTGAATTCCGGACATAATTCGCATGTAAAATATAGATCTGAAATCAGTTTGATTTATTCTTCTTATAATATCACTTAATATAGCAAGTCTGAAGCATCATGAATTTTCTCAATAGCTTGTGTTTTATCTCAGTGATACATTGATAGTACCTTTGTCGCAACTCGTTCCATAAAAGCCTGTTCCTTCACAGCGACACTTAAATCTTGGTGCCTGAGATATTTGCAGGCACGATCCTCCATGCTTGCAAGGTTTTCGATAGCAAATGTCATTACGGCTCCCTATAAACCATTCGGTATACGCAATAAAGTGAGTAGTTATTCTAATTCAATCTGATGAAATCATGCTCGGAAGTCTTAAATATTTAAAATCAAATTCATGAAAGTGATGCCAAATTTTTTTTACCATGTAGCGATTCTCGACATTCGTCTAGATTGATATATCTGTATTCGGCTATACAGCCGTATCCGCAGCTACATTGCGCGTTAATGATTCGGCATCCTTGGTGCATCTGATCAAGTTCACATGACATCACCAGCGTATCTATAACAATATTTTACATCCTGATTTCACCAAATGCACGTATTATTTCAGATATCGAAAAGACTTTGTTTGACGATTGAGCGTAGGTAATATTCAGACAGAAAATGACGATCCGGGTTTATCGCTGCTAAAAGCATCAGATATAAATATCGTCAAAATCGTTTAACGCGCAAGTAATCAACTATTTTCCGCAAATCAGGATAATCATCGTATAATAAACTGGGATTTAGGAATTCTCTATCGAACATTTCTTTCAATAATTCAACGCGTAAATTGAGTTCTTTTAATAGATCACACCCAAGAACTCTTATCGCCAATGAATGAACTCGCACGGAATTTGATGACACCAAAAACTCCAACATTTCTAATTCACTATTCTCCGCGGCATATGATTGTCTGTCGTTTTCTGTTCATAATGAACTACCAGTAACTGTGAGCAATATAAAAAAGAATATGTACGATTGATCAATCTCAGGTGTTGGGCTTGAATACAATCATGAAATTACCCTTTTCGCATTTTCAATTTCCCCGGCACAGTTCTATCGAAATCAGATATTTTTAGTTGCACGAGAATGAGTGCTCCAATTATATAAAGTAGAACTGGTAATTGTTATTGGATTCTATTTCGAAGATACGAAATCTCGACGATTAATTTCGTTGATGTCAGGATGCCGCGATGGTTAAAATTCATTTCTTTGAACATAACTCGATTGAAAATAAAGTGCAACGTCATTTTTATTTGTCGATTTAATTATACGATAAAGATTGGAAAAAAATAGGTTTTAAATTTTTTAAATAAATAATACAAAGTTTACATTCCGTTATCACGTATGTAATTTTTGTCAATTTGGCGAGTAAAAAGTCCGAAAAATTGCCATTTGACCAGAAGCGCATCTCCACAAAAATCAGTACTTTTTTGTAGAAACATCAGTCAAGTAGGCGAAACCGATAAAAAAAAGTTATACTGTATGAAAAGTGACAAGATTGGAAGTTCGAGACAGATTATAATATTGAATATGAAACCTTCCAGCGAGTCGTGCGATACATTTACTTTGCTGATATCACCGAAACTAGATACGCGTCTTTCTAAGCAAGAATAAGTTCTTTTCCTAAGACAGGGCATGATTCTCGCAAAGCCGCTGATGCGTGGCATCGAATCGCTTACTTCAAAGCCCACCCTTTCCCATACTTACTCACTGGACGCCCCGGAAGTAGCATATACTAACAACAATATTTCGACGTATTTGTCAAAACTTCACATTTCGTATTAGAGTGTTGGTACCATACATTATTAACTCTCTGATTCACGAATTATCCACATCGCCAAGATACAGATTAATCAAAATCAATTTGACTTACAGTTGCCTACAAAGATTCGTTTGAGCGATTCGATACGCCTTCGACATTTTTTACTTTGGTACCCTCGCCGTGCAACGTTTATGCGGAAGCAGAATTTATCGTATTCGTGAAAATTACCAATCTTCCCATTTCCGTCAGTTTCAGACATCTTATCAGTTCTTATGACAGCAAGATCAAACACATCGTTCATTTTACGGGAACGCGCGACCGGTCAAACTCAAGTCTTTCCAAAATATTCTAAATACATGTAAAACGAAGTCGATCTGTCACTAATTCGAAACATCAGTAATACTCGATATTGTTCCGTTCCTAATACTAAATAAAATCATCAATTCATCGGCGGTTCAATCATGTAACATAATAAATTATACGAGCAAAGATTAGACACTTGAAGACGAGGTTTTTAGAATTCGATTTCTTATTTCTTTTTTTTCTTGCCCAACGCATGATATGTTTACGAAAACGATAATGGGCAAATTGAACGAATAGATTTTTACTTAACAAATCCGTTTTACAAACAAGGTTTTTTTAAAGTTATCATTGTCTTTGTTGTTTTAAAGTTTCGGTCGTAATATGTTCGTGTTCAATTTTTTTCCTGGTCGAAATCGCAATAGCAATAATAGAATAGGTTTAGTTAGTGTGTATTCTTTTGTAAGGTATACCTATTGTGATGATCAAGAGGAGAACAAGTGCTCGCGGGTATTTGATCATTATTAAGAACGATGCGAAATCAATTTGTGTAGATGGAAGATAATGGCGAATATGTTGGGCGACTGATAAACTGATAGAGGTGTAAGAATCCAAAAAAGTGAAATCCAACACGCGAACAACCCTTGGTAACCGGTAAATAACTGCAGTGACCAAGTAACGACAACCACCGCACTGTCACGCGTGGGGTTAGCAGGCTCGAGCAGACTGAAGCGTACCAGATGATAGAAACGGGACAGATGACTCCACCACAACGGTCGTATGGCTGCGAAGGCAACCAACGAAATCAGTTGCGGAGTTAGTAGAGGCAAGATAAAATAAAAACTAACTATAATCTGAACCGTAGCTATTAAGAGAAGCCGTTGCACTTGCGACCCCACTGGCGTGGCACTTGACTTCTCATGCGCGAGTTACATATTCCATAACATAGTAATAAGCCGTAAATGTTGTTTGAATAAGAACGAGATTTGAATGAAATTAGTAGTAATACGTCGTAATAGTTTTCTAATTCCACCAAATAACGCGTATCGGAATAAAAACTTACAGTCAATAATACCGGAAAAATGCACTGCATATTTCAACGACGATAAGAAAATATGGTTGGCGCGTATTTCACATTTTCCAGATCTTATTTTTTCTAAAAATACATAAATTATTGATTTTTATTGTATGATTTTTCAATAGAGTTCATATTCATTGTTCTTCGATTTCTTGGCGCGTTTGGATTGTATTTACTCGATATAACATCGAGGAAGCGGAGATATTTGAGCTGCTTAAGTATATTCCTGACGACTGGGTTGGATTTGTTTTTTGGTCAAACCGAGATAAGAGCATTGATTGGCAGCTGTCTGGAATATTCTCCGAACTCCTCTTCATTACTCTTATGGCGTTATATTTGTCTGGTATCAACGAAGATTTCAACATATCAACGTTACAGTTCCTGATGAGAACTGAAGAGAAAGATAAGGACAAGATTCTCTGATATTTTATGACCTATGAGCGAATATATATTTCAAAATCCACATTCATATACGTTATTAATCTACATCTGAAATTAGCGAAATTTAATTTCGTTTCGATAATGTTTCTGACCTGAATAAAGATGTCAGTGGGGTCAACAGCTTGAGGATCCTCGTGGAGCGTTTGATTTGATGCATATGTATTATATGTATGTATGTATTGGGTGCGTGTGGAAGCGCGCGCGCGTGTATAATTCGATATAGCTTCTGCAGCTGCGATTTGTGTTCGATCCGCATTATACTTCAAAACATAATAAGATCGAAACAAAGAATTCTTCCTCATTGAATTCAAAATGTTTTCTTAGAAAAATCAAATAAATTTCACCAGATTGTTAAGAAACAATAAAAAATTGATAAATGTTTGAAATCGTCGTACAAATCTTTGACTGAAAAAAATATTACGATACAATTGCATATCAATGCAGACACGCGTACACGCGTACAGACGTTTTATGGAGAGTAAAAAAAACAGAGCGAACGGAAAATAGCAGTATGTATATTACTGCTTCCTGTCATTTGCGATAACATTCGACATTTCACCAGCTAAACAAAATCATATGTCGCACGTGCTAAACAACTTACTTCAACTTATTGAACCGAGCAAGGAACTTGATAAACTGAGTTGAACTATAGGGTAGTAAAAATGATCTTAATAATAATAATATATGTTATTAATCAGGTATTTTATTCGTGATTTATGAAAAGAGTAGCGCCGGATTGGGAAATTTTAATCTAGCTTATTTGAACTTGTATTTATTGCAGATTGGATTAAAAGAACATTAATGACGTTCAATTTTTCCACTATCCACAACGTTTAGTACATATGTCATTGCGACTGATAAGGAGGGAATATTGAAGAGGCTGAGAATTAGCAGTTAGTTCATTATGATTATTGAGAATATTTCTTTGTTCTAACATACATTGCACTTAATAACTGTCTATGGAAGGACAGAAAATTTATTTCACAATAGATTCATACAATCAACCTTCTACTAAAAAGGCGAGCTTCAACTGACAAGGAAGACATTTTTTTGAGAGTCCAATATTTGTAATAAAAGAGATCGTTTATAAATGTATATTAATTGATATAAAAATATTTATGAAATTTGATTTAGAAATAGTGATATTTAATTTACAATATAAATTGATTTAGACTATTCTTCGCAATAATCTTCCGAGATGTCATTAAATGCTGAAAAGTAGACCATTATTCAGTAACGTTCGAGGGGGGGGGGGGGGGGGGGGGGGGGGCAGAAACTTAAAATGTCACACCAACAAAGTCATCATTTCAAATTGGGCTGTACCGTTATTCTTGTGAAAATCTATCATACGAATATATATCCAAGTACCTTACATGAATGTCTGTTCATGTTGATCATGAATTACTGTTGATCTGCGTTGGGCCAAGCCAGATTGTCGATTGTAAACTTCACGCATCAGATTATCTTTTTCTTGTTCTAAAATGGCAATTCGTTGACCTTTCTTATTCACTTCCTGTAAATAACATATCCGAATATAATCCTCGGGTAATTAGTCCAGTGGATTCATGTTCAACATTTTATCCATCGGTTTTTCACAAGTATATAAGTTATCAAAGGACAATACAAAACTGCACCTCGGTTAATCTGTGATTTTGCTGTTTGAGACGTGATAACATATCCTGGTGTAATTGTGGCATAGTAGGATTACTAATGACAGCCAAATTCATATGAAGCGGTAAGCCACCACGTTCCCAACTACTTATCAATGCTGCCAAATGTCGGTTAACTTCAAGGACCCGTGCCCTTTGTAATTCGAGTCTTTCTTGCTGAGCTTCTGTCCACTGCTCCTATGTAATAGTGAAATATATATCACTTAGTACATGCGATAGAAACATATTTATGAGCACGCAAATTTACAAAGTTTCTTACAACATGGGAACCCATACGTCCGACATGTTTTATTTTTTCTTGCGTAGCTGCTATTTGTTTGAGGTACCATTCTCTCGTTTTATCAACCGCAGCTAGGCCTTGTAATAGCACGTCTTTTTCTTGTTCGATTTGTTTCATTCGTTTCATCTGAAATATCGAAATGATTATGAATATGTTTATTGACCACGATAATAGACAAGGTGATTTACCATATTATAATCAATACCATTCTGCAACGTATGTCGTCTAGGCTCTCTGCGACGCCCTAAAGATTTTTTCTGCTGAACAACAATTTGATTATTTTGTGTATCAACAGCCTTCCCATCTCCAAGGGCTCTGGCTGGTCGTGTAAGTGTTCTAGAATCTGGGGCATAGTTTAACGCTACTACTTGTCGTTTTTCTGTGGACTTTTCATCGCCCATCATTAATCCCATTTGCCAATTTTGAAGCGCTGTTCGAATTTCAGATTTGTCAATATTTCTTTCAAAGTTCATAGGCAACGGAACTCTACCTTCCAATGCAGCTCCGGTTCTCGGAGGCTTCGGTGGTCCATACGACTTTGTCAATTTCGGTTCAGCGCCATTTTGAGCATCAATGCTTTCTGAGTGCATACTACTGTCTTTTCGTGTACCGAGCAGTTGCGGCATGCTTAATGTACGTTGCTGCGACATAACATTGTTGGGACGTATCGTAGCAGTATTCGGCGACGTCCATGGTACTTTACTTTGCCCGTCAACTATTACGATAGGAGCTGACGGAGGTCTATTTGGTTGAACGTCTGATTTTTTAGGTTCGGTATCATTTTGAATTTGTAGTAAGCAAATTCTCAATCCCGTGCAAAACCGTTCGAATGACAAAAGACCATTGGCTGGGGTTACTTTTTTCAAACTTTCCAGGACACCCTTTGGCATTCCTTGCGTACCGTCGTCTTGCCATCGTTCCTCGATATCAGTAAACTTAACGTAACCACTGTTAGCATCATCCATTATGTCGAACAGTGTCCTCATTGCAACTACAAAGCTTTGTGGCAAACCATCGAGGTTCGGCGATTGAATTTGAGCCATGTTTGCTGTAATATGTCATTAGAGATATAATAATAATAAAGTAAACAATCATAACAAAATATTCATGATTAGATTAAATGGACTATTTAACAACTCGGGTTCAAAATAATACAATATCACTGGATGGGGTGATCTACAGGATTTCATATCGAATGTATTTTACATTCTTTGTCTTACACTACCAGATTGTCAACGCAGGTTTAAGGTTATTGGAGCTGATCAGTTTCTGGGCATTAATTATCCTCAAAAACAATGGTAATTCGGCCATATGAAGTATTTGTGCCTGTAAAATTTTTGTTTGGAATATCATAAGTACAAGTGGTTCAGGATTAGTCCGGGAATTCACAGGTAGGCGAATAAAACAATGAAGGAAATATCAGAAACCAGAATACAGATAAACGGTAGCAGTATAGTAACAATCAACAATGTTCAATACCCTGCACAACAAGTAAATGCTACCCAACGTAAGAAGGCTGAGAAACCAAAGTAATCTCGACAATCCTCACCTGACTCTTAATAATTTCTGAAAAACTGAAATGACGTATGTTTGTGATTGATGAGACAACGTGGGATACCGTAAACATCAGTACAGCCCATGGACTGACCACCGCTATGGTTATTCTCTTCGACACTCATCTTATTTGTAATCGCGTCCTGTAACATGAAATTTTGCAAATAGTGAAATTCCAAGGAATTCGACAAATAGCATTCGTGATCTAGGCATGCTTTCACAATACTCTGCGGCATGTAATTTCGAATTTTTAATAAATGCCTGTGCTTCGAACGAATACAAATTTCACAAGTAATTACTAGTCCTGCCGTGTATGTGGAATGCCTATCAATATACTAACAGGCGTAGCGGGGGCTAGAAAAATTCTCTGAGAGAAAAAGTTACCCCGGACATAAATTATCAGAAGGTGTTGCATAAGACGACTTTAAGACATCCATAAACTCGCTTCAACTTCATGCTCGTTCGATATCTTTCAGCTGGAAGTGGGCATAGTCCACTATAGTCAAGAATAGTCAACCATGACTATAGTTATGAATGGGAAGCACAATTTTATTCGGCTCTGTTTCATGTACCGAAAATTCGCTGTATATTGTCGACTGACTTGTCGCATAAGAATTCTTGCTATTCTATCATTATCAAATAATATTGTATGTTAGGCCGCCCATTTATTGGCAGCACAGCAGCAGCAGTTTGGAAACTTTCTAGATATGACTAGCAAAGTACTACATATTACTAGTAATATTTAGTAAGTCAACAGATTGCTGCTGCTGCCCACTTCCCTCGGAATAGCAGCCTCTTATGACCATTTCCGGAACGGCCGGAAACTTGAGAGGCAGTAGAACGAACACGGTATGTTGTTCTACGTCCCTTCGGTTTACCAATGCCTTCGGTCGCGTGGTCTTGATTTTTGGATGTAATTTTTTAATTAAAATCTACCAGTGCATCATCACAAACAGTATAATCATGTTGGTCTTATTCGAGACCCCGGCGGGGTATGCTATTTTCAAGGTAAGCTTACGTGTTTCATAATATTTGGAAAACATAACCATAATACAGTCCACGCGGCACGTGTCCGGTACTTTACACACTGACACAATTATTTATAGGCAACTGAACTGTCATTTATCATCCGTATCAATTACGTTTCAGCTATTGGATGAACAAAAATTGACCGAAACTGAAAACCTTTATCATGACTTCGAAACACCGGAGGCAGCTAACAGAATGTAAGTTTGAGCTTCGGTTGAATCTACTCGTTACTTACGAATCCTGCAAACCCTTGTGCTAGTCGTTGCATCAGTGTTGTCCTAGATTATTGTACGGCGCTATTAAAAATTTGCGTGTTATTTCCTTGCATCATAAGTATAACTTATTACATCTGATAGAATTTTCCGTGACTATTACTTCGGCATATATATTTTTACAACGTCAGACTTTTAATGCATCTTATTTTTTTGCAGCATTAAACTCAAGCACTTTGAAAAATTTGCCGATACAACTGAAGCTCTGGCTGCTACTACTGCAGCGGTCGAGGGTAAAGTTAGTAAATCATTGAAAAAAATGTTGAAGAAACATTGCAAAGATGTCGCGGATCAATTAGCTGTCGCTGATGCTAAGCTCGGTAATGCCATCAAGGAGAAACTTAGCTTATCCTGCGTGAGCAATACATCTATTCAGGAATTAATGAGATGTATTCGTAGTCAAATGGATAGTTTATTGGCTGGTCTTCCTAAGAAAGAAATGACTGCTATGGCTCTTGGTTTGGCTCACAGTTTATCACGATATAAGCTGAAATTCTCTCCAGATAAGATTGATACGATGATAGTTCAGGCTGTGTGTCTGTTGGATGATTTGGATAAAGAACTGAATAATTACGTCATGCGTTGTCGAGAATGGTATGGTTGGCATTTTCCTGAACTTGGAAAGATCATTACAGACAATGTGGTCTTTGTAAAAACCGTAAAAATCATTGGCACGAGAGAAAATACAATTAACTCAGATTTATCTGATATTTTGCCAGAAGATGTGGAAGAAAGAGTTAAAGAAGCTGCCGAAATATCCATGGGCACTGAAATTTCAGATGATGATATTTTGAATATACAACATTTATGCGATCAAGTTATAGAGATTTCCAGTTATCGGGCGCAACTGTATGATTACCTCAAGACCAGAATGATGGCTATGGCACCAAATCTGACAGTGTTAGTCGGTGAATTAGTTGGAGCACGTCTCATTTCGCATGCTGGCTCTCTAATCAATTTAGCTAAGCATCCCGCATCTACGGTACAGATTCTGGGAGCAGAAAAAGCACTCTTCCGAGCTTTAAAAACTAAGAGAGACACTCCCAAATACGGTTTGATTTACCATTCCCAACTTGTCGGCCAGTCTTCCACAAAAAACAAAGGAAAAATGTCACGAATGTTAGCAGCTAAAGCATCCCTAGCTACAAGAGTGGATGCTCTTGGCGAAGATGGCAATTTCGATCTCGGTGCAGAGCATAAAGCAAAGTTGGAGGCTCGGCTGAGAATTTTAGAAGAAGGTAACATTCGTAGAATCAGTGGAACTGGCAAAGCAAAAGCAAAGTTTGAAAAGTATCAAACAACGTCCGAAGTTAAACAGTATCCAGCAGCTGCAGATTCCACATTATCAGCTAGCAAAAGACGACACTCACAGATTGAAGACAAAAAGCCACTGATCGAAGAAATTGAAACAACTACAGAAGTCAGCGAAGAAATACCACAAAAGAAGAAAAAAATCAAGGATAGCAATGGCAAGCAAGAAAGTGTTATGGATGTTGAAGGTGAAGCTGAACTAGGTGAAGCTTCCATCAGTTCGAAGAAGAAGAAGAAAAAGGCCAAGCAAGCGGCTGCTGCAGTTGAAGATGAGAACAATGGTGCCATTGAAATTCAAGAATCCGAACAACCTGCTGAAGGTCAGTTATCCCTCCATCAAATGTTTATTGTTGATTTGAAACGTTTTGCAGTACCTTACTATATGCAGACCTATAACCGTATCTATTTGAAAATGGGATTGATCATTTTAGTTATTTAAGTTCAATACAATTCCAATTGATTCGTGTTTTTATGTGTTGCAGAATCTAATAAGAAAAAAAAGAAAAAGTCCAAAGTAAAAGAAGAGGTTTCAGAGGCTGCAGAAGTTGCTGAATCAGTGGTTGAAGAAGTTGAGACTACTAAAAAGAAAAAGCAAAAGAAGTCAAAATTGAAGGAAGAACCCACTGAGGTGGCTACACCTGCTGAAGAGCAAGTTGAAGATCCATCACCAGAAAAAAAGAAAAAGAAGAAAAAGAAATCGGAATCGCACGTCTAAAATGTTTTAATAATTATTTTTTTCATGCTAAGGCGATAGTGTTGTTATATAACGAAAATATGTATATGATAAGTTTCTATTAGTCATAAATTCTTCTTATGTCACATAGGTTTCCTATATGTTCACAAGACCTCAAACACGAGCTCAGTTTTATACAATATTGTATGCTTGCTGTTTCAAACTATAAATATTATACCTGAACATCCGGTTTCTCATGTGCAAAAGTATTCTATAGTTCGCGAATTAGCACACACCATTTTGCATAAAATTTTACAAAAATATCTCGTATACAAAGGTTTCATTTTCCGACATCAAACGTACACATATATGTGTGTATGTTTATATAAATATATGTATGTACGTATACATACATATATGTATATTCGACCAAATATGTATCTATTTTTTAATAAATGCAATATCAATAATCGTGTACCTCAAATGGTTACTGCTACGGAAATTGATATTGACCTATTAAAGTATTGTTTCTGTACGTTTCAATGCCCTCAACGACTGGACCTTACAATTTTTCCCATCAAATAAACACAAATTTCATTTTCGAAGATTTTTGCACCGTTGTTACGAGGTCATTAAGAAAAAAATTCGAAACATTTACTCTCGCGGGCATTCCTTGGTACAGTATGCGATGGTTCGCTTACCAATTTTCAAACTCTAATGGACTGTTATGTTACTCTAATGGACCTGAATGCAGTGCAGGATTTGACCAAACTCTCGGAGCCCACAGTGTAACATCGAGGTTTTCAATGTATTCTGCTGAAATAATATGTGCAAGAAAAGTCAGTACAGTGTCCGCCAAACATAGATGTAAAGATCACTAATTTGTCATGCAATGTGCAACCAAAGTTCCTACTAATAAATTACAGCATTCAAAGTGTTAATTATAATAAAAAGACGTGGCAACAGTATGGAAACGATATTCACGGAGAAACAATTTATTATGTCTCAGTTATACAATTACAAGAATGTGATACATATCAGTAATTTATCCAGCAATAATGTAATATTGACAAAATATGATTGATCCTAATAATTACTTATCGGATATTTCTGATACTAATGCGGGCGATCAGAACTTAGGTAATTATATAGAAATTAGAGAGGATGATGTTTTTTTATACTTTGGTTGCACAGTAAGCACATTTAGAAATATAAACGCATACTGTTGCTATATAACTACATATTCGTGATCAGTAATGAATTTGACTGACAAATATACATATGATTTCCTCTTATTGGCAATTTGTGTACAACTGAACGCTCCATGATACGTGAATGGGTAATACATACATTTCAACAACCACAAGATACGGCATACACGCGAGAAGTTTATGAACTGGATCAGCATTAGAAAACGTCATCAAAGGCTGTATTAAACACCAGCACAAAAGGAACACACCAAAGTAAGAAAATTCGGTGCATTTAAATACTATTTTATTCATTTTATCATCAGAAATCATTCATTATCTTAATATTATATGCCGTATAAATAGAAAATAATTATTTTAGAACTATGTAATGAATTGTCTTCATTTCTGAAATCATGTCAATAGATGTCACCATTGGTGAAATATTTCTTTGTAATTTAAGTTTACATTAAATTTCACACACCTCTTTTGACGAATATGCTGCATGTTTTCAAAACATAATTTTTTTGTGGAATGACAATTCCATGTTTCATAACTAAAGCTATAATTACATTAAATAATGTTAGGAATCAATGGTCCGACATTTATTTTAAATACGTGAGTTCTCGTTACAAATTCAGTCCGACTGTAACCATGGCCAAATCGTAATAATAATTCGCATTTTACAAAAGAAGTAAACCGAAAGACAAAAGTTAGACTACTCGAGAGAAAACTAATGGCTTTTCTCATTTAAAATTCCAAATGTACTTCGCGGGAAAAATTTGATAAATGGTTGTCCAATTACACAGACTGTTGAAGTACACTGGTGTACATCTTACACTGGTGTGTAAACGATCGCAATAATATTACTTTGTTCGTGGTCAGAGCCTTAGAAGACATTCATGAAAAAATAAACAAAAAATGTATTGCGATCTACGTATCAAGACTTCAGCATTTCAGAATTTCAACGTATTTTTAGATGTTCAAAATATGGTTAAACTCTTGTTGTAAGACAAAGAATAGATAATTATAATATATTAGTTCTTTATTTTATATAAATTAGTAAATTCTTGATCAGCTTAAATTTGTACAAATGACTTGACTTCTCAAAATATTGAATAAAGTTGTAAGTGTAGATTATTAAAGAAAAAAAAACAAAATAGGATGTATCTAAATAATATTGTAGAAAAAAAAAGTATAAACTTTGCTATGTGCATATAATATATATAATTTAGAATAAATTTTCGATGGAGCATGAAAAAGAACAGCCTTCTAGTATCTGTATAAATTTTTAAGGGTCTGACTGGCCAGCCTGCCAATACCCGAGCAGACACAGCACACACGTTACGAAAAAGATAAAACACATAATGATTGATCTGCCCTTGTAAGGAATTTAACCCACACTGTTATACATATATTCAAATGTATTCAAATACATATGTTCATATTATGAAGTTTCATTTGATGAAAACCTAAGGAATATCTTTAAACCACACGTGATATAAATAAAAATTTGTAAATAAAATATAATATTGATTCTATTCTTTTTTATATGACTCCAAAGAAAGAGAAATGTGTCATATCAAAAAAAATGTGGACACCGATAAGGTTGAAGCCTCGCGCTATTTTTACCTTCAAAACAATCAAAAGTAGCCAATTTATACTCTTTGCATGGTTCTTGTAGAATTTGATTTTCACCCAACAAAGAGATGTTTACCGCAATATAAATAATATTTCATGTTTCGGTGTTTTGAAGGTAAAAATGGAAATTTTTAGCGATCTTGATCTGTATAAAAGTTATGCAACAGTTCATTCTTAAACTAATGGCCTGGGTGAGCGACGTACAATGTTGCATGACGTTCCGCAGAAATAATGGCCAATCACAGCATGCTGTATGAAAATATGCGCGGTATAGTTGTTTATCCCTAACGTATAACGCATCTGTTATGACATTTTCATAGAATACCTGGTACCTATTCACAACTAAGAATTTTCATGGTCTTTTATTGACATGAAAAATTCGAAAAATCGAACGTAAGTTGTTCCGAATTATATTTGGCCTTGTTTCAATTTCGTTGCGCATGTTCCAAGGAAGTGAAAAATATAAATTTTCATGACTTTGACTTAAGAAACTTATTTCATGTAAATAAGGGTTACAATATAATATTAGACGTATTTATTAAACATTACGTTCTGCTTTGGTATTTGTCTCCTTAAAAGGGCAGATTCGTGTCGTTTGTAATAATGACTTATTGCACACAAGGCTCGGTACGTTGCAGGCTGCATATTTGTGAACTTATCTACCATTAATGTAATACAGTATCTTATCTACAATCCGATGCTTCTTTAATTACACAGACTTTCAGCACACCCATACTTCATATATATATATATGTGTGGATATGCATATGTATTATCTATACATACATACACACATATACAATAGGATTATATATGCGAAATTTTACGGTGGCTATGTATTCTTATATATGTACATTGCATTAGGAAGAAACAAAAAAAAAGATCGTTAATTATGCTATTTTACCGTATGCTGGTAAATAAATTCAGTACAGACTTGTTCTCCTTTTGGCTACGTGCCTTGCTGAATACGTTCCAAAAACGTAGTGTTTCATCACCAGCACCAGTTACAATTGCTTCTCCGTCTGGTGACATTGCCAGATATAGAACTCTGTAGCTGTGTCCAGTTAACTTGGCAACTTGCGTAAGACTGGGATATTTCCAAACGAGGATCTGATTCTGGGAGTAGCCATGCGTACTTACTAATTCCGAGCTATGTTTGCTCCAAGCTAAATTACAAACTTGAGAACCTGTGTCCACACACTGCATCGGCTGACCCGTAAGAGTGTTCCAAAAACGAATACATCTATCCGCTGTGCCACCACCAGAAGCTAGCAAACCATGATGATGCGGTGACCATGCAATCGCCTTTACTGCAGCCAAATGTTCAGTATACGTTTGAACAGGTGACAAAGAGTGAAGGTTCCAAACGTAGAGGCGATTATCATTGCCTCCCGAAGCTAGGTACTGATTGTCCGGAGACCATTTTAGGCCACATACTTCTTGACGATGCGCTCCTAACCGACGCTCACCAACAACACTGGGTGTCCGCACATCTCGTTGCAATATCATTCTATCCCTACTACCAGATGATAGAACTTCTCCATTCCAGGCCAAAGCTCCGACTCGTGCACTGTGTCCGTGCAATTTGCTTACTTGTTTGTTCACAGCCACATCCCACACTTGAATGTAGCCTAAATGAGTACCAACGGCAACCAGGTTTCCACGTTCGTTCCAGGCCACGGAAGTGACGCTGTTTCCATCGCTGGAAAGGTCGCATAGTCGGGTAACTTGACTCGTGCAAGCGGACCAGAGATACACGCAACTGCCGAGGCCTACGCTCAAGACATTTTGCGATGACCAATCAACGAGGTTCAAGTAAAAGTCGTCTTGGAGTTCAGGGGCGTCGAGAACTTTAAAAGGTATTCTTGAGATTTTTCTTGTCGCTTTGCGAGGCGATCGTAAGAGTTTCTGACTCTTCGCACTGAGCGGCGAGAGAGAGTACGGTGAGCTTTGATCCAACAACGTGTGATCCTTGGTGGGCGTTGTGTATTTGAAAAGATTTTTGCTTACAAGGGGTGATAAAACTCGTCGTTCTTCGCACTGCCCTTTCACGTCCTCTATACTCGCTCCTAAAAGCTCATTTTTCAAGAGGCAAGAATAGGCGATTCCATCTCTATTCGCCTCGCCGTTTTCACGAGTTTTCTTTGTAACGAGTCCGCCTCGACCGCCCTCGGAGATCATAGAAAATGTCGTCTGCCAATTGTTTCCCGATCTCGTCGGAATAAACCGATCGAAACTGTTGTTCGTCGCTCTCGTGGGGGAGAAATATACGGGCGTTGTAACCCCCGAACTTCCCATCGTATCTCTGCAGCTCTCATTATTTGGCTTCAGTAGTCGCTTTTCGTATTCGTGATTAAACATTTTCCGTACGCTTCACTGCACACCCAATCACATACTTATGTGGCATAGACCGTAGGAGTTATTTTCCAACCGAGTTACATTATTCTATGCATCGTTGCAACGGTTATTTCACAAGTTAAGGCCAAATAAATTTACGTCCTTGCGTCTCCATCCGACGTCACTTGGGTAATTTTTTTCACACGAATAGCGAAGTACTACTCCGAGGTGTAATAGTGCGTTTCTATAATTGATGCACGAATCTCGGAGTATTTCGCCTGCGACTTGCGTACTTGGGCTCTAACCCGATAGAGGCGCTTGGATTGACGGTTCATTGGCAAATGAGGCAAGTTCGTGGGAAGAACAAGGGAGCAAAGCGTGAGACTCGTGGAACGCACATAACGAATAGACACGCCAGACCACCTCTAACAACCGCGGCACAGCGTGTATCGCGAATAAGAGGATCTCTGCAGGTATACCAGAAAGTACATCGTTGACATAGAGAATGCACTTGGCACCGCTCCAGCGATGAGCGCCACGCTGCCGGTCGACTGCCGCGCTGGGTCGGGCGTGGGGGGGACCCAACGCGAATTGAGAGACACGAGGAAAGAACAACCAGGGAGTAGCAAAGAACGAGAAACAGGGAAAACGTGTTTTACCTTCAGCCAAGAAATCTGTAACGAATTCCAACACACCTGATGAGATGTGAATACTGTCAACAGGTTAATTGGCTTTAGTACATTCGCAATACATGAGTATTGACAGTGAACTTTGTCAAATATCCTGGCACCATGCGCAAATCAGGTTATCTGAGGAATTTTCAACGAGAAAATTCGACGTGGATGTCTTCGAGCGCAGTATGCATCATCGAAAGAATGCTGACCATTGGATTAGATAGTAACTCTAAGTTATACCCACGCGATAACTATAGATGGAACTTCCTTTCGATTCTTTTTCCACGAACTCGTCGAAACATAGACAGCCGGTAGCAGATGAAATGGATAGACCTAACTATCTGGATAAACATAAGATGGTGGGGAGCCACATTGAATCGTAACGTCTTTTTCAAATTCAAAATTACGAACTGGATTTGTCGGGTTCTGAATATTTTAGCGCATAAGGCTTAAGGCTCGAAACTTCTTCTGACAATCGTGAGATATGATTTTGGGTGATTAGTTGGGAAAACGCTGGATAATGGCGAAAAATGTGAAATTTGTCGATGATGATTTGCTGTCCGACCCAGACGAAAATTATTACGATATAATTGTGGTCGGCTCGGGTATTACAGGACTAACGGCAGCTTACAATATTCTGCAAAAAGATCCCGATATTACTATCCTCATACTCGAAGGCAGCGGTAAATGCTCAGAGTGTAAAAAATGAAGTAGAACTTCGTAGCCGTTAACAGGTCATTGCAATTAGGTATTTTGACTTCAGATAAGATCGGCGGAAGACTGGCGATATCAGGTGCAACGAGAGGATTTTTTATCGACCGCAGGCAATCATACATAACGAAGCTGATACGAGAGCTGCGTTTAAACGCAGAAAATCGAAGAACCATTAGAAATGAAAGAATAGTATATTATACTGAGGACGAGCCTGTCGTTCAACTAGAAGATATGTTTCACGAATTGAATAATTTCGTGGAAAGGGTAAAAATATTTCACGATTTAACTGATGTAACATCATGTGATGATTGAATGTTCTTCGATCGTCAAAATAGTTGGACGTTACTGCTAAAAGTATACATTTCAATAACTACACGAACTGTCCCGAAGCCCGTAAATTTGCGACAATGAGCGTGAAGTCATTGATTAAGAAGTGGATAATTAATATGAAAACCCAGAATATCATGAGAGCGATTGCCTATGCAATTTGTGGTACGTATTTTGAAATTATACTGCTACAGACACATATAATTTTCCGCTAAATATACTGGTCCTTTTCTATTTGAACACGAGGCAATCAGACACGTGCAACTGAAACGTGAATGCGGCTTCCAGGTACAAGATATATAACTATAGGCTTGTATACGGGTTCATACGAAGTCATTCTCGACGAGAATGATCTAATAACCGAGTATACAATAAACGAAAGTTCAATACAATTAACTTTAGAAAATTAACGTGGACCATCCTTAAGCCTTAGGTACTCGCGTGGGTCATAATGAGCCGTGCCATCATGTTTTAAGATAGGATATGGAAATAACGCGAGTAAATTAATTTTTGTGCATATTTATCTATTATAGGAGTCGAAACTGCGGCTATCTCCGCTTTATGGTTTATCATCATGTCTATTGGTTCGGGTGGACTTGGCCAACGGATTAATTTCGCTTTAGGAAACAATGATCGACAATTTATTCTGGTAATACTTATTGCATATACTGCTCGTTTAGAAAATCTACGATCGTTACAACGTTGCAACGCACCTTTGTTCGTTAGTCTCGCTTTCATTCTACGACTCTCCGTAAACCAGTTTAATCTTTGTCGAAGGGCGGCAGTGGAAGAATATTGGAAAAATTAAAGATTGCGGTCGAAGTAGGAAGAGGTGAGATTCGGACGAGCAGTGTCGTTCAACTCGTTGAATTCAACGACGACTGCGCCTACGTAACACTGGGCGATGGAGAGCAGTTCAAGTTAGAATACATACGTTCGGCTTGACGATTTTAAAAATATCCTATAAACGTGTACGCGTACATTCTCGTCGACGTCGTTATGTCCTTTTATGGAATTCGACGACCATCTGTTTCGTTGCTTTTGAAAGCTATCTCTTCAAACGCTCTCGACGATGAGAAATATAAATATTCATGGTAAAATCTTCACGGATACACAGATGCGAATGTGTAGTCATTGCTGTGCCACCTCCTGGGAATTCAAAAATAAGAATACTACCTCCGAATGAAGGAATACTGGCAGCTCAAACGTCTCATGAAATTGGTAAAGGGACTTTCTTCCTGGCAACGTTCGAACAACCTTGGTGGCTGTTGAGAAAATTCAGCGGTGATATCTTTAGCTCGGACGATAACCGAAACTTTATACGTGTTGTCTACGACGCAACATGTCCCTCGACCGAAAGTCCGGCTGTTTTAGCAGGTTTTCTTGGAAATACGCAAAAGGTGTTGAGAGAAATATTTGCCTATGATATAGCAAGTTAGCTGCGTTGCTCTTACGGACAAGTTGATGCTTACTGGCAACTCCACACTTGATTCGTTTCTTTTCAATACCACTTGATTTTTTTGCTCATACTAACCGGTTAGGATCGGCTAGACCGACCACCTCCAAGCCGCTTTCGACTGTTTTACTCTCTATTTATGTATCACAAAAAATCTCGAGGGATAATTACGATGGGATCACCGGTTCAATTGCGAAGGAATTTTACTTCTTCCATGTTCGTTTCCATTACCTTCTATTCCCACAACAATTACACCGACCATCAGCAATTTGCAACCAAATGATGTTTGTTCACGCACATCTTTACCTTTTCTTCATCCCCAGTCCAGGGATCCGATAGCATTTCTGAAAAGGTGTTGGACGCGAGAAATGGAGGCTGAAGATGTTTCAAGGACATTGTACGAATGTAAAAGTTACGCGCAATGGGAATGGCCAGGGGAAAATAAAAGCAGTGGGATTATTGAAGGTGGTTATCCGATGAGTGTTATTAAACCGTGTCGACTCAAAGAACACGTGAATCCAATGCTGATGCCTCACGAAAGGCACGAACTGATATTTATCTACCAGCCTGTTAATGTATACAAATTTTGCGTATCGGATAAATGGATTGCGGTTTTCAGATTACGCCAGAATTTGTATGCTTGTAAAATATCATATTGGGATACTTCTCACGCATGTTGATTATCTTTGAAACAGGGTGTATTGGGCCTGTAGCGAATACGCCCAGCAATGGCCTGGCACGTTGGACGGCGCTGCGGAGGCAGGCGAATATGCTGCCTGTTTCGTTCTTTTTCGAATTCGGCCGCAATCCCTGAATGGCGAGGAATTACGTTTTATAACACAGTAAGTTAATGATGCGGGAATGTAAAAATAATTTTCTGAACATGTAGCATGTTTCTTTTAGAAACAACGTTACAAACGAACCCAATCTCCTGGCGCTGAACTCGAAATTAGCGATTGTTCGCATCGTCCTAATGGGAATTGTAACCACGGCGTTAATATGTACGTGCAAAGCTGTGAAATCAGCGTAAGAAGAAATCTTGCAGTCTGGATTTTTCAACATCTACCTGATTATCGTGAAAAAACGAATGGAGTAGGGTGTATGCACGAATGTATATAATGTACGATAAGAAATTATACAATTAAAATACAAACGCGATCATCAATTGTTTTTGTCTTGGGCCACGTTTAATCTGATTCATTGAAACGTGATTCTAATTCAACACCAGCGAACCGGAATCTTTTGCGGTAAGGTATTACAGATATACTCTACGTGTGTTCGTTGTTATATCGTAACTGAAGGATAGGCTAGTCAACGAATTATTCAAATCCTTTCATTGGCCAATAAAAGGAAAAGAAGAGTTACGCTAAACACATCGGACCGTAACATTCAAGGTCCGCTCACTACGAGCCTACTACGATCCCATTACAAACCCACTATGAACCCACTACAGATTCTACCGGTCTCGGTCACAAAAAGGAAACTAAAAGAATGCCGTGCCATGTGCGTAACTTATAGTAAGCTTCCACGAAATATCCGACGACCTACAATCCACGCCGCGGGCTTATAGCATCCCGATACAGATAGGATTGAGTGGACGAGTGAGTATGGTCCTTGTCTGACTGGTTTTACATTCAGCAAAAAGTAGATAAAAAATAAAATGAAACAAATGTTTCGCGCCAACGTTACAGCCGTTATTCGAAGCGGCAAGTTTGACCTTCAATTTTGGCGCTGAATCTGAGTCCATTCGTCCATCTTGAATCTTTCCTGATATTATCATGTCCAATTTGTTTGGTGATTAATTAGCATCGGTAATCGACACGCATAATTCACGATTTCAAATTTCGAATACAATTTGATAGAAAATTTGGACACGACGTCAAGTAGAGGACATTTCAAACTCAAATCAATTTAATATCTTGGAAAACTCGATGTGCCTGAGTCGAAGTTTCAAACGTTGATAGGTACCTTTCAGGATGATCCAATATATATTCTAAATATACCTATACATGTATATATCTAATCGCGAGATAAAAGTATCGTACAATTTCCACAATCTGAGTTGAATGACCAAGCCTGCGCCTATCCAGTGTCAGATAGCACATTTTCATTGGCGAAGGCGCTGAATTTTGTTCTCATACAAGAGTGTTCATGCGACTGCAACTCGCGCAAAAATCATGGAACGTCATGATTTACCAGGATTTGGTACTGAACGTCAAGAGTTAAAATTTAACGGAGTAAGTCTTGTCTCGATATAAAATGTGGACGAATTTATTTCATACAGTGGTTTCATTCAGAGTGGTAAAAATGAACACATGTTCTTGTACAGTATCTGTATCTAGCTGCACATCTATTTCGAACAAAGAGATTGTCGACAGCTAATATATCTGTAGGTCTGACTATGGTTAACTAAACAGTGAATCTCAGAATATCTAGCTGAATCGTACATTCTATAGCATGGGAGTACACATAACTTATGCCTACCATTCGCACGTAATTTTGTACAAACATCCATAATAGTCTGCGATTTCATATCACGACATTAAACAGCATTTTCAATTATATTTCAGTTCCTAGATTGGCTAGTTGCTTTCAACGATGTGGGAGTTTTATGGCGGGCTCAGCCAACTTACATCATAGTGCAGGTGTTGATACTAGCTGGTGGCTTTATCACATTCTGCCATGGTAACACCAATATTTTAATCAATATGCTGGATAACAGAGATAAATTTAATCAACTCTTATTTGATCATCCGTTGATAATCTTATTGGGATAAAAAGATCGAGTGTACGTCGCTTGTCTTTTGCTAGGTGTAAGATATGAAAAACGTTGCACTGAAAATGGTCAGCAACCAACTAACTTTATGTGAATGCATCCAGGACGCTGAACATTCATTTAATATGCGTAAAATACACGATTGACCACATTCAGATTTTTTTTTTGGTAAAAGTTGGGCATCGTTTACGGGGTAGCTAGTGTCTGAAAACAAAATTCCAACAAAATTTGAAGACCGGCATTATCGTCTATTGGTTATTACATTTAAATGTGGTGTATGATTTGTATTTGAAAAGAATTTACTATCACTACTATTTAATATTATTATCTAGCATCAAAACGTGGTGGTCGACATATGCATTTATGGATCACTATTATACTGCACGGAATAGTTGTAGAAGCTGTGAGTTACAATCTGCCAGACATTGATAATTTTTGGCATTCTCAAACGCCAATAATATTAATGGGGCGACGTTTACCACTTCACATTATTGCTGTATGTAAGTGTTACTTCGTGTCTACAATGCAAGACTCATTATCAGTATGGAAATCGATACCTGCAGGAATCGGTGTATCCACATATGAATACATTGTCATATTCATCTCTATTTTTCTGACGATCTTTCAGATACGGTATTCTATTATAACGCAACTATCGTGGCAAAACAACTGCGATTACCTGCCTGGAGCGAGCCATTTGCCATCGGCCTTATCACCGTCCTTATTGATATTCCGTACGACATAGTTTCTGTACGATATGTGCATTGGACATGGCATGCCACTGATCCGAATATCGGAGATCGACATTATTATGTACCTTGGAATTCATACTACTTTCATGCCTGTTTTGCAGCAAGTTTTACTTTTTTCTTCCATGGGACTAGACGTTTCTTGACAGCAAGTTCCGATAGATGGATAGCAGACAAATCGTGAGTGATATTCTGTCTAGTTCAGCATTTCAGATAGCTTTTTCCTGACGAAAAACGATTCTTCATTCACCTACGGGCACAGGATATATTTTTTACTATAATACCAGGATAATATTGTTTACCATTTGTACTTACAGATGCCTTAAGGAAATGTTATGCAATTTCTTAACAGCTATACTCGGTATGCCGGGAGGTGTACTGATGTTCATACCACTTTATCATCCACTTCATGACATCTATGGGATTCATTCGGAAGTGACGTTCTTCTTTTTATTCACTGTATTTCTTGCTCTGACGTGGAGTGGGGACAGATGCAGCTCGGAACAAAATGTGATCGTCAGGAAATGTATTGATTACATTATCCCAATATATTTGCTGATATATTATTCAACATTCCTGGGTAAGTGATCGACGTCTACCCCCGTAAATCATTTGTTTCTTTCAAATATCTTTTAATTCAGGTATTGCTGCGCTTGGTGATCCATCGAAAGAAGTGTCTATTGGATTACATGAACCAGTAGGATCTTGCGACGAGACAGTCGGAATTACCTCTGCTTTAGGCCAAACATTGTACAAAAATAAGTACCTATGCGCAGAAAATAATAATGAAGAGTATTTTGGCTGGGACTGTTTACCAGGGGGTAAACCACCAAGTCACGGCTCACACTGGTATACAGTTTGTGGTACACCATTGAAAAACAGAGTCGAATACGTTATTGTTGTACTGATAATTTGTATTGCGGCATTCACTGTACTCGGAAATAGCTTTCTCTTTAATCGTGCAAATAACAGTACAAGAAAAATGACAATTGACACGCGTACTTCGAAAAAAGTGAAAAGAAACTAATGGTTTTGTGCTGATTGTGCAATAAAAATTTTTATCGTAAGAACTTTAAATATACATATACCCATTTTCCATTCTAGTCAGAATTTTGCATTAGAAATCACTCGATGATAATTAACATTATTCATTCTAATGCTCGACTTCAGTAACCATGAGAATCACTGTATAATTTGGAATACAATTTGAACTACATATTCATTATTACAAATGAACTTCTTCAAAAGTTCACTTAATATAGTTTAATTACCAAGAAGTGAATACGATACATAAATAATACTATTATTTTATGTACTTATTAATTTATTGTTTTTTCGAAAATAATACGTGACGATAGGAATGAAAACTTACTGATACTATCTCAGGTTGAGATATTGAAGAATACAATCATGCAGCCAGTGATTACTATTAACAGCGCTGTTACAAACAGTTTCAAGCGATTGAAACTACTGTCCTTGATCGGTAAGTCATTGTTAAATTTGTCATTACGTTTACGTTTAGGTTTGAACTTTCGTTCAAATTTCTCCACTTCTTTTTGGTTTTGTAGTTCTTCCTGCCTTTTCTTCTCTGCTATTTCAAGCTGCTGAGCTGCGATTCGCTGTTTTTTCTTCTCATCGCAAATTTCGTCGCATAAAACGGTACCATTGCCCAAACGTACAGTCAGACAAGGAAAATCCTTTTTCAAACGTTTACATTTGCACCAGACTTTCACTTTTTTACGACATTCTTCTGCACCTGTGCACAATCCTGGATGGCAATCTTCAACGCATCGGTGTCCGCATGAATACTATTCAAAGTAACAATGTATCCATGAAAATTAGACAACAGTTATTCTATTTCATATTCAACAAAATTAGATATAGATCATTCATACTTACGTTTTTAGGGCACTGATTGCCACATTTGAACATTTCCAATTTATCAGCCTCAGTAGCACTCGTCAATTCGGCGCATCGTAGATATAGTGAATTAAGACCACAGTGACAGGGCAACCGTATAAGCTGCTTACAAGGCCTACATGGTGCTGGATGGCAGACACTGGGACAATTGTGTGTACAATTCTTAGGTCTCTGTAACGAACATGGCTCCACACATTCTTCACAATTCTTCGCTTCTGTGTTATCTCCAGAAGCATTCACTACATGACACAACCGATTGCAGGTGTGATTTGTGCAGGTCAATTGTTGACCGCATGGTCTTTGACAACAGCTTGGAATAGCTTTGTAACATGGCCATGGTAACGTTTCATGGCCACCCAAGCATGTTACCATCACAGAAACTTGACAGGGTGGACAAGGCAATGTTTTCAATTGCATTTTCTCTTTTTGTTTTTCCCAGGGTCCTGCTGGTTGAGTGACCCCATTGACTTTGACCCAAACCTTAGTATGACAAGGGGCTGGACATACATGACCACATTTGAGTGTCAAAGCACATTGTTTTTTACATGGTGGGCAAGGTCCTTGATGACATTTATGTGATTCTCGCTTTGGATGATGACAAATTGGTGGAATCTTACACATTTTATTACAATGTGGCGGTTTAATTTTTCTAGCTGTGCCGCATGGTATAATAATTTTGCTTGAACCACATCGACATTGAATAACGTCTGTGCGAGGACAAGGATAACAAGGGCCACTATGACACAGAGCAGGACATTTATGCTTTCTACAGCTCAACGTCCGATCACAAACCTTTTCACAAGCGTTGAAATTATTTTTTTTTATGCAATCGCAACACTTTTTGTTGCATGGATGTCGACCACATAATCGGATTTGCTTACATTTAGTGTCGCAGCTGAATACCTTAGCACAAGCGATTTCTTTCTGATGGGTGCCGCATCTGCAAAATTTATTAACCACTTCCAAGCATTGCCCACAGCTATCGAAGTGGCAACGTTTATTGCAATAGTGCGAACCGCAGTTTAGTAATTTTTCGCAAGTATCTCCACAAGTCGGAGCGTCCTGTTTACAAGAAATCGCGTATTTTCTCTTGCCACATGGACACGTTCTATTTTCAGCTGTTAGACAATCTCCGCAATCTCCAGGTAAGTGACAAACACCTTCGCATACGTGAACTTTACAAGATAAAGATTTTTTACATGGTTTGTTGCAACGCCATGACTTGTCCCAACACATCCGTAGTTCTGTTAGATTTCCACAATGACACGACATAGAAACTTTTTCTGGACATAAGGGACAGTCTCCGGGATGACATTTTTCTTGACACTTATGCTTAGAACATTGTAGTAATTTTCCGCAAGCAGCGCCACAGCTCCATAATTTCGCATTACATCGTCGTTGGCGGGGAGGCTGTTTTCCACAAAAGCATTTCGAAGCAATCATTTTTGGACAAGGTGGACATGGTCCAGGATGACAAAGTAAAACGCACGTATGACCGCATTCTGGTTGCAGTGGTTTTTGGCACGGTTCACCACAAGAATGGGGAACACACCATGGTTGATAAGGTGGATCTCTTGTCTTTCCACAAAAACAAGTGTAATGTTGCGGCGACTGATCTTCTTCGTACTCTGTCCGACATTTTGGACTAGAATATTTTACATACAGTTATGTTACTTCCGATCTATTATTTTCACATGATGTACCATAAAAACTTACCATGCCCATAATTGTGATGTACCTCGCTCACGTTTATAAGTTAAGCTATCCCGTACCCAGTGTTGTATACAAGGTAAGTGCATGAACGAGAAGCATCTTTCACAACTCCAAATCTGAATAGATTTGACTTGTTTGAGCAGACTATGTAGACAAATCGTGAAGACAAGTGAAACCTTAATGTAACTTACCGCATCCGTTTTCTTCACCGAAGAAATACATATCAAACATACAGCTCCGTTAGATTGGAATGTATCAGACAAATATGACAGAACTTTTTCTGGATCACCACCTTGATCCTGGTACGACGTAAGGATATTTCCAACAGCTTTGTGTAATACTTCCTGCCCTGTTTCATCTTCTTCGTCGCTTGATGATTCTATGAAAGAATTTGCTTCTATATGCCTTTCGATTGTTGCCTGATTTTGTGCTTGTATCCTCTTGAATTTTCTCATTTTTGCTCTAGAAATCAAAGCAAGAACGTTAATGAATTACAAAATTAGGAGAACAATCGGTGTATGACTATTGTTAGCTGAATCAAAATTTCAAGAGATGCTAGACATTTTAAAAGTAATAGAACGACATATTGTGAATAAAAGCTAAACACAGCCAATTGCTTATGACATGTTATGAACATGGTTCCTTGTATATATGTATAATAACAATGCATAGCATGGATTATTGATTGATCGTGTTGTATCATCCATAGGTTGTACCACGTATTGTACCTATCAAATCGCAAAACAAGCACGTATACTCACAGTCACCGTAATGCGAGAAAATAAATCGTTCGACGAACGTTGAATGGATGTACTCGGAACTTAACCTGTAAAATCAATACGGTTTTTTACCTCAAACGAGAACCGGTTAATTTGACTGACAAAACTGTATATTCGAGGTGAATTGTGTTTTAAAACGAAATTCTGAGCAACACAAACGAAACCTTACGGCTTTTACAGTCTGTTACGATGATTGCGAGTACCGAATCAGCCTGCGCAAACTGCCGGCCGAAAATGCGCAATCGCGTATCACATCACTCTACGTGTGCTCGGTCGTTATCGCTTTTGTTATTTCCTGCATTCGTCATTAAAAGATCTTAACAGATTGGCGCCCGAATGGGTGCTCGTGACTATTTGAAAATATGGAAAATTCGTGGTTACAGGCGGAGTGCTATTTTCCGAGTTTGGTGGATTCATACGGCACATCTAACTCATCTGTTCGGCACTTAGAATAGTTTGTTTTTCATTAAAAATACGACGTCTGATAAGAATATGATAATATGGGTTTATTCGCTTGGTTGTGACGTACCTACATCAAAAGATGACGATTGACATACTTACGAATTTTGTGTGTCAATGTCCGGAATATTATAGGAAGAAGACGGTGATATGCGAATACATTATAATGTAAATTTGAAATCAATTCTTACCCCTGCTTTTCCAAATGTAGGCAACTAAACATGCAAAAAAGTCATGTAACGCAGCTTCGAATGTTAATATATAAATTCCCGGAAAATAATCGGTGTCTTGAAGATACTTCCTCCGTGGGAATTGTAGAATAATTTGTTCGTACAAGATTTATTTAATTGCGTGTTGCATACACATTGATTTTCAGCGATTCATATAAATTGTACAATATCCATAAAGCTAACTCTCATTTCATAATGGAGCACTGTATAATTCAATTTCAACATAAACAGCTCTTTGGTCGGTTGTATATAAAGTGTAGTATACATTATTATTTTTACAGTTTTCCATTGTATTTTCAAAGTTTAATCCGACCCGCAGATATATTTATATGTATATTTAAGTCATTTGCATTTTAATTACCATACCACTATGCCAACCGAAGTTTCTTTCTTTTGTTACATATTGCAATAATATTAACAAACTATTGTAAATAAATCAGAAAATAATTTGGGACCTCAAAAACATCAGGTACATTTTGCTACTGTGCACATTCACTCAAGATATAATGACAGCCTCATCCCAAGGACCATAAATATTTTCTTTCTTTCCTTGCCATCTGATGTACCACAGGGGGCAAACGAGATGAACGAATATTGTAACACCAAGATGCACAAATGCATGGGTCGATGATACGAGCGACAGCAAATAAATTGTACTGGCAGAAAGTCCAGTTCCAACTAGCATTTTATTCTCCAATTGCGATAATAGAAATGGCAAAAGCACGAAACATTGTACTGCTATGGTGAGCAATGAAAATGCATGGAAGGGGGATGCTAGCCTGGAAGCTAGCATCAATGACCCGAAAAGAGATGAAGTTATCGACAAACAATCAGATAAGGATATTTGCGACAAACCATATTTGCTGAATATAAGATGTGTTAGAAACATGAATATTGTCATGGCATATATTGTATCTGTACTTACAGTATCAGTCAGTGTTTTTAAAATTGGCGATAATATGTAACCAAAGGCAAGAAAAATTAATACAGTTCTCAAGTCCTCCGATAATTTATCCAACATTTCCGAATTATTGAATCTATAAATGAAATATCCGGCTAAAGTTGGAACACTACTGGATACAAATATAATATTTGGTGCGATCCATTCGTTGTCCAGCCAAATGAAAACAATCACGAATAAAACCACAACGTTGAGTTGAACCGATACGCTTGCTCCGAATGAAACTGCTTCAAGCGTAGTCATATTACTAGGATTGATGTTTTTGCGTAACTCTTCTAAGAATGACTTATCCGTGTAATTGTCGGGTAGGCCGTGTGTTTCATATAAATTCTTGCGCCATATCGAAGAGGGCAGTTTTTCGCTTTGTAATCCATTCATTTCAATAATATTCCGTTGATTCATTCAATGTGACGAAATATTATCACCTTACGTTGACTGATAGCTATTCTACTAATTTATTTTACAATGACTTTTTGTTATCTCTTTCCTGGATTAATCCTATCCAGTTCTTCTCTTTGAAAATTGTTTTCTAACATTAGAAATTCTAATAATCTGCTCATCATAGCTTGTGGTTAAACTGAAAAATAAAACAAATGCTGATTCAAGTGGTTAGACTATATTCCTGATCATCATAGTTATTTAATTATTTTTTTCAAATAGAGACAAAAATAACTGAACCGTTGTTGGGATTAAACGTTACCTTTTCAGAATGATTGTTAGGATGGCCGTAGAATTTCAATTACACCTCCAGAATAATACCAAATTCGGTGTCGCGTTCCTAAATCGAGATGGATTTATACGGTCAAATGTGTTTCGATAACTCATGTTCAAATTTCGAGCAGCAAAATTTGACGAAATTTTTCAAGCATTCGTATTTTCAACGCATTTGTGCCACTGGGTGTAACCACTGATGCGGAAATGTGATAAGATAGTTATCGTCATTGAGGTTATGTTGTCGTTGTTGGCGAAGATAAGTCGATTTTAATTTCAACCGCTTCATGCAGGTACAGAAAATAATAGATACAGTGACTTTTTACGATATTCGCAAGACTCATACGGTTTAATGAACGCCATAATGTGTTGATTAACATGATTATGGAAATATTGAATGCTTTGTACATGACCGCTCTGTAAATTACGGCATGTTATCGTGCAGTACCTAATTCCTTTTCAAATTGATCTGATGTAAATATAAGCCTGACGTGCGCTGACGTGGTTGGGACTGCGCAGCGAAAACTTTAAGGTTAGGTGCAAAAATTGATGGTATGATGATGAGTGTAACATTGTTTTCTGGAAATCAGATGGCAGCCTCGTAGATTCAATCTCATTCAACCTATGGATCGCTTGGTACATACATGTGCAATAGTATTGATATGTACACGACATAAATGTGGGGCATTTAAATTGAAACGTTTTAATAACTCCAAGAAATATCGAGTGTTTTGAAAAATGTCGCCATATAGAATTTGTTTGATTTCAAAGGGAAAATAATTGGCGTTGTTTATTTTTTAATCGATGAACGCGTTCAAGAAAATTACTTTAAAGGTCATTTCAATTTTTTTTTCACCAGTAACCCACATTTCTCAACGCGGTTTGTGATTCTCTACTAGAAATCAAATACATTTTGCTTCAGGTTTGAAAAATATGTTTAGTACAAGTGAAAAATTCAATAGTACACAGAGAATGTCAAAATATGTTTTACATGTTTTTTCGATGACGTTTGGATCACTGAGTTTGGATTTGAGTGTTTTAAATAAAATTATGTCGGTGCTATTTTGTTATGATAAACTGTAAAAGTCTCTTGATCCTTCGCACTAAAGCCTCGATGAACGATCGATCTGTCGCGGTGTATTCTCTCGGAGTATCCAATAATTGTGTAATGAAACTTTCTGTTAGCATGGAAACAAGCCCTTGTTTCAAGTCGTGTAACATGTCACTTGATATCCTCCAATCAACGACAGTTTCATCCAAGTTTCCAGATGATACTGAAAGATATTGAACATATGTGAAGTGTTTGCATGAATTTGTCATTCGTTTATCATAATTGTCGTAAGAATATTCACCTTGCGACCTCTTATGCCTCGACATGGCTTGCATCGTAAAAAAATCTAAATGACTCCATAAGATATAAAGACTATGCTCCACTATCAGTGAACTATACTTTAAATCTGCCTGTTTGTTTAAAGCCTGTTCAGTTAATCTTTTTTCAACAACAATTCGCTGTTTCTCAACATCCAGATCAGTTTCTTCATCTGTCAAGTACTGAAAAAAAGAATAGTTCGTTATTATTATCAGAGTTTTTCAACATTCTTGTGCCAAATTAGATTATGAAAAATATATCTATGATTTGTACCTTTTTAAGGTCGATGGTACTCATATCTTTAATCAAATCGATATTTTTTATTAACGTCGCTATTTGCGGCAGTTCCGTATGAAGTAAAGTTGTTGATGATAGCAGTTGGCCCACAATCGCACCCAAATGAACGCCTCCGGTCACATCTTTACCTCGGTTTTCTCTCTGTCCAGGTCTTTCAGTTAAATAGGGTTCGAAGAGAATGTTCCTTATTTTCTGGTCCATTCGTGTGTGTTCCATCTATGTTTATGAACGCATTACAACAGAGCATTCAAAAATGATTCATATAAAGAGAAACTTCATCTAATACCACTAGTATGCCAGGGTAGTAATCATCGGATGTACCTGATTGCGAATGTACAGCATTACGTTAGCAGCAATTTGCACCGCGCATGAGTGTTGCTGAATGATTTCCGTTTGTTGACGCAACGCCACCATGGGTGGTTCTTGGGGTTGAAATCTGGATACTAGCGATAGCATCAAACGTTGAAGTCTGTATAGGTGAGCACGCAAATCCCGCATCCCTGTATTATCCTCTAATGCATGTTCCTGCGAATTGGCTTTGCCTAATTCTTCGTTTACTAATCTGTACATATCTGTAACAAAAATCATCATAAATATTTGGTTCGAATCATTTGAGGATTATGGAACTGCCATGTATTCGAGATCGTTCTTCGAGCAATACTCACCAATATTAGCAGAACGAGCAATTACGCCCGTAAGGCTCGCAACTTCCTTCAGAAATAGCACATTGGAATGTGGCGATGCGTTCCTGAGGACCATCTCTACCGTGTCTCTGTGACTTTGTAAAAATCCGCACACTTGTATCGCGCACGATTGATTCTCAGTCCCAAGTGTTGTTAACAGTGCATCGCATAAGTAAAGCGCAGGTAAGAAGATTTGTTGATATCTTTGTCCTATCGAAGGCACAAAGGTTGTATCACCACCCTCGAAGCCTACATGTACATCTGGGTGTTGGTCGAAGACAGACATGCTTGATAAACATGACAGAACTTTGTTCTCTAGCAGAGTTTCTGCACCAAGTCTAGTTGATGCCATTCGACATAATGTTGCCATTTTAGATTCGTACAAATATAAAGGTCGCAATGTCAAAGGCTCTGGTTGAATCATAGACCGCAATGATTTATCCGAATCCAACAAGCTATCTACCATGTGTTTGAGGTAGCCTCTACTGGCGAGGTATGTCACCCATGTATTATTATGATCAAATTCTAAAATTTTGTCCAAGCACGAAAGAGATAACATTTTACATACATCGTGTCCACCGGAACAATCGTGAGACAAAATATCCATTAACTTGTTACCATAGCTGGTAATGACTTGTACTGTAGCGTATCGATGGGATCGTTCCTGCATCATTGTAGCTCTATAATAAGAACTATCCAGCTGGCTAACGTACATGGAACTTGAGTTGCTGATGACTTCTGTTTTCTCCAAACTGACGACGCACAGGAAGTTTAAGAGTGCTCCATACAGATGAGTTCGTACTTTCTGTGATGATACTCCAGAATTCAAAATCCATTGCAGAATGTGACTGAGAATTATTTTCATCATTGTCGTATTGGAGGCAGATGTAGGCAGTAGTTCATCTTGCAACTGAATCGCAAAACTGTTTCTCAAATTGACAAGCAATATCAAGACTGTTCCAGACACAAGGGTTTTAATTTCATTCAAAGCTTCACAGGTGGTCATTTTTTGTAGTAAATCGTGTGATAAATTAAGTAAAATATTTTGCCTTTGCGCCGGTGGTAACTGTTGATTTGTAGCTACTGAAAATAGTATTTCAGTGGTTTGACACCAACCCTCTACAAACTTGACCGTAGCATAGGAAAGAGTTTTTGTCCGATTGCGTTTCAAAGCATAAGCCAAGATTGATTGAAGTTCTTGTTGCATAAGTTTACGCTGAGTTGCTGTAGCACTGGTCTGCGTAATAGATAATTCTTCGGTAATCAAGTTATGTAGTTTTCTGATGTCAATTAATTGAGGGCTACCACCCAGGGGGACTGGAATGCTACAACGCCCCAATACCATTTCAATTTGCGATGGTTCAAAGTATTCCCAAGATTTTGGAGGTTCTAGATTCAATTGGAAATCAATATAGTGAAGAAGATCCATTAGAAGTTTCTGAGAAGGTACTATTTGGTCCCGATCCTGGACTAGATTTCCAACCAGCCTTTGAATAAGAGAATTTTGTAGACTACCACCAGCCACGCGTAACTCGATTGCAGATATTTTCAGTAACCAAGACATACAAGCAAGCTCAGTCGCTTTATGCGGTCCTTGGAATGGTAGATTGGAAAGATGACGTTGTACAAAATCTTGATTAGTGGCTGTACGTAAAAAGCGTAATACTGGAACAGACGTCTTATTATTCGCTGCTAGGATATGTAAGAACCAGTAACAGGCTTCGGTAATTTTGTTTCGGCCAAATTCCAAGGACTGTTCCAGAATACCGAGTATAGAATGAAGACATGTTCTTGGGAATCCGAGTATTCCAGGTTGTTGGATAGCTGTTTTTCTAATATCCTTATTGATGTCAAATCCAAGCAAAAAGTGAGCGATATTTGGAGCTGGACGGGTTATGCTTTGCATGAGCAGTGATAAAATTCTATCCTTGCAATTACCACTGCGTTTTTCAGTCGCGATTACTTCATCAGTGCCAGGATTGTCCTCAGAATCCAAACATTCAACGAAACCGTGTCTGATGATTGTTGCTAATAAAGTTGTGGACGTAAATGTTGAAAGCAATTCCGAGTCTGCACCTGGCTCGTTAGCTACCGCTTGAACGACACCCACTGACACAAAAGCGTGTTGTATGAGCCAGGAATTATAAGATACATATTTTACAATATTTATCATGTGGTCTGGTTTTCCAGTTCGTGGATTTACACCTAGTAGAAGGCGCGAGAGGCCAGTCAAAATCCGATTGGATGAACTTGCCGCTGCTAGTTGTACCATATAATGATGTTGTAATGCCAAGCCACGCTCTATAATTTGTAAGCAATGTAAGGTGCTACTTTCAAGGCTCGTTTTTCCTGGTAAATTGTCGTACGTGTCCAGAAAATGGCAACCCTCATCAAGAATGTACAGTATAACGTGTAGAAGTTCGGAGTTGGAGTGTAACTGGGTCATTAAGTGATGTCCTGGTGCGGAATTCACCATTGTAGATTCGCCACCTTGCAGTTCAATTTTACAACCAATAAAATCTTCGACTGCCGGTTCGTACTGCATTACCAGCTTCAAAAATATTTTAAGGCATGCGTTAGAGACTTCCCATTTTTCTCCAGAATTTTTGTACGATCGTGTATTGAACCTCAAGAACACTGAATTAATAATGAAATGCAGATAAGGATCGAATCCAGGATTCCGTTGACCAACACCCAAAAGACGAGGAATCGGGAAATCCGTTAGTACATCCAAAAGTTCTAACATCGCTCGTGTTAATGGATATTCTTCATTGCGTGATTCGATTTCTTCCAATTCCGTCTGAATACCTCTGGGCTGATAGCTGCTTGTCGATGGTACAGTAGTAAGAATTTGAGCTGCTTCTAAGCTTTGCCAGATGGTGGAAGAACTTTCCGGTGATTTCGCCAATGCCGCAAGTGTCTTTACTAGCGCACCTTTCAACGGAATTGGCATGGCACAACCCACTAAACCAATTAAAGATGGCAATACGTTCCATCCAGAATGTTCACAAATTGCCACTCGAGAAACTTCATCATTTTGAGCAACGATTTGAACTACAAGAAGTACCGCTTCTAAACCTTTTACCTCATGAGGTGTGATGCCTTTGGGATGATTTCGTTGCCGGTATACTGTGTCTTGGGTTGGTGGTAACTCTTGTCGTAAATTAAAGTAATAGCGACTTAGTGAGTTGAAAAAATGATCCCAAGAAATTGTAGTTGCTTCTGAAGGTCCTGAAAAATGAACAATCGAATAATTGTTGAATAGTATTTGAATACGATGTTTCCAAAGATACAAGACCTACCATTGAGCTTCAGAAAGTTGAATGCCTGTCGGGCTGCTGGTGGAGAGGAGGCGAGGGAAGCTAGCATTTTGAGATATGGAACAAATAATCCTGCTGGTAGCACTTCGCCAGCTAATCTGACAAATTTGAATAATGCAACCTGTCTTGGTGGTAATCTACTGGCATGTAAGGTGTTTGATAAATGAGACGAATCCGAGTGCTGACACCAATAGTCCATAGCAAGATTTAACGATAATGGATCTGTTTTGTAAAGTTCTGCTACTGTCAACATGAGATATTCAAAATGATTGTCCAGATTCATCGGAGGTTCGATGCCTTCTTGTTGATATGCTTGTATGATGCGCATTGATTCATCTGCTCGGTTCCTCAATTCCTTCAGTTTCAAGGGCATAAGTAGTATAAAATCAGAGATCAATGAGTGAAGATATCGCACATAAAATTCTTCATGATGCAAGGTTGAGTTTTGGAGCAAGACTTTTGACAGGAAATGGAAAGCCTTATTCGACAGAGCAGCTTCTACCAAGATCTCATCTTCTTCTGTAATATTTTGCGTGGGACAAACATTGGGTGCTGACTTTAAAGTAGTCACAGCAATAGCAAGCCCAAATTGAAACAGGCCGCATAAACCTGTGCTTTCCCAATTCACATTTACAGACGTGAGCTCAGTAACCAGCTGTGGTAAGAGATCTGGATCTTGGACGAGTGGTAGTCCTCTAACAATTGCTGAAATTAATCAAAAATTTAAAAAATTAAAAATATCCTACGCTAATATTTTGATGTTGAAAAATGTTCTTACTTTCGCCATCTTCCCTTGAATGAAGTAGACTAAGATTTATAGCGTTGAGCATAGACATTATTAATGCCAAAGTAACTTTGTCTGGGCCACCAGAACCACCCTGCGCTTCTGGATTATACTTGCAAAGCATAGCCAACAATCTGTGTGTAATGTGACTAGGCAAGCCTGATTGTGCTGACCAAAGAAATAATATATCAGCCAAATCTTGTCTGGCACCGTTGTATAATTGCATAACCATATGATGGTGTTTAGCACCTCCCAATGCTCGGTTCTGTTGTAACAATTCTTCTTCCTGATTGAAATTATCGACGTTAGTTCCTCCAAATTTTTTTTAATAAATAAAAGTTGCTCCACCTATAACAATCAAAAATTCCCGTATTAACAATATTCACCTTTACTGGATCCATCTCTTCGAGAAGATTCAAAATTCTATCCAATAAACCATCTTCTTGCATTTTATTTGTGTATTTTGTGATTTCTTTGGTGAGAGAAACAGGGACATCTAAAACCCAGGTATGCCCAGTTCTGGCTTGAACCAGAGTTCGCAGCGTGGATGTCAATGCTTTTTTCCCATCATAATACAATAACACTGCTGTAAGGCCTCTTGTCAGACCAGGATGATGGGGCATTTGGAGTTGGGCAGTGCAGAGTAAATCCAGTGCCATAAATTCATTCAATTCATACATGTCAGATATAATAATAGTTTCATCTACTAGTTCTTTTGATAGAACCTGATGCCCTAATCCTTGCAAAGTAATACCATCTGTTGCTCCATTCTTGATTTCTTCTCGGCTTTTGGCATTTTTTGCCTAAAATTAATGCAATAAATAACATGAAATTTGTGTACTATATACGGATAATGAGAATATATCCGAGCATATTTACTGGATTTTTTAGGAGTGTTAAGAAATTTTGTTTATGACTGTGTAACGCTTTCATGAATTCGTGATACTGTGGGTCATGGGTACTAGGTGCAGACGTGATGTAGCGATCTACGAGACTTTGAAGTTCCTTGTAAGGAGTCCACATGTCCTCCGTACCAGTTGTTTCTGAAAACCAAATACATACGTATTGTGATTATATAATAATCCAAAGATAAGAAATGCATTTTGCACATGCATATAGGATTAACTCTAATTACTCATTAAAAAACAGTATTCCCTACGTCTGACGAATCGTGAGTTGAAATGGAAAGTCAAACGTAAACAACGAATTTATGGATAAGCTCTAAGAATAACCGCGTGCACTAAATATTTGATAAGATCAATAATTAGATTATAACAACATGAATTCCCTACAATAGTTTCGTGTAATATATTCAATGAAATCCGTGATATACTCTAAGGACGTTAGGTTAAGTTTAAAGATACTTGAAGGACGCTGATAGTATACGACAAAAAGTGGATAAATGAACTTACCGTCGGTCATGATTGAAATCTTCTGTGATTATTTACTTATTATTATATAATATTTGAAAATAAAGAGTAAATAAAATTTGACGTCGACCGACAATTTGAACGTGTTGCGTTCATTCATGCCACTACCCTAACCTATCTGCGACCACCGCGACCTGCGCGCGATGCCAGAGATCTCTGGCTCTACTTAAATTAGTGCTGCCAGAAACGGGATGGACCGTGCACCACACAACCGAAGAGCGGTACATCGGTGTGGCACAGACCGTTCGGCTCGCTCGGAGGACCAAATGAGCTAGACGGTGGCCTAGAGCATCGTTCGGTAGCGTTCAAGATTATGAATCGCGCAGCCCCACCATGCGATTTGCTGGCTACCATTGGCTACCATGCGCGAAGAGGAGCGACCTATCTGTGTGATAACCAACGTTCGGGTCTCCGAAGCGAGCCGAACGCTCTGCGTCACACCGACGCGCCGCTGTTCTCTTGTAATGGTGCAAGGTCCATCCTGTATCTGGCAGCACAAGCCGCACCTGGCCAAAACCAAAGGCACGTTAACGAACGTAACAGTGCTACCATGCGATAAAACGAAAATTGTCACTGAATGATCATCATGATCATAGTGTAATCCGTCAACAGTCTAACCAACAGATCGAGCCGGCATACGCCGTTGTGTTGTGACTACGCAAGTGTTATTCAAAGATTAAAATAGTTTCACGATAGAGATATTCACATTATTCGCAATGAGGGATCGTTTGGTTTATCCAACTGGTGTTTGAAAGCCATCTATTTGCTTAATACGGAAGGTTGTGCTAATATTTACTGTGAAATGAGTCGTGCGGTACGAATCAGCAGTTAACGCGACACATGTGCATCGCTTATTACTCGTTCTAATCTTTCGTGGGATCCATAGTGCAACAGTATCCTCGGACTTCATTAAAGAATTTGAAAAATACAAAGATGTAATTTTTTTTTCCCAATAAAAAACATTCGTGCGATCGATTCAGAATACTTTCACGCTATACCTGCCTTAAAACGGAAGTTAACATTGTCATATTTCGAAAAATAAATGCGCAAGCAAAGCACGACTTCCGGGGAGACAGCTGCGATCGAAGAAAGAGCAGCATAAACACAGAGATCAGGAACTGAAGTCCGCTTTCTCCTTTGTCTACGGGAACGAAAGATGTTTTAACGGTCAGGCTGAATTATAATTATTTCATTCATGAATTATACTTATAATGAAAATTAATTTTTGATTCTGAATTTGAGAGGATTGCAATTTTGGCGCCGTCCGTAATCGCGACGTCACTGACAGCTAGAATGGGTTATGTTACATTCCTACAGTAGATTTGGATTTTCATTATATTTAGAGTTTCTATAGCTTATTCTATCGTCAAAATAGTTACCTGGCTCAGCACTCTCCAAAAGTATACTGGGCATATCAACTGGGAGAAATTCTAACTAAGTTATACCATTCGACAAGTTACGCATTTTCAAGATCATCTGCGGTCACTGTTGTATTCAAATAGAACTGGGCATTCGATTGTTTTTTTTTAACAAAACCAAGCGATAACATTCTCTTATGAACTGTGCTGATACATTGTAACTATGGTCTTGTGTTGATTTAACTTACTTGAATCGATCAATTATTTACATCGGGTACACTATGACCTTTTTTTTTTTGCTTTCGCTTTACAAGTGTGACCATCCAATATTACAACAACAGCGCTAAATTTTTGAATTAGAATTTCTCGCTCAATTTCAGTAACTTCAGTCATTAAAATGTGATTTCTTTAGAATTAATACATAACAACGTGAACAACACGTATGTGCCTTGTTTGAAAAACTTTGTCTCACATGTATCTATCCGGTGTAATTACAAGTTATATTTTGCTCCATTCGAGATTGTACAGTAAATACAACATTTTAAAAAATAAAGAAATATTGTCATCATACTTTGAAAAGCATGCAACTTTCTAAACTTTGTTTAGATGTTAATAAATATTTACAGTTCTTTGAGAAAACCAATGCAATTCCACCTGCCGACTACCTGAAATTAAAGATGATGTATGTGCAAATTGACAATGCAGTGCAAATTACAGGCCAGTAAAAATATCTGCGTTCATAAAAGAATTATTACCGTTTAAATCAACTCATGCTCATCTGCATGGTAAATTTTTTTACTCAGTATAATAATCTAACCGTGAATATCATGTACATAATCATTGTAATGATATTGAGAATTGAGAGATTTCTTACAGTGTAAAGGATTCATATTGGATGAATTTGAATATTCCGATGTTCATCATATAGCAGAGGAGGAACAATCGAATATCTTTAGTTCCAATAACGTTTATAATCAAACCTAAACCAGACTGGCATAAATCTAAAAAACGAGAGGTGTGATTAGCACTGCAAGCAAAACGTTGCTGTAGTAAATGCAGTGGTTGGGGGAGAGATGGATCCGCCAATGTTTGTTCCATACAGTCCACAAACAAATGGAGTCCCACAAGAATCCAAACTTGCTACCTATATGGTACTATCCGTTTTTATTAGTCGACGGATAAATATTCAATATTCAATTGCAACACAATATTTTTAAATTACAGAACCGGCAAAGTCCTGGATCAGCGTCTAGCACTGCAGTTGTCACAAAACATTTGTCTAATTTATCGTTGGACTCGCAAAAAAAGGCAACTACCAGTCCAGAATTTGTGCCAAGAAGAGATCTTTCGAGTAGCACAAATAGCTCACCGAACCTTTTTAATAATTCGTTCCATTCTCAGGAAAGTGTAGGGGGTACTACATACTTCTATGTTGGAGCATCAAGCAGTGCTAATGTATCCGTAGAAGAAGTAGTTGAGCCTGTGAGTTGTTGTTTTGATAAAATTTGATGCTGCGATAATATTTATCATACACAACGTTTGATATATTATGATTTCTCTTTCAGATAGGAAATGTTGGCGTAGGTCAGATGGCATATGTCTACCCAGGCACCCCTTCGCATCTACAAAGGGTTAAACCAGTAAAATCTTCATCCAATAGCACATCTGCACCTTCGACACCTCCGCCACAAGCCACCCCAAGCTTTTTCGTGAGTGAAGATCTTCGGTTAGAAATTCTAGAGAAGAATGCACTAACTTTGGCTCAATCAGATGTGGTACAATTTCCGGATTTGCCGAACGAGGTTGAGAACTATCATGAGTTGTGCCCCTTAGAGCCAATTCATGAAACGACGACTACGGTACTTGGATACCACACAACCACGTATAAGGCAACCAACTTAAAGACTGGTACTCGATACTGCCTTCGTCGAGTTCATGGTATAATATGATTTTTACACCATTACGAATGTGGAATAGTGAAAACACTGATGGACACTGATGGATGCACATGATTCGATATTTTAGATTTCAGACCTGCAAATGCGAAATGTATGTTGGTAGTAGATATGTGGAAACGACTGATGCATACTAATTTGGTCCAGTTACACGAAGTATTCACCACCAAGGCCTTTGGTGACCATTGTCTGTGCCACATTAATGTGATTAATTAGCATAATTTAATTAGTTAATCTTTCACTGAATTAGCACTATTTCAGCCATGGTATTCGTGTACGACTATCACCCCGGTTCGGAGACGCTATTGAATAACCACTTCTCTGCCACGGAGTTAAATGGCTACTCGGATCCATTTTCTTCAGATCCTAATGCTCCGCGACCTTACAGTCATACCAAGAATACCATTCTAAGACAACAACATAGCAATATGCTGCCCGAGAGTGTTATATGGAGTTATATTATACAACTCACCGCAGCCCTTCGTGTCATTCATGCAGCTGGTATGGAGATAAAATTTGATCACCCTATCAAGCACAGACCATATATCAAATCAATAGATTGTGAGGATACCAGTAATATTGAGAATATTTTATTATGGCTTCTATAGGTTTGGCATGCAGATCACTCGATCCTACTAAGATTATTCATACATCGCGAAGTCGATTGCGTCTGAGCTTCTTAGGAATTCCTGATGTTGTAACATTCGATGGAAGTTCGACTAATCCACTTGCAATAATACCACATTATCAGCAAGAAGATTTATTAGCACTGGGAAAACTTGTATTAGCATTAGCCTGTCGAAGTCTCCTTGCTGTACACCGAGATAACATGCAGGCTTCTCTTGAATTGGTTGCCCGCACCTACTCTTCCGATCTCAGAAACCTTATACTGTCCGTACTGTTTTTACCGTATTTTATTCTTTAGTAATGAATGTAGTATGACATTCTATATCATTCCACCTTGCTATCCGTGTCATTGTGATCACATGAGATTGTATTTTCAGGTACCTGTTATCGTCTCAGCAGCGGAGAAGTGTTACAGATTTGATGCCAATGATCGGAGCTAGATTTTACACTCAATTAGATGCAGTTCACCTTCGTTCAGACATACTTGAAGATGAGCTCTCAAAAGAGTTGGAGAACGGTCGTTTATTCAGATTATTGACAAAGCTAGCGACAATCAATGAAAGACCTGAACACAATTTGGAACCGACTTGGTCTGAGACAGGTGATCGTTATATGCTCAAACTATTTAGGGACTACGTTTTCCATCAGGTAACAGCAGATGGAAGACCTTGGCTAGATATGGCTCACATCGTATCCTGCCTAAACAAGCTCGATACAGGATCTCAAGACAGGGTAAGTTTTCTGAAAATGATAAACATATGTTTATACCATGGTATAAAAAACGACTTTCCGAAATAATACTTTAATTCAATTAATTTTCGAAATATATCACTCTAGATTTGTCTGATGTCTCGGGATGAACAAAGTGTACTGGTAGTCAGCTATGCGGAATTGCGACAGTGTCTTGAGATGTCATACTCTGAATTAATGAACTCTGGAAAATTGGAGACTCCTTAAGAAGTTGACAATAGCTTGCACCCTCGATCAATTTGACAGCACATACTCCGAACCATGATTGTGATATCACTTAGCGGTACTACCATTTTAACTTTTATCAGGATCCAAAGTGATCCCAGTAAGGGAAGGATCAGGAACTTGCAAATAATTTTAACATCTGGCGTCATTTGCCGTTCGTTGTGTGCATTTCATCCAGAAATCGATAAAAAATAGGAAGGATCGAACAGAGAAAATCAACGATTTGATACTTTAATTTGATTGTAACATACGTATGCAAGGAATCATGTAATGATATAAAAAGAAAAGGTATTTGAACCTGCAATGAGTTCTACTACAATACTATTCATGTAGACAATGGTCCGGTGCAATTAGATGAAAATACCTCAAATTTGAAACAAATGAGTACCGTATTAGATTTTAACTGTGCTTCATTACCAGACTGGCTCTCAATTACGTACTATAGCATTCTCGCTTCGCAATGTACTTCTAAATTGCCCGTAACGTCTCGAAGATCATTATTTTTTTGTATAAATTAGTTATACATCATCGCGTACCGTTGGGTTTATTCAGAATTAAACTGTGTACAAATATAGAGTATCGACCATTATTCGTACTAATCACCATGACGATTTCTACGATTGTACATGAAGAAACTAATAAATTCTTACCGTACGCCAAATTGATCAACATTCATACACTTCCATACTATTTTACTCGATAGGTATAATCAGTTGAGTCCAAATTTCATAAACGTCGACTTGTACTATTTCAAAAATACCAACATTTTCACGTTGAAATTCAGTTATTTCGTTTATTCATGAAACAAAATTATCCCAATCGGAAGATATCAGCAGTTGTCTTTATTGTATACACACTTCACGAGTCTTCTGATGATCAAAGGCATCTGCGACATTTTAAATTTGTTACTTTCGGATACAATCAACAGACACCGATGTATCAACAAGTTTGTCTGAAATGTAAAATGTTCTATGATGTAAAGTGGAAGCTTCAAACAAGCAGGAGTGTGAAAAAGATATCATGGTGTATTGCCGTAGAAATCTTCCAGTGATTCGATGCCGGATTTATTTCGATACTCGATTGTTACGTTTGGTAGAAATCTAATTGCATTGGGCTATAACTTAACGCGCTGAAATCTTAACGGAACACCTATCACAGAGGCTCATGGTAGTCATTGTATTAGTAATTAGGCTACAGGCGGTAAGCATTAATTTTGAAATAAATGTTTATTTTTGAAAGAGATCTTACTTAAGCAGCATGATGATTCATTTGGACCTCCTTTTACCTTCACGAAATTTCATTGCAATGGCTCTTGATGTGATATTCCCATTCTGAGGAAGTTGCAAATGAAATAATATTATATTTACAAACTTCTCTTCTGTATTATCACTGTCAAGCTGCTCGATAATTCTCCCGCGAGTAAAGACGATTCGCGGCAAGGTTTGATACATTAAACCTACGGACACAGATGAAGTCATCGTCCTCGACAGGTTCTGTGATCTCATTTTCTACGTATTAAGTACTAGGACAAATGGACCGCCAAATCCAATTAATTTTTAATACTCATATGCAATTAAAATAATCTCATTGAGCATGTGAAATTTGCTTGCAATTTTAATTCATCGAAAAATGTTGAGAGCCCGCTATTATTATCTTGCACACGTGGGCTAAATGTTCTGGCCTTTCGCCTACGTCGAGTGGGGCGTGATAGTGTATATTATCTCATATTATACCAGCGGTAACATGAAAATTGACGAAAATTTCAGATGACAGCAAAATTGTTGTTCTCTTCCTTCGCTTTTTCCTTGTGCTGCTGACAACGAGCGGATTTGCCCGTATAGTACTGCTCTACGATATATGTATGCTGACACACAGTCGCCCCTGCGTTCTACTAACTCGAACTTAATCTCATTTCCTTCGCAATTACGAGACAGCCGAGTAGACAGACGTTGGTATCTATATAGGTACTCGACTCTACGCGTCACTCAGAAGTCTGAGCTGAAATAGAGGCAATACCAGCTGTCAGTCATTCTCGACGCCGTCAACCGATGGATTTGACAATCATCATCTGAATAATTGTACGAGTCATTATTTATCGCCGGTCTTGCGGGTTCAACCTGTACAGTTTAAGTATATACTTCGAAATCATCTCAGTAGTTTCAAACCGTTTATTCAGTATTTGGAATCTTCGTTACGTCGGAATTAGTAACTTTATTTCGAAAAGCCAAAAATAATGTATCGTGCGCCGTTAACTGCATTTTTATCTCATCCCGTGCTGTCCTATGGAATAATCAGATAATTGCAACACGCGTACATTGTCCTAAGGTCGACCGAAGATTGACTGTTCAACTTCTAGTCGTCTAGTATCGAAAATTCTTCAACGTCAAAGTTAAGTATGGTTCAAATGAAATACCGCTTCGATTACATTACATCTATCACTGCGATGCGATTGAGATTTGTTCTCGAGGAAGAACCCGAGAATTTCTTTGTTGTGCCAAAACTCATTACATGATAAATGAACGCAATGCTTCATGTACAGACATATGATTTATACAATACAGAAGTACATATACAGGTGAATTGAGATTTCTCGACGCATATCATACATCTTATTTTTTTTTGCTCTCTTTTTCACACTTGAGCCAAGTCCATTTGCACTGTCTCTGATCGTACAGACACATATGCATGTTTGGAATTCAAGTGCAAAGTAGATTCGCACTTCGAATTACGAACTTAACACGCTATACTTACAAGTTGGACTAATTACAAGACTATGAGAGGCCCGGCGCCAATAATCCAGGCAAGATATATAATCCAGTGCTGAACTATTGATTCAATTAAAATTGTATTTCGAGTAATACCAATGTGACGGCGAGAAACTGCGATCTTGAATTCCGTTGTCGTAATCCAGACTCACTATCGCGCAGCTACAATTTGTATCTACGTTATTCTATTCGCATATCGACAATCATCTGAGTAACATTTATTCAATGGGAATTAATATTAATCGCAGATGCGTACATCTGTGTAAAACATATTGAGAGTTCGTAAAAGAACTGGTAAATTAACCATTCCGTTTACTTCGTATACTGATCAACAATTTGCCCGATGACATGCTGCGTATGTGACGCCTGGTATCAGGCAACCCGTTGTACCGTATTGTAACAGCCCGACTCACCCCTATATTAGTCAAAGATTTTTATGTCGTTTACTGCCGCATGATTTCTTCATCGAATTACGTTAGATAAATTATTACTCTCTGCAGTTATCGTACGCCATCATTTGTCAATTTAATATGTCTAAGATAGAGGCTTTGTTAGCTGTAATTTTCAGGCTCATTAATTGACACGCAATTGATGATCTGCATACCTATAACATACGAGGTGTATCAACGAGGTATACCAGACGATCTTGTTCTGTAAGCCACCCTTCCAAGATTTGGCGTCGTTTTATTTCTCGCCGTTTCGAGAGAAAAAAAAGGCAAACGTGGCGGAAATGTATTTCTGTGATAAAAGAAATCGTGCTCCTGGATATGCTGTAGACGACGGACCAGGCTTTGGGATGGCTAGATGGCAAAAAAAAAAGTAAAAACAAATGTGACCGCAAAATTGTGCGTTGCGTAACCACGAAACCTCGTGGGGTAGTGGATATGTTCAAAACAGAAAGTTCGATGCGAGCACAGATGCGACAGGGCACATAATTAACGCCATTACAGCCACTACGGATCCAATTCTGCTACCTACAAATACGTACGATTTTCATATCTACGCTGACATCGTTGCTGATATATTGAGCATCAAGGATACAAGGGACAAATACAATGTACACGTGTGTATCTATTGTACGTATACGTGGTCGCACAGCAAACCAACGGGCGGATATCTCGCTAACGGGGAAGAAATAGGACGAAAAGAGATGGGACGCGAGGAAGACATGGGAGAATAAAAAGAGACAGCACGTCCCACGTTACGGGATAAAATGAGAGGAGAAGAGTGTAATAATAAAGCGAACGGTTGGCCCAAGCGCAGTCTCCGTCCGTAAGCTGTACCACTACCACTACCACTACCACCACCACCACCACCACCACCACCACCAGGACGGTGGAGATACACCGCACACCCACTACCACCGCCGCCGCCACCACACTACCACAATCACTGTCTTCATCACACCATCACAGAACCCAACCATCAGCAGTAGCAGGAGGAGTAGCAGCAGCAGCAGCAGCAGCAGCACAAGCAGCACAGGCAGCAACAACAGCAGCAGCAACAACGCCGACGCCGACGCCGACGTCGCCGCGTATCGTCGTGATACCTACCCGCCAAGCAACGAACTGTCTCTTGGATCCATTCGTGTCAGTTCACCTGCCAGAAACGTATCAACGCGCGAGGTACGTAACGCCTTTTACCCGAGTGATTATTCCGAGCTCTGTGGTTAATTATAAGGGGATTAATTACAACTAAAAAACCAACATTAAATTCGATCTACCGCGATTCCAATCCGTAGCCACCTTTGTCGCCGTGTTTTCATTGATTTTCCGCAGAGGATACGCCCCATGGACCTGAAAAACCGCTTACGAAAACGTTTTTACTATCGAAAGTCTGTTTTCCTAGAATTTTCAACGTGTTATTTTACGTTTTAAAAATGCGTGGAGTTTTATGATGAATCTACCAAAGAATCCAATATTACGGAACTCTGCAGGCAATTCGTTAAATATATACATCGAGTTGTTGTGTTTCATACGTACGGATCAAAGAACGAGATAGATACAGATCGGGGTATAGAAGGAACGAAAGCGAGTGAGAGATCCTCGTGATCCAGCGTATTTCCTATCCACCGCAGAGAAGCGGGTTGAGAATAAAAACGATTTATTAAAGTTTTTTTTACGCTTGCCAAAGATTACCGGGATGCTTGCCTAGATAAATCACACGATAAATTCGACTGCGCGAATAATCTGTATAAATGATGCCGGTAATTTGAAAAGTGATCAGAGCCGAGTTATTTCACAGAAAAGCATATCCGACGCAAGAGTAATGGTGGCCGAATATGGTTCGCGAATAGTTCAAGATTTGCATTCGCCAATCAATACGCGAAGAAAATGTTACTAATCGCGTACTTTTTTACCGGACGTGACGCAGTTTTTCATTATCATATAATGGACAAAGTACGGTTGTTTTATCAGTAGTTGTTTTTCCACTAAGTTCGTTTTTCTCATCGACTTATGCGACATTCGGAAGTGAAATTCATGACGTTAATAAGCACTTCTGCCCTACCCATGATCTCGCGGAAGCAATGTTCGTCAATAAACTAACAATAAGTTGAATCTGAATTTTGTGCTCACAACTCAATTTCATTTCGGCACGAGATTCCTAACTTTTTAAAGGTATTTGTTGAGAATAAATCGGCCGTATGGAAATATCAAACGAAGGAAACGACGTTGATTCGCTTACGTCTATGGGTTAGTTTAGAAAATTCCAGCGAGATCGCCTACGCGTACACGGTATGCGCTAAACTCAACTAAATAATAAACTCACAGCTGCATATGGAAGACGAGAAAATAGTACGGAATGACTGTATGTGAAGCTTTTGTTTTACACCAGTCACGATCGTTGAGATCAACGTCCCCTGTGCCTCGGATACTGATATTTGTCCTCGTAGTCCGAACCCGCTTCTCGTATATACAACAACAAATAGTGTGCGATGCTTGCACGTACCAACAGTGCTATCCTTACGTATATCTGACCCATTATCTGAGCCCACTTCACTCTAGAGTGGGATGAGCTATGCTTGTGTTTCCTGCTTACGTCGCTGAAATCCTGAATTCTCAGTAGCAATGCATTCGTCATAATTGATACCAGAGTCTGCTGTCGATACTGTACAACGATTACTCCCTGATTATTTTTCAGCGTCGTTCGACGTATTCGATGCTTTATTCGCCAACAAATTTAATCTTCGATCAATTTTTCTTGAAATCCCTCCCTGCCCATCTGTTGCCGACGCAACGTTGAGTGGCATTTTCATACAAAGAGTATCTTGTATCCATCGGCGCGTTATGTTCCATAGACAAATTTTAAGTACGGTTTGAAGTTTCGAACTTCTCTTGTACGTAGGTAGACAGGACCCAACGTTGTTTTCAAATTACGAACTCAGCTTTCAGAAGTATTAACTGGAAAAAGTTTTTCGCCAATCCATTAATGTAGCTATGTTACACGTAAAATCGAGCTCCACGTATTCAATAATACAGAGGAACTCTTAGGAGATTATTTTTCGCGTTCGAGGCTCGGTTCAATTACAATAATTAACACGGTTATGTAGGGATGATGGCTAAGAATTGATATTCGCGATCTATTCGAAAAACAAATATGGACAGCGTTTTTCATTAAATCATGGATTTGATGTAATATGCAGAACATGTTAATTCCAGACCCAGATTATTACGCGATTTCACGTAATCGTATACTGTAAATTAGTAGTAAATTAGTAGTATATCGTAAATTATTACCAGTGTTCGTTAATAATGCTCATCAACGATAAAATAAATTAATATTAGGGGCCCTCGTGGCAACTAGCCTCCACATAGGCAATTCACGATGGACGTAATTGTAGCTGTGTCGTTAGCAAGGGAAGAATTTACAAAAGAACACCGGGAAGATGCTGCAGAATATCTTTATCGGTTGGGTAGATCGTTCTGAAAATGTGACCTCTGCGCCTGGGGGTGCGACAGCCGTGTTTCGCGAGTTATCATGATAAGCTTCGCAGTAGAGCGAATTGTTATTCCGGATCGCAATACGTCTTCTACTCTCACGGAAAAACCATATTTCAACGATGGAGGTATTCCTCAAAAATTTCACCGTCATCACGCGACATGTTCTGTTTTGACCAGAAGCATTAGTTTTTTAAAATGGTTTCGTCATCAGATACCCGTGGCGGTTAATTAAAAGCCATTACGATGACGGACATAACGACTATAACCACTGCACAGTTTATATGCTCATCCGTAATTTTGCGCGACCCCAGACATCGAGTTAATGAGACCTTACTCCCGCAGTCAAAATGAAGTTGTGGTGGAGTCTATGGATGATGAGTATCGCGGTTCTGGCCATAGCTACAGCAACGGCCGTCGAGTCTGCTGATCTTTGGGAAGAGGATGACAGCGAAGATTTATCCAGAGTTTCTCGTGGAACCAAGGAAAGAGGTAAAGAATGTTTATTTTATTTAAATTATTCGATTAAAGCTCAACGGCCAGAAATGATATGCGTGCGAACGAACACGCGGTGTAACGACTTGTCACACGGATATTTCGGCGAAGATAGTAAATACCTTGTGGGTTCGCTTTGCGTTTAATGGAATTAGTGACAATAAAGATGCTTTACCGTTTTCTTCCTAAATTCTATGCTCGTTAATTGAATGTAACGTTGATACTGTTCGAGTGTCAAGAGAATAAATCAGATAATAATTACGTGATGCTTCTTCGACAAATTTCAATAGCTGTGCTCTACCAGACAATTCGACGTTCAAATTGAAATTCCTCCGAAAATTCGTCGAAATCATTTGCAATAATGTTCAATTATTGAATTATGTAAAATAGCACAGCTATAAAAAATTTGCGAAGAAGCTTCAACCAACGTAAAGTTTTTGAGTCAAAGATACGTGCAAATGAAAAAGGCCTCATAACGAGCAGGTAAACTAAGTAAATCGTTTTCGAAATACCTACCTCAGTGGTATTCGTTGTCTTTGACCACTAGTGTCTGCGGGCACAGTCTCCTGCAGGTACGTCAAGGGTGATTGGTCAACCTGCGACGTGACGACAAACACGCGAACTCGCACCCTCACTTTGAAGAAAGGCGATGCTAAGACATGTGAACAGACGAAGAAGATCCAAAAGAGATGCAGAAAAGGTAGACACCGTTCAATTATCTAATCCTTGTCATCTTTTTTTTTTCAAAATCGTCTTGTCACTGGGCATTTCAGTCATTTCTTCGAGTCATTCGTAACAACAATTACCGTCTGAATATTCTGATTAAGATCGGAGTACATGTTAAAATAATGATGATAACAGAGCTTTTTGTGGTATCATTATATGCGTGGCGCTGAGCACAGAGTGCCGCTATGAGAAGGGCTCCTGGAGCGATTGCGTAGACCAGCTGATGAATCGAGTGGACAATTTGAAGGCGGACAGTGATCGTGCATGCGAAAAGACGCGACGTCGTTCAAAAAGATGCAAGTCGGACGCAAATTCCAAAAAAGCTACTAAAGGTGAGTAAACAGAAGCTATCGGACGCAGAACAATGCACACAATACGTTTCATCTACGTCTATTGGTAATTACTCCGCGAGTTCCAGAAGAAATTGAATGGACAATTCGATGAATTTGTACAGTTCGTTAACTATTGTGCCGCGAGCCAATTCCGAAAATAAATTCATCGAGTCGAATCAATCACGTCGTATATTAATAACGTTTAGGTATGTAGTACACACGATACATTCACGTTTCAGGTGATCGATCAAACAAGAAATCTGGTAAACAATAAACTAGATTAATCGCCAATCATCGATTATATCGTGCCTGATTGCGAGGCACCGTATCATCAGATGGAACAAGCTAAGCGATCCTGACTTCAGGACATAAATTACACTCAATAGTTTGTCATCGTTATACCTTATTCGTAAGATTCGCATACCGCGTTATGACAGATAACGGAGGTTCGTCTCATCGGATATTATATTTAGTAACGAACGAATTTTTGCTTCCGTTTTTATTCTATCAATTTTTCATCTGATCTGTACGACCTCGATGCGTCGACGCGGTCGTCATTATTGTTTTCGCGAAAGGAACAAGAGGTTTTTTTTTTAATTGAAAATTATTGAGGAGTTCTGCTTCGTCGTCGTTTTCTATATTCGACATTTTTCTTTCCTCTAGTAAAGATATGGTCTACGAAGACGCAATCGGCGCGTTTCATATTACAAGATAATTTCATCGTTAGTATTATTGAAATTATTATTAACAATATTAGATGATATGATCATTATGTTTTTATTGTCGGTAAACTCTGTATATGTATTCGATATTCGATCGAGAAAATTCTGTATCATTATTGGAGCTCCCAATTTCGGAGATCTCGATTTATATAAAGACAGCTAATTGTTGGATAATTCATTGCTTCCAATTTCAGTGGCCAAAGGTTAATTATTCGTTAAATCATTGTAATCTTGTTTCGTATTACATCGTACGTAATTATCGAGTAGTTGAACTAATGTGTTGAAATTTTCTGTCATAACAATCTAGGTAAAATAATACATTTAGAATGTACTTGGAATAGTTTGACCAGCAAATACGGAATGTTGGCCTGCTGTTACAACTTTGAACAAACTAGGTATTATAAAAAGTATCGTGGGGAATTCAATTGGCTAAATTTTTCATTTTTCTATTACATAAACATTCGTGGAACGTACATGCGCGATACGTCGAGTCCGTATAGCCATTTTTTCCAATAGTGACGACTTAACACCCGTGTGTCATTCATTATTGGATTTTTCACCGATTGTTTATTGCGGAGGAGAAAACGAAAAAAATTCGTATTCTGATAGTTGAATTATATCTGGCTGAGTAAGAAAGTCAAGTTCAGTGTTGTACGGCTGTTACTGTTTTTGTTCTTTTTTTTTTTTACTTTGTTTTCTTATCTCCTTCATTGCCCAAACGCGAACATTCGTATCGCTGAAGAATTTCTTCGTCCAACTGCCTCTTGAAATCCAGTTAAAGCGTGAGAAGTCTGGCTATGACAGAGTATTGCGAGCGCACGATTCATTGCTCTTGACAACAAAGAGAGACAAGAGGGACTCGAAGTCGGTGGAGTCGAAGCCCAAAGCAAGATCGTGATGCGGGACTGTCGGCGACGTTGAGTTTAACGATAGGGAGTCGAGCAGCTCGGTTTCAAGGGATAGAGGGGTTTGAAAACAGAGCTACGGTAACTGAATTCGGGGTGAAGATATTTCTGCGAGCCAAAAGCCAAGTCTGAATGAAGCCACGATTTGGAATAATTAACGTTTATCACTACACGGTCCGTAACATTCACCGTGTTGGTATAATATCTCTCATTTCATCGACCTGTCCAAATTTATTTAGTTCAAGACATGATCTCAAAAATTGTATTGCCATGCATTTGAACGTTACATCAAATTAGGCACAATCGGCGGTACCGTCTGGTCCATCCAAGGCCAACTTTCATTCGAAAGCTACGAGTGTAGTTTGAGTTGCAATTCAGCTTCCATGACCGTAGCTAATCATCAGATGACTTATCGAGTCAGCAATAAATATTATTTCCGAATTGCTGAAAAATACTCCGTTATTACTCAAGTGAATTATAGATGAAAAATTCCGAACACGCGTCAAATTTGACAGACGGGCCAATATTAGTCTAAAACTCACCCACCATATCATCATTACACATAAGATAACTCTTTATCAATAAACTAATAAGATAGCTTTACTTACGTTCCTTGGATCCCACCACCTAATTATTATCATTGAACGTCTATTTAATATATAACAGATATTGTGCTTGACTTCTCTGTGTAGTATACTAAAAAAATAAAAAATAAAAAAACACAATCTCGATGTCTTAACGGCGTTGTAACATAGCGTAGTAGGGATTAATATAAAAAAAAAACTGTATAAATTCATTTCAACGATTACCATACAGCGTGCCATACGGACGTAAGTAAGTTTTAACTTAAATACTAGGTCACAATTCTGACTACCATACGGTCGCAATTCCCACCCGATTCCAATCCTTCGGTCTACGACAATTGTAATAGTACTAAAGGCCGAGCGATATCCGATAGAAGAATCTACAGTTGATATTTTCTTTCTATTACCGCAAAAACAAGACACCAATACACGAAAGGAATAAGATATATCAGTTGCAAATGATATTCTGAATCGCGTTACGTATTAATGTAGTTATTTTATATTATGATGTACCATTATTATTGTCTGGCAATCTAAGGAATGTCTGGTAAAAAAATGATATCGTTTTTATTTCGAGAAACGAAAGCGCCCAGAATCATGGACATGACAGGGAAAAGTAGAAAATCCTTCCCAATATTCGCTCGGCCAGTCAACCCGAAGAGCTTATTAGTCTTCGGATCCCCTGGATATATGTGTGGATTTCTATGATATTATCGGTTTTTTGTTTATACGAATAGACTCGATTTCCAATCACGATAATATATTTAAAACAAAACTGAACGATATAGACAATTAATTACTTATTAAGGAAAGTGTAACCGTTGCACATGTAAGAAAAGTCCAATGTTGTCAAGAAAAATAAAACCGACAAATAATACGAAAACAATTTTACCTTGTCTTTTTCACCTATACTTCTGCTTATAAGAATTAATCTCGTTGTCAGTTCATTACGAACGATTAAGCGTTATCTAACTGTTGTATTTACGAACTATATATTTTCAATTTGTCATCTTGTTACAGATCATATTCCGAACTTTATCCTCCACGAAGAAAAATCCATTGTTCGTGGCATCTCAGTCACTGTTTCATTTACAAGGATAACACGTAAATATTTCTTGATAAGTTTCACGATATAAGTTATCCTTCTATCTCGTATTTGTAAATCAATTCGAATAGTATTTTCTTGGGGGAAAACCCTAAATTGTATGAGATGATACGATTAGAAATGAAATTAAGTTGGCGCTAAGCTAATTAATTTTTTATTTGCAAAAGTGTAAAATATGTTTGTTTCAAACGTATGTTGTACATGACGAATATAACGTTAGATCTAACGTAGTATAATTCTACATTATGGGACGGATAACATTCAAATTCAGTAAAATGTCGAGCAAAATTCACTTGACACTTATCAAATGTAGAGTGTAAATAAATCTTTTGTCTCCGGAGATAGGTATTATAATAGATAAACGTACGATATTTGTAATGATATGAATTACTATGATACTACTCTTTCTCAACAGCGATTTTTTTTCATCAGCAAAGTGTAACTGTTCAGTCTGAATTATACACAATTCCAAACTGTACGAGCACATCTTGAGAAGATACGATCTTTTTTCTGTATTTTGTATAAGACGGAATGGGTCACGATATATATAGATTTCGTAGTACACCTAGTATTCTTTGATGTATCTGTATTCCAAATATTGGACGGAATATTGATCAAAATTGAATCTTGTAGACATTTGTGAAAAAGACTTTTCAATTGGACGGATGACATGTTATACAGTAAGCCAGATACTCAGATTCATCATTGAATGAATGCATGCTTACTTGATAATGATTAAAGAGTAAGAAAATACTGAGTTACATTATATAAAATCTTAAATTTGTTAGTCAATTCAACGTTATCCCTGATTTTCGTGCATAAGTCTACATGTGTTCAACTGCACGTTCGTGCATGTATATATGAATGATTAATTCTCAGCTTCACATGCATTTGCAATCTATGCCATAGAAATTGATATTTTCTGGGAATAAGCTTTTTCAGCCCACTCTTGGTCCGACGGAAGAGGAACATGTCTAGTCTTACACATACGTGGACCATACTTCAATAAAATCATAATAATGCCTACTACAAAAAGTGTGAGGCAAGCACTTGCTGGCCAAAAGACGTGAAGAGCCATTGCGATTGTGTACAATACTTATACGATTGCAGCAGAGATTCAGTCGAAAGAAGTCAATTACTATAAAACGACTAAATTGGACGGATTAAAATTCAGAATCGGTGTCGAAAAATTTAGATATCACTTTCGAGTTCTCCAAGTTCCATATACTCTCGTGCTTGTGTTGATCCTGTATACGATTTTGATTGTTGATATGGAATATTGGAATGATCCGTTTGATGCTGTCCACTTGGATACGCGGAATCTGGCAATATGTCTAGTTCAGATCCAAGATGATACGGGTCGTCTTGGTTAGCGATGTATTGTTGTTTCTTGTACGTGGTAAGTCCTGATTCCAATTCGGAGATATCCAAGGGAGGATTTTTATGCGGGGTATTTGTCCACAAAGTTTGAATCCACCGATTACCTGACAAAAATTTGAATTATATTCATACTTCTGTTCTGTCATGCTCTCAGTGGACCATATTCACATTTTCCAGCAGTTAACTCTCTAGTCTTTTGCTTCGGAGTGATCATGTATGTTATAAAAATGTAGCTTAGTAGATTTGTACAAAATTTTCATAATTCTAATTTTGCTTACCGGTATGACGATTCTGCCAATATGCACGATACGGGGAGCACCAGCAAAAGACTATGTTCAATGCAAATAGAAAAATGCCGATAACTGAGCAAACAGTAATTCCAATGTAGAACGGTGTGAAGTCGCCGTATTCTCGTTTCATAAGAAATGGATTCTTCAGAAACGCATCTCGCTCTTCTAGAATGGACATTTTACAAATTTACTTACTCACTTAGTTCTGAAAAAAGAAACAAAAGTCAACTGGTTTTATAACAGCAAATTCAACGATCCGAACATTTTCAAAGTTGATTCAGATACCATTTTGGTACATAAATGTTTTTGTCATTTTCAGATACCTTCTACACAGGTGAGAAACTTCTATCTGACATAACAAAAACCAAATTGAAGTGAAAATATTTGCAATTTCAAAGATTGCGTAGATATAGCAGGCTTCTATTGGCCGTTGAACTTCCTTCCGTTTGGAACAGAAACTGTTGCTTCAAATGTACAAGTATCGTAAGTAATCATGGATGATTTTCAGCGAATTTTTATTCGAATGAATTCATTGTACAGAAGGCGTGGCATGCTGGCATCAAACGCACGTAGATGGGTGCTACGGCTCACAACAATCGCGTTGTAACCAATAATCACACGAAAAGACTTGGGGGAAAAAAGCCATTTCTTGGCCGATCTTTCTGTGAATGTAGACCAAAATGTGAAAACTTTCACGCCCAGAAACTTATTAAGCGATTTGAACACGAACATTCGCCACAGTGATCCTCGTTGAAACAACAGTTATCCGTTTCACAGATTAGACAGCAATTTATGTCACTTACCGTCGATATAAATCCTCCAGATTTTTACTTCTGCACTATACGTACGCACTACGTAATAAATTTACGTTTTTGTTTACAATCTCCGTCATAGAGTAGCAGGTGATTGGGCTATGGGCAGAGTACAATTATGAACTGTGGCTGCGGAATGTTTGCTGCTCGTAGCGTGGTGTATAGTGGTGCAGCGTAGTGCGTCAGCTACCTACATTCATCGCTTGGGTGGGGTGCTACGCGGTGACACCGTTATATGTATAGGTACGAGTCGTACGAATCTGCCGTCCATTCAATTATACTCATTGTCAATTCGCTATGCTACAAACATTCTACGTTATTCCACAACTGATCGTGAATCGAAATTGCGAAATAGCGTGAATTCATCAGAGAACTAACATTTGAATGTCTATCAATTGAAAATATACTAGATGTACGGCGATTGCAACTACTATTTTGTGTATTGTGATGAATTTTGTCAATTATAGTCTCTTCTGGAACCAGAAAACTACCGATAAATAATATTGTTAATGATACAAAATATTGAAAATGAAAATTCTGCATTCAATTTGTAAAGCCGAATGCACAAAAAATTGTCGCTTTGTTTACATATTACAAGATTGATCAAGAAATAGCTAATACCCATTGAGAATTGACAAGAATGGATTCAGCAATGAGAATACTGCCAATATTAAACATTTAATAACAGCGTTAATTGGTCAATAAATATACAATTACAAAATAATGTTTACAATCATGCGGTCTGTCGTGTTGCTATCATACACATATTTTCTGGAGAAATGTCAATTGATGTATAGTTAATCAATTCACAATTAAAACCAGCACTCTTCATGTATTCTAATCGTCCCCAGTTTAATAATGTCTTCACCTTCCTGCCTATGATTTCTCGTTCGTCTAGTTTTGTTGATTCGGATCTGAAAAGTTCAATTCATGATTTCCAATCCACTTTGCAAAGAGACGTACAAAAATGAAAATTACCTGTCACAATTGTCCATATCTTTTTCAATTCGGCTTTTACCAGATCCACAAGTTGCCCAACTAGCAATACTACTCAACAATGAAAATTCCGATGGCAGAAAGCCGCACACTTTTTCCAAGTAATATTTACCCACATAAGAAGAATATTCACACCTATGATGGCAGCAAAATGCTACCATCATGCCTGTGACATTGACTTTGGGATTACTTTCTGTAGCTTGCACTAAGCAGCGTATTGTTAAATCTGAAATAGGTCAAACGTTGCAGATTTTTAATCATAGTAACACATAGTTCCGAATTTCATACTGATATTTATATAATTTCACCAACTTTCAAGGAAAATTGACAATACCTGTAGCAACGCCACACAGGTGTTTGGCAATGCCAACTTTATGTTCGAATCCTTGAATATCTGGAACTCGACTTAAACATAGATCAGCTATATCAGCTCGTACTCTGATAATCCCCAAAGAATTTGTTTCATTTTTTAATTTATTATCGTGCTTATGGCGATGACTAGAGCGATCAACCAGCATCACTGCAGAGTTTTTTTGCTCTTTTATGGCTTGCGCTAGCCAATATGTTAATTTACCTATTAGAGTTTCCACCTTATTAGAAAGTAGCAATTAACATTTACAAAATTTCGATCAAAGTAACGATTTTGAAACCTTTTCCTGCTCCAAATTCAATGAAACATGTATTGTCGCCAAGAAGATTGGCTTGTTCCAAGTGTGCTATTAACGATGCATTCTGAAGCAGGTGTTTTCTGGTATCTCTGCCATAATCGGCATTGCTCAATTCATCCTCCAATACTTGATGACTTAAAATCACAGTGCGGATATCTGGTATGGTATCTGGAGAAACAAAATAAAAGAAATATCAAACGAAGTGTCAATTATTGAATCATATTATGTCTGAGAGATTTTAGATGTATATTAACTATAATAGATAATGCCATAACTAACCGTGAGCAGCATTGATTTTTTTCAATATGGTATCAAGCGTAGTCGCGTCCAATTGAGAAAGTGGAGTGTGCGGAAGAAGACTGTCATTTGTACCTAAGGAATTAATTCCTTTGACAATATAATCAGGTTGCATATCTTGCAGTTGCTTCGCATTGCATACCTTCAAATGTTTTGAAATTTTCGATGCATAGCAGGTGCTATGAAAATTTTAATTCCATTTGAAATTGAAAATTAATGACGAAGAAATTATCCACATGATACGTACTGAGTTGGGTCTAGAGGACATGAGACACGCTTACGAGATTTGTTATCTTTATCTGAGTCTGATGGTAAATCATGTCGCTGTGGAAGGTGCTCCCCACAGTACATGTTGCCATTTTTTACTGTCATTCTACAGAATCTTTTTTTTCGTTGCACGAAAAATTGACAGTGACTTGGTGTGGACATGATCAATATTGCCACCTGTGTATACTCTCACATAAAATAATCTCTCATGAGAACTTTAGTGGATGCGATTCAGGTTACCGGAGCTCTTGACTAATAGAGAAAATAGTAATTGTCAGTAATATTGTCAAGTAAATATATAGCTATTTTAGAACAATCACATACATAATATATATATTTCGTGACATACCCGGTAAAAATAGTACGTACAGGGATGAAAAATTCAAATGTAGAAACTAGTCCATAACAGATGCCAACGCAAATGTGGACATTTTTCCAGTATAATTTCAGCTATACCTGCAAAATCGGTCCAAGCTTTAGACACAGGTGGACAGACAATTATGTATTTATGTATTAGGCTTGTCAAGTAAGAACCATGTGTGCCTTACTAATTGAACCACATTTGTCATATGGTTAACCTCAAATTGCGTACTAACGACCACTTCGACGTGAAAAATGTATTTACCATGCCACAGTAGGTTAGTTTCCGTCGAGTGAGATTTATGTTAAATTATCCAATCCGGTAACATCTCGGATATTTATAAGTCGATTATGATTGGTCACTAGATTTGACCATCTAGTTTGTCCCTACGCGGTAAAAACTTGCACCCGTGACATCATTTTGTGACTTGTGTTGACGTCAAGTCCTAAGGATACAAGAATGCCAAAATTGTGTATACCGGTATGGCGTTGTCAACATGGTTGTTCAATGTGGTTGAGAAAATGTGAGCTTAAGAAAATATTTTTCTCACCTATGCGCTGAGCATTTTTGATATCTTGATGACATTTGAAAAACTGAGGAATTTACTGGTTACATATTTCGTTATTCCGTCGTTCGTTTCGTTGGATGAAATAAAACAAATTTGTTTTTAAACTAAATTAAAGCATTTGTAGAAAATCACTTCGCTCGACCATTGTCGATCATTCTTGCCGATATATTGATACCTAGCCAATCGAAATATCCGTTGCTACGGTTCTATTGGTTATATCAATTTGTTGGACGGCTTGTCGTATACACATGGCAGACACTTACGAGTGGCGTGCTTAATTACCACAACGTAATATGAACAATATGTGTCGCAATGAAATGTTAATCAATAGTACCACTGATAATATTTTTCCGTAGTATTCGATAGATTGATGTTAGATCGAGAGTGTTTTTTTCGTAAAAATATCTAGATGTCGCCAAAAAATTGAAGTCCAGAACGAGGCTGTTCTCAACCGATGGACGAAACATAATAGCAGAGGTGCTTGAAGAAGCCATTGAACTGAAGTAAGATGGTCTAAAACGAATGATTAGAGTATAATCACGGGACTTGTGTTGCTCGTAGTTTAAAAATCACAGCCGCGAGTTGGTAAAGTCTACAAAGACAGTTGAAATTTGTGGTTGCGTGCCTTTGTTTTGCAAAACTGTGATCAGTCTACAAATGTTCCATCAGTCTGGGCATCACTGCTACTACAATAATTTGACATTGTGACCCGTTCATGGGATTTATCACGCTTGTAAGTTGAGAACCGCACGTTCATTATTTAACGTTTTTGAATTTTCAAGTTTTTCTTACTATCATGTATTATCTGTTGATATTCATTTGATCGAATATAGCTGCAACCATTACAACAACGATGTCTTATTTTCTGCATACTCTGTAGTCATATACTTATAAGATCTAATCACAACGTGTTCATTGTTTATGAAACCATTGATGCGGTGCTAGAAACCAATGATTATATTATTATGCTTGAAATAGGTCCAAGATATATTGCCTCAATCTTACATATTGCTGTCAAGGTATAATTTTGTAATTTTCCATGGTCACAAATATAATAGCAGTTTTTTTAAAACTCCATAATTTTTTTGGTCTTTCACTCCAAAAACTTTCAACAAGAGATCTAAAGAAAAAGACAATGAGTTTTTTTTCACTCGTTATATGTACATCACTATGCATAGCAATTCAATAAGCTAGTCAATTATTTCTTATAGCAGATACGATGTTTCATTTACGAAGAAATGCTTTTCGATCCTATGAGCCGTAGATCTTGACGTTCAAAAACAATCTCTGCTTTCTGCAATATGTATACACAAACCATTTTTCTTACAGAACATTAACACCAATACGGGAATCTGCCAGCAACGACTACTATGAACTCAAACTATTACGGTTTACCAGTTCATTTAGATAGAGTGTGTAGAATATGCCTTTCGGAAGGTGCAAATTTATCATCAATATTTTGCACTGATCAGGACGTGGAAGATTTTTCTGGTCTTTCAGAAAAGATACAAATATGCGGTTCGATAGAAATTCAAGAGCAAGATGGCTTACCTTCGTTAATCTGTGACGTTTGTATGTACAAGGCTAGCGTTGCTCACGAATTTCGTCAACAGTGTCAAACCTCTGATGCTAGATTGAGGTCGTACTACAATAAACCAGCAAGAGCCAATGCAGTGGTCAGTACAAGTTGTTAATTTTTTCATTCTATAAAAGTATATATATTTAAATTGATAAACATTTTGAGTACCAAAAATAAAATACTGCTTTCAGATTGGATCATTTTTATTCATGTCATGAATTTTTTATCAGGATTCTGCTACGCAAACTGAACAACAATTACAAAATACTATCGCACACAAAGCTGTTAGTCCTGAAGGCAGTTACTTTGTCAAACAAGAACTACAGTCTGTTGGATCTCAGGAGCTTTCAAGTACAGTTGAACCATTTGCTGAAGTGCAGGCGTGCATGGACGAGAATAAACTGGCAGAGGAAGTCATGGAGGAGAGTAAAATTTTTATTTGCGACATGGGATTTGATGGTGGCAAGGAAGAAGAAGAGGAGAGAACAGAAATATTGGAACAAAATGAACATCATTCAACATTTCCAAATGGAGAAGAATTACAAGAATCGGTGAGTTTGATGGCTATCGAACAGAAAGAGTCACAAGATGAATCGAAAAACATTGACATGTTGGAAGAAGAATATCTTGACGAAGGTTTGTTAAATCATGAAATGGAAGAACAAGAAAAACCGTTCAAGCGCAGCTATAATAGAAAAGCCAAATCTATGCCTACTAAAACTTATAGTGATGATGAGATCGAAGATGATAATTATGATCCAAGTAGTGACAGTCAAGATTCTGAAGAAGTAAAATATAAGTGTAAGATCTGTTCAAAGCGTTACAGAACATTGAAAGGGTTGAAAAAACACGCCCTTGCACATGATAAAAAATACAAATGTGACATTTGTTTCAAACAATTTTACAAAATGGAAAATATGGAAAAACATAAAAAAATTCATACAGCCAAGCCTCACGCGTGTCAATTATGCCATGCCTCATTTTCCAAACCGCAAAGTTTGGTTCGCCACTTGAGATCACATACGGAGAAAGTTAATGATATTATTAAACAAATTAACACGGATAATCCTAATAGCAAAAAGAGTCTCAAAAAGGTACAACGGAATGAAGAGAACACGGATGATGAAACTGTAGCTACCCAAGAACCAGACGAATTTGAAAATGCTCCAGACTTATATAAATGTCACGTATGCAGTCAATATTGTTCTTCACTACGAAATTTAAAGCGACACACATTGATTCATGGTGACAAAAAATACTCTTGCACCGTCTGTAAAAAATGGTTTTTCCGATCTGATACTTTGAAGAAACACGCGGAGAAGCATGGTCACGGTCTGTTGGATAACTTAGTAGAGGATAATAAGCTGTTCGATTCGGATGATGATCCACTAGCAGATCAATCTGATAGTTTGGGTAACATCAATAACGACAGTGTTAAGAGGGATGGAAGTGACGAGGATCGTACTGGAGAATACAAATGCCAGCATTGTGACAAAGTCATGGCAACAAAGAAAGGTTTGAGACGGCATGTTTCCATGCATAAACCCAAAGCCGAACCAGCAATGTGCGAAATTTGTAAAAAAGTATGCGCAAGTCAAGCCCGATTAGCATTGCATCAAAAAACACATAATAAACCCAAAGAAAAAGTGCCTCGAGAATATCTCTGTCACATATGTAGTAAAGTTTATCCAAGTAATTCCTCGCTCACGTACCACATGAGAACTCATACTGGTGTCAAGCCACATGTTTGTAAAATATGCAACAGCGGTTTCACAACAACGACAAGTTTGGCCAATCATCTTCGAATACACACGGGCGACAAACCGTTCGTGTGTCACGTGTGTAGTGCAGCATTTGCAGTGAGTTCAGCGTTCAGACGACATCTCACTCGTCATACTGGAGAAGCAAATTACCTGTGTAAGACTTGTGGAAAAGCTTTCAAACGATTGGGTACATTGAAGGAACATACATATACACATTCGGGTGAAAAGCCGTATGTTTGTAAGACATGTGGAGCAGCTTATAGTCACAGTGGAAGTCTATTCGCTCATCAGAAACGTTGCCGTGTCCAGAATGGAGAAATGATCGTCGAGGACCACCATCACACAGTAGCGCATCATATTCATGTTACTAATGTGTCTTCAGCTGTACGGTCTCTTACTGTTATTGGTCAGATGTTTTGAAGTATGTGATGTACAAAGATAAACTCTCAAATCGTATACAAATTATGAATATTGAACAAGGCTATATTAGCATGTGATATATCGTCATATCTGTGTTTTCTGCGATTTTGCGGCCAACTCACATACTTGATAGTTGACTACTGTATGTGAGAACAAAATTGTGAATCAAGTATTTTCAGGGCGCATGTGCTGTGAACTTGCACAACTGTTGTTGGATTTTACACACAGTTGTCGCCACTGGTATATCTTCCTTGCCAATAAATAAGGAAGTATTGCTACAATGTACGATTATTTCGACTCTATTAATGTGTATCACATTGTCACAATGTCAAAAACTAGTACCATGAATATGAGTTGGCCCAACTTCAACTTTTTATATTATTTGATGATCTATTACATTTGAAGATACCTCCACCGCTTGAGATTCGAATATTATAAAATTGTATGATATCCATTTTCAGCATATACCCCTGATCATTACATGACTTGATAATCTCTAGAATGGACATATGATAATGCAGTAAAATTTTATTTTTTATGAACATTCGATTTAGGATATTTTAAATTACATCACCCATGAAATTTCCAATATTTGCAAAGTTCGTTAAGATGTTTCAAAATATTACACAAATCATAATGAAACTAAGTTATTTTATGAGGAACTGATTGATGAGAATATTGTTGATGCAAGTCAAATACGTTTTTATATCGGCATTAACAGCACCCGACTGGGCCTGACAGCACCAGACAGTTTAACTCTATTTTAGGTTGATCCAGGTGGACTACTTTCAGCATTGAGCTTGCGATGTTGCAGTAACGTAAACTTTAATGTTGAATTGTTATTAATGTTACAAAATATGCTTTGGGTTGCGAAAATCCAATCTTTAGTTGTTCTTTCAGAAGTAGCTTCATTTTGGTAATAGTATGATAACAACTGTTGATGAAAATACGAATGAACTCGGAGAATTACAGTTAACCATTGAAACTCTCATTCTACATGATGAACGCGTGATCAAAAATTCTTAAGATACAAAGTACAGACAGTGTACGTAAGACAAAAAATGTCCGTGTCTCAAGTACAAAATTACTTCCGTTTTATTGGTTTGGTGGAATTGAAATAACACACCAGTGTCTCCGTAATATGAAATGAGTGATCATAGAATCATGAGAAAACGGCGTGTCATTTCGTTTTAATTTACACTGTTATATGCAGGATATAGTTTATAGATGTAAACTAAACTCTGTTTGTACTTGAGATATATTTGTAAATAATTTTATTGGATAACCTTGATGATGTATTGACAACAGACTTTATTACAAGACTCCTCGGATTTGAGCTTGAATACTAGGTGAGCAGCTATTTCATAGTAGACTGTATGTTTTGATCGATTCATGGTATGTGAGGTGTGTTTCCATTGTTTGCAAGTGAATGTACAAATTTAAATTTAAATTTATTATAATTGCATGGAAATTATACATTTTTGATTTCAAAATTATCGTATAGTACAATAATATCAAATTATTGTATGCAATTTTTATAAACGTGCTTCAATATTTCACCAGCATTTTCTTATTCCATTTAGTAGTGAAGGTGAAAAATAATGAATATCATTTTTTTTTTTTTGATTGAATGAAATCTTAGTACGTTCAAACCTGTTCCACTTCGAATCGTTTAACCAACAATAATGGTTGATTACCGTACATAGTATTGAATCAATTCAACTAACTTTTTCTTCGCATTATATTCGTATAAAACTGATATTTGTAGATCTGGAATTAATTTTCGATCTGCATTATCGCACAGATGATAAAAATTGATGGCTCAAATCAAATTGTAAATGATTTTGCACTTGTCTAGAAAAAAAATTGCTATAAATTTCATTCATTGTCTTTGATTGCTTTTTTCATTTAACAATAAATAGAACAGTTAAATGATAAATTCAAATACAACGAATTTACATGGATTTCTATTCTTGATAAATCAACACTGTTAATGAATATTCCTTAACGAGCTTAAGGTTTGTTTGAAAAGCAATCAGTTGTAAATAATTGTAGAAATCGAGTTTATTTCTTCGTCTAAAATTTGAAAAATATAAAAAAATTGTTTTGACGAGACAAAACAATCATATCATTTGTTTTTCAACTCCCTCAAAATATACCGCAATCACGTATTACTTCGTGTTTATTCGTACTAATTTAAGTGCGAATTACTCAACCATCCGGAGAATGTGAGTCAATAATGGACATTTTTCTACGCATTATATCCTTTAAAAAACACCATCAGGATAGCCTACTTTAGCTTTGAGTTTTGTACATTTATTAAACGAAGATTCAAACTACCAATTTCATTTTTCAAACCTCAAACAATGTCGAAAGGTATGTTGGAAATTTGCTGGGCTACGATCTTGGTACGTATACATCGATCTGCTCATTGGAAGATATATACAGAATGCACTGATAAGAATGCACTTATACTCTACTACTTTGTTATCGGACAATTACCCACAAATAATTTTCCGTGAGTATGGTGAAGTACATTGGTACAATATATCGTTTGTCATAGATTAATAGCGCCAATATTTACCGTGCGGATGTTGCTGTTAGGCCAACATTCATCTTAAGATGACAATTTTCATCATCACGTAAAATTGATGACTTGGAAAATGTATGATAAAATGATATCGGAAAAACATAGCGAAAAATTCTTGCATTTGAACGGGTATAATAACGAGAAGGTATGATCAATGGGTTATAGCCCACGGCGTAGATTGGCCACTGTGACTGTATCACACCATATCACACCGAACAGCTAGTATGAAAGAGTCGCAGTTAACGATGCAGATAATTTTAACGTTCTAACAAAGCATAAAACACGGATTAAGCCGCAAAGTGACCAAATCTGATATATCGGCCGCAAGAATATCATCAATTTCGTCATGTTTACCTTTTTATATTTTTTATCTACATCGATAAGAACGCTTGAATGCAGGTTGGAATGATTATTTGCCGGTTCTGTTGTGTGATACCTGCTGATTGTGATTTCCAATGTGTGTTTCGTAATTATTGATGTTGATATACTTTTCTATTCGTGTGTCTGCATTGTCTTTCTGTGATATCTACAATGCTTATCAGTCGCCTCCATGATGTATACTTGTATATAAATGTACTGAAATGTACTTTCAACGTTATCGTTCTGCCGCAACTCGTAGATCGCAACGTCAGTTGTATGGGCGGTTCAGTTTGGCGTGTCGTTTTCGCAGTTTTTTAAAACGTCGAAGAACTTGCAGTGCATATCCACAAAACATCATGATTTTACAAATACTTTTATTATTTTGCTCGTGTGCATTGATTCATTCTTCAGAAAGTGAATCATTTATTGTATCGGTGAATGATGCAAATGATGAATCTGATGAATTTATTCCTGGTACTTTGGTGCAACGGTCCCCACTGGAAGATGAAATATTTACGAATTTCACAAACTACGATCCAACTTGGAAAAGTTTAGACAGCCGTCCAATTCCAAGCTGGTATGATCGTGCGAAAATTGGAATATTCATCCACTGGGGTGTGTTTAGCGTTCCCAGTTTTGGTAGCGAATGGTTTTGGCACAATTGGAAAAGTAAGTTTTATTTCATTTCCAAAATTGACGTTTCCTGTGTTGTTTGCACATTGTCTAAACTGTCTGTATTATATATATCATAGCTATGAATATGAGTAAATATCAAGAATTCATGAAAAAGCGCTATCCACCTGACTTCACATATCAAGATTTTGCCCGTGATTTTACTGCTGAATTCTTTGATGCGAAACAATGGAGCGAATTGTTCAAAGCTGCAGGAGCAAAATACATAGTATTAACCAGTAAACATCACGAAGGTTTTACTTTGTGGCCCTCGCGATATTCGTTTAGTTGGAATGCTGGTGACGTTGGACCAAACAGGGATCTTATAGGTAACCGAAATGTTATAGTGTTGAAAATACTAGTATTTCAATTGTGTGAATTCGTGTATGAAATTTCAAATCTTTTTTCAACCTTTTTCCCTAAATGTGCATAGGGGAATTGGCAAGCGCTGTCAGGAGTACTCAAGGTATGAAATTTGGTCTCTATCACTCGATGTACGAGTGGTACAATCCAATGTGGCTTTATGACGTTAAAAACCATTTCACAACGGACAACTTCGTTACTCAGAAGGTAATTCCTGAGCTTCATGAATTAGTTGAGACGTATCGACCCGAAGTCATATGGTCTGACGGAGATTGGGAGGCATCCGACACGTATTGGAAATCTAAAGAATTTATAGCCTGGTTGTACAATAAAAGTCCAGTGAAAGACACTGTTGTTGTTAATGATAGATGGGGATCCAATATACCGTGCCATCATGGAGATTTTTATACCTGTACAGATCGCTACAATCCTGGTAAGCGATATTATGAATTTGTGGCTCTTTGAACACGTAGTTGAAACGTTTGTGAATATTCCTTTTCTTGATCAACAATTATATATTCCCACTGTAATTTCTAGTGCAGACATACACGATATCTTTTTTTTATAGGAAAACTTCAGACGCACAAGTGGGAGAACTGTATGACCATTGATAAAAATTCCTGGGGCTTTCGCAGAAATGCAGTTTTGAGTGACTATCTCACAGTGAAAGAATTGATCAAGGAATTGGTAACTACTGTTAGCTGTGGTGGAAACCTACTCATTAACGTTGGACCAACGAAAGATGGCATGATTGCTCCAATTTTTGAGGACAGACTTCGAGGTTTAGGTAATAATGGAGTTTGCATTATCCAAAAATTCAAAATTACTTTAGTTATATGAAATATTCATATTTAAAATGAATAACTTACATTACTGCAGGAGCTTGGTTGAAAGTGAATGGTGAAGCAATTTACAACAGCAAGCCATGGGCTGTTCAGAATGATACGCTGAATGGAGATGTGTGGTACACACAAAGCGAAAATAATAAGACCATTTACAGTATCTTCTTAGAATGGCCAAAAGACAATATATTAAAGTTGGGAGCAATTCAACTGCCTTCTAGTACTCGGATTTACTTGCTTCCGAAATCCACGCAACTTAAGGTTTGTGTTATGCTCGCTTCATTTTCAAAGCACATACATAAAACTACGTTATTTGTATCAAACTCACCTTAATGATTCTTCTATTGCAGTGGTATCAAGATAATAAAATTGTAATGATACGCTTGCCAGAAAATGCAAACGAAGGGCAATCTGCATGGACACTTAGTTTCCAAAACCCATGAGAGGTTTATGTTATGTTTGGTAATGACGATATATTTTTATTAGCTCAGGTTGTCTTATTGTATCTATTGTGACATTATATTTCCTTCTTGACATATGATTAGTTTACACGTTTGCGCAAGCATACGAGTAATCTTTTGTATCGGGCAATTTCTGGTCTTTGAGCATTACTTCTGATAGAAGTCAACAATGATATTTTATATAAGACTGTAACATTTTTGACATGATTTTGTACAAAAAGGGTGTATGCAGTTAAAATATAAGAATATAATATATATATACGTAGATATCATATCCAATATTACCAATATATATTCACAGTCCGTTCAACAGCATATCAATTTAAAGCTGAGCAACTTCGTACAGATAGGCTCCAAGTAGTTTCGTCTGTGACAATGAAAAATAAAAATCATTGTTTACATATGACACGTGATACTCTAATGTCACTACTGTCATATCTTAGTCAAGATTAAGAATGATTGAAAGTATTGATAACTTGCTACATAAAGAAGGAACTTACGCCTTCAATATAGTTGCGCACGTTGACCTTTTCATTTTGGGAATGGGCACCATCATCGCCGCATCCAACTGGTAGTAATAGTACATTCTTACCAGTAACTTCTTGGAAGGTAAGGGTTACTGGAATGGAGCCACCTTCTCGAGATAGATCCGGTTCTACCTTATAAACGTACCTAGTAGCTCTGCGAGCTGCTAGGTAGTGAGGATGATCTGGGTTCTCAGTCCAAGGTTTTCCACCATGACACAAGGAAACTTTCATTATGTTAGGACTACCCCTAGCTTTCCATTGCTTCTGTACGTAAGTGGTCACCTTTTCTCCCACTTCATCTGGTGTCATATCAGGCACTATCCTGATGGAAAATTTGGCAATGACTTTTCGTGGAATCACAGTTTTGGCGCCAGGTTCGCTGAAAGCTCCTTCGATACCATGGAGCGAAAGACTGGGATAGCGCCAACGATGCATCAGTAGTTGTGTCTATTTCAATGATAAATACAATTTCTGAATAAATTTAACATGTCGTGCGAAGATTTTATACAGAATTGATTAAAATTGTTGATTTTGAAGAAAAATCTAACCTTGTCTTCGTTATGCGCTAGTCTGTCGGTTCCTACACCACTGCGGAACTCATCAACGTCGAACTCAATGTTTTTATAACTTTCCAACTCGGCATCAGTAATTTTCGCCACCTTATCGTAAATTCCATCGATTTTAATCTTTCCATTAACGTCAACCAGTGTGTTCATTAGAAAGATTAAATCAGACATTGCTTCATGAACTGTGCCACCAAAAGTTCCGCTGTGAAGATCTCTAGCAGCACAGACAACTTCCATTTCAAAGTAACATATACCACGTAAGCCATATGTGATACATGGTTTGGTAGTTCCAAGCCAATAGTTATCAGAAATGCATACATAGTCAGTCCCTTTGAGAAAAGTTTCTTTACGTTCCCAGAGAAGTTCATCTAAACCTTCACTGCCACTTTCTTCCATTCCTTCAAAAACAAACTGCAAGAATAACGGATAAAACATGTGAAATTAATATTGCAACACACGAAATATATCTAAAACATAGTATATATGCATATCGAATAACAGTTCAGGATCACGTGTTTAGAAATATTTTACAAATAATTTCCACATTCTTTGAATGATATTAGCGACAGATATACACGCTTTGAACGCCATAATTCTGCTGCCTGAATCATCAATTTACCTTTATATTTACAGGAAATTCTACCCCAATGGCTTTGTAACCCTCGAGAGCATGAATCCAGCAAAGAACTGGTCCTTTATCATCTGTACTTCCTCTGCCGTATAGTTTTCCATCTTTTTCAACCAAGGTAAAAGGTTCTGTATCCCAACCATCTTCTATTAAAGCTGGCTGCACGTCCAGATGCCCATATAAAAGAACGGTCTTCTTTTTTGGGTCAGTACCAAGTTGTCCCAACAAAATAGGTGGCAGTGGAATTTCACGTCCATCAGGAAATTTTTGATTTCCAATGTCTACAAGCTCAGTCTTTGTTCCCAATTGTATGAGTCTTTTTTCTACCCATTTCATCATTTTCACAATTTCGTTTCTTGTATCTGGCCATGCTGATACAGATTTAATTGCTATCACCTCCCCAAGTGTTTGTATATACTCGGATTTGTGTGCGTCTACATGGCTGTTAAAATTTTTAAACAGGTTTAAAATTATGAATTTAAATTAAACAATTTGCTTTCATCGATGTATTTCAATGAGCAGTGAAAATGTATTAGTTCAGACCATTAAGTATTGACCAAACTATAATACATTTGAACAAGACATATTTTCATTCTCTTAATACGTTAAGTGTACTGTACAAGTCTGGTAAATACCTTTGTCAAGATAAAAATATCATTCATAAATATCATATGTCAAAGTGTCAGGCAACGATAAGTTGTGTTATAATCGAATGCTGAAATATATTGTAACAATCAAATTACTTAATCTCTCATTTATTTAAGTCCATTGGACAGCTGCAAATAGTTCGAGACAATCAAACTGGTTATTACAGACAGGATTATAGAAGTATAATTATTGGAAATGAAACATTGTTGAGTCCAAACAAATTTATGTTTAAAAGTGAAGTATCAGAACAAAGATCAAATTCCTGGTATCTCACAAAATATGCTTGGAATTGATCGAATAGCATCAAGATTGGAAAGATTGTTCGTGTCAATTCAAATCATTTGGTAATTTCGATTTCTATACGGACAATGAAAGGTGTAATCATTTTACATCAGAATAAAACAAATAGAGCATTCAAAGTAACATGTAACCGTTGGAAATATCTATCAAATTTCTGTTGATTATTTGCAGGAATTGAAAGGATAGAAGAATATGAAAATGATTCGATTTGAACAAAAAAAAAAGATTCAACACGAAGTTTTGACTTACCTAAATAATTTTTGTAGTGTTGGAGGTATCGGTAAAGCCATGATTGCGTTGTCTTAATGTTGTTCTCACTAGTATGATATAATGTTCAAGTTATAAGGAAAAATAACAACGTCGCAATAAAAAATAATCTGAATTGTTCTGCGTTATTTTAAGCGTAACAATGTAATGAACGACTTCAATTTCAACATCAGGGTTTTATAGTGCTGACACTAGCTTTATCATATCCAGATAATTTTATTGTCCTGTCACACAAGGGAATGATATCTAATCAAGCTGTGTAGCGTCTGGCTGTAAATGAAAAGGTCGTATAATCAAACAGATTGCGGGTATGCATCCATATGCATGTGCACAATTTTGTTATGATTTTACAACATATAGGAAGGACAGATGACAGTCGACTTTTTAGTTTCAGTAAATACCACCCAGCTGTAACTTTATAAAAAATCACATGAATATTGCTCACCAGATATTTCCAGATGAAACTCGGAATAATATATTTTAGACTGGAAGCCGAGATATGATTCAGGAAAATCAACTTAGACTCGGATTTTGATTGGAAAAATACATTTGACGTCTCGTCGGCGAGATTAATTGTCGATCACTTCGTCGATGGTGACTCGGTGACACGATGAGAATTATGATGTTCCTAGCGACTAGAAAGTAATCATGAGGATAACCACGATCAACGTGATGATAACTAGTACTATTTTCAGTTCCAATATAGATACAAACATTCCTGTGTCAGTCATAGAGGTCAATCTAGGCGGCTCGGAGTTACAAGAAATTCATTTATGAAATTATCAATGATGTTTTTCGTCTTATCGACGAGTTTTTGTAGAAAAAAGCCTATTCTACGGACGATTTAATAGGGAACTGATTTTAATCAAAATACCATCCCGATAAAGATCCTGATATAATGGCACTTGGGGTTGGCGGCCGAACTGTGATACCACTCGCGTGGTTTTAAAAGTTCCCATGTCAACGAAGCGAAATGACGCGTGGAAATGCAGTTAACGCGTTGTTATAAATACAGCAATTTCAAGAGATTCTCGTGCATACTATTGATTATGAAATCCTCGGTCGTTCTTATTTATTCTTTCAGAATGATATTCATGCGTTCGTGAAATATTTTCAAACGAAGTGTTATAATGTTGGTAGTTAGTACTGATCTGTCAAAATCACGGAACCAAATCAGCCACAACAAATTCACCCATTGGTGAGGTTATAAACGATTGTACAAACTTCTGCCTACGTGGATAGCGTCGATACCTACAGTCTACATCGTCGTCCCTGTAAACGTGACTTTTGTTCTTGTTTTGCAGATTTGCAAGGGGACAGATTTTCATTCCGGTTATTCGGTTATGAATTAAGAGGGAGATAACGGTAAGTACTTTCATTTTTTTCTGGTTATTCAAACCTACTAACGGTTACGGACGTGAAAAAAGTAACTTTGATAAAGAGTAAGGAAAACTTAAAATAAAAGGTTGTGCATGCACACTTAATTATTGCGGAACAGCCGGCAAGCATGTTACGGCATGCTACGCGTACATGTGACAAAAATAGGTAAATGAGTACACGAATGATTTTTACATAAAAAAATTACAGGTAACAGCGGAGAACAAGCAGCTATGTTTTTGAAATATTCATATTTGGAATCGGGCATAGAGATCATTGTCCGAAGAAAATAACCTCGTTTCGCTGCATCGATCTAAATCGATTCATTAGGTAAAAGTTCTATTTGTTTTCAGGGGCTCTTCATAATTTGTGCATCGAACATAATTTCCTCGCGAAGATTTGTAATCTCAACATTATCGTGTACAACGTTGCTTGAATTACATCAAACGCAATGTCGAAGACCAATTTAAAGGATAAATTACAGGGCGATACCCTGGATCTCAGCATGTCTGAGATTGAGGAGGTACCTGTGAAAGATATCGTATGTATTATCAGATACTTTTGTATATAGTTTGATGATATTTGTCAGCTATTATAGAAAATCAATATTGTTCGTTGACTGTTTTCAGGCGAAAATCAGACAAGCATGTAGCCTGGACCTATCCAACAATAAACTTGTTTCGCTACCTGTAAGCTCGCGATTCATCTTTTTTGGAAATTTATATCATTTTCACACTTCTGAAATAAAATCTTCGTTTCCAGAAAACATTTCCCACGCTGACACATATAATTAAATTGGATCTGAGTAAAAATATGCTCGAAGAATTACCTGAAAATTTTGGTGAGATGCGGCAACTAAGACATTTGGACCTCTACAGTAATCAGGTTATTTGACATTTAGTAGTTTTTATGTTATTGTTAATTGAAAGCTTTGCATTGATACTGAATTCTCCAAAGCTACAAATTATTTATTCTTGCAGATAAGCCGGCTTCCACTGAGTTTGGGTGAGTTGAAGAATTTGAAATGGTTGGATTTGAAAGAGAATCCATTAACACCCGCAGTAGCCAGTATTGCTGGGTTATGCAGTAATGCGAAGGAGTGTCAGTTGTGCGCACGCAACGTTGTTAGCTATTTGACGAACGTCAAAAGCTCCATTGAAGATGAAAAACAACGCAGATTAAATGCAGTCTCTTCAGGTAATATGATAACATACTTGTTTGGCACCGTGATTTTGGCACGTTTTGTGATTATCTCAACTTCCTGAATAAAATTCAAACCAGCCGAAGCTAGTAAAGATGCGAATACAGTGAAAAAAGATTCGAAGAAGAAGAAAAAAAGAGCCGAGGCAAAGGATATTAAGACGAAAGGAGACAAAGATATTGTAACAGCAGTTAAATTGGGGGTTCCAAAAATTAATGGAGTCCCGTCTGCAACGCGACTGAAATCTGAAATCACAAATAGCACATCAGTTACAAATCACCGAAAAGGTAATTATTTGTTTCTGTCGCGTACACGTAGAATCTACACAGTCATCCTGTTACAGTAGTAAGAATCATGGGACATAGCTCCAATATCATTTTTTCTTCCTTTATTTCAGATGGAGTAACGCATAAATTATGTCGAATATTATTTATAATCCTTTTTTCGTTGATAGTATTGAGTTTCATAGCTATGATAGGCATAGTCACTTTGCTTCTATTTGATCCGAAAGGAGCAAATGCTATTTCTACCTACTTGGAAGTATTAACTGGACTACCAATTACACAATACCAACAGCTTGGTACTCAATACTTGGAAAAACTTGTTGAAAATGTTACTTTGTGGACTGATGAGTTTCGGATAGTTTTGACAGAGATGTACGCTAAGTATTTCACCTCAACTGTATCGAGAAGTGACTTGTAATTTGAAATCGAGACTATGTTCTGAGAACACTCGGATGTATTCTCGCTTGTGTGAATAACTATATTAAGTTACGGATTGGTGCATCGTCGTTGCAGGTGAAGTAAATCAATGTATATGCAACACATTTTTCAACTGTTACGATGATATTTTGTTATTGATATATGATTCAAATGAACGATCAAAGCTTATTCTGGCATTGTTATAATGATTTCCAATAAGAAAATGAATTTTTGCAAAAATTAAACGCCTATTATATTTATTCAAATATTATATAAAGGTTACATGAAATATATCACATATGTACAAAAAAACTCCGAAATAATCCTATGAAATCATGGTTGTATGAGCATGAAATTTATTCGAGCCAATGACTATCGCGTACCATACATCACGAACTCCAGGTGACCTAGTTAAGAACTACATTGCATTAAAACGATAGTGTAACATCTTTGTTTGCGTATCATAAAGCAATCCATAGACGAGGAGCCTATATCTGTATTGAATAGATCGAATCGCATTCGTAGATCATACTGTGATGCTTTTCAAGAACGATCCTAAGGTAATAGCAAAACGATCACTTATGACAGACTTTGGCATAGTTTGGTCTTGTTTCATGAACTACCTTGATCACTTTCGAGACGATCTCGTTCTTATCCCAAATATATTCCAAGGTTTTTTTTCAGGTGTTAATTTCATCGGAGAATCATTTCTATTGTTGGAAGAGACACCTCCTTTTTTTGGACATTGATCGTCGGTAAATTCTTTCGGGGCCAAACTTCCTACTTCGTCATATGTTTCATCTGTACATTCTAGCGAGCTCCTAGGCATTGAATTTAACTCTTTTGTCGTCTTTGGTATTTGATAATGTTGCGTGCAGTTTTTTGTATTCGTGTTACCAAGCAGGTTCTGATAAAATTTCGTATCCGCATGGCTGACAAAATTTTGATAGCAATCACTTTTTTTTACACAGGATGAGATTTTAGGCTTGGCTTTACTTCTTGGGAGAGTGCGACTACTAGCGATTTGTTGTTGTGCGATGGGTGTTGAAATTTCCACCTCTTTTTGTACATGCGATTTATTTGTACTACACTCTACGAGAAATGGAATCATCGAAGTTGAATGTGAACTGCTAATGTCGTCGTAAATGACATCGGTGACATCGTGATCTGTTGCAAAACCTGGACACGGGTTGTTGTGAACTGGTCTCGGAGGAGGTGGGTTGATATATTCTTCTTGAGTCGGAATGTTTTCAATGACCACTGGATTTGTCCGATGCAATGACATTTCCATACCGACTGAATTTCCGTTCTCTAACAATGGACCTAGTTTTGTTTTTTGAGTATTTCTTTGCAGCGATTCATTTATGTTTTTCTTTATATCAGGTAAAAGTTTGAGCATGAGCGTATTTACTGGTCTTTTTGGTAGTTCGGGCGCTTTTTCAGTTTCCTGTTCGTTTATAATCTTGGGCGATTCTTGTGGCGATTGTTGATCTGACGATTGTGTTATTCCAACATCGTCATACGTCTCGTCGCAAATTGCCTCTGATTTCTCATCGACGTCCTCGATGTGGTTATAGATGTCCTCTGTTTCACGTCGAACTGGTAGAGGAGGTAAAGGTAACTTTCGAACTGATTTTGGGATTGATTTATAATTATTAAATTCTGAATTTTTAAAACAATCCTTCATCGTATCATCTTGCACGTCCTGTTTAATGGATATTTCTGATTTCGTTGAGTCGTTGAGTTCTGTCATATCATCAAGATCTTGATACATGTCACTGAGTGGTCGATGATCCGTTCCAGTGCTGTTTTCCGTGCCTGATCTAAACGAATCGTCGAGATTATGAAAATCGCCAACGTCGTGATACTCCTCTTCCGTATCTTCAGGATATGTAGACGCACTATTGGGGCTGTGAAATAATTGAGCTCTTTGTTCAAGGTGCTTTTTGGAAGACTCGCCTGTGAAACCTGCCGGTGTGGTACTCCGATCGAGGTTCATGGGCATTTTTATATCCTCAGAATTTTCTGAGTGATTGTCAACACCGTCACACGTTTTAGTTGGAGATTTATCGATGGCTCGTTCTTTGATCAATGGTGACGAAGCTTTGGAATAATGTTGAATCCCTTCGATCCATTTTTCCGCCAGAGTAGGAGTCTCAGCCGCAAACTGTATTTGAAGAAAATTCACAAGACAGATTTGAAAAAGGTGTACCTTGATCTGCAAATTTAACGAATAATCTAACGGATCCAAGTCGTCACCTGTAATATTTTCTTATCCGCGAATAGCATTTCAAACGTTAAATCATCTCTTTTCAAGTGCCGAAATCCTGAAGGTCGTCGTGCTTTACATTCCTTTATGCTGATTATTTCTTTAGGTTTCATGGCATCCTGTCCATCATATATTAACATCCGAGACCCTATCAATGCTTTTAGAATACAAATTCGATTAGGATCAAGTAGCGTGTTGAAAATGAAGATGTTTGAAACGATAAAAAATGTATGGAATTCTGATTTGCACGTGCTTAAGAATACGTTCGATTTCATATTACAAGATTGGTACCATTTCTTTGGAAAATTTGCGAATCGTTATCCAATACTTACAAATTCAAATTCAAATAAATTGTCTTCGCATAAATTTTGGAAGTCGTGAAAAAACGAAGAAAAATAACGAAGACTGCTATAAAACTCACCTGCCCAAATATTAAAACACCTATCTATCAAATATTTTTTCTCCCTTCGCTGAAGCGGTCCAGAGATGAACGCCTCACTCTCCGCGGAACGCGCTGACACTTGGCCATTATCGGTGTTCGGCGGTTTCACAGTTTCGTCTCGCTTATTTCGAATGTGCGGTAAATGGAATTTAATTGCAGGTGGCTGCGATCGTTCAGATAGATTATTAAACTCTTGAGACATGTTCTCATGGTGTTCCTTAACGTGCCTGTCATGTAGAAAGCTTGGAGATTTTACAGGTTCGATGTATTCGTCGGGCTCGTTGTTTCGGCTGGTGATGATTGCGTTGATCGCTATCCTGGTAACCGAACTCGTAGCTTTGTTGGTCACTGGGCTGCTAATGTTCGTATTGATAGCGCGATTTTTACCACACGTCATATCGATGTATGGATCTGGTGATGATGGAACTTTTTCTACTCTACTCAGCGTATCAAATACACGCTTGAACAATTTTCGTCTCAATCTTTCGACCATCGGGGGAAGAGAAACTTTGGCAAGTATAGTAAGGAACTCATCGACCTCTGAAACGATTATTACATAATTAAATATTAAATAACTATAAACATATAACTACATCGACAATAAATGACTCTAATTTCATGACAGATCCAAACTTTTAAACGGCGGTGATATTTCACCGTTACTTCTCAAAGTTTGTTTCGCTAAAAATAAATCTGGCAACGATCGTAAATAATGGCAATTTGCATAATTTCTTTTATGACCAGCTGCGAAGAATAAATACGTTCGATCGGACGTATTTCCGATAAGTGAATATTTTAAACTGAATATCTCGTGATTTCAAATCTCCCAACTTCTGATGCTAATGGCAAAATTATTCGGTTGATATTCAAATAACCATAATACACAAAATATCATATTATTCGAATTCAGGTGAATATGGAACGAGGAATACGCCGGATTCCCCTGAAGTTTTTATTATTTTTATGACCATTATTTTTATAACGAAAATAAAATTATGCAGTAAATAATTTTGCGATTCTATTTTTCATTTGTCACAACGCTAAACGTACGACAGACTAATAATATTGTCAGCTTGTTGGGCGTGGTTCGAGGTAGTGATTCGAATAAAGTTCAACAATACTACTTACATTGCTGAACAGATATGACATTCAAGGAGCAGAGGGATGCGAATCTGACAATTTCAACGCACGCAATTACCGAAAACAAGGAATAAAAGACGTTTTGCACGAGGTTAATTAATACGCACCGAAAACTTTAATGGAACACTCACCATCCAGAACTGCGATGAGTTCTTGTTGCATATCCATATTTGCCTTTTTTACAATAATACGTATTTATTCCTTAAAATAACATATTTTCCGTCGCAAGGTCAACGATTCGTTGTAATCTCTCTTTCCCACTTTTGTAATTACTCGTACATATTGCAGCTTGGCTTACTTCGAAAATGCCATGATTTAATTCCTCTTTCGTTATCTATCGCGTTCCGGGCAATCGTATAATAACAATGAACGATACATCGAACAATCTGGAAACAAAGTTAAGTAAAAATATGTAATTAAAATAGACAAAAAATCAATTGCCCCGTAGTTTCGTGAAGCTTACTCGTTTGTCCGAAGTATATTAAACATAATAATCTGAGTTTTCGGAAGACAATTTTCGTATACGTTAATTAGAAGTTCAATATACACATTTACAATTTTGCTATTGTTGTTTTCCATATGTTAGCAATTCGTATGATTCTATGCTCAGGATATAAGCTGGTGATATTTTATCTTATACGTCAACGGAAGTCGAGATAGTAACAGAAAATATTAAATATCGAGCTACAGGAAACTCCACCGTCGTTGATATTATAAGTCAACATTATATATCAACACAAATATACATGAGATACAAAGTTGGCGTTATTCCCAAAACATGCATTCACACTTGACATGATTTACTCGATTATGTTCCTTTTACAATAGTTTTAAAAAAAAAACTCGTCACGATATAATTCACGATCCAGTTGGAAATTGTAAAACGTGCGCGGTTCGTATACTTATAAATATATATATATATATATATATATATATATACAATGTATACAATTATGTATTGCCAACGGTGAACATCCTCCGACCGAATTGTATGTGTATATATATATTCCAACAAAAGTCGCATAGTTAAGTTAGACACGTTCGTATGAGACATATCACTCGTTAAATTTGAACATGACCGAGTGTTTACAGATTTATTAAACTCTCACTTTTAGCATGCCGAATAGGTTCTATCGTCGCGCAAAAATATTACTGTTCCAAATCGTAGTAAATTTAACGAGTAATTTGTCCCGACTAACAACCGCCAGTTACGTCTTCCCACGTAATGTATACTAAACTGAATTTTATTACTTCTTAGGATGTATTATTTGACTTCACTACGTCGATTGTGGTCACTGTACCGGGCAGCGTAACCACATGCACCGTGGGTTTTGCATATCAGTGAATGGACATCTATAGACTGCATTGGTGATATTGCAAACGACAACGGGGTTCACATTTCTTTCACAGACGCCATTGCAAGTTCTGGCTTTTTCTTCGGATGCCTCGTCGAAAATAAATGATCAATGCGTTGAATGTTTACATTGAAACAATATTTGTCCGCACCTACGTGTCGGTATATATTACACTTGCGTGTTGGAAAAGGAGGAAAATTCGAAGTTTTATGATAACGGCAAGGTTTTGTCGCGTCGGTTGAAACGACCGTTTATGTTCCACAGTTAATAAAATAATGCCACTTTAAATCAAGTTCACATTTAATTGGAATTCGCATTTAATTACTCTTGCTCAATTTTATTTAGCTAGTAGTGCGACGTGTGACGAGTCCAATGTTTTCTTACATAAAATATTAGTAGGGAACTACGCGATCTGGACAAGTTGTAACAGTATCCACAGATCCAAACGATATTATCTCACGTTCCCTTCAAATAGCGATGAACAAAGCCGTGATTCATTGTTGTTGTGTCCGCCAGATATTTCATTTTTGACACAACTATCCAAAAAAAAGTCATGCGGTTTAAATTGAAAAAAAGCATTGTATTCGAATCTATAAATATTATTGCTGTCGTGATTACGATTATGAAAAATCGGTGTTATCTCGATCGAAGAAGCATAGCGCTAATTATGCAAACAAAATTGAATTGAAATCAAAAGAGGAGTATTGTAATAATTTCATTATCGACGGCATACCTGTTACGAGGCATTAACCTTTTGCCACTGTAAATACTGTAGTATAGTAGCGGTGAACAATTCGACGATGTATTTGACAAATCGGGGAAAAATGTACTATACACTGCCCATAAATGGATTTCAAATCCTAGAATATTTTACTTTTCGAATAACGTTCGCAGATACACTGGCATCACTCGCGCACACGAAGAACGAACATTATCGCGATAATGACATCGCGAAAAGAATGTTAGTATAAAAAGTGATACGGTAGAAATGGAACGATAAATGTTGCGAACGAGAGAACTGTCAGTCTCCGGGTGACTGACGGTACTCACCATGAATGTGAGCTCGGTGTCGCTGGGTTGTTAACATTCAATGACTGACGTTGGGTCTACGTCCACGAATGCCGCGACAACCATAGCCCAAGGCACGTGCGACGACAGCAATAGTGACTCCCGCAGCGTTCTTATGCGCGACGGGTTGTCGTCTCTTGCCAAGCACTGTTCAATAATTTTTGTCACCGAGCTCTTACCATGGTGATTCTTAGTCATCGTGTTAATCGGGTTGTCTCGCCTCGTCCTTTCAGCCTCTCTGTCTCGTGTTCACGTTATCGTTCCACGTTTTTCCTACGCCCGACATATAATTCATTGTTGACTTCGAGTTTTTTGTCATTCGTGGTATAATCCGGGGCGACGAAACTCGTTGAATAGTGAGAGGAACACGATTCATCGCGTGCGAATTCACGTATTGGAATAAATTGAGGTGAGACAGAGATAGATCGGATTCCGTAATACGGTAGCTTGACACGCAACGCAGTCAGCATTATTCGACTATTCGACTAAAAATCGACTCAAAATCTCTGCTTCGACGTCGTTTTTTCGACTTTTCACGTATGAAACATTATTTTCATGGCCGCATACCAATCGGGATGCCATACCATCGACCACAGCTTATTTTCTCGTGCCGACCCATATCGATGATGCGATTTCACGCGAGACAATATTCCAACAGATTTGAAATATTTCGTAATCTGTTGTAAACGTGACCGGAGGTTGTTCGCATCTGACATACTTAGCATAAATAAATGACACGTGAATTTTATAACTCGGTGGACTTCACGTTTGTTGGTCTAAACTGTGCTGCCACGATCGCGTGGACAGACTGTTGCTCAGTTTTCGTTTCGTAGCTATTATCAGAATGATGTAATAATTTTGTCAAATTATGGTATTTTGAGGCGCAGAAAATGTTTGGCACGTGTCGGATGAAAATAAATTAGTCGTGCTCATCTTTCGAGTATATAAAGATCGGAAATAGCAGAAATAGATAAATGAGAAAGGCAAAAAAATATCGGTTTTTTCCGAAGATAGCAAAGCATTGATCAAATCTAGCTTCCAGACAGTATATTCGGGTGAATTATGGCTATTGGTGGACCACAAGCGACCTCGTGTTATGCCGGTTTTGGAAGTTATGTTTCTCGCGGAGAAGATCGGGTCAACGATTTGGAATGCCATGCTAATTGCCTGCGAGAGAGACTCGACAGATTAGAAGCAATGTTACCGCCATTATTGATCGAGGCCAGCATCGCTATGGAAAAAAGCGAGACGCCTCCAGTTCTTCGAAATATTGCTGACGAGGACAACAACACCATGCAGGTTATAGAAAAAAACAACACGCGCGAGAGTAGCTCGAAGGGTGCGAATTTAACGTGATAATTGCGATTAATTACTGAACGTATCATATCGACTCTTGTGATCCTTATGTAATTGCAAAAATATCAACTAATACAGGAAATCGCGGTGACACTTTGAATTGCCGTATTTGTTGCGAGAAAGAAAACGAGATTCCTGACCAACAGAAGTTTGCCAATTCCGACGGTAGAAAATCTTTCCGGTTGAACAATGTGAGAGCGGACGAAGACGAGTCTCGAGTCTGCATGCTACAAATATTAGCTAAAAAGGAGAAACTCTTGAGAGAGAAAATCTACGAAATGGAAGCGCAGGAGGAACGATACATCAAAGCTTTGGCTGACACCGAAGAAAATGTGCCGGTGGTGGAAAATACAAATCCATCCATAATCTGCAAAACACCTTGTCCTGGCATTAAAAATTACCAGCAATCTCGCGTACGAAATATTTGCCCAGACCCGGTGAGACAAAGAATTCAGGAACTAGAAGCTAGCAGTAAGAAGATTAGTCTCAATTTGAAAAACCTGCAAATAGAACGCGACGAACTGAAGTGTCAAGCAAAAGCTCTCGCCGAAGAGCTGCGATGCACTCAACAATGTTTAGGCGAAGTTCAACAACGAGTTCTTGAGGCTGGGTCCTCGACAATCATTCCTATCATGGAAGATCCTAGCCTGGACGATCTCATTGCAGATGTGACACCATGTGGTTTACAATTAATATCGAGAATGAAAAGAACACCCCAAGATTCGGAGGCTCTCAGAGTCTTAGCCGATCAATTTAGAAACACCTACAAGAAGGCGGAGGTAAAAAAACTATTGCGCACTTTTCATTTCTGCGATTCTGCCAACATGAGTACAAATTCGATGATCATACATGTTGATATTAGCTTGAGTGCACTCGAAGCATCGTCAATTTTTCATTGCCTCAAAATCAAAAAGGATTGTCCGATTAGAGAAATTCACTCTGTTGGTACTGATCTAAGATGAGCCTGAGCGTCGGCTTTAGGGTTCTTTCAGAAGATAGGATAGTTATACATATGATCGTTTTATCGTATGTTGTAGCGCCAAGGACTCTCGTGCGATGCCACGGAACCTATAAGAAACGCGGCTGATAGTTTGAGAGCGTTGAGTGATGTCGATCCGACGGATTGTCCGTGTGGCCAACCGATTAAGGTGGGCTTCATTCGTTTTGTGACTTTGAAGACTCCGAAAGTATATCAATAGACGATACATCACCTGTTATCTTCCTGCCAGTGTAACAGCTGCATTGTCTGCACTTGTGCCGAATGGGAACGAGACCTGGAGGGAGGAGGTGACGACGAAGATGGACTTTCGCCCGAAAATCAAATCAACGCACGAGTAATATCTAAGCCTAAAACGACAGGTGCGAACAATTGTCACTGTGGCTGCAACGACGATTCATCGGAATCGGATTGCCCGTGTGGTTGCTACGAAGATCAAGATCGACGATATGAAGTTTGCTCGTAAGATGCGAAAATACGATGGATACTACCATTAACGTCGAATAAATAATTTTACCTACGAACCAGAGCACGTATATTTTCTTCAACTTTCGATTCATACCACGGCAAATGCAATTCCGGTGTTTCATCTTTGTAGGATATATGCAAACACAATTTACCGGTTATCTCGTCGTTGTTTTAGATGCAGCTGTGGTCAAATTGTGGAAACCAGCGCATCTTGTGCCTCGGACACATCGACGATAACTGATACGACGATTCCCAGTTCAGATACGTTCGAGTCTCTGTGTAATCAGATGGAAAAAATCGATGGAAAGTTAATTCCCGACTTAGGGAACTATCACGAGTCTTATTGTGACATCTGTAGATCTGAAATTCCGACGATATTAAGTGAGTCCGAAGACAATTCAGAACGAAGACAACATTTTATAAATTTCATCGAATATTGTAGCCAATGAAGGTACAATAACGAATGATGAAGTGGTCAACGATTTCTGCATTATCTGCAAACGGGGTGAACTCACTCCTCAACGGCACGATCTTGAGATGTGTGAAATCTGCCCTTGCGCTTGTAGCATGTGTGCTTCGATCGAGAACGAACAGCGATCGCCCACCTGTGAGATGTGTCGATCCTCAACATCGCAGTCATTATCCCCGAAGACTAGGACCAGCAAAGATTCTGTCGCTTGTACTTGTCCGCAGTTTCTGGATGCGCCCTCAGCAATTCAAAAGGTTCACGAATCTATCGTAGTTATAATAAGATACACGTATTCTATGTTCGATCACGAACACTTATTTCAATTTCTCAATTAACGAGGGCTAAGAACCAATTGAACCAATTGTACTCCAGTACGTCTTCGTGTGTTGAGTCGATTCTGTTCTTACCCACCGCTTGTTGTTGTTACCATTCGGCGGAGAAATT